>JAWNMN010000838.1:0-1200000 GCA_035044025.1 Drosophila paracracens
CTTTTTTCCTTTCCTTCTTGTTGTTTTGCATTTTTTCTTTTGATTGTACTCAAATACTTACTTGGGTTTGTGTACAGGGAAGGGGAAGGTTTGCCATCAGAGAATGAGAATGAAAAATCGCCAAAGTTGCATTTAAAAACTCTTTATTGGAAATTAACTCTTTCTATATATTAAAATACAATCCAACAGTAAATACAATACAACATATTAAAATGCAATACAATACAATACCATACAATATAATCCAATGCAATGCAATGCAATACAACGCAGTTGACACACATACATGTATGTATGTATGTATGTGCCTATAAGTAGTTAAGAACGAGGGTCTTAAGTAATGATGATAATCGCATCATCTTTGAAATGCCTGAATATTTATCTTCTTTTCTTTTTTTTAAGTATAGTAATCCCTAGGATAGTTTTTTAATTGTATTATTCTTTTGTTGTTTGTTTTTTTTTGTTGTAGTTTTTATTATTTGTTTCTTTTTAATAACGCTGAAGTTCTTATTTCGTTTTTTATAATATATGGTTTTTATTTAGAATTCTTTGTGGAACTAGTCTTGGGTTGCATCTTATTCTTGACATTCACGACCATCAGGGTAGATCTGTTCTGATCAGGATTTAACTACCAAAAATCTCGTTTATTGTGCGGTCGGCGGGCACGGGCAGACCCACCCCTCACTGAGCACTGGCTGGCCGGAGCTGCCCCATGCGGACAAACCGACGCGTAACAATTTATTTATGAGTATGGCGACATTATTTCTTAATTGAAATCAAAAGTCTCTGGCTTAAGAAATTGAAATTGGCGCGATTTGCTTACAATTAAGATTTGACTGTATTCATGATAATAAAAACTTAACTGAGCTATCAAATAACAATAAATAGGCCAAGGTCATCACTGCAGGGCTGACGATAGAATATACAGTGCAAGCTCTAATATAAAGGAAAAAATTAACAATTGCAATGCAACACCGATTGGACGGTCTAAGAACTTCTTTACAAATGTTCTAAAGACAGAAGAAAAAAACATTAAAAGTCGCGTAGGATTCTAGGGAACTTCATCAGCAACCGGTAATCGTTGGGTGTTATTTATGGCTAAAAGTGATCGATCCTCTTGGAATGGGAGTGTTTAATCCGCACCAACTGCTCAACGGCGATTAGTGAGTGCAAAGTTAGCTTGTTCGTTACTAGAATGTCCACTGAAGTTTGGTTAGATCAGCAAGTTATAAAATTACAGAAAATACTTGGCATTGGTTCATAAGAAGTGGAACGGATCAGAAGATATAAGAAACTGGCTCAACATTCTCGGGATGCTTAAAAATATCATATTTTACTGTCCAGATGTGTATATGCACAGTTTGTATATATATATATATATATTATATAGATAGATATTCTATAGATTTATATATCCAATATATATATATATATCTTTCATATCATACGCCATAAATTGTGGAAAGCAAGTTAAAAAGACCCCTTTTTTTTTTTGGTCTTAGCGTATATCTATCTCCCTTTAACATTTTCTTCTCTTTCTTTCCGTGTGGCCTGTGATTGATGGATTGGTGCGCAGCCCTTTAAACTGCATCGCCTGGACGAGGGACCCGAGATGACAGTGAAACTGACCAAGGAAGAGGCACTCAAATACTATACACAAATGCAAACGATACGACGCATTGAGACGTCCGCTGGCAATCTGTACAAGGAGAAGATCATACGGGGCTTTTGCCATCTGTATTCGGGCCAGGAGGCGTGTGCCGTTGGCATGAAGGCGGCGATGCGCGATGTCGATAACATAATATCCGCATATCGTGTGCATGGCTGGACCTATCTGATGGGTGTATCCCCACTGGGTGTTCTCGCCGAACTGACGGGCATGAAGAGCGGATGTGCACGCGGCAAGGGCGGCTCTATGCACATGTATTCCCCAAATTTCTATGGCGGCAACGGCATTGTGGGCGCCCAGGTGCCCCTCGGAACCGGCGTTGGGCTCGCCTGCAAATACAAGGGCAACGGCGGCATGTGCCTCGCTTTATATGGCGATGGTGCTGCCAATCAGGGACAGGTCTTTGAGGCCTACAACATGGCCTATCTGTGGAAGCTGCCGGTCATCTTTGTTTGCGAGAACAACAACTATGGTGCGGCATCCAAAACTAACAAAAAACCAAAGATTCTAAAATTCATTGTATTTTTTTTTATTTTTGCAGGCATGGGCACCAGTTCGGAGCGCGCTTCGTGCAACACGGATTATTATACGCGCGGCGATGCTCTGCCTGGCATTTGGGTGGACGGCATGGATGTGTTGGCTGTGCGCAGTGCCACCGAGTTTGCCATCAATTATGTGAACACGCATGGGCCACTGGTTATGGAGACGAATACGTATCGGTATTCGGGGCATTCGATGTCCGATCCTGGCACATCGTATCGTACGCGAGAGGAAATCCAGGAGGTGCGCCAAAAGCGTGATCCGATTACCTCCTTCAAGGAGTTGTGCATTGAGCTGGGCCTCCTTACCACCGATGAAGTTAAGGTGGGTGCATCAATTTACCTGTTATTTGTGGCATTTTTTAAACTACTTATATCCATGCAGGCCATTGATCTGAAGGTGCGCAAGGAAGTGGATGAAGCTACTGCCCAGGCCAAGGCCGACACTGAGCTAGCCCTTAGCCATTTGTGGACCGATGTCTACTCTAATAATTTGGAGAAAAAGATACGCGGCACTAATGGTTTCGATATAGATCACATCCAGGAGCGTAAGGGTGTCAATCATTAGACAAATCGAAACACAACGAATCGATAAAGTGGTACACACACCCACACACGCTCACACCCCAAACACACACACATACATAAAAAGCAAGCGAAATCTCTAGATCTTAAGACTAAAAGTTCATGTTAGAAAAACTATTCTTTTTTTCACTGCGCTTCTACGAGTTGTTATACATAAGTATTGTGAATCATGTTTATTCGTATCGTGTATGACGACGAAACAAGAAAAGAGAATTTACCGTTGACGTAAAAATGCAGTTAAGTAGAAAAAAAAGACACATGGCGTAGCTAACCACGAATTGTGCACACCCTGCCTTTCACGCAACACACACACTCGCACTCAACCACTCAACATGGGTCAGTGGCAATAGCAAAAGATATTATATGAACGTGTTCAATATGGTTAAAGCGAAGTGTAAATTGTTAAAATATAAAATATACATCCATTCAGTCATAATCAATTTGTTAAACTCTCTGAACTGTTGTGGACCGGTTGCGTAACTGATCAGTCCACAGATAATGAATGAATGAATGATCTCAATTAACATTGGACCTGGTCAGATGTTCAATATGGTAGCCAAATCTTTGTCAACAAATTGTCAAGCTCTTGTTATTCCGGCCAGAGCAAAATGCTAACTAAATATGATGCAGGTTTTGCGATTGTGATAAGATTGTCCAAATGGGAAAAGCGACAAGTTTGGCTAACATAATTATACAAACAAAAACATTAGAATAATTCTAAAAACGACAACAAATTGCACACAAAAATCGATACGTAAAAAGTGCTACAAATAGATGAAAGTATCCAAACAGGCATAACATTGATAGAAATGGATCATAATGTTGATATTGCACAGTTTGCGCATAAACTCGATATGGTAAATTAAATGAAAGAATCGTGCTAAGAATATTTCAAATCTAAATCACACTGAAAAAGTATTTCTTGAATCACATTTGCTTTTAGGCATTTTTGTATATTTTGATATTTTGATTTCCATTAAAAATTCGATCGAAAATGCATATTTTTTAAAATCTTTCAACAGTACACAAGTCATATTATGATGGTATCAAAGTAATAATAATAACCAACTTTGTTAGCCTTGCAAAGAGCTTTTCTATGCTGGCCACCTGTCAGAGCTTGAAAGCTGTGTTGGTGGTGCTTTAGCGCGTGCCTATGCAGCAACAGAAAATGTGAGAGCTTTGCTTGAGAATTTGTGCAGGCACCTGTGCTATGCTAAAAGCTGCGCGCTGCTTGCTGCCCTCACTCTCCCTTCTTTCTTTCTCTATCTCTCCATCTCTCTGTCTTGTTATAATGTAGATATTCCTCAAATCGAGTGCGACGCGTTCCGTTCATTTATCAAGCCGTTAAATGGCCGTTAATTCGCGCACAGTGCTCCTAGATGTAATAGAATAGTTTTTTTTTTGTAGAAATTTTTGTGTCAGTGGCAATATGTTAAATTTAGATTTTGTGTTTAAGTAGTAATGTTTTTGTTGTTGTCGAAAATCGTCTGTTTTCTGCCTGGTAGCTGTCTACAGGACTGTTCGGACTTTCGAGTGGCCCATAGGACCAGTAAGGTCACTATGCGATGCCTCGAGGTCCGGTCAGTGTTTGTGGAGGGCTATCAGCTAAGAAAACGGAACGGATTAGAGACGCGGGTGAACAATCTCGATTGCCGGCCATCCACAAGAGGGATGACCTGAGCAATCGACAATTCAACCCAGGAGCCGGCTTTCCTCGGATGTAGCGCAGAGATGTCTGTCCACATTCCGACCCCATTGGGATTCCCTTCCATCATTGTATTGAAGATTATAGCTTTGAATAGATTTTGTTGGTGAGTAAATTTTTTGTTGTTTCGGAGTTGTGCGTGTTAAGGTATTTGGTTTTGGCTAGTTTAGGAAAATTTATTTATTATTTATATTAATTCATAGGAATATATTTATTATAAGTATTAAAAACCTTAATAATGGCTACTGGTGGTGAGCACAGCCACCAAACACGTCCGGCCGAAGTGCGAACCCTACCGCCAGGCGTGGATTCCGCAGAGAAATCAGCGGTCAATGCGGCTCGATGCAATTGTTGAATGAGGTGCTGAGACCGATTGCCGCCTCCCGCGAAGGGGAAGCCGAGAAGCCGCACAGGTCAACCGAAGCAGTTTCACCGCCAACACCATCCATCAACCTTGCGAACCAATGGCCAGGAGTTCCGCAGAATGGTGGGGTCATACCAAAACGGCGCTCGACCACATCACCGTTTAGGGAGACAATCCCAACGATACCGCCGCACAAACCGATCCGAAAGGGGGCCGATCAACCTGCTCGGGATTGGCGAAATCCGTGTGTGGGGCGGAGGAGATGGGGAGAGCAGGAGGAGGTCGTGTTTATTCTGCAGCCCGATGTCAAGTGGTTGGCGAAGCGCACCACGCCTAACGATGTGCGCCCAGATGATCAGTTGATCGAGGCCACGGCGCAGATCCAGTCGCTGCCCAACTGGCAGGTGGCTCGAGCGACCATGTTGAAGGTGCCACTGGAAAGACTGAGGCGCAAAACGCTCTTTGGTAGCGGCAAACGGGCGCGACTGAAGTACCTAATTGCCCAGCTGCGCGAGGAGCGACATGTTAGCTGCGTATTTGTGAGCCCGGCTAACTCAGTCGGTAGAGCATGAGACTTAATTTCGGGGTCGTAAAATCGTTTTTTTTTTTGTTTTGTTGTTTTGAATTGCCACTGTCCGTTGTTTTTAGTGATGTGTAGATGTGTAGTCTCGTTTATTGTGCGGTCGGCGGGCACGGGCAGACCCACCCCTAACTGAGCACTGGCTGGCCGGAGCTGCCCCATGCGGACAAACCGACGCGTAACAATATTTTTTTTTTTTAATAACCAAAAAAAAAAGTAATCAAAAAACAACATAAATAATAGCAAAAAAAAAATATAAATAATAGCCAAAAAAAAATAGTAATAACAAAAAAAATGAATGCAAAAAAAATATAGTCCACACCAAAATAACCAACAAAAAAACGTGAAGGCGACAAAAAAAATATATATCTAACAAAAAAAACGAGATCAAGACCAAAAAAATATTGCTTGAGTCTGACCGGTTTTGGCCCGTTTTAATAGCCATCCACTCGAAAGTGCTTGCCGCATGCTGCTGCAGCCGACAAGTCGATTGAGCGCAAAACTGAAGTTCATTTCTTGTTTATTCTTTACTTCTTATTTTCTATATATACACAATATACACGCACACGCACCCATTTACTTGCAAGCAAATGTATACAATGCATATCAAAATCGATGTGTTAATTAACTTTCCATGTACTTAATTAATAAATGTAGAAGCTTAGAATTTTTTGAGTATTGCAGGGTGGGAAAATTGCACAGATACAGTTAAAACTAAATGAAATTAATGTTAAGCGAATAATCGTGTTTACAAAATTTAAATGCCAAATTATTCTAGAGCTAAAACCTTGTTCGGTTCAGTTATAACAAAATTGTGGTTAATTTTTATTATTTTGACAATTATCAATTAACAAATTTCGTGTGAATAACCATTGTTAATGAGTTCAAGGTTCAAAATGCCTTTTTTTTGTATCGTGAATCTTGATTCAAGAAATTGTCATTAAAAAATAATACATTTTAATCTATTTTAAGCAATTTTAACGTCTCCTTAATATCTACAATCTCAAATTCTGAAAAAGCACTTCGAAATGAGAAGCGGCAAGCATAATTCAAGAATATTTATTCGAGGAGAAACGGTCTTAATCTAAGTATGTATCTATACTATTCTTGGCTTTATAGCCTCAGCTTAAGCTCAATTACCTAAATACCGAACGGATAAGTAAACAGGTTGGTTATTCATTCAATAAGAAGCGCACTTAATCTAAGGACAAATATATTCTTGGCCAAAGATTTTAATAAATTTTGGACTCGAATATATCGAATTATATACAATTACAGTTTAAATAATATTCAATATATTTGACAGTGGCTCTTTCCGTTTGTATAATTAAGATGAACAATTATTTTTCTGCATGTCAAATTTGATGAGGATGCCGTTATTTTTGTATACATTTGGCTTTTATTTTATTGGAATAACATAAAATTTTGCATGTCCCGCGTAATTGCATTCATCTACTCCGACCCTCTCTTAGGGTAGCATTTTTACGTGGATTCTAAGTTAGAATTGCTAATGATTATATAATAAAAATAAAAATTATTCAAAGTGGTGACTTACTTTTTTGAATTTTATATAAACGTACCATACCACAAAGATAAAAAACGCAATGCAAAACGGTATAGTAATATACATAAAGTTCGGTTCAGGATCTTTTCCTTTGTATCTTACAATTGTTGTCTTACCATAAGGTGGAAAGATAAACTTCAGTATCTTCAGTTTCAGACAATCTAACCGATTTCCGGGAGCGGGTTTCATAAACTCCTCAACTGTGAATTGTTTATTTTCCATATTTTAAATTCAATCAAGACGGTAGCTAAACTAAACTAACTAAAGTTTTACTCAATAACTCATTGCCTACTTTGTTTACTAAGCGCCATCAAAAGCACCAAATTAAATAAAAAATGTAAAATAATTGAAGCCACGCCGACAAATCGAAGTCCATTAAATAATAAGCTAACTGGTTCACTCTCAAACAAAAATTGTTTTCTGGTTTTTTGAAATAGTTTCGAAATTACACGAGAAAATATATCTTAAACTCTTGTGAACCTTGATCAAATGGAAATTCCCATTTACTCATAGGCATGAATAATAAACTGGTACAGATTAGCTAATAGATAGTGTCGCTTAAAGCTGTTAACGGCTGTGCGACTGTCCGATTTTCCGATTGTCTTTTTTCCTTTCCTTCTTGTTGTTTTGCATTTTTTCTTTTGATTGTACTCAAATACTTACTTGGGCCTGTGTACAGGTAAGGGGAAGGTTTGCCATCAGAGAATGAGAATGAAAAATTGCCAAAGTTGCATTTAAAAACTCTTTATTGGAAATTAACTCTTTCTATATATTAAAATACAATCCAACAGTAAATACAATACAACATATTAAAATGCAATACAATACAATACCATACAATATAATCCAATGCAATGTATGTATGTATGTATGTGCCTATAAGTAGTTAAGAACGAGGGTCTTAAGTAATGATGATAATCGCATCATCTTTGAAATGCCTGAATATTTATCTTCTTTTCTTATTTTTAAGTATAGTAATCGCTAGGATAGTTTTTTAATTGTATTATTCTTTTGTTGTTTGTTTTTTTTTGTTGTAGTTTTTATTATTTGTTTCTTTTTAATAACGCTGAAGTTCTTATTTCGTTTTTTATAATATATGGTTTTTATTTAGAATTCTTTGTGGAACTAGTCTTGGGTTGCATCTTATTCTTGACATTCACGACCATCAGGGTAGATCTGTTCTGATCAGGATTTAACTGCCAAAAATCTCGTTTATTGTGCGGTCGGCGGGCACGGGCAGACCCACCCCTAACTGAGCACTGGCTGGCCGGAGCTGCCCCATGCGGACAAACCGACGCGTAACAATTTATTTATGAGTATGGCGACATTATTTCTTAATTGAAATCAAAAGTCTCTGGCTTAAGAAATTGAAATTGGCGCGATTTGCTTACAATTAAGATTTGACTGTATTCATGATAATATAAGCTTAACTGAGCTATCAAATAACAATAAATAGGCCAAGGTCATCACTGCAGGGCTGACGATAGAATATACAGTGCAAGCTCTAATATAAAGGAAAAAATTAACAATTGCAATGCAACATCGATTGGACGGTCTAAGAACTTCTTTACAAATGTTCTAAAGACAGAAGAAAAAAACATTAAAAGTCGCGTAGGATTCTAGGGAACTTCATCAGCAACCGGTAATCGTTGGGTGTTATTTATGGCTAAAAGTGATCGATCCTCTTGGAATGGGAGTGTTTAATCCGCACCAACTGCTCAACGGCGATTAGTGAGTGCAAAGTTAGCTTGTTCGTTACTAGAATGTCCACTGAAGTTTGGTTAGATCAGCAAGTTTTAAAATTACGGAAAATACTTGGCATTGGTTCATAAGAAGTGGAACGGATCAGAAGATATAAGAAACTGGCTCAACATTCTCGGGATGCTTAAGGAAACGCTAGTCACCAAAATGTATAGATTTCCATATTAAATTAACTAAAAATATCATATTTTACTGTCCAGATGTGTATATGCACAGTTTGTATATATATATATATATTATATAGATAGATATTCTATAGATTTATATATCCATGCAAATATCTTTCATATCATAAGCCATAAATTGTGGAAAGCAAGTTAAAAAGACCCCTTTTTTTTTTGGTCTTAGCGTATATCTATCTCCCTTTAACATTTTCTTCTCTTTCTTTCCGTGTGGCCTGTGATTGATGGATTGGTGCGCAGCCCTTTAAACTGCATCGCCTGGACGAGGGACCCGAGATGACAGTGAAACTGACCAAGGAAGAGGCACTCAAATACTATACACAAATGCAAACGATACGACGCATTGAGACGTCCGCTGGCAATCTGTACAAGGAGAAGATCATACGGGGCTTTTGCCATCTGTATTCGGGCCAGGAGGCGTGTGCCGTTGGCATGAAGGCGGCGATGCGCGATGTCGATAACATAATATCCGCATATCGTGTGCATGGCTGGACCTATCTGATGGGTGTATCCCCACTGGGTGTTCTCGCCGAACTGACGGGCATGAAGAGCGGATGTGCACGCGGCAAGGGCGGCTCTATGCACATGTATTCCCCAAATTTCTATGGCGGCAACGGCATTGTGGGCGCCCAGGTGCCCCTCGGAACCGGCGTTGGGCTCGCCTGCAAATACAAGGGCAACGGCGGCATGTGCCTCGCTTTATATGGCGATGGTGCTGCCAATCAGGGACAGGTCTTTGAGGCCTACAACATGGCCTATCTGTGGAAGCTGCCGGTCATCTTTGTTTGCGAGAACAACAACTATGGTGCGGCATCCAAAACTAACAAAAAAACCAAAGATTCTAAAATTCATTGTATTTTTTTTTATTTTTGCAGGCATGGGCACCAGTTCGGAGCGCGCTTCGTGCAACACGGATTATTATACGCGCGGCGATGCTCTGCCTGGCATTTGGGTGGACGGCATGGATGTGTTGGCTGTGCGCAGTGCCACCGAGTTTGCCATCAATTATGTGAACACGCATGGGCCACTGGTTATGGAGACGAATACGTATCGGTATTCGGGGCATTCGATGTCCGATCCTGGCACATCGTATCGTACGCGAGAGGAAATCCAGGAGGTGCGCCAAAAGCGTGATCCGATTACCTCCTTCAAGGAGTTGTGCATTGAGCTGGGCCTCCTTACCACCGATGAAGTTAAGGTGGGTGCATCAATTTACCTGTTATTTGTGGCATTTTTTAAACTACTTATATCCATGCAGGCCATTGATCTGAAGGTGCGCAAGGAAGTGGATGAAGCTACTGCCCAGGCCAAGGCCGACACTGAGCTAGCCCTTAGCCATTTGTGGACCGATGTCTACTCTAATAATTTGGAGAAAAAGATACGCGGCACTAATGGTTTCGATATAGATCACATCCAGGAGCGTAAGGGTGTCAATCATTAGAAAAATCGAAACACAACGAATCGATAAAGTGGTACACACACCCACACACGCTCACACCCCAAACACACACACATACATAAAAAGCAAGCGAAATCTCTAGATCTTAAGACTAAAAGTTCATGTTAGAAAAACTATTCTTTTTTTCACTGCGCTTCTACGAGTTGTTATACATAAGTATTGTGAATCATGTTTATTCGTATCGTGTATGACGACGAAACAAGAAAAGAGAATTTACCGTTGACGTAAAAATGCAGTTAAGTAGAAAAAAAAGACACATGGCGTAGCTAACCACGAATTGTGCACACCCTGCCTTTCACGCAACACACACACTCGCACTCAACCACTCAACATGGGTCAGTGGCAATAGCAAAAGATATTATATGAACTTGTTCAATATGGTTAAAGCGAAGTGTAAATTGTTAAAATATAAAATATACATCCATTCAGTCATAATCAATTTGTTAAACTCTCTGAACTGTTGTGGACCGGTTGCGTAACTGATCAGTCCACAGATAATGAATGAATGAATGATCTCAATTAACATTGGACCTGGTCAGATGTTCAATATGGTAGCCAAATCTTTGTCAACAAATTGTCAAGCTCTTGTTATTCCGGCCAGAGCAAAATGCTAACTAAATATGATGCAGGTTTTGCGATTGTGATAAGATTGTCCAAATGGGAAAAGCGACAAGTTTGGCTAACATAATTATACAAACAAAAACATTAGAATAATTCTAAAAACGACAACAAATTGCACACAAAAATCGATACGTAAAAAGTGCTACAAATAGATGAAAGTATCCAAACAGGCATAACATTGATAGAAATGGATCATAATGTTGATATTGCACAGTTTGCGCATAAACTCGATATGGTAAATTAAATGAAAGAATCGTGCTAAGAATATTTCAAATCTAAATCACACTGAAAAAGTATTTCTTGAATCACATTTGCTTTTAGGCATTTTTGTATATTTTGATATTTTGATTTCCATTAAAAATTCGATCGAAAATGCATATTTTTTAAAATCTTTCAACAGTACACAAGTCATATTATGATGGTATCAAAGTAATAATAATAACCAACTTTGTTAGCCTTGTAAAAAGCTTTTCTATGCTGGCCACCTGTCAGAGCTTGAAAGCTGTGTTGGTGGTGCTTTAGCGCGTGCCTATGCAGCAACAGAAAATGTGAGAGCTTTGCTTGAGAATTTGTGCAGGCACCTGTGCTATGCTAAAAGCTGCGCGCTGCTTGCTGCCCTCACTCTCCCTTCTTTCTTTCTCTATCTCTCCATCTCTCTGTCTTGTTATAATGTAGATATTCCTCAAATCGAGTGCGACGCGTTCCGTTCATTTATCAAGCCGTTAAATGGCCGTTAATTCGCGCACAGTGCTCCTAGATGTAATAGAATAGTTTTTTTTTTGTAGAAATTTTTGTGTCAGTGGCAATATGTTAAATTTAGATTTTGTGTTTAAGTAGTAATGTTTTTGTTGTTGTCGAAAATCGTCTGTTTTCTGCCTGGTAGCTGTCTACAGGACTGTTCGGACTTTCGAGTGGCCCATAGGACCAGTAAGGTCACTATGCGATGCCTCGAGGTCCGGTCAGTGTTTGTGGAGGGCTACCAGCTAAGAAAACGGAACGGATTAGAGACGCGGGTGAACAATCTCGATTGCCGGCCATCCACAAGAGGGATGACCTGAGCAATCGACAATTCAACCCAGGAGCCGGCTTTCCTTCGGATGTAGCGCAGAGATGTCTGTCCACATTCCGACCCCATTGGGATTCCCTTCCCTCATTGTATTGAAGATTATAGCTTTGAATAGATTTTGTTGGTGAGCACTTTTTTTTTGTTGTTTCGGAGTTGTGCGTGTTAAGGTATTTGGTTTTGGCTAGTTTAGGAAAATTTATTTATTATTTATATTAATTCATAGGAATATATTTATTATAAGTATTAAAAACCTTAATAATGGCTACTGGTGGTGAGCACAGCCACCAAACACGTCCGGCCGAAGTGCGAACCCTACCGCCAGGCGTGGATTCCACAGAGAAATCAGCGGTCAATGCGGCTCTGGCACAAGCGCACGCGACCTATCGGCAGTCGATGTCCGCCGGAATTGGTGATGCCATCAGGGATGAGATCCGAGCGGGCATGCAAACAATGATGCAATTGTTGAATGAGGTGCTGAGACCGATTGCCGCCTCCCGCGAAGGGGAAGCCGAGAAGCCGCACAGGTCAACCGAAGCAGTTTCACCGCCAACACCATCCATCAACCTTGCGAACCAATGGCCAGGAGTTCCGCAGAATGGTGGGGTCATACCAAAACGGCGCTCGACCACATCACCGTTTAGGGAGACAATCCCGATCCGAAAGGGGGCCGATCAACCTGCTCGGGATTGGCGAAATCCGTGTGTGGGGCGGAGGAGATGGGGAGAGCAGGAGGAGGTCGTGTTTATTCTGCAGCCCGATGTCAAGTGGTTGGCGAAGCGCACCACGCCTAACGATGTGCGCCCAGATGATCAGTTGATCGAGGCCACGGCGCAGATCCAGTCGCTGGCCAACTGGCAGGTGGCTCGAGCGACCATGTTGAAGGTGCCACTGGAAAGACTGAGGCGCAAAACGCTCTTTGGTAGCGGCAAACGGGCGCGACTGAAGTACCTAATTGCCCAGCTGCGCGAGGAGCGACATGTTAGCTGCGTATTTGT
Organism: Drosophila paracracens; assembly: GCA_035044025.1. Lineage (NCBI taxonomy): Eukaryota > Metazoa > Arthropoda > Insecta > Diptera > Drosophilidae > Drosophila > Drosophila paracracens. The sequence continues at coordinate 13,091 of JAWNMN010000838.1, forward strand.
GAGCCCGGCTAACTCAGTCGGTAGAGCATGAGACTTAATCTCGGGGTCGTAAAATCGTTTTTTTTTTTTGTTTTGTTGTTTTGAATTGCCACTGTCCGTTGTTTTTAGTGATGTGTAGATGTGTAGTCTCGTTTATTGTGCGGTCGGCGGGCACGGGCAGACCCACCCCTAACTGAGCACTGGCTGGCCGGAGCTGCCCCATGCGGACAAACCGACGCGTAACAATATTTTTTTTTTTAATCACCAAAAAAAAAGTAACCAAAAAACAACATAAATAATAGCCAAAAAAAATATAAATAATAGCCAAAAAAAAATAGTAATAACAAAAAAAATGAATGCAAAAAAAATATAGTCCACACCAAAATAACCAACAAAACAACGTGAAGGCGACAAAAAAAATATATATCTAACAAAAAAAACGAGATCAAGACCAAAAAAATATTGCGGTTTTGGCCCGTTTTAATAGCCATCCACTCGAAAGTGCTTGCCGCATGCTGCTGCAGCCGACAAGTCGATTGAGCGCAAAACTGAAGTTCATTTCTTGTTTATTCTTTACTTCTTATTTTCTATATATACACAATATACACGCACACGCACCCATTTACTTGCAAGCAAATGTATACAATGCATATCAAAATCGATGTGTTAATTAACTTTCCATGTACTTAATTAATAAATGTAGAAGCTTAGAATTTTTTGAGTATTGCAGGGTGGGAAAATTGCACAGATACAGTTAAAACTAAATGAAATTAATGTTAAGCGAATAATCGTGTTTACAAAATTTAAATGCCAAATTATTCTAGAGCTAAAACCTTGTTCGGTTCAGTTATAACAAAATTGTGGTTAATTTTTATTATTTTGACAATTATCAATTAACAAATTTCGTGTGAATAACCATTGTTAATGAGTTCAAGGTTCAAAATGCCTTTTTTTTGTATCGTGAATCTTGATTCAAGAAATTGTCATTAAAAAATAATACATTTTAATCTATTTTAAGCAATTTTAACGTCTCCTTAATATCTACAATCTCAAATTCTGAAAGGGCACTTCGAAATGAGAAGCGGCAAGCATAATTCAAGAATATTTATTCGATGAGAAACGTTCTTAATCTAAGTATGTATCTATACTATTCTTGGCTTTATAGCCTCAGCTTAAGCTCAATTACCTAAATACCGAACGGATAAGTAAACAGGTTGGTTATTCATTCAATAAGAAGCGCACTTAATCTAAGGACAAATATATTCTTGGCCAAAGATTTTAATAAATTTTGGACTCGAATATATCGAATTATATACAATTACAGTTTAAATAATATTCAATATATTTGACAGTGGCTCTTTCCGTTTGTATAATTAAGATGAACAATTATTTTTCTGCATGTCAAATTTGATGAGGATGCCGTTATTTTTGTATACATTTGGCTTTTATATTATTGGAATAACATAAAATTTTACCTCTTGCATGTCCCGCGTAATTGCATTCATCTACTCCGACCCTCTCTTAGGGTAGCATTTTTACGTGGATTCTAAGTTAGAATTGCTAATGATTATATAATAAAAATAAAAATTATTCAAAGTGGTGACTTACTTTTTTGAATTTTATATAAACGTACCATACCACAAAGATAAAAAACGCAATGCAAAACGGTATAGTAATATACCCAAAGTTCGGTTCAGTTTCTTTTCCTTTGTATCTTACAATTGTTGTCTTACCATAAGGTGGAAAGATAAACTTCAGTATCTTCAGTTTCAGACAATCTAACCGATTTCCGGGAGCGGGTTTCATAAACTCCTCAACTGTGAATTGTTTATTTTCCATATTTTAAATTCAATCAAGACGGTAGCTAAACTAAACTAACTAAAGTTTTACTCAATAACTCATTGCCTACTTTGTTTACTAAGCGCCATCAAAAGCACCAAATTAAATAAAAAATGTAAAATAATTGAAGCCACGCCGACAAATCGAAGTCCATTAAATAATAAGCTAACTGGTTCACTCTCAAACAAAAATTGTTTTCTGGTTTTTTGAAATAGTTTCGAAATTACACGAGAAAATATATCTTAAACTCTTGTGAACCTTGATCAAATGGAAATTCCCATTTACTCATAGGCATGAATAATAAACTGGTACAGATTAGCTAATAGATAGTGTCGCTTAAAGCTGTTAACGGCTGTGCGACTGTCCGATTTTCCGATTGTCTTTTTTCCTTTCCTTCTTGTTGTTTTGCATTTTTTCTTTTGATTGTACTCAAATACTTACTTGGGTTTGTGTACAGGGAAGGGGAAGGTTTGCCATCAGAGAATGAGAATGAAAAATTGCCAAAGTTGCATTTAAAAACTCTTTATTGGAAATTAACTCTTTCTATATATGAAAATACAATCCAACAGTAAATACAATACAACATATTAAAATGCAATACAATACAATACCGTACAATATAATCCAATGCAATGCAATGCAATACAACGCAGTTGACACACATACATGTATGTATGTATGTATGTGCCTATAAGTAGTTAAGAACGAGGGTCTTAAGTAATGATGATAATCGCATCATCTTTGAAATGCCTGAATATTTATCTTCTTTTCTTTTTTTTAAGTATAGTAATCGCTAGGATAGTTTTTTAATTGTATTATTCTTTTGTTGTTTGTTTTTTTTTGTTGTAGTTTTTATTATTTGTTTCTTTTTAATAACGCTGAAGTTCTTATTTCGTTTTTTATAATATATGGTTTTTATTTAGAATTCTTTGTGGAACTAGTCTTGGGTTGCATCTTATTCTTGACATTCACGACCATCAGGGTAGATCTGTTCTGATCAGGATTTAACTGCCAAAAATCTCGTTTATTGTGCGGTCGGCGGGCACGGGCAGACCCACCCCTAACTGAGCACTGGCTGGCCGGAGCTGCCCCATGCGGACAAACCGACGCGTAACAATTTATTTATGAGTATGGCGACATTATTTCTTAATTGAAATCAAAAGTCTCTGGCTTAAGAAATTGAAATTGGCGCGATTTGCTTACAATTAAGATTTGACTGTATTCATGATAATAAAAACTTAACTGAGCTATCAAATAACAATAAATAGGCCAAGGTCATCACTGCAGGGCTGACGATAGAATATACAGTGCAAGCTCTAATATAAAGGAAAAAATTAACAATTGCAATGCAACATCGATTGGACGGTCTAAGAACTTCTTTACAAATGTTCTAAAGACAGAAGAAAAAAACATTAAAAGTCGCGTAGGATTCTAGGGAACTTCATCAGCAACCGGTAATCGTTGGGTGTTATTTATGGCTAAAAGTGATCGATCCTCTTGGAATGGGAGTGTTTAATCCGCACCAACTGCTCAACGGCGATTAGTGAGTGCAAAGTTAGCTTGTTCGTTACTAGAATGTCCACTGAAGTTTGGTTAGATCAGCAAGTTATAAAATTACGGAAAATACTTGGCATTGGTTCATAAGAAGTGGAACGGATCAGAAGATATAAGAAGCTGGCTCAACATTCTCGGGATGCTTAAGGAAACGTTAGTCACCAAAATGTATAGATTTCCATATTAAATTAACTAAAAATATTATATTTTACTGTCCAGATGTGTATATGCACAGTTTGTATATATATATATATATATATTATATAGATAGATATTCTATAGATTTATATATCCATGCAAATATCTTTCATATCATAAGCCATAAATTGTGGAAAGCAAGTTAAAAAGACCCCTTTTTTTTTTGGTCTTAGCGTATATCTATCTCCCTTTAACATTTTCTTCTCTTTCTTTCCGTGTGGCCTGTGATTGATGGATTGGTGCGCAGCCCTTTAAACTGCATCGCCTGGACGAGGGACCCGAGATGACAGTGAAACTGACCAAGGAAGAGGCACTCAAATACTATACACAAATGCAAACGATACGACGCATTGAGACGTCCGCTGGCAATCTGTACAAGGAGAAGATTATACGGGGCTTTTGCCATCTGTATTCGGGCCAGGAGGCGTGTGCCGTTGGCATGAAGGCGGCGATGCGCGATGTCGATAACATAATATCCGCATATCGTGTGCATGGCTGGACCTATCTGATGGGTGTATCCCCACTGGGTGTTCTCGCCGAACTGACGGGCATGAAGAGCGGATGTGCACGCGGCAAGGGCGGCTCTATGCACATGTATTCCCCAAATTTCTATGGCGGCAACGGCATTGTGGGCGCCCAGGTGCCCCTCGGAACCGGCGTTGGGCTCGCCTGCAAATACAAGGGCAACGGCGGCATGTGCCTCGCTTTATATGGCGATGGTGCTGCCAATCAGGGACAGGTCTTTGAGGCCTACAACATGGCCTATCTGTGGAAGCTGCCGGTCATCTTTGTTTGCGAGAACAACAACTATGGTGCGGCATCCAAAACTAACAAAAAACCAAAGATTCTAAAATTCATTGTATTTTTTTTTATTTTTGCAGGCATGGGCACCAGTTCGGAGCGCGCTTCGTGCAACACGGATTATTATACGCGCGGCGATGCTCTGCCTGGCATTTGGGTGGACGGCATGGATGTGTTGGCTGTGCGCAGTGCCACCGAGTTTGCCATCAATTATGTGAACACGCATGGGCCACTGGTTATGGAGACGAATACGTATCGGTATTCGGGGCATTCGATGTCCGATCCTGGCACATCGTATCGTACGCGAGAGGAAATCCAGGAGGTGCGCCAAAAGCGTGATCCGATTACCTCCTTCAAGGAGTTGTGCATTGAGCTGGGCCTCCTTACCACCGATGAAGTTAAGGTGGGTGCATCAATTTACCTGTTTTTTGTGGCATTTTTTAAAATTCTTATATCCATGCAGGCCATTGATCTGAAGGTGCGCAAGGAAGTGGATGAAGCTACTGCCCAGGCCAAGGCCGACACTGAGCTAGCCCTTAGCCATTTGTGGACCGATGTCTACTCTAATAATTTGGAGAAAAAGATACGCGGCACTAATGGTTTCGATATAGATCACATCCAGGAGCGTAAGGGTGTCAATCATTAGAAAAATCGAAACACAACGAATCGATAAAGTGGTACACACACCCACACACGCTCACACCCCAAACACACACACATACATAAAAAGCAAGCGAAATCTCTAGATCTTAAGACTAAAAGTTCATGTTAGAAAAACTATTCTTTTTTTCACTGCGCTTCTACGAGTTGTTATACATAAGTATTGTGAATCATGTTTATTCGTATCGTGTATGACGACGAAACAAGAAAAGAGAATTTACCGTTGACGTAAAAATGCAGTTAAGTAGAAAAAAAAGACACATGGCGTAGCTAACCACGAATTGTGCACACCCTGCCTTTCACGCAACACACACACTCGCACTCAACCACTCAACATGGGTCAGTGGCAATAGCAAAAGATATTATATGAACTTGTTCAATATGGTTAAAGCGAAGTGTAAATTGTTAAAATATAAAATATACATCCATTCAGTCATAATCAATTTGTTAAACTCTCTGAACTGTTGTGGACCGGTTGCGTAACTGATCAGTCCACAGATAATGAATGAATGAATGATCTCAATTAACATTGGACCTGGTCAGATGTTCAATATGGTAGCCAAATCTTTGTCAACAAATTGTCAAGCTCTTGTTATTCCGGCCAGAGCAAAATGCTAACTAAATATGATGCAGGTTTTGCGATTGTGATAAGATTGTCCAAATGGGAAAAGCGACAAGTTTGGCTAACATAATTATACAAACAAAAACATTAGAATAATTCTAAAAACGACAACAAATTGCACACAAAAATCGATACGTAAAAAGTGCTACAAATAGATGAAAGTATCCAAACAGGCATAACATTGATAGAAATGGATCATAATGTTGATATTGCACAGTTTGCGCATAAACTCGATATGGTAAATTAAATGAAAGAATCGTGCTAAGAATATTTCAAATCTAAATCACACTGAAAAAGTATTTCTTGAATCACATTTGCTTTTATGCATTTTTATATATTTTGATATTTTGATTTCCATTAAAAATTCGATCGAAAATACATATTTTTTAAAATCTTTCAACAGTACACAAGTCATATTATGATGGTATCAAAGTAATAATAATAACCAACTTTGTTAGCCTTGCAAAGAGCTTTTCTATGCTGGCCACCTGTCAGAGCTTGAAAGCTGTGTTGGTGGTGCTTTAGCGCGTGCCTATGCAGCAACAGAAAATGTGAGAGCTTTGCTTGAGAATTTGTGCAGGCACCTGTGCTATGCTAAAAGCTGCGCGCTGCTTGCTGCCCTCACTCTCCCTTCTTTCTTTCTCTATCTCTCCATCTCTCTGTCTTGTTATAATGTAGATATTCCTCAAATCGAGTGCGACGCGTTCCGTTCATTTATCAAGCCGTTAAATGGCAGCTGCTCACGTCGCCGCCACACCCGACCCCCCTTCCTCCCTCTCACACACACACACACAGCATCAGCGAAGTTCAGCACCTGTAAACTACCCCGCTGGCCCATTGTCTGCCTGCTGCGAGGCGGTGTTCAATTCAATCTACTGCGTTATTCAGTCTGTTCGCGATGCTCTGTCGTTGATCTTCACGTGCGCTGCGACGAAATTCGTGGTGCTCTACGATCTTCCACATTTGTTTTGATTTGGCCGCGTGCTGCGTGGGTGTTGAATTTTGTGAATGTTGAATGTTTTCAATATGTTTTATAATAAACGATCGTTCCGCCATTGATTGTTGTTGGCAAAGGTCCATTTGCATACATATATATGTATATATTTATATATATATTTAGATATATATTTAGATATATAAATAAATATCTATATAATATTTCAATGTTATGCTATATTATTATTTTTTTTTATTTGTGATTGATTGTTATTGATGCATTTATACATTTTATTTGATTAAAATCAGATATATATTAATAGCCAAGTTTATACGATTCTAATTAAATGGCTCTAGCTTCCTTGGGTACGTAAGTATGTATTTTACATTAACGATTTTGAAAAACATAAAATTAGTTATCTTACTTTGATTAGAACGAATGCATTCACACTTTATTTGAATGCACCCACATGTGTTTAATTTTGTCTTTTCTATTTTATTCTTTGCGCTTTTCACTTTTAAACTTTGTAATTGTATTTGATTTTGCTAGGCGCCTGTAATATATATATATATATATATATATATATACAAGTATATATATTTATATATATAATATTATGTGTTTTTGTGTATTTCTTTTGATCATTGTGTCGAATTGCAGCTTGTATTTTTCTATCACATTTTCATTTGTCGAAAATAATGGAGGCGAAACATTTTCGAAACTCCCATCATAAAATTTTATTTCCACACATTTTGCATTTCCTTTTTTTTTTTATTATTTATTTTTACAAGTCTATTGCTGGCGCATACTTAGCACACATATTAACGCATCGTGTGAGTAGTTTCGCTGACATTTTCAATATTTCCTATTTTACTCGCTGACACCTAAAAATAGTGATACATACTTCTGAAAAAGATATGACGAATCGGTGAAAATGTATGTTATAATTACAAGTGTATTAATATTCAAAAACATTAGGGGGCTATGACCTTTGACATGGGATCAGATTTGAATTCGGACTTGGCTTGGGCTTGCTATGTTAAGAGTTGTGTGCAGGGTGACAAAATGCCGAGCTCTCTCGATTAGAACACTCTTGCTTTGTTTTTTATATTCCCTTGCCACAAATGTTGATCATAAATATGAAAACACACACACACACATACATATACATATGTACATTTAGCTATGTCGTGCCATAATTTATGGGCATATATGAACATATATATAATATACAATAATAATAATAATCAATCGACAAATGTTTTGATCACTATGCGAAACATATTTCAAGGCAAAATCATTTGTTGCGCATAATTTGGTTTATTTATTTATCTACCTTAATGCTCAACATTATTGGTCAATTATGATTGAAGTGAAGTGCTTGGCCTGCTAAAGGGTGCAAATACAATTTCCATATATATTTACTACTACAATATACTACTACTACTACTGTACATATATATGTATGCATATACAGGTGTCAGTGTGTGTGGCTGTGTGTGTTTGTGAATTGTCAATTGTCTTTCGAGTGGCATACTTGAGTGGCACTAGGCTTGTGGATGTTTGTTTGCATGTGCATAAGTAGTTAATGCATACATACATACATACATACATACATACATATATTTGGAGAATATATATGTGCTTTATGTGGTCTCTAGAAGTGCTCCCCATACTTATACGCATCACATGGAGCGCAGCTGATTGTCATTTTTTGGAATTTCCGCTACATTTGCATAGCCGAATTTGAAATGACCCCCGTGTGGAGAGCGTAAGATCTGATATATGTATATATATATACGATCTGATATGTATATATATACATATATATATGTATATATATATATATGTATACATATATATATGTATATTTATATTGTATGTACATTTGTATGTATATGAATATAGTCATTGTTAAAATAATGCCAAAAAGCCAAGTGTCGCGCTGCGCTCTTTGGAGGTTTTTTTTTTTATTTTTTATTTCAATTGATATTGTAATTTATATGCTGAGAGATTGGTAAGATTCTCTCTCCAACACGCACAGACTTTGTATTCCCCTAGCCATGAGCATTCAAATTAAGAATATATTATCAACATTGACATTCCGCAATTTTGTTTGACTTTGAATTGTGAATTTATGCATTGGGAAAAACAAAAAACGCCGTTTTAGAAAATCGTGCTGACAACTAGAAAAATTGTATTTTTTTGTAAATAATTTCTGAAATTATGAAAAGCAAAGCCTTTGTTGGTACCTTTTTAGAAATATACTTTCTGAATAATAAGGTGAGGCGTCAAAACTATTCCGATTTTCTTTAGCTAGGGCCGATTGTTTCCCTGAGTGTATTTTACATTAATTCACAGTGGTTTTGCTATATTGGAGATATTTCAGCAACTAAAATAGGAGTCTTTGTCAAACAAAGAAGGCTTTCGCAATGTTAAGAGTGGAATTCAATTCAATATTGAGTTTGACGCACTCATTTGCAATAATTAAACACTTTTCGAGTATGAACATGTGACGCTCTCAGCTCTCAGCTGCTGGTAGCTGGCTCATGCAGCGCCCTCAAAATTAGTCACTTGAGGCTGGCTTGCATGGGGTCTAGCTACTTTTAGAGGGGTTAGAGGAGATGCTAGATATAGAGGATGATCTTGCGGAATACCATTTTGTTGAGAGCATTTGCTTAAAATGCCAGATAAGTAGGTTTATGTTAGATTTCATGTTAGTAACCAGTATGCATGTATGTATTAAGTCGGCATATTTACGCATGTTTGTATATACATATGTGCACACATGCACACAAATGCGTACAATCTTGTGTACAACATACACTTTAATGTGGCACTCAAATTACACAAATGCTTTCAATTTCTCCGACCGCAAGCAAAGTGCTGTTGTGGCATTGGGCAGGGGCACGGGGCTGGGGTATTTATGAGATTGAGTAAGCCAAGGAAACGAGGCAAACGAGAGCTAATCCCGTTACTAATAAATATACATAGGCACATCCACATGGAACTCATTGAGCAATTGAATAATTGAACAATAATGTGGCTGGTGTCGTCTTTTGTGCAACTCATCATCTCATCAAATGGTGTCGTTCTAGATTTTCGGGTGCACGTTTCTATGCTTCTCAGTCATTTTTGTATTTATTATTATTAATTAAACACAATTGAGAATGACGATCTGCTTCGAATATCTTTAATTTAAAACTATTTCTTTTCTTTCGAATTTCTTTTTGTCACGATATTGTTTGTGATTCAACTTCTGCGATGTTGTTTATGTTGTCGCTTCTTGGTTTTATTTTTTTACTTTGCTCAATTTCAACAATTTGTACAATTATAACAAATATTCATGATGCGACCTTGAATCAAAATAGATTTGTATACGCGACGCTTGCCAATCTCCGCACGTCACCAAATATCCCATCTAAAAGCCCAGATGAATATTTCTGGCCCGTATTTGTGTGCGATTTTTTGGTTCTGAGAGCGTTTTTCTTTTTCTTCTGTTATGCTAGTTTTTTTTTTTTTTTGTATTTTTTTTTGTATTTTTTTTTAATTTTATAATTTGTTTTGAAATCTATTCAAAATATCTCGTTAGCCACATATGCAGTTGTTGTTAAAATGGAAATGCTTTTTGCAGCAGATAAAATTGATCTGAACTCAAGTGGTGCACACAAGGAATCGGAATATATATAAATTTATAGTCAGCGCAAATGGAAATGAAATTTACCAAGAAATTGAATTGTATGCTTTATAAATTTAAATGAAATAAGCCAGAAAATTGCTACAACAATCCCAAGTTTACGATTGCAAAACTTTCAGCAATCAAAAATACTTGTTTGTGCTTTTGGTGGCTGGCAAAAAACATAAAAAATTAAAAATAGAATTAATGGGTTTATAAATGGGCACCAGATTGAATGAAATTTAGTGCGGAATTTATTTATACACTGATTGCATTAGAATTTGACGAATAGGGTATAATGAAGCTATCCCAATAAAGTTTATATATACTCGCAATATGATAGATCTCAGGCAGGCGGGGAGATCTATCTATATGCGTTTCTATGAACGAACCGATCTCAAAGACAATCAAAGTTAGTTTATAAGTTCTTGTATACCCTTCGAAGATCTACTTTATCGATAATCACACATTACACAAAATAGATAAAAGCCGGCACTTACATTCATTGGCAGAACGTAATCCATCTGGTCATATCTAAATTTTATTATTGATTTCAAAAATCATTGAAACGAATACGTCTAAATCGACTTGGCTCTTGTTTGACATAACTATGCAATATAAGAATCTGTTCACATTTTGGAGTCGAGATATGAGCAGCATATCAAAAACTTAAGCAAGTAAGAATCCGATCGTAGTTGGGGGAACATGGACGTCTCCAATAACATGAATATGATTATTATGCCATCGAAAATCGAAATGTATCGATGCTCGAGAAACGGGACAGTTATCGACCAAATAAAATAAACTTGAAATGCACGGGGTATACGAGAACTTATAAATAAATAACATTTAGAATTTTTGGCTAAGATTTATGGGGTCGATTATACAATTTTCACCCAATTTTAATGGGTTGAAATGTGCAGTGCTTTCGCCTTAAGACTTATAATTTGCCATTAGTCGCCTGTCTATGGCTCCAGCTAGTTATAGCAATACGTTTGTATGTGTGTGTGTGTTTATGCTTGCTATCCGTGTAAAATTTAAAACGACTTGCGAAAAATTCGACCAGATGTCGAAAGCGATAAAAAGTAGTCAAATGTGATCAGTGCAATACGCGGACGACGTAATAGCCCACGGATTATATATTTTCCGCTATAAATAGACGCCAACTGGAAAAACCAAAAATAAATACAGACAAAAAAAACAGAATTACTGAAAACGGAAATGCGTGCAACGCTGCAAAAATATAGAGAGAGCGAGAGACACCTAGAGATAGAAGGAGAGAAACATAGTTGCAAAAATAAACTTGAAGATAAGACTGATTTGAATAAAGTGTTTTCTTTTTTTAAGCTTACCCAAGAAAAACAATTGAGCCTTTAAGTGAACTTGCAACATTCATAGAGCAGCGCCTCAATACGAACAAAAAATTGCATAATAATGAAGACTCTCGCTTAGCTGTCAAATTAACAAACAACTCCTCAACAAAAACTCAGTTGTTTCGACTAAATCACAATACTAAAAAAATGTAAGAAAATATTTCAAGCATCTTAAAATTTGTGCAAATGGGGACGCGTTTATCTTGCATTAGAGGCCAGTGGAAGGATGCTGTCAGAGGAATGTCCCGTTGGTAATCCATCACATCGCTAGCCATAGAAAATCAAGTTGAGAGCAACAGCCGCGGCCGTGAATCCGGCCAAGAAGATGTCAGCGAAGGTGCCGTGACTGGGGAATATTTCAAGAGACAGTCAACTGGCGTTGACTAAGACATTAAATTAGCTAGACTCCAACGACTGGGAGCTGAATGTGATGGGTATAATGTGCATGATGCCGCTGATGCGCAACCATTCAGAAATCGACTTGCTTACCCGCGACTTTGGCAATTTGCGGTCGCAAGTGGCACGTGAGGCACGTGTGGCACTAACGTCCAAGTCAGTCGATCGGACACGTATCGTTGCCAATCGTGCTCAATTCTTTATAATTGGTGCCGATCTATTGCTTGATGGCAGCCTCGGGACACGCATCTGTGGATGCGTATCTGGTGCGAGCACAAAGACCGTTCTCAAAATATCAAAACGTGAATATATTTTATTTTAAATACATATTTTAAATGTTTGACAAGCAAAATGTACATTTATAAATAATAAATGCAATTCAGCAAATACAAAATATCAAGTCAGGCAGGTGAAAAACAATGACAGCAAACAATATGTGCGTGTCTGTGTTGCTGTGTGTGTGTATGTGTGGAAGGGTTTTACTGTTGCATTAGGCAGACTATGGCCTAAATCAGCCTAATGACGAATCTGGTTGGCAAGTGTAAAAACTAAAACGAAAAGTGTGTCCGAAAATCCGAGTTTGACAGAATATGATAGATAGATTCCAATTATTAATGTTTTGTTGGTTTCATAGTGGCAAATGTTGTATTTTTGGAGTACTTCTGCTGCTCATGCAAAGAGCATTCAGCCACACAGCTGCAAGTTGAAATTAATCGAATGATTGAAGCGAGTAAGCGAAACAAGTAAAAACGCTGTAGTTGTGTGAGCCAGACTACGATATGCTCAGAACCCAGCTGTTAAACATATTCTAGTTTTAATGGCAAAATGTCCTTTACAAGATGTGCACACTCAAATGTAAGCGTGAGGAAAGTGCTTGCGGCTTCTAATTGTAAAAAGATCAATATGAGAATAAGTTTTGGACTATACTGTGGGTATTGCCAATCCGATCTCGATCAAATTTGTCTATGTTTAAATTAGAATGAAGTCTCTGCTTTAGTTGTGGCTTTTATTGTTGGCGGAATGGATATCTATAGACAATTGCGAAACAAGGAAAGTTATCGATGATACGGATGTATGATAAGTCTCTAGTTATTATACAGATAGTGATATATGCTTTATGGGCAAAACAATTATACTCTTTTTACCAGATTTTAATGGGTTGAGGGTGAATTAAAACGACATAACCATGCTGAATAAAAAACTGACAAAAAATCGTTGCTGAAGTTGAGTGATGAATCAGCTTATAATACAATAGAAAGTGCAAAAAAAAACCCTCTTCTGTCGGTTTTACATGCGTTATATTAAAGTGCATGTCAAAGGGACACGTTTTTTTCTACAATTAATTTGCATGCTGCACAATAAGCCAAGTTAATGTCATGACTGAATGTGTGTATTGATATTGATTAAGATAATTTGCGAAATTGAACTACTAATTGGCGAGAGTGCAGAAGATATCTTTTAAAAGATAGAAATTGTATTTTGTATTTTTGAGCTGAAACTACGTGTGGCAAGTGCAAGTGGAACTCAATTAAAACGAACTGTACTCGGATATGGTGTGCGCTGACGCGATATGGTGCCATAATTTACAATGTGCATCGAAAGTATTAAATCAAAATGGAAATGCAATAAAGCGGTAAGCGCTAAATAATTGACATGTCGCCCGCTTGGCAAACAAAACGCATTTTAAATTTAATTTGCCAATGTTGTCAGACCAAATATACAAAGTGTACACATACACATACACATACATATGCATACATATGCATACATATATGCATATATGTATGTGTACAGACCTATAAACAAACCTACGACCGCTGTGGCATAATCTCGCTTCAGTTGCAGTATTTTCAGGTAGACGCAAGTGTGTGAGTGCGTGTGCGTGTGTGTGTGTGTGCGTGTGTGTGTATTTATTTAAAACTCATATCGTGCATAGGCACGTCGTGGCACGTGCTCGGCTTAAAAAATTACAAAATTAAAACAGAAATAAAAAATCGCAAATCAGAAGTGCAAAATTTATGCACGTGACGAATTTGGTTGACCCGGCTAAAAGCGTAGACGACGAAGTCAGCCGAAATGTAGCATTAAATAATTAATTATTCTGATTTAAATGTCATTCTGGAAAAAACAAACAACAGAGTGGACAGTTTAAATATGTAAATATGTACATATATATATATATATATATGTATATATGTATATATGTTGACGTTTATAAAGGGAATACGTTAATTACATAAGTGGATTAGACTGCGCTAAAATGTTTACGCATTGAATCACCACAGATCAGAGATACTAGCTGAAAGTCTCAACAATTTAATAATAAAAGCCTTGGTCGTTAGATTAACTTGGTAGTCTTAAGTTAGTTTTAGTCAATGCAATTAAATATGACTTAAGCTATTTTCTACTTAATAGCTTATTTTAGAATAACTAATCAAATTATCGTTTGTTTTTCAGTAAATATAAAAGAGCTAGATGAAAATGATTTTTGAAGCAGCTCTAAGGAAGAAAAAATATATACAGTGGCGGACAGCTTATTAGGCTTAGTGTCAAAGAAAAAAAGTAATTGCCTGCCATAAGCTAATTATTCATTATTTTTCAAAAATTCCAAAGACCGATGGTAGGTACATATATTAACCACCAATATGAATGGATGACCCCCATAAACTGGGGTTTCCCCACCTGCTAGGTAGAATTATAAAAATGTTGCCTACTTTTAGGTGCAGTTTTCATTTGGATCAGTCTAAATAAAATAATATATTTGGCGTATAAAAACTTAAATTCGAATTTTAATACTTAGTATTATATCCTTTAGCCTTAACTACTTCCCTTAACCTATTATTCATGGAAGATACCAGCTTCCTGGTAGCTTCTGGGCTGATTTTGCTCCACTCATCCCGCAGAGCATTTTTGAGGTCCTCTTTGCTGGATATGCTGTGCTTCCGGATGTTATTTTCCAGCACAGCCCACGAATTCTCAATGTCATTTAAATCTGGAGACTGGGCCGGTGGAATTATTATGTGGAGGCAGTTCCCGATGAGCCAGGACTGTACTATCTTGGCCTTATGCTTGGGATCGTTGTCCTGGTAGAACCGGAAAGTATGTCGGATTCCTACCTTCTCGGCACTTTGGAGTAAATTTTCCTTTAGTACGTTGAAGTACACATTCTTGTCCATTGTTGTTTCAAAAATCACAAAATTCCCGAATCCGGCTGACGAGATACATACGCATGCCATGTCACTTCCTCCACCATGCTTGACTGTTGCCTTTACGTGTTTGGGATTCAGCTCAGTATTGGGCTGTCGCCACTCATAATTCCGTCCGTCCGAGTCAAATATGGTGAATTTGGACTCATCTGAAAATATAACAGTGTTCCAGAACTCCAGATCCTTGTCAAAGTGATTTTGGCGAACGTCATCCAAGTCCCTTTATTTTTCACGCTTATAAAGTGCTTTTTCCGTGGTACTCGGGCATGAAAGTCATGTTTCCGCAGAAACCTGCACACAGTTTCCACACAGCATTTTTTCACCTGTTGAGCCACTTTTGAAGCCGATAGCTTGGGAGATCCCCTTATTATCCTGGTGATCCTTCGCTCCTCCTCTTCGGTGAAAATCTTGTTTGGTGCCATTCTGGCCTTGCCCTTAATCCGATTTGCGTCGACGAAGCGCAAAATGATGATATTCACAGTTGAGTTGCTCAGATTGACCATTTCAGCTATTTGGCGATGTGAATATCCGTATTTGTGGTGTTCCAGGATGAGTTTCCGTAGTTCAATGGTAGTCTGTTTGTCTATTGTCCTTGTTGGCTTATTGCACCCGAGATGCAGGATGAAACTAAACTGACTACGAAGGATTGGTTTATTTATAACGAGAATACTCAACTTTAGGTACAAAATCCGGGTTTTATGGCACCCAGGTGTCCACAATGTACCTGCTCCAAATAAAATGTTCCCTAAAAATAGGCTACTTTTTTACATAATCCTACCTAGCACGTGGGGAAACCCCAGTGTATTGGGGTCATTTATTAATTTTGGTGGTTAATATATTTACCTACCATCGGTCATTGGAATTTCTGAAAAATAATGAATGATTAGCTTATGGCAGGCAATTACTTTTTTTCTTTGACACTAAGCCTAATAAGCTGTCCGCCACTGTATGTTTGCAGGTCATTCAACACTTTCAAGTCGATTTTCAATGTAGAGTCCTTTTGGTTCATGGCTTGAATTTGGTTCTTGTTCTTACCATATCATATGTATCATATGTTTTTCATGCAAGCACTTATCTTTGGACGTATTGTTTTTATCATATAGTAAGTTCAAGTTGATAATTGCTTTTTTAAGAATCAAGTTTATGTCAAAGAGAAACGAATATCTGGTATTGAGAAGCATTCAATAAAAGCTTAACAAGTTTTAGTCATTAATTAATCAATTATTCATTAATTCACCTTAATCTTTTGGAATTTATGAATATTCCGTATCATTTATCTGGGATGCATTGGATAGAAGCAACAAATTTGACAATATAAAATACATTTGGCAAGACGTAGCTTCTAAATTCCAGAAGCATAACAAAATTTAATTATGGTTCCTGAGTATTCCGAGTAGGTTTTCTTGCTTTAATTACCCAAATCAAATGGAAGCACAAGTTGTTATGCAACAATGTTTCTAGCAATTAACACTTTTTATGCACCCCGTAGCTCGGCTCCAAATCATTATGGTATTCGTGACAAAGACTTTATGCTAGCCGAATGGTTATAAAAGAGAGAACAGCCACCAGACAATTAAACATAAGTAAACTGCGGCCATATAACAGCTACAGTGCTCATAACTTTACATATCTACACACACACACACACACACACACACACACACACTCTTATTAGTGGTCTTGTGCACGCTTGGCCCTTAGCGGTGTACGTTTCCCAGAGTGTCCACCTGTGCGTATACGTAATTAATTTCAGTATAATCTCTTACGCATAATAAAATGACGGACAAACATGTAACAAAAAAAAAAAAAAAAAAAAATAATTATAATAATGAAGGGAACAACAACAGCGCCAGGCATCAAAAAACATTTGTCCCGCGGTCCTGTGTCCATGGAGTCAACCGCGCTTCTGAAAATGGCCCAGAAATCGCCTGCAATTAATTGACAGTGAGTTAATTTTCATTGAATTAAATTATATATACGTGCATATACTTATACACACATTTAAACATACTAGATGGTATTCAGCACGGGCCGAATGATTTCATTTTTTTTTTTCATTTCTTTTTTTTTGTTTACTAATTGTATTTAATTAGTAAAACAGTGGCTGCTTTGCAAATGGGTTTCATGACAATCGCACGAATTATCGTTTTTTTTTCATCTTCGTATTTTGTGCGCTTTGTGATTGAATTTTAACTCATTAACGTGAAAATTAAAGCTGCAGCTGTTTGCAGTGAGTGGCCACCGACAGTCAGCTTAAGCACGTTTGTCTGTGTATATTAATAGATGTGTAATTTTTTAGCGCCGGGCATCTAAAAATAAAACGTAAAATAAATTGAAATTGCCCGTGGCGCAACCCCTTGATCCGCATCATCATCCAATTTATATTCTAAATGATGAAAAATATTTGTTGTTTGGCTTTTAGAGCGATTTTTATTAGGTTCCCCAAATTTTGTTTATAAACAAAATCTATAGAAACAGGCAATTGACGGAAACTGGAAGCAAATGATGGCAATACAATAAAAACAAAGGCAACAACCATAACAACAACATCAGCAGCAGCATCAGTAACAATAACACACAGCAAATGGATGCCGGGCAACCAGAAATGCAAAGTCAATATAAACTGTATAAATAAACCCGTCCACCCACAGATACATTTGCATCTATATAAAAGCAACATAAAGCTTGCGAAATGAAACAATCCACATTAATTCTTGCCTTCTCGCTGCGGAAACAGAATATAATTATATAAAAGTGAATAATGAATATTAAATTCAAAAACGCTTGACAATTAGATACTCTGACAAACCGTATTAAAATAATATATCAATTTACAAATTAATTTGGACACAAATATCCATCAATTCTAAGAACTAGCACAGAAAAGTGCATGTGTTGGTTGATTTCATCAATTAAGATAAGTGAAATTGAAAAGACTTAAATTATTAAGGATACATATGTATGTGCATATATAAAGTACTAAATGTGTGTAGAATATCCTTGCAGCCGACGCTGGCACTTGGGTAAAAGCTGAACGACAGAGTTGCCATTGTTATCAACAGCGCACACGAAACATTGGTGGCAACAATGTTTGTTGTTTGTTGTGCTTGGTGCGATATGAGAATAAGAATGAGATTCATACTGGCTTCAGCATGTGCAACAATGTTTTTATTTGCCAGCGCTTATTTTTAGTTACTTTTTTAAATGTAACTTTTCTTGTTATACTCTAGACAACACTTGTAGAAGGGTATATGGGTTCGTCCCTCCACACGAATGCAGCTTTTTTAGCCACCTATGTTTGTTCGCGTATGCCTGCCGCACATAAAGTGTTAAAATCGTTGGAAGGTATCGATAATATCGATCGAAAAGACTACGCAGCGTCTTTCGAAACCGTTAAAGCTAGCAAGCTTCAAATGTATATTCATCTATAGTCAAATAGGGTGCTAAATTGTTGTTAGCATCGACAAGTGCAAATCGATAAAGCCACGCTAAGGGCAATCTTAGAGCTGGAGTTACCAAACTTGGAAGGTATTAAAATGACAGAATTTTTTCGATATCCATCAATATCACTTCATAACCGGATTTTAGGGCACTGATAATAGAATAATCCGCAGTCGGCTATGCTCGACTTTGGGTTTTTTTGCTTTCCTTAGAGAAGGGTTGTGTCTTGCCAGAACGGCGTTTGGCGTCGAAATAACTTTCTTAATAAACGCAAGTTTGCAAGAAGAAAGGACACACGACCCAACAACTAGACACGACCCTACAGCAAAACACACACACACACACACACACACACAAGCACACACAGCGATACTCCATATCCATAGTTTGCTGTCTGCGCATTTTCGTGACGCTTTTTGTTATGGCGCGGAGTTTTCCTTGTAACGTTTTCATTTTATTGCAGCGTAGATTAGAGTTGGAAAATTGTTAAATTTTCATTACATTTTTTTCTCGTTGCATTTTGCTTTTAATTTGTGCTTGCTGCACCTCTTGCTGCTGCCCCTTCGACTTCTTTGTTCAATTTGCGCCACAATTTGCATTCTGTCTATGTCCTGCATTATTTCGCCCCTAACCCAACTTCGCAATTACTTTCAATTGCTTTTTTGGTGCCATCTAATTTTCGGATGCTTGAAATACGAATTAATATTGATTAACATGAATCCAAGAAAAACACAGCAAATAAACCAACCAAATCCAAAGAATACTTGAAATTCTTTTATATTATTGCTTAAAATAAAATTTAAACAACAGTTTGATGGACTTTTCAAGCCGATAGTGTCTGGTTATTTTCCATGGTCATTGCGCTTTAAAGGTGTCGCAACCGAAGCTGTAAGCAGCTCAGCTTGCAACAAAATGTTGACAGCAGTAGCTGCACCAGTCGGCGTGTACTTCGCGAATTTCAATCCTAAACGTTGTCATCGCTGTCGGCATCTTGCTGCAAATTATGCGATGCGCTTGCAATTTGCCCCTGGCTGTGTCACGTGTTAATATTTCACATATACATACGCACACACATGCACACACATACACACTCGCACGCTCATGACTATGATGGCGTTATAAAATTTAATTAATGCGCAGCGCAGGTAATGCAGCAGTAGCAGCAGAAAGCGGCAACAGGCAACAGGCAACAAGCAACAAACTTGTTTAAGCCGTGACGCAGTTGTCCCTTGGAGCTATGGCTGTTTATGGGATCTACCAATAGGATTCGCATTTTCATAGAGCAGTTGCTCCTGTTGGCGCTGATGCCTGTAAAGTGCTTTGTTAATTAGCCAACTGGCGATGCTGCCTTCCAGCAATAATTAGCGCCCGCAAGTATGCAACACATTTGGCGCCAACTTGTGGCGTGGGCCCAAGCAGCCCAACACGCTTTGTCTCTGTCTGTGTGTGTGTGTGTGTGTGCCTGCATTGTATTTCGCACACTATTTGTCAATGTCAGGATAACACACAAATACGTTAACACACACACATACACACACACACACACACACACACCGAAAAACGCACTTACGCACACACAGAGTGCTGTGGCAGTCAACAACTACTTTGCTGTGGCCGCAGCTGCGTCGCGTTTCGCGAAATGTTAATGCAGCCTGTAACCCAAAGAGTGGGATCATTATCAACCCATGCCCCACAGCCTCTCTCTCTCTCTCTCTCTCTCTATCTTACTCTATCTATCTCTCGCTCTCTCTTTGTTTCTCTGTTTCTCTCGCCCTCTGTTTTTGTGTGTCCCCCAAGCGCTTTGACTGGCCAACCGTTTGCCCAAACGTGTTAATCTAAAGCAATGCTCAAAATGTCGCTCATTTGGTATTTTATGGCAGTGGAAGGCATCAGCCTGGGGATGTGGCAAAAAGGGTAAATGGGTTGCCTTTGCCAGCTATCAATGATGTATCAATCAGCGCTAAAACAACAAATGTCAGCCAGACACAATGGCCCTGCAGCGCACTAAAAGTCCAGCCATCTGTGCCATGATTAACCAGTGCTGGCCAACAAACCAAACATTAGCCTTAACATGAAAGCTTAAATTGTAGCCTTTGGTTTTGGGTAATGAGTTCGAACTGGACCTGTTTCAGGATTTATATTTGATATGAGTGCTCGAGCACTAAACATCTGAAATCTTCTGCTTTGGTCATGAGATAAAACCTATTTTTTTTGGTATTTGAAGCATTAACTCAAATAACTCGCTTTCAATTTAGTTCAAAGAAAATTATTCAAATCTTTAAAATAGATTACAGTTATTAAATTTTCAGTTTATAACTCAACGTTTATTTTAACTTAATATTAATATTTGACTCTGCTAAAATACTCAAAATGTTGTTTTACTTATATTTAATATTCCCAAAATTGAGCTGGCAATAGTTGAAGACTTGTAAGATTCATTAATGTGAGCAATACAGTCTTTAGAGCTATCAAGAGTTCACTCATGATTGCTACTAGAGATTTACATTTTTTTCATATATTTTTCAACTGAATCTTGAAGCCATGAGTTAAAGCTTAAGCCATTTCATTTGCAATTTGATGAGTACATTTATATAGTGCAAACTTTTCTGGTTGGCACAGACATATTTGATTTTCAGTTAGTTGATATGAATGGCTCGTTTGACTCCATATATAGCTCGCTATAAGAGTTTTTATTTGTCAATAAAAAAATGCACTTTAACATCGTTGCGCAATTTAACGATACTCAAGTGCGTCTGTTAAAAAATCTATGCGAGCTGCTGCCCAAAAATAACTTAAAATGCATTTCAAAGCTAAAGTGGAAACCAAAAATTTTCGTCAGCATTTTTTTTAATATATATTTGCTTGCTAAGTACTTATATAGAAAACTAATATGCTGAACATCCGAACAGACACAGACACAGGCACTAATACACACACAGGCATTTGGAGAGGAAAATGTATTTGGTCTGGGTGCTCGAAGCGCCTTAAACTATGCAACACATTTCGTTTGCATGTTTGTGCCATGCAGTTGATGCCCTGTCCTCCCAATAGTGGGTAGGGCATATAAGCTCTCAGCTGCCAGTGAAAAATAAATAATTTTAATTTTTGTAATTGTATTAAGTTTAGATTTCAAGAAATGTTACATTCCTAATATGCCAGAAATATCTTCAAAAGTCTTCCATAAACTGAACGCTGTCACATATGCTTCATTTGTCATTTTCCATAACTTGGTCTAAAAACATGGCATTTTTCTAACAGCGATGAGCGTCTTCTTTGGTGGCAATAGAGTAAAATTCAGTTGGAAGCTTCTGACCAAAACTTACTGGTTTTTTCTTTCGCTGACAGAGTCGTTTGATGCGGCGTCTGTGTGCACCTTGGGCACGGAGCTGGAGCAGCAGTCAGAGCAAAGCGTAAAGCAGAGCCCTGAAATGTATGCGAATTTGCATAGAAAATAGACAGTTTGGAAAATTGCATTCCATGTTGATAACTTAAGGCCAAAGCAGGCGTTGTCGTCGACTCGGACGGTGTGCGTTGTGCAAGTCGTTTGTTTGCCCACGGATAGGTATATGTCCTGATTGTCCTGATTCTCGACGACAGCTGCAACTGAAGCGGCTCCAAGCACGCAACGCATGTACATAAATAACTTGTTTAGGTTTTATTGCAATGACTATGGACAGTGTCCAACCAACTACTGCTACTGCTGCAACTCCTGCGATTGTCACCCCAATTTATAAAGGGCATTCCGCCCAACTCGCACTTATAAACGATGCCTGGTCACACCTTGAGTCGAACGCAATTTAGCACATAGCCAAAGAACATTTGAAATTGAAGTGGATTTTTCTGTCAGAGATTGTGGTGTCAATGACGGCTCTTCCATGTCCATTGTTTTGCTGCTCTCTGATCTGTTTTCTTCTATCAAATTCACAAATATCTGAATATATTTTCTGCCTTCTCGCTTTGTAGACCAATTTAGTAAGATAAGTAAGATATTTCATTTTGCAGAATTACTTTGTAGGATTTTTGGTTTTGAATGCAATTTGCTTTATTGATATTTTTTAAAGTAGAAAATATGTCACTCACTTTCTAGTAGTTTGCCAAGTCGAATTGTAAAAATTATGAAAATAAACTTGCCCATCGTATATGCCATATTCGAATTTTTCATGATAGTTTTAAAGACGCGTCGAAGCGCTCCTCTTCTCAGCCTCACTAAGCGCAGCGTCTTGAAAATGAAATGAGGAATGATGCAAAAGCCGTGAGAAGATACTGGTTGTTTGTTTGAAAAGGGCTGGTTAAATGCAATGAATGCCCCACTGGCAAGCTGGCTGAATGGCTGTTTTTCAGGATGGCTGGGAAACTCGTCAGGTTGCTCGACATGATATGCCTGTAACTATTTGACTTTATCTTGCTGCTGCTGCTGCTGTTACTGCTGCTGCACGCCGTGTAAACAGAGAGACAGTCCTAAAGCGGGAAAGAGACTTAACAACAAAAAGCGATAAACAAAACTCCACAAACAAAAAGAAAAAGGAAAATGTAAAGTAAATTACAGTAAGAATCTTCAAGTTTTAACTGGCTATGTTAGTAGAAAATCTACCCTTTAACTTCGCTAATTTGTGCTTAGCTATTCATAGACAATTACAGAAATATGTTGAAATATATATTCGAATTCTAGATGTCATCCATTAATGAATTTAAGCATCAATCTCAAGCGAATATTTTGAAAAACTATGTTTCACTACTTGCAATATGATTATGTTGAAAATTTGTATTTTTCTTTATAACTTATGAAATTAAGATTTTAATTTACACACGATTTAGAATTATGGATATGTATTGCCTTATAGCCTCGGCTTAATAATTCTTATATTTTCATGGGTTAAAAGCTGCCTGCTTTGGTAAAAATTCGCATTCCCTGCAAAACTATTTGGTTGTTGTTGTCGAGGGTATACAAAAATGTGAACTTAAGCAGACCGCCACGTGGTCTCAACTCGAATGGGCTCATTTTTAATTTAAAGTTGTCTCTAAGCGTTGCTTAAATGCTGGCGTATCAGGCAAACGACAGCCGTGCTTAAGGCCATGTTCAACTGAAAAATTTAAAGTTCTTAAACTGCAAGCCAATTAGGTAGGAAAGCTAAAACGTGCGTTGGTTTTAGCTTGAGAAAATGGCACACCCACTTGACTTGTTGTTCCACGTTCTTGTTGTTGTTGTTGATGTGGCTGTTGCTGTTCTGGATGCTGCTGTTTCTGTTGCTGTTGTGCTGGTTGTTGCTGTAACCACTGAGCAACTCGCTAATTATGCAAAAATTAGCTGCATCTCGAGCAACAAAGAAAAAATAAATAAAAATAAGAAAGTAAAAGATTCTAAAAAGAATCTGGAACACGGTCTGGCAGCTACGACACATAAAAACAAGTAAGAACGCTGCAGACGAGTGAGCTCGACTATGCTATACCCTGGAACCAGCTGTTATATATATTCTAGCTTAATGTCAAATTTAACTTTAAAAGTTTTGCATGGAATTGCGCTTATATTCTTATGGCAGACACAGGTACTGAAATGTAAGAAAAACTAAGTCCGAATTGACCGAACTGAAATCATCGTATATATACATATATATATATATATATATATATATATATATGTACACGGAATCGTAGGTCAGGGCGCTGCAGAATACAACCGAACATATTTACGCTCAAGTCCATTATCTTGCCATCCCTTTCTCAAAATATGAGAATATATATTCGACCATGACTTGGATGTTTCTTATTCGATCTTGATGAAATTTGTGCAATTATTATCAGCTAGTATTAACTTGAAGTCTCTGACTTTAAAATTGTCTTATTGCTATCGGCAGTCGATACAATATATCGATATTTGAAAAACGGATGAACTGATCTATAATTCGAAAATAAACTTGTGATGTGCGCGTTATACGAGAACTTATATTCGAAATTTGTCTGTAGCTCTAATAGTCTCTGAGGTCAGTGACATGGTATTGTCGACTCGGTTGTTGATCCTGATCAAAAATATATATACTAGGGTCTCAGATGCTGCCTTCTGCCTGTTACATACATTTGCACATAACCATTATACCCTTTATACCCATTTTCAATGGGTTGGCGGTATAAAAAGCTAAAGCTAAAAATTGTGCTTCTTCCTCCAGTTGTTGGCTCTGCTGTATTTATTTTTTTCGCACGTAGCCTGCGCGTGTGTATGGTGTGTATATTTGTGTGTGTGCTAATTTAGGCATCCTTTGTTGTCGCCTGCGTGAATGACACACAGTGTTGGGCACACAGCGTGGGAGTGCACAAAAAATGCCCGACTGCCGTTTGTTGTTTCAGTCTCGCAGCTCAAAAAAAAAAACAGCACGAGAATAAAATAAAAAAAAATAAATGAAAATAAACAACAATACGGCTTTGTCTGATAGCAGTGTGGGGAGGGGGGGATTATGTTGCAGTAGCAGCTGCAACAGTTACAGCAGCAGAATAGTAAATGGCTCAGCCGAGTAATGCGACTGCGTTGCACCGACTCCATTTCCCATTCTCCACTACCTGCCACCCACCCACAGGGCTGCATTGCCCATTACCCTGAGGTATTTGTGGTGTCGGTGATGCATTCATTCGTATTCATCCCGCTTCACTCATTCATTGATAACCAAATCGTCGCCTGCTAATAGACTAAACAATAGAAGACAAAGGAACTGAATATGGCTAATTAGCGTCGCAAACGGTGTGAATTTTCAATTTTCTCCATTTTAAATAACGTTTATAAAGTAACAATATATTTTGCATTGCACTTGTAGCTGAAGATCTACGAAAAATAAATGAAATATGGAACCAATATACAAGTAACGGCATGCTGCAGTTGCGTGAGCTCGACTACGATATACCCAGAAGACAGCTTTTAACTTGGGAGCATGGCTATATCGTCTCGGCTGTGTATCCTGATCAGGAATAATTGTACTTGATTGGGGCGCAGATGCTTCCTTTTACCTGCTTTGCATAATAATAATAATACATTTTTTTGCTTCCAAATTTAAAGATGTTCATCCGAAAATCAATCGATACCGTTTTTAAATGTCATTAACACAACTTTTTTGAGAGCCAATTTGATGTCCTATATCTTGAACAACTGCGTTGTTTTGGTTGATTGATATTTTTGGAATTTCACTGGAGTATCGTATCGGTTATAATAGATGGCAGGGGCAAAAACAATGACCTCATTTTATTGCTCGCTAATCATCGACTATATCGGAAGCTACCATCTTGGCTCCAAATGATTTATGGTCCCCGCATGGATTGGCATTGATACAATGCAGGCGGAGTGGCGGTGGTAATACAAAAACATCTGCCCCAAAGTCAAATAGCGTTGAAATGGGCGAGTAATGGGTGTGTCTGTGTGTGTGTGTGTGTGTGTGTGTACTTTTAGATTCTTGGTTTGAATTTGTTGTAGATTTTGCAACTGACACCCGACTATTTGTCTTGAATTACTTTCCGACTTGCACTTTGCACTTCCCATAAACGCCCACACACAGATATAACGAGGCTCAAACAAACGGAAATACATACAAATGCACTTATTTATTTGGTTTTCAATTTCGGCTTTCGGCTTTTGGGTTTTCTATATTGCAGACAAAATGTATTGAACAAAACGCAACCCTTCACCCCCACCCCCCTCAACGCGTTCGACATTTTCAGCAGCAGAGAAATTGCGCGTAAAATAAAACTTCAATTTCAGCAATAACAACAATGCAGCAGTGGCAGCAGACCAACAGCTGCAGGGTGGCAAGTAAACGGCAGCCAACAAAAAAGAAGAAATTGAAAAGCGTTTTAAAAACAATAAAAGTGGCAAATTCACAGCCACACCACGCGACCCCCACAACCCATACAAACCGTGTCCAGACTCTTTGCGAAAATTCACAAATATTTCCAGTACGTGGCACTTTCTGTTTATATACATATACACATGGGTATATATACATATATATGTGTGTGTGTAGTGCATTTGAACATTTACAACAACGACGCGTGTTAATGTTGTACGTGGCAAAAGCAAAAGCGATATTCGTTGCATTAACCAAGCGAAACAACAGGAAAAGTCAAAATTTGCACGTTGCTGTTGCTGTTTCTGTTGCTGCTGCTGTCAATGGCGCTTAAGGGGTCAAATCGCACTTCCTCCAACAGAGAGATAAGGGACAAAATGTTGTGTATCTTGCAAACATTGTTTAACAGAGCTGAAAGATAGCATGGCGAATTATAATAACATCTGCTGAATAATTGCAGGAGATACTGATATGTAAACGGACGGCTGCATTTTGGCATACATATCTTTATTTTCAGCATCACCAAATTATATGAATCGGGGCATAATAGATTTAATAGGTCGCTGTACATGAGGCCTCCCCAAATGTTAAATGAAAATGTGCAAACATAATTTACCATATATATTTCCCTTAAAAGATATTTAAATTAAAATTGTTTTTGTTTTATTTTTGTGATTATAAATGGCAGGCCATTAGCAATTGCATTAGTACCAGTTTGGTACGATTCAAAAAAATGTGTTTTTCCATTTAAAATCATTTTTATTTATGTTTTGCATATTCATTTAATATTCGATTGTTCTTTATATCATATTATATAATAGTCCGGTTTCATCTTCTTGTCATGTTATGTTCAAGTACTATTTTCCATTTCTGTATATATGCTAACGATCAATGGGTTAACTTCAATTGGTTTTTTGTTTTAATTATCAGTCTCTGTAGCTCTCTGTATCTTTTCGAATCTGTGCACTGGGAATTTGTGGTGTGCATGTGGGCGTGGCAGCTGCTGAGCGAAGTGCATTAGGAATTACCATTGCAAACGGAATTGCAATCTGCATCGGAATCAAGAACTTCAAGTGCCTAGTCCAACTACATACCTCTCCCCCCCGCCACCCACCCCCCTCCTAGACGACTGGTGGGGCAGCTACAGCGGCGCCAACGAGAAGGAGGAAACAGGCAGCAGACGGCAGACGCCAGGCTGCAAGCGGCAGGATGACGACGCTGACAGCGACGTCGACAGCGATGCCAGCCGATGGCTTTGCATCTGCGAAAATGTTTTCGGATGCGGATGTGGCGGAAGTGCGGCACGTTGTGCAACGCATTTTGGTGCCGTGCGTTTTTGTTATTGGACTATTGGGAAATTCAGTGAGCATTTATGTTTTGACGCGGTAAGTGCACTTGTATGCGATGGTCTCTCTGATGCTGCTGCTGTTGGCACAGCTCTTGTTGTTGTTGCTCTTGTTGTTATTGTTATTGTTATTGTTGCATGGATTATGGCCAAGCGGACAATTTGATTCAAATGTAGCTGTACGTGTGTGTGTGTGGATTTTATGCATTTTATGTTTATGATGCGTGTTGCATAGCCAAAAACTGAAAAACAGGTACGCAGCATATTAGAAAAGGCATTTAATTGCTGTCATCTGGCTGGCACTCTAGATTATTTCATTGCCCAAAATGCAGCAGCAACAACAACATCAGCAACGCCAACGACAACGGCAACAACAATAATAACAATAACGATAACAATAACAATAATAGCAACAATTTCAAGTGCCAAAAGATAAGAGTCAACAGAGGGGTTTGCCTTTTAAAATGCTGCAAATATGCAACTAGACAAGACGCTGCATAAGCTTGCTGCTGTATGATACACTCAGAGTTGGTGTGCTCTGAAAAATGTTCAGTTCACTATTGATAAGTCTGTCATTTTTGAAATTTTCCAACTAAAAATGGCACCTTGAAATGCAATTGTGCAACTGTTGCTAAGTGAACGAGACATCTATACTCAAGTCTGCCAGTTCAGTGTGCGCTTAAAAACGACTTCAGTTTTGATAAGTCTGTGTTTTTTTGAATTTTCCAATTAAATGCAATTGAGCAACTTTTGTTACGTGAACAGATATCTCGGTACTCAAATTTCCTAGTCTCTAGTCTCGGACAACTATGTCAGATAGCTCCCATTGGCTTGTTAAGTTAATAATTCATTTACGATGTGATATCTCCCATGTGGAAGCAAACTTTAGGATTTTAATAATATCGATTAGATATGATAATTATCTAAAAACTTATTTTAAAACTTCATATATTATCCAATACGCTATTTAAAAACAGCACATCGTTTTTACTGGCCTGAAAGGAACTTTAAATAATTTAAACTCTCAGTTATATTCAGCTACACCTCAGCTACAGGCATCCGAGACTCATTAGTGTTATTAAATTTAGTAAGCTTGTTTTAGCATCGATGTGGCTCGACTTTAGCAACTGCAGTCACACAAAAGCCAACAGCCAAATATGAGCAGTTAAGTTTTATAGCGCATTCGTTGGTTTTATGACCCTGTAGACATTTGCCTGAAATTTCCCCCTACTTTTTCCTTTCTCACTAGGTTCGAGCCACCCAACGCAGACCCCGTTTTTGGGCAATTTGGTTATTGAAATTACTGTTCCATTTGGTACAGTTGCAATGCATGCTCTAACGGTTGTTGGCATATTTCCACAAGCGCAAACAAATAGTTTGCTTTTATGCTTATTTCTATCTCAATTTATTTATTTATTTTTTTTTTTTGTATTTGTATTTTTACCGGTTTTGTTTAGAAAGCGGATGAGGTGCACCACAAACATTTACCTATCAGCTTTGGCAATCACCGACATTGCGTACCTGACCTTTGTATTAATTTTATCACTCAAACACTATGAATATGTCAAGTACCACTGTGAGCTCTATTGGCGGCTGTATGGCTTTGTGATGTGGCTATGTGATGCATGTGGTAAGTAAGCAAGAAGGAGAAGTGCACTTTTCAAAAATGAAAAAAAGGAATTACGAGAACACATAAATAAGTTACAATTCTTATAGGTATAGCTTATAAGATAATCGTGGGGAAAGTTTACTGAAAGTTCTACTAAAACAAGTTAAAGGTTTTCAATATATTTGTTTTTGGCTTACAATTATCAACAAATATCTATAAAATATACATTGCAAATAATGTGCAAAAGTAAGTCATGAAGTCGTACAAATGATGCAACAGGCATTTGATTTGCACTTCTGAGTGTATCAATTTATTATCGAACTGTCTGAACGAGTCGTTCAAGTTGAACCTCTCGGGATTTCGGGCTGAAAACCTTCGTTAGCAGAGTATAAAATAGAGGGAAGAACAAATTATGCCTTCGACAACGAGAGAAAACTGCAAATGAAAGTAATGACTTGCAAGAAAAAGAGGAACTGTAAATTAGTGCGTAATAAAGGGGCACAATAAACGCGAAAAATATAAAAAGCAAAATCCAAGGATAGCTGGGAAATTTGATCAAGTTAAGTCCTCATTTATCAAACAGAGTGTTTGTTCTGGAAACTATAAGCATACTAATATATATAAGCATTTGTATAAGCTCTGTATACATGTATGTTAAAGCATCAGTTAACTAACTGATGCTACTTGAGCGCTTTTGACTAAGCTGACAGGCCATGAGATGCGAGTGAGTTTTTTTGAATGAGTGGGCAGCGGTGAGTGGTGTTAAATTGCGGCATTAATAACAGTTGGATTGTGCGAGTTCATCTTCAACGACTATATACTGATATCCCCTTGTTCAAATTCTATTCAATATCCACACGCACACATACAGCATACATCTCAATTTACATAGCCGTGTGTTTTACCATCGAGCGATTTATTGCGATCCGCTATCCGCTCAAAAGACAAACATTCTGCACAGAGTCGCTGGCCAAGAAGGTAATAGCAGGTGAGTGGCCATCGTTGGATGGGTTTGATGGGTTATGTGATGTGGCTGTGGCTATGGCCCGGGCACAAGCATTGAGCCAGCCTTTGTATTGTTTTGACAGGCGTCGCGCTCTTCTGTCTGCTGACCACGCTATCGACGGCGTTCGAGCACACATATGACATCGATTGGAAATTGATTGATGGCGCGTATAGGCCCTGTAATCAGACACTGGCAAATGTATCTCCCACACCGTCCCAGCCAACGCCGGCCACTGTCTGGCATGTCGATGAATATACTAGCATGTCCAACATGTCCCCTTCCAATGTGGAGCCGTTGGATTTGGGCAGCGGCGCTGGTGAGTCGGGTAAGTAGTAAAACATTTTCAATGCGGATTGGCCCTTTAAATAAGTTACTTTTCGTATTACCATCCTACTTACACTGAAACTCTCTGGCTTCCCTTTTTGTATGGTGCAGATCACATTCCAAGCAGGCAGCGTCGCTTACCAGAATCCACGTCCGCCTTTGTGGGCATGACTGCACCAGCCACCGAGCCAACCACAGCAGCGGCCACGGTGAGCTTCTTGCAGTTGTCACGTGCCAGACGCAATGAAGAAAACTACGACAGCGATGGCAACTTTAAAAACAATTACAGTAACACCAACAACAGCAACAACAACAGTAGCGCATTCGGATTTAATGTAACGGAATACTGTCAAAATGTAAGCGGATAATTGAAGTAGAAGATAAAAGTATAGGAATGCCGTAGTACATTCGACTATGAAATACTCTGTTACTAGTGAAATACTTGGCTAAAGCAAGTGCAAAATGCAGCTTATAAAGAGGTTGCGGGTGGTGGGCTAATGTAGGAGTGGTGGTTATCAGAAATCTATCTTTCATATTTGAAATCCAGTTTATTGATCTTTTATGAGTTTCAAGAGCAATCTTCTTTCGCTTTAGCTTGAAAATTGTGAAAAATATATAAGTATCACCATCAGTGGCATATCAGTTTTAATACTGGGTATAAATCACATATATATTTAAAAGTTAATGTAAATGCAAGACTTTAGCTTCAATAGCGAAAGCAGAGGATTGAAAATGGCAACAGTCCAAATTCGTTCTCAAACACATTTTCGATTTTTTCAGTGTTAGTTGCTAGATTTATTATGAAAGCAAAAAATAATATTGATAATTTCCAACAACTCTTCACGCATTTAGATGACTGTCTACGCAAATGGTCTGTCGAGTTTGGGCCAGAATGCGCTGTACATTAACATTTGGAGTATGTACTCATTGATTGTGTTTGTTCTGCTGCCGCTACTCGTCTTGGCCACCTTCAACTGTTTTCTCATTCTGCTAGTGCACCGCTCGAAGAGCGTTCGAGGGGATCTAACCAATGCCAGCAGCATTCGACGCACCAAGGTAGGTACAACTAAGTTATGTAGTTGGCAAACTATTCATAGCATTAAGCAACTAACACAATGCTATATAATATGCATAGTTGCATCGATAGCGAGAAATCGATAACAATTGTAATTAACATAAACTTAAGACGAACGTGCAATAAACTCATTCTAAGTATGAACTTTAAAATGCTGTTATAAAATGTCATATAAAAGAAATAGCACTATAGAGGTATAACATGTAATCCCTTCTCTATCTCTCTCTCTAACTCTATATCTGTCTTCCGCATAGCGCAAGTCCACGTCGGGGCTAACGGGCAGTGTTTCACAGGAGAATCGGGTGACCATCACACTGATTGCCGTTGTGCTGCTGTTCATCGTGTGCCAGCTGCCATGGGCAATCTATTTGATACTGATCCAGTATATGGACATCGAATTGAATATACAAAGGATTGCCGGCAATGTGTGCAATCTGCTCGTTTCCATCAATGCGGCAGCAAATTTTTTCTTATATTGCGTGCTGTCGGACAAGTATCGGAAGACGGTGCGTGAGCTCATCACCGGCTACCGCTATCACCATCGGCATGCACGCAACAATTTCAGTCTCTATATGCCACACACGACGACAACGACGAACGGCGATAGTGCAAGCGGTGTTGCAAGTGGTTATGGCAGCTATCGTAATGCAAACAGTCGACGTTGTCGCGCAACGGGACGCTTAATTGCGTGAGTTACGAATGAGTTGAGTTGATCTCACACTGAACTGACTTGCATAACATTTTGTTTTTGTTTTTTATTTTTTCATTTGAATTTTTTGCTTTCTGTTGCATTGTAGATAAGGCGTGTCTAATTTTACAAGTCGAAAGCTATACAATCCTTAACTATGTGTTAGTCTAAGCTGACCAACACACACATACAAATATTTTAACATTATTTTATATGCAACCATACATTTGTGCCATAATGTGATGATTATAGTTTTTATGATATGTAGTTATCCTAATCGTACTTTTTGTTGTCTTAAGCCTCATAAATGTAGTCTCAATACAAATATAATTGAGAACACTATTCACTTAGCTCTTTGAATCTTCGATTCAAAT
The DNA here is from genome assembly GCA_035044025.1 of Drosophila paracracens. NCBI lineage: Eukaryota > Metazoa > Arthropoda > Insecta > Diptera > Drosophilidae > Drosophila > Drosophila paracracens. The sequence continues at coordinate 46,014 of JAWNMN010000838.1, forward strand.
GACCAGTAATATAAATCAAAGACTTTGACATTTCGTAAGGTTGAATCCGCCAATGTGGAAAAATGTCAAAGATTGTATGGAAAACACTCAACTACAAAACAGACATAAATATACTTATGTTTGAATATTTACAACCTAAGTAGCTTAGCTGTTATCTTGTAGGACTCACAAATCAAAAAAAAAAGAAAAAAATGTAATATTTGAATTTAAACTTGAGTAAATACATAACAATAAATGTTTATAATAATAAATGTTAATTGCATAAGAAAATGTCAGAAATTTGAAAATAATAAAAATTTAAAGATATTTTATCATTTAACTATATAATTTAGCTCTTGTTGTTTTTTGATATTTTATACGATAATTTTAAGTAATACATTAAATTGCAACGAAATTACGTCGATGAGTGCAATTCCGAGCAGATAAATGATGTCTATTAATGCAACGTAATGTATTTATATACATACATATGTACATTCCAGGCAGCAATTCGATACAGTTCTCGATCGAACATTTGGAATACGGTCAAAAGTATGTAATGGGATTGATTGACATTTGCTGTAAAGTTATGGAAAGTTTACAATGTCGACCACACAAAACTTGTACCCAACGGGGTAGGCTGATAGAGCCAGTCATGCCACACACATACACACACACACACACACACACGCATTTGGTTTGTAAGAACACAATGGAGTAACAAATATTTGCGGTTTACTGCATTTGTTTTTGTGCGTGTGTTTGGTGCTGGTGGTGTACGTGTGTGTGTGTGTTTCTGTACTTGCATTTGAGCACACAAGAAATTGTTTATACACATTCACACACATACATTTCGTAAATACAATTCACAGTGATGAGCAAAAAAAAAACGCCAACTACAACAATTGCATGAGCGTGTGCATTATGTCACTTGCGTAGCTCTGCCCTGCCCCCCCCCCCCCCCCCCCCCCTCACGCTGTTGACTAGTCAACACCAGTCGTTTCGCTTGGTTCCCTTTAGACCATACGCTGCAGCCTGTTCGCTACTCGTTCGTGTTCATGAAAAATTACAAGTCAGCGTCACAATTGAAATATTTCCGCCTTAACGAACAGAAATCCGCAATCGAAAATAGTTATCTTGCCATTGGAATTTGCCCAGAAATATGGCTGTGGCAAATGGAAACTGCCAACTGGCAACTGGCAACTGGCTCGACTGGCAACTGGGCGCAGTCGGATGTGCCACCACCAACATCAGAGCAGCCAGCAAACGCTGCACAAAAAACATTTGACGGTGTCACCCATATTGGGGCATATTGTGTGTGGATTTTGTGTGCCTCTGTTTTTGGGTGCACCGTCTGCCCATTTTTAAACTGCTTTGTGTGGTCCGAAATTTCCATATTTGATTGTTTTGTAGCGCCAGCACAACAACAAAAACAGTTTAAAAAGAATCGGAACGGCAACGACGTCTGTTTATTGAAAATATCACATAAAACTCGCTGCCCTGCAGATAGGCGAATGCAATGTGGTATTCTTTTGGGCGCATACCGAAACTATATAAAATGAATTACCATTATCATTAGGTGAAGCAAACTTATAGACATTCTTTTGGATTGTTAGGTGAATCAGCAATTAGTCCCAATTAAGCAAAAAACCTAAATATAAGTGAATAATTAAAACGATATCTTTTGGTAGGTTTTGCTGCATAGCTGGACGCAGTGTAGCAGAATTCTGCACACAGCATATAAAGAATGCATTTCATTTAACGTTCACTATTTGATACACAACAGCAAATACTTACTTACACACACACTCACACACATACGTACACGCAAGCACAACAAATGCGAAACAATAGCAAGGCGAACCAAACAAAAAAAAATTAAGTACGCATGACAAAGCGAAATGCGGATAATGCTATACAAGAACAATAGCATCAAAAACAGCGAAAGTAATTCAGAGTGCTGTTCGCACAAATGGTCGACTGGGTGATACCCTCTACAAGAGAGTGGGAAAATGAATAGATACGATGACCGACTGAACTAGTGAAGTGAGTTATGCATGGGCGTATTCCTTCCTTATATGCCTTCGTTTGTGTTTGTTCAATTGTGTTACACCCTTGTCGGCCTATCAACGGGTAGAGGGTATTTAAAAACTTTAAAATATCAACGAAATGTTTATGTATGTAGCTGTCAAAAAGTTGTTGCAACAATAACTTTTTCATATGCAAAGCCGTCGTTGATATGTCAAAAGGAAAGAGATAGATGTAGCGACATACATAGATGTGTAAAGGTAGCCAGAGAGAGAGGCACTTATCAGTTGCTTACAGTTCGCAGCCCTGGGAGATTGATGGCGTTATTAATGCGGAAGCAGTGAAGCAATACGGCAAATTCTTCAAAAACGAGTATTAGTAAGCTTTCGGGAATTTATTGTCAAGGCTTAAGTCGAAAAACGTTGAATAATGTTAAAAAATTAACTCTTTTAGCTATATAGAAAACTTATCTTATAATATGCAGCTTAATAAAGGCATCTGTTAGGAAATCTGCTTAAAGATTAACCCGCGCACTTAAGTAAAAAACTTGTCTTGAAATTGTTTGCTTTAGAAACGAAAATGTTCAAAAATTAGCTCCTTTAGCAAAATATCTTATCTCAAAATATTTGGTCTTATAAAGAAATTTATCAAAAGAAATTTGTTAAAAGATTAAATAGTTCACCTAAATAGCGAATTTCTCTTAAAATATGCTGCTTTATAATCTGTTGCAAAAATAGAGAGCTTTTCTTAAAATATATTGCTTTATAAGGGAATGAAAAGGAATAAAAAATAAAAGATTCTCTGCTGTGAATTGAGTAAATATTTTCGGCCGTAAGAAAAGTAAAGCATTCGCCAACATTTCGAAATCAAAATGGCTTTCCTTTTTGGTTTTTTGTTAATAAATGTTGACTGTTCGGCTAGCAAGTTGCAAGTTCATTACATTAGCAGGACTATACAGGTTTTTTCCTCAGTGTCGTCAGTTTATCCACCTAGTTATTAGAAGAATTACGTATAAATTACAGTCTCGATAATCATGTTGACTTTCCTTTTGATTAGTTATTGATGTGTGTTCGTTTTTGGTTTTTTGATAAATAAATATTACAGTAATCTATTTCAATTGTTAGTTTCCATTCCAGCTGTTCCAATATTTCATGACAATTTTATGTGTTTTAAAATACATCTGACATTTTTTATTATCGCCAGTGTTATTGTTGTTGTTTTGGTTGCCGGCAAGCGCATTTTATTTATTTATTTATATATAGCGATTTGTTTGGAATGGTTCTATTTTTATGGTTCAGGTTGAAATGTTTTGACCAACAAAGCCATAAAATGTGCATGGCAAATTTTACAATTGAGCCTCGTAAAATTTTACGTGAATTGCCAAAGCGTCAAATGTGCTGAAAAAAAAAGAAAAAAAAAATGGTGGAAATAACAATTGATGAGGTTGGTAGGGTGCTGGGGAGCGTAGGGGCTGCAAACAGTTTGCGGTTGAAGGCAGTTAGCCAAATAAATGTACAACTAGATAAACAAGCCGTTGAAACGGCTTCTAGTTGTAGTTGTATGCACAACACACACACAAACACACGCACACACATCCGCAAGAGCTGGGCAAATATTGTGCGGCTCAGCCGAAAAGTAGGCAGCAGAAACCGCAACCCGTTTGGCGCCCTTGCGGCCCCCTTTGATCAACAGCTGCTTATGTGTTTGCTTTTCATTTTATGGGTTGTGTGTGTGTGTGTGTGTGTGTGTGTATTGTTTGGGCAATTTGCTTTTCTTACTCTTTTGCATTTTCATTGAATGAGGACATTTTGTTTCATTAGTTGTGCATTGCGACCTCAGCCCATAAATAAGTCACAAATTTGTTTGTTTATCATATACACTAACATACACGCACATACATACGAGTATATGTACATATGTATATACATACATGCACACACAATGTCTGACATCAAATATTTTTAATTAACAATTGGCTGTGTCCCAAAATGGAGTTAGACCTTATTTAATCACACAACCACATGCACAATACTACGCACGCACACACACACACATCCACACGCATATATATGTGTGATGCTTGCTTTCTTATATTTTTTTGTGCCGAAAATTTGCTTAATTAAAAATAACAAGTGGCAGCAAACAGTAAAACAAACAACCGCAGAGCTACAACCAAAACTTTGTTTAATGGTTAGTTAAGCGTTTAATTTGCACAGGGTCTTCGTCTTTATTTTGGGGCAAGTGGAATCAAAGGCAGCAGGGGTGGCGGGCATAATGGTTAGTCTTGTGCGTTTGAGACCCACCCATTGTCAGTTCAGTCAGTGGCGACGACTTTTTAAAATCATCCATAAGCCTCATATAAGAGTAGTAAGGGTAGCTCAGTTGCCTTGTGTGATTTTCTTTTTTTTTTTTTTGTTAGCCGGCTTTGTGAAGTGATCCCTGTGGCTTTTTGCCAGCGGCTCAAATTTTCTTTTAATGTAATTTAATTTCTGTGTTTATTTTGTTGTTGCTGATGCTTTTGGGTATTGCCTTATATAACTGTTAATCGATTTGAGCTCGTGTAACAAAACCATTTTAGTACTCAGTATTCACAACAGCTTTAATACATATACATATATATTGGATACGAATTATGGCGCTAAATAGACTTAAATTTGTTTAAAAAAACAGTCAAATTGACAAGCAGCTATTTAACAAATAAATATGATTTTTTGATAGAAATACAATATTAAAAGAAAAACTTAATTGTCATGCTTGGCTTATAATCCGATATTTAATTTGGTATTTAAAGCATTTATTTTATTCAATGCTGGTTTCTTTGTGGGAGTTCTTTGTTTACAGGGAGTGAAATACATTCCCATGCTTGCATCAAATCAAAAATTTAATCGATATAAATGGGCATGCTCACGTTAAAGTATACTTGTGATTGATCAATTTACTTTCCTGTTAACTTCAAATAGTGCAAATGTTGTGATTCGAAAAACAAATCGTACAAATTGTTGTGATTGTAGCTGCTAAACCGAATCCGTACAAAATGTCATGTTTTGATTAGCAGACTCTGGTTGATGACTCAAAAAGCTAACCAATTGAATGACATGACAAAATTTGATGTTCTTAGTTTTTGTTGTTTTCGCCGATATTGATGCAGTAATAGAAAAATGGGAATGCTTTACGACCAAAGGCATAAGCGGCTTACAATTGGTCGCACTAAAATAATTTCAGTGTTAATTTTATTTAAAACTAAAGCTGCTCTTGCTTCTGTCACTGTGGCCGAAAACTTTCGACGCCAGCAGAGAGCATCAGGATAATGCCAATTAGATGGGCATGTGGACAAGTGGCGCAAGGGGGAGAGTAAAAAGTTGTCAATTGGTGGGAATTTGAGAATTGGGCGAGATGCGACCGCAAAACATTTGCCGATTAGCCACGCTGATTATGCAATTTTCTTTAATCTCTTTTAAATGTTTCCAGACAGAAATAAAGCGAAATTCAAATTCATACCGTATGCAAACTGTGAAATACACTGTTATCAGATTAATTTAAGCCTTAATAGCTGCTTATTTAACTGCCATGATTGTCTTAATTTTGGTGTATTATTTTTATGTCCAAAACCCATTGAAAATGGGTAAAAAGGGTATAATTGTTTTGTGCAAATGTAACAGACAGAAGGAAGCATCTCCGAACCCATATGGGAAATATATTCTTAATCAGGATCAACAGTCGAATCGATATAGCCGTGGCCGTCGGTCTGTCCGTCCGTCTGTAAGAACACGCAGATTACAGCAACTATGACAGCGAGAGACTTCAAATTTAGAATATAGGTACACCCCGTACACCCGGCGCAGATTTTATCGATAGCTGGCACTCGATTTTCTGTTTTTGGACCTGATGTGATTAGTTTTCGTACAAATTATAATGTGCTAACTTAATTATTTTTTATTTAATTTGGTATTTTTCTTAGGTGGCCTAAAATTAAATAAAATATTAATAATTCTCGAGCTGGCTGAATTTATCACAATCAAAAGACTTAAGAACTATTATCTTTGATGATCTTCGATTATGCTGCGCAGCACTGAATCTGTATCTGGGGTTGTTTAACAAACCAATATAGCCATCTTCCCTATGCAAGCATAGTGTAATAATAAGAAAGAAAACTCCAAATGATTGACAGGCCGCGGGCAGTGAGTGAATATTCCAGACAAAATTATGTACTTTAAATAAGTTTTTTGCGTTTAGTCATTATTCAATTAAAATCCACAGCGACAAACCAACAAGGGAGCGAAGGGTGGTTGGGGCAATGAGGCGCGGTGTCCTTGTATTGTGCAGAATTTCAGCTTTTTGCTCATAATATAATACAATATAATATAATTTCTTGCCGCAGGCCCCAAAATGTTATTGGCTGACAAAAGAGAGCCGCAATGTGCCGATGTTTATGTCGATGATGAGGATGAGGAGGCCAAAGATGCTGTGAAGTGGACGACAAGGCAGATGAAAAAATTGAAGAGAAGACCCGGGACAGTAACTGTCGCCGGCTGACAGCTAACAACGTTAGCAACAAGCTGCAAGCCGGCCAGTTTGAGTTCTGGCTTTGTCAAGTCTCAGCTCTTAGGCAGCGACATTCCGGCACTGTTTACATTGCCGAAGATGGGATGTGCGGGAAATTCCAAGTACCGCTCCGCTCCCCCTCCTTTTCTCTACGCAAAAACTTGAGTTGTTCGCAAGTTTTATGGGCCGGTAGTAGCACAAATTTAACTTTTTAATTAAAGCCACGCAATTGTTTGGACGCTGCTGCCGTCCGGCCATAAACCAGACAAAAGAAGCCGCACAATGCACTCCGAGTAAAAGGGCAGCAGCATCAGATACAGACACAACACCAACACCAACAAAAAAGAGCAGCTATCATAGACAGCCCGAAGAATAAATACACTGCAGACCAGAGAGAAAATGCTTTATTGACTTGGCCATCGATTCTTGTGTTGGGATCGGAGATTTTTCTTTCAAGCGTTACATACTTCACGCCAATCTTATAATACCTGCTAAAAAAGAAGTAAAATAAGCAAAACAGAAACCACATCGCCAACATCAGCAATAAGTTTGCACTGAAAATGGAGGGGTTACGGTCCAGCAGCCAGCGCAACAGGCAAACTTGACACGAAAAGAAAAAAAAACTCAAGATACTGGAAAAATAAGTAAGAATTCTTTTATTGACAGTGATCGACAGGGGAAAACGCTTAGGTGTCGTATTGACTTCTATGAAATGTATGTATTGTGTGTGTTCTAGCCAAGAGCGCTCGACTAGCAAGAGGAGCTATGCCTTCACTCAGTAAACACATTGCTATTTAAAGTTCACACAATCGAAGCCAATTATTAATTGCCCACGAAGATTTAGTGTTTCTTAATTTCGTAATTATTTGATGATTCTAGACCATAATAATATCAATTATTTTTTTTTTAATCGTATGTGTGGCATTTTGATAAGCACAGACGAATGCCATAATTTTGTGTGAGTTTTATCAGGTGAAAATATTATGTTTACGCATCGTTTGTTAAACGAAATGGACACTGCAATTCTAAATTCTAAATTACCAATTTATTTTCCATCGCCACGAATGGTAATAAGTCAACAAGCAAAAGAGATGTCAAATATTTTGAAAAATATAACACTCAGAGCAACAGATAAACAAACAGAGCAATATCAGCAGAGAGTGAGTATTGCAATTTTGCATTAGATTTGATTTGATTTGCACTCCAATTGCACAAGCGAACAAACGAAAGACTTACTCTAATTAAAATCTTTATTGGGCTTAAGTGAGTGGCTTTTTGCACGAAACCAGCAGTGGAACTAAAGCAGCACATTTCTCTGATTATTGGCAATGAGGTTTTCCTTGATTGTGCATAGTGGTTTAGGTTTGACACCCTTGTAGAGGGCATTCTAGTATTGTTGTTGCATTTGTAACACATTGAAGCCGACATCTCCCAACCCATAAGGTATAGATATGCATACTTGGCCATCAACACTAGCCGATTGGATAGTGTCAAATCTGACTGTAAGTCTGTGTGTCTAGTTAAGAATTTGCTTGCTCCGATAAGGAATATGGCATATGGTTGTATGATTAAGATATACTACTAACTATTCGAAACAGAGTATACAATCAAGCGCTTAGCATCATATATGTATACGCTCAAACCAAGCCAATTTTCAAGTCTCTAGCTGCCCTCGCTAGCAGAGTGTATATACATATATAGATTTGGAGAAAACATACCAATACGAAATTTCAATGAGGATCTACGTGTCGTAGATAGTTCATGAGCCGCAAAATAAATTAAGACACTTGAATACTGTTGTGGGAACATGACATTAATAAATACACTTATTTGCTTGAGTTCGTAATTTAATTTACTGCATGGCTGAGCAAATTGTGCCCGAAGTGCAAATTGTGACTTTAATTTGTGGTGCTGGCAGCCTGAGGCTTTAGTTACGGCTTAGCATCTATCAAATGTGGCTGGACGAGTGCCGTTAATTATATATTTATGCAAACATACACAATATGTATATACATATATATAAATTCGTTAATGTTTGTTTATTTACGGCGCTGAGGGCACTCGATTTATGTTTATTATTATAATTTATTATGCACATTATATTTCATTTAGACAGGCGGTCTCCGGCGGTGACCAACTTGTTAATCCTTTAGTTTAAGTCATTAATTAAGTGCCGCTCGTTGGATACTAATTAAAATGAAAAGTGCTGCTTAATTGGCAGCAACATCTGCTCTGAAAGCCGGTCACGCCCCCAAAACACCGACCACAGGACTCCCATAGAATTGTGAAACGCTCTCGTCTCGTTCTAATTTGGTTGATTGCCTATTAAATGCAATACTTGCAGACAATTTGAAATCATTTTATGTCGCACAAATTAAACATTTTACTGCAAAAATATTTCTGTGCCTTCCTGTCCCTTGTTTAGTTAACTGTATTTTCCATAGGTCACTGAGCTGTTTGAGTGCCCGTTTTTGGTTTGAGTACATTGCATTGTGCGAATGCAACCAATCAAAATTCTTGTGATAAAATCAAATTTTCATGGCTCTTGAGAGCATTTCCCTTACATTTCATTCCATACTTTCATGCATTTGTTTTTGTGTTTGGGTTTGTGTTTGGCTTTTGGGCTTGGGTTGTGCTGTGTAGCTTAGGTGTTTCCCAGCGCTTAGCTCGGCCTGTGGGCTCTGTATTTTTGATGGCCCTCGCACTAGCTGGCCACAAAGGCAATGGCAAATTTCTACCAACTAAAGTTTCCTCTTTCGTTTGTTCCACACACCCGCAGATACATAAAGAGTTTTTGGCCTTGTGTGTAGATTTTTACATATTTTTTTCATATAGAAGCTTTTGGATTTTTTTTATGTAGTGCAATTTCGTTTAATTTTGATTCACTTGAAATGGAAATGTTTGTTGGCCACTTTAGCTGCTAACGTTTTGATAGGCATTTTAGTTAGCTGACTTTTCTAAAAGTAAAAGTGTATTTGTATAGTTATAGTTTTATAAATTATTGGCACTGCACTCAAAATATTGTTCGTATATATTAATTGAGAGCATTCATTGAGTCAGTGATGACCTAACCGACCCGCTTTGTGTTCGATTGAAATCCATTTTTTTCAACACACATACATACACTTACACACATATGCAGACATGTGCAGTGAGGTCTATGTATGAGCCATCCTTCGATGTGCGGCTGGCCAACTGGCCCGCACACTAGACACAATTCCAATAGAAAGTGCAAAATTTGAAACAATAACTTTTACGCATGTCAGTGTAAGCTCACATGGAAAATTTGCATGCGGCGCACAGCACAAAAGGAACATACACACCCACAAAACCACACCAATGCATGCAGACACAAATTGGTTCAACAGTGAAAAAAGTCAAATTAAGTTTTTTATAGGAAAAATGCAGCCGCTCAAGGCGAATAGTTGTTTGAGTTTGTCGAAACGAACCGTTAGCGTATGTGAAAAAAATAGAGAAAAAATAAATACATATATGCAGATGTATGAATGATTTTCATTTTTTATTTTTGTGGTATATTTGGGCTTGTATTTTTTGTTGGTTGTGTGCTTAATGCAAAGGGCTTTGTGCAATTTACTCTGCTAGAGTCCAAAAATTTAAGTTTCCCTAATGAAATTAAAGTTTGCAATACTAATACTGGATGCTGCAAATTGGCTGAAATTGCCTCGAACCTATAGTTAAATAAATATTTAATATTCAATTACTTGTAATTTTGATGAAATTCTGAAATTCAATGAATACATTGAAACTATTATAAATTGTTCTATCGTTTTATTTCAGATTTATGAGTTATTATTATACAAGTTATGAACCAAAACAAGTCAGTTTTATAATTCCTTTTTTTTTTTTGTTTTTTTTGTTATTATTTTCTTTTACCATATTTACTACACAGAATAATACAAGCAGACAATTAAATTTAATTAATGTAGTTGTAGAAAAAAGTTGTAGATTTTGGAATATTTCTTTTTTTATTTGCAGACACTAAACAATGGCAAAGGTAAATAATGAAGCTATTCCTAAATTGTTAGGGATGTCTACTGTGCATAATAGAAATTCAACTTTTATTATACAATTAAAAATGTATGAATTTAGATGGTTTTAGTAAATGAAATTTAATAATATTGCGATCCACATATCGTATTGAAACAATAATTAATTTTCATTCAAAAATTTTGCTTGTACTAATGAGCATACGACTAAGGCTGATGCGTGCAACATCTGCGCTGTGTATGCTTAATGTGCCGAGCATTGAAAGTTTGCGAAGGCGCCGCATATTTGCTCATTAATGGTCAAGTTGCATTCGTTGAACTTATGTACACACATATGCACATTAGTGGCATGCACTTGGAATGACTTCTGCGGTCTCGCTTATGAACTGTTGCGGTCTACAGCAGTAGCAACAGATTTTGTGCGTGTGGTCGTGGCTGGTTAGCGAACAAAACCACATGCAGTGACCATGCAAAGTCAGTGCTGATAATTTATAAAGCTGGGCCAAGTGAACAGCCGTCTATTTGAAGCGCGTTAGCCAAACAGGCCAGCGGCCAAACAGGTGAGTTATTTTGAATGGAAGCTGCGCTTCTGTTTCTTGGCTGGCCTGTGTCAGGGCCGCAGTCAATAAAAGTCAGTGGAAGTAAGTGGTGCAGGCAAGTTGATGATTAATGCAACTTGAAATGCAGAATTGCTCGCTACGATAGCCAAATGAAAGTTGCGCTTCTTCTTGCCACATCTAACCAAACAAAGTTCATGTTTTATTTGAGGCAAAAACTTTATGCAATACTCCACATTCATGCCGACCGCAGAGGGTACCACAGATAGCATCGTGGCAGCCAGCTGGGCTAGCTGGGCTGGCACAGAGACTCAACTCAACAGTTGCACTTGTCTTTGGTCTGTAGGTTTATAATCAAATCCGTTGCCAGTTGTGCCCTGTCTGCTGCCTGATGCCTGCTGTAAGTTGCTCCAAACCCACACGGCTCCCACCCAACTCTGTGGAAAACGGTAAAGTTGTCTCCAAGTGTCATGTCTCTGGGCCTTGGGCTTTCGTTTCTATATAGTATAATGCTACCGCTGCTGCTGGCATGCTTACTTAGCAATCTTTCCTACATACATACATTAAGTGGCAGTGGAAAGGGTGTGCTGAAGTTGAGTGTTGTGGCCGGGAATCGTCTCGGCACCCTTTTCACAGTTTGGCGAAAAATGATTAATGCGATTTGAACTTTAAATTTACATTGTGTTCATGATATTCAGTTGAATTTATGAGCCTTGTTTGAGTTTGTAAATGAGTCACTCATTTAATGCCCTTAACAAGCGCCATCGTCCCGTCTCCAATACTACTAACTATACAAGTAAACTTGCCCAGTCACAGCAGGGGACTTTTGCCACTTCAAGTTGCCTCAAGTGACATGGGCAAGGGGGCAAGGCACTTCATTTACGTTTTGCCACCGGCAAAACGGAATTAATGATTGTATTTCATTCACTTTGGTATTTTGGCCCCGTTCATTGTTCATATCATAGATTAAATGAGTTATCTGTTTGACTTCCCCACTCTGCCGCCTTCCGCTTCTTGTTGGTCAATTCAGCCAAATAAGTGGCTATTATTATATACCCTGTGAATTCAAATCGACGGCGAATATAAGCTGTAACCAAGTTGTGCGAATGATACGAATAAGTTTATAACGGCAAATTATATGAAGTTTTGGTCTCTGCCAATTGATTTGAACGGTGAACATGAAAATCTCAAACTAAACTGTTTTCATGTAATTTTCATGTTATGCCGTTTTAGTTGCTTGTTGGCTGGCTTCAGTCTTTTGGGCTTCACTTGCAATGGCAATGACATCTATAATTATCGCTCAAAACGTGCTCAACGAGTGCAGCTTGTGGATTACCGATGTTATATGCTTGCTTCATTTTTTGGTCTCAATAATACCGATTTGTGAGGCTCTTGTGTGAGAAACAAAGAAATTTACAAGAGGCTTACAAATGCACACACACACACACACACACACACACACACACAAACAATCACACACACACACAATACGAACCCAGTCGCATGTGCATAAATTCATTGTCAAAATGACAACGACGACGGCGTCAACATCAAATGAATGAATGAATGTGCCGTCTATGGACAGGCCCATCCTGTGTCTTGTTTGCTGTGTCCTGCGTCCTGCGTGTGAGAGTGTCTGTGTGGATGTGTGCTGCTGTCGCGTGCCATGGTCAACATGTGTAGTCGCTGACGGCCCTTTGGGCTAAAGGAACAAGAAACTCACACACCGACACAAACACACACACACACGCACTAAGGCACATTAGGTCGCATAAATCTTTCAACTTTTGTTTGATCGAACAAAAAACTAACGGCGCTTTGTTGCAAATACGCCTCGGCATCGGGAGGTGTGTGATGCACGTTTGGTTAGCCTTTTCGTTTCTTTGTCTTTTTGTTTTTGCCTTCATAAATTTGGCAAGCTCTGCAAGAGGAAACAGCACGTAAGCTGACAGCTTAGTCGTCCTCCTTGCTGCACTTCCTGCCTGAAGACAGCCAGCCATCATCCAGCTGCTAATAATGTAAGGCGATCTCTACTTTTTTTTTACTGTACACCTCGTATATGAGCAAATGTGTTCAGCACAAGACAGAAACATTTTTATATTCAATTTTGGAGAAGTGTCATCTATATTGAAGGTTATTCGTTAAGGCTAAATTCAACAAGGCTAGCTACAGATTTTTATTGAAATCCTGTTTATTAATGCCATTTTCTTAAGCAGTTATAAGTGTTGTGCACATTAAATCAATTTAAGTCTGTTTTTAGGGCATCTGTTGGTCGGGCACTTGCAAGTAGATCAGCTTTGGTGTTCTGCTGACTTTATGTTGTCGTATTTGTCAAACTCAGGGTAAATTCATCAGCTGCACAAATAAGTTCTTGAAATGGGCAATGTGCAAACGACTTGGTAACCAGTTGTTCAAATGTTCAACTTCCCAGTTGACCAGCTCACCAGTTGAAAAGTTGACAATTTGACTAAGCTAAAATCACTGAAGTGAAGCAAATGTTGCCTGATTGCTCAATAGAGAGGGGAGGTGAGCGCAGTCGGTAGCTGTTGATGCTGTTATATAGGCAGCCTTCATTTTAATTGCCAAAGTTTTGTAGACAGCTGCCTCAGGTGTTCAAAATTTGGGCATTTAAGTTGTTTGATGGGCGACACAGACGCGTTTTTATAGTCGCTCATTAAGTGTACGACATGTGGGCGCAGCATTCAGATGAAACAAGGCTCCTGCATAATGCACAACAATTAGACACTAAAGTGTAGATCATATTTGAGCATTTTTACTATTACTTAAACGATTGAGCCATACCATATCTCTCTTCCCCGCCAGCACGCGCCGCATCCAACCATTTATCCATCCATTTGTTGATGGCCTGAAGCTGCAGCAATTTTCATGCTAAACTCGAATCAACTAAACTGCAAAAATCAAAGAATTTTATGCATGAGCTCAATATGCATGTGCGAGAGTCTGTGTGTGTGTGTGTGTGTCTGTGCTCATGCATGTTAAATGTGTGCGTGTGCGTAAGCATTTCCAGCTAACTGATGGAGTGTATGCAGCTGTCCGGGTATGCACTACGGCTTTCCGTTTTATGTGTTTCCGTACTTTGTACAAATTAAAATTGCAAAATCCTCTTGCTGCACTTATGGCATACAATTTTGTTGCCACAATTCTAGCTGACAGATACCGGTGCTCCGACCAGTATTTGTAGCAGTGGTAAAGTGTAGCATAAGCCATCTCTCATAACCGTACACATTTGAGAGCTCTGCATTGTTATTATAGACAAATTCGTGCAATTCTTCATTTTGCCCAGCGGCTCAGGGCCAAAGTGCAGACAATGTTTAATTTAAAAATTCATTTTTGACCATTTCTATTTGATTTTATGATTATGTCCAGATGTCACCATCATTGTTCTCCGGCACTCTGCTTCTTCGTCACGTCTGAGCTAATGCAAATTGAATTAGACGGCAGACTAAGTGCCCAATTAATTGGTCGAATTGTGTCCACAAATTGAAACAAACAAGCATTGCAGTCATCGTATCATAATTCTTTCCCATAAATCTGAGACTTCTCATCACAATGCATACATTTTGTTGTCTATATTCTATTTTCGTGAACCTTGAGCTCGTTACAATTGGTTCTTTTGCCTTAAATGTACACAAAATAAAAATAATGCATATGTATATACGGACACCAATGTGGTCCAAATGTGGATAGCTTCTGTGTATGTAAAACCATACCTTCATCCCAAGGCAAACAAATAAATAGCAAATTTATTCTCAAATTTAGCCATGATGAAGCGAACTGGTCTTCTTCTACAACTCTTTAATAACATTTTTTCTTAAATTAGCCGAAGGCTCAAGTGAGTTATGCTTAATGGTTATTACACTGCACGAATCGAATTTAGGCAGAGACTTAACATATATACACTTACGTTTCTTAAACTTTTTAAATCTGACTTGTGCGTTATATTTTTGAATATGGATATTGTATATGGTCTCCCAATTACAAGGTGCCTCTGGATAAAATAGAATCTGTACAAATACAATAATAGCTTACATACTTATCGAAGTAAACTTTTACCAATAAAGCAGCAAGTTGTTTTAACTCTTTCTCTCCAAATTAATAATACGAAATATGCTTACCTAACCCATTTCGGTTAATGGGCCCGTTCTTGGCATCGTTGGCTCTATTGAATATTATATTCAAGTCAACGTCCAAATAAATAAATATATTTTAAGTCTACTTGTACCAGCGGCCAAAATATATATTTTTTATTCGAGTAGTCATTCGCAATACCAATTCAATTATCACATAGAGTAAATAGAGAAAATGTTTTCTTCCTTGATTTAAGCTGCAGTTTTGATTTATATTTACAATATTTATGATTGAATTCAGTTCGATTTCTATTTTTTTTTTTTTTTTTGAAACTATAGTGAAACTATGTTTGAGTACAGTTTTCTTAGATATTTTATTTGAACTGTGAAGAATGGGTGGTTTTGCTTTTGTACTGGCGCCAAAATGTCAAATGTGTATGACCAACCAATTGACAGACAATTTGTGGGTGTTTTCTTGCCCGACCAACTCACTCACTCCCCTCTCCCCTTCCACGTTCCCACTCCGGCCACCACATAAGTCTTTGTCCTTGTTCATTTGGCCATTTGACTGTGCAATTGTCCAGCTGTCCAATAGTCGAGTTGCGTTCCTCGCTGTGGTTGCTTTGTATTGTTTGATTGTTGTGTTTGTTTGTTTGCTTTGTGGCCTACTTAACACAATTAATTAGTTAATGCCATGCTTTGGCGACAAATTTATTGCTATTTGCGCTTTTGTATTTGATGAGCATTGCCCGTTCCGATTGCTGTAGTTGTTGTTGTTCTTGTTTTTGTAATTGCTCCTAATTACTGGCGATGCGATTGCTGTTGCGGAGTGCTTCTGCACTGTCTAGCTCCCAATCACCTCCCTGAAGCCCCACTTCAACATTGTCACTGGCAACTTATGCAAATGCGGTCTGGGACTCATCATCTGTCTGCTGCCTGATTGTGGCAGCGTTTCGCACTCCTTTCACAGGTCTGGCTGTAGCCCGATTCGTGTATATAATTTACATAAATATCTATTTGTTGTTGTTGTTGCTGTTGTTGTTGCTGGTTGCTTGTTACACTTGCTGTAATCATGCTTAATTGTTTTCGTTGGCATTTCGTGTTCCAATACTCATGATTGACAGTTTGTGCTTTAGTGGTTTTATGGCAACACCGGGCCAGAAAACCGCCAAAACCGCCAAACCGCTGATGCTTTACTGCTCACTATTTTGCCTCCCTGTCACATTTAAAGGGCCTTTAAGTGCTTAATGACACCAGCATCGACACTTTGGGCGTGATTACTGCGAGAATATTTCATAATTTCAATTAAGAAATTGTATTCAGTTATGGCTGAAAGTACTTGGTCAATAAGCAATATCATATATCATGATTCTTGCGCTTCTGCAATGCTGATAAGTCCTATTAGGCAGTACTCTTAAGCTAATAAGGTATATAAATTCCCAATTGTTGGCCAAATAGAGAAACAAAACAGTTTGAATCAGACATGCTTCGCTACATAACTGATAATCGAGTGGTATCTGCACACAATGAATCCATCGCTTTTTAAACAACTGCTTTATATATACATATATTCAACTTAAGCCAAAAAACTAGTAAGACGAAATGAAGAATATACATTTTTCACAAAAAAGGGACAAACTCTTGAAAATACGTTTATCTAAATTAAGCTATTACTTTGTGATAACATTCTCAATTTTAGAGTTACTTAAAGATAAGACAAATTGTTTGCTGATGGCTGTAATCCTTAAGTACGTTATGGTATTGACTACAGCTGTATCTTAAGCTCTTTATGATTGTTTGCTTATTTCACGTACATTTTTAGCATATCTACTGCAATTGATTATTTGGTTTATTCCTCTACGCTGCACTTCATTGTAATATAAGCCTCTTAGGAGGCAGCGATTTGCAATGTTCATGTGAATCTCCACACACATTTGCGGATGAAAACTGTGGTGTAATGCTGGTAATACTTCCTCTCGTTGGTCCCCTTAATCAAATTAAACTCGAGCTTATAATGCATGCATGCAATGCTGATAAATAAATATGAAAATAAAAACGAACATGTATATTTGGGAGGATTTAATACCCTTGTAGAAGGAACTCACATCTAAATTAACAATACGAGCATTACTTCTTGTGATGCCATATTGATAAATATATATATAAAGCTGCAAGCAATTATCTTGCGAATGAATGTTCCAAGTTTCAGACGGGTCGGACATTGTTATATCGAATGAAACAGTGATATTTATGTGTTTTATTAATTGGACAAGCCACTGTCAAAGCGTTGCATACTTTACGTGAAAGTGATAATACTCTCTGCAAGTATACATAATAGAGCACGGGGATGGAGTGGAGTGGACTTAACAATCGCTCGGAATTCAGTTTATGATGAATATGGGATGAACTTAAATAAAATGCAAAGTTCTTTCATATGCATATTTGCACCAAGCACGGCATTGTTTTACTCTGACAACTGGCTGCAGTGTGCTATGTGTGCTTGTGTGTATGTGTATGTGTGTCATCATCATATATGTATGTAGGTGGCCTTAACATAGATCAATGCCAGCTGCACTGACATTTGATATTTACCTCTTAATATTATTAATATTATTAAAATGAGCAGCAGCGAGTGCCAGACTCATATGCAAACATAGAGCAACCCAGCCAAATGTGTTGCCAGCTTACACAGCTGCTTCCGTGTGTGCGAGTGTGTGTGTGTGTTGCTGCTGCTGCTGCTGCTGCTGCTGTTGTGGTTGTTTGTGTTGTTTTTGACGCTCAAGGGTTTGCTTGTGCGTATGTGTACCACTGGCAATGACAGGAATTGTTGTGTCGGATATTTTGTTTAAAGCACGGCTATTTAGTCTTGTGCAGTTGCCGCGAGCAGACGCATTCACATTATTAACCAATTTTGGGAATTCACGCGATAAGACCCAACGCATCGCCAATGGCAACACAAGCAAAGGATTGCCGTATATCGGTCCTGTAAGTTGTGAGCTGTAGTGAAATGCAAGCAATTTTAATTATGTTGTCGACATCTTTAGCAATTTGCACGCCCATTAATTCAACTAACCTAGCAGCTACGGGGCACTGTTAAATAAAAAACTATTCAAAAATGCACTTAAATGGCATTACTTGTTCGCACATTGTTTAAATAAGGCTTGCGAGTTTAATTCTCGCTTAAGTGCTTAAAGAGCGATTATTAATTAGAGCATAGCAGTAAAGTGAAAACCATATCAATAAAACAAGCCGCAAATTAATTTTCACATAAGTCCTTAAGCCATATAAATAAATAGCAGCACATCGAATTTAATATCCTTTGCTTTCCGACTTCCTTATGGACCTCGGCTTATTTCGGAAACAATATAAATATGCCTAATTAATTATCCCACAACCAAACGGTCGGAAGCAACTGAATTATTATTATTATTATACACTGAACCCATTGAATATGGGTAAACATTATATAATGGTCTGGTGCAAATGTATATAACAGGCAGAAGCATCACCGATCCCAAAAAGATTTTTTTTCATTGATCAGGATCAAAAGCCGAGTCGATTTAGCTATGCCCTTCCTATGCCCGACTATAACGTATGGCGCAGATTAAGCTTGCATAATTTTATCGGTAACTGCATTTGATCCGATAACAATAAAGGCACAATTTTAAAGCCATACGCTAATTATGCATATGGATGTCATCGATCGGAAGAGCCACCGAAAATATATTCTCATCTGATCTCATTATTATCCAGCTTATCATGCTTGCATATCATTATCTCAATGCATAAATATGTGCGTACATGTGTGAGAAAGGGATGGCATGGTAATCGATAAATATTCTGAAGCGCCTCAAAATCTTTGATTCCGTGGATACATACACATATACATACATATCTATGTATAAGCACGCGGATTGGGTTCGGATTTAAAAACATGAGATGCCATAGTTATTTTCAGTGCCTATGAATTGAGAGTAATTAAAAAACTGGTTATATTTGAGGATATATGACAATAAAACTAGAATAATATATTTAACACCTGGGTACAGGGTATAACATAGTCGAGTACACTCAACTTCAGCATTTATACTTGTTTTTGTTTATTTTTGTTGTTTTTTTTTTATAGTCGACTATCTAATTATATGTGCATGTAGACATGGGCTTATAAGTGCATTATTACTTGAAATATCTGTAAAACATGTTGTTAAAAGAGGATGTCTTGTGCTCTCCTGGCAACACTCGTGGCTTTGTCAACATTTGCTTCCATTCTTATGTTAAATGTGTGTTGCCAACTTGCGGCACACGATTGCCTACATAAGGGACCCTTGCAACACCCCGCCTGACCAAGACGCCAAAGAGTACTCTTATAACGAATGACCCTTGTTGTTTCTGCTACACATATAGACGCGTCTACAACTCGCGGCTGACAAATGGCATTTTTTTTGTTTGACAAGTCAAAGCGGGCAGTGGAAGCAGCCACAGCATGAGCAAGAACAATAACAAGAACAGCAACAGTAACAGCAACACAGCCGTTGCAAGTGCACTTCAAAGTTATCAAAGTATGCTTCAAGGCTCGCCCAAGTGCGTGGGTCGTTTGCTCTGAGTATTTTTTTCTTCTTTTTTTTTTAATGCGTGTGTGCTTGTGTGTGAGTGCTTGTGTTAGTCAGGCAGTCAGCGAGTCAGTCAGTTAGTCAGTCAGGCAGTCATTTAATGCTCGCTGGACGCCCCGCTTGCGCTTGCTTGCTTGGCTAACGAACGTTCTGAGTTATGCCATGCGTTAAACAACAGTAAACGCTTTCAGACAGTTGCTGTTGCTTTCGTTGCTGTCGTCGCTGTAGGTGCTTTCGTTGCTGTCGTCTATGTTGTTGTTGTTTTTGGTGGATCAGTATTTGCATAACGATTTTGACGCTGGTTCAGTCTCTGACTTTCACTTTGACTCTCTTTGTCATGCAGCGGCTCTCTTTAATGCCACACGTGAAGCACCAGCTGCGCACACTCACCACGTGTTGAATAGCATGTTGCTCTCTCTGCTTTCTCTGCTTCCTCTGCGTCCCTTGCTTTTCCTGTTTTTCACCTGTCGCACGCAAATAAACTCAACCATTTTGCTTGACCAGCTGCACAATTCCAAAGCTTATATTGTGCACCAGTGTTACGTGCACAATCCTTTCCCCTCCAATTATCCCATGAAACATTGCCCCACTTCGCACAATATTGCTTCTTATCAGAAATGAGCTTCGCGTAATTGCCAAAGTGGTTAGTGTTGTATGAGCCTCTCTTTTTCAGCCCCGATCCTTTCTTTTCGGAATGACAAACTTTATAAATTGCATTCTATCACATCCTTTTTCTTTCTTGCAGTAGGTCTGAGGTGTTCCAAAATATTCAGATGCATTCAGAAACTCAAAACTCAAAAGTTATACTTTTTTTGTGGTAAGTATTCTCGTTTACATTGCGTACAGTGCATAAAAAAAAAATACTAAGAATAATGGATTGAGTATGGTATACAAGAATTATTAAGCAGTTCAGGTTATAAAAATATATATGATATCTGATATTTTCTGTATTTCTTAAGATGTTTATCAACAAAGTTTTCTAAACTGAGTTCAAAGTGAAGAACTAAGGACAATAAAGTAAGATGCACACATATGAAACGGAGAACCGACATAAAAAGACTCTGTTGCTGGCATTACAATTAAAAGGCACCCAGTTGATGGTCGAACATAAAAGCTAACTAGCTGGCAACGCTGGTATTATTCTGGACTTACTTCTTGGCGTTGTCGTTGCATGCTCTTTTTGGCTGTTGCTCGCCGAACAACTGAGCAGTGTGGTTAAGTGGAAAATGGGGGATGGGTGGATTGGTGGGGGGTGTGCGTATACATATCCGTATGCGTAATGCGCATATGTGTTTATAAAACAGCGGCTATGTCAACGTCATCATTGACGCTCGGAACGTGCCAATGAGCTGTGTGACCATTTCGCTTTACGAGTATATATCTGCTAATGACTAAATTTGGCGACGACAGCAGCGGCAGTGCGAGGGGGAGCGGAGTAGAAGGCAAGTAATGTCGAGGGTGTGAGCGAGAGCATGCTAGGCGACCACCCATACACCTAAACAATTAACTGTTTACACACGCACTCTCCCACAACAACAAATGACAATTGATGAGCAAATACACTTAGTTTGTATCCTCTCCTAATACGCGACTACTTTTTACCTAGTGTTGTGAGACAAGCGAATCGCATAATGCTTAAAATATGAAAATATTATGGCTTACACAGCTTTCAATTTAAAACTAGAGATGCGACCTGCGACCTGTGACCTGTGACCTACTAGATTAATACCGACCGAACAGATATTAACCAACCACGCCAGTCCTCAAAAATAGCGATAACCTATCCTTCCACAGTTTCAGAGCTGGTGTAATGCAATTCTAAAGTTAGATTACTCAATGTTTTGATCAGCCCCATCCCTACCACATATAAGCTTTTCTCAGTTTTGTTTTTAGCTAATATTACGTCGGTCAGAGTATCACGCAGTCGGCTACATCCGACAGCCAAGAAGCAAGTATGACTTGCACTTTTACAAAGTTTCCGCCAATAATCATTGGAATAATGTTATTTAATACATTAAACAAACTTTTGTCTTAATAAATTAAGTATTTAGTATGAGCACAATATATGTAAATATTCAAAAATATAATATTCTAACAATAGGTGCATATGTTAACGTTAGCGTTGAATCGACACTGTCATTATAGTAGTGCTGTGTTTTATACTGCTACGCTGATGTTTGCATTGACATTTACATTCAGCTAGTATTGATATTGAAAAGTACTGGCACTTTGATACTGTGACCACTTCTTCTTTACGGAATGTTCGAAATCCATTCATGCCAGCAAAGCAATTGTTGGCCGCGCATACTTAGCACAAATTGCTCTTTTGCACAACAAACAATGGGTGCTGCTGCTGCGCCAGCTTCAGCTGCACCTCTTCCTCCTGCTCCTGGTCCTGCTACTGCTCCTGCTACTGCTCCTGCTCCTGGTGTTGGTCATCCAGCACGCGGCCTCCAACTAAAGCGTCGTCTAAGTAAGTATGTCGCTTCCGTTTCCGTCGCCATTATCGGTGGGCGAAGGAACGTTAGGTTAGCCCCACAAGCACATTGTTGTCACAAAGTGCTGACACAAAGCGGTAGATAGCGAGGGAGGGACACAGTGATACAGTTTCTAATACACACACAAGCACTCACACACGCACGCAAACGAACACATGCATCAGTGGCCATTATCGTGTGCTCCTTAAAAGCACACAGCGAAAAGCACTGAAAAAGTTGTCTAAAAGCAAAGCCAAGTGAACGGCAGCACAATGAAATGCTTTGCTCAATAAATAGTCAAAACCACTGAGAACAACAACAACAACAGAAACAACAACAAAAAGCGATTTCGCTACTTTGCCTTGTGTGGCTTCACTTTGAATGTGTTGCTGCTTTATCGCAACCAATTCGCAATTCGATTTGCTTTTGTGTGCGCCTCGTCGTATGCGTAATGTGTATGCTTGGCTTTCTTTATTTGTGTGTGTGTGTGTAAGTGTAGCCATATCGGTGTCTCACAGTCGCGACACAATCGCAATTTAGCGCCGATTTTATGGCCCCTAGGTGCGAGCGCCACCAAGATCTGGCATAATGGAAATTACTTGATTATCGTATACACGTCGCCAATCGCTCAGGATCCAACACGACAGGACAGCAAAGTACAGAGCTGGATGGGATAACTAGTTAATAAACTCTCTCTCAGAATTGCTTGGCTCCGACGCATTCAGTGTGAATCCTATTAAAATTATTGAACTCGGTTTGACCCGACAGATAGAGACTGCCCAGCACTGGTAAAGCCAACCCAACCACCACCCAACATACATCACTAGCTAGCCCCGCCTTTTCGGATGTTCGTTTGTTTGATTGTCACCCCTCCCCAACCCCCCCACCTGCTCGGCAATTTTATTGGCTTTGACGGCAGGACCGGACAGGGTCATTAACGGCTGCTCGTTAATTTCAATCTCATTCTGTCCGATGACCTGTTAGAGGCCAGTAAATATATGTAATTAAATAAACTGGCTAACGTTTAGCAACTTTCGCAACGCCATTTCGATTAGTCGAAACGGGTTAAGTTTTGTGGGCAGATAACATTGTGATTGATACTTTTCCCATATTTCAACTAATCTCGAGTCTGCTTCATCCCAATTACCAA
This sequence comes from Drosophila paracracens, assembly GCA_035044025.1. NCBI lineage: Eukaryota > Metazoa > Arthropoda > Insecta > Diptera > Drosophilidae > Drosophila > Drosophila paracracens. The sequence goes on from JAWNMN010000838.1 coordinate 69,452, forward strand.
ACAAATTCTCGAATACACATGAGAAAAGGAATTCATTGCAAATCTTGAGATTGCCAATCCATATTCAAGCCGTCAAAATAGCTTTCATACCATATACAGTCGACCTTTGGATAAATATTTAACTTTTGGCAATATCCAATTCGTTGCTCCGAGATTGGAAATGCTGTGCTTGAAATATGAAGTTGTCAAAACATACTATACTTTATTCTAACGCCCAAAGCATAGATGTTCACGGGTATTGGGTATAGCTCATCTCATTATGCTGAGTACTAAATGTGCTTAAAAATTATTTAAGAAACGTAATAAGAAAGCGGAGAAAATTGACAGCTTACACACTGAAAGTGCATGGCTCCTGCAAATGTATTTGCGTGTTGTGTGTGTGTGTGCGTGTGTGTGTGTTTGTGAGTAGCTTCTTAAATTTCCGGTTTTTGACGTGCCAATTTTACGCCGTTTTCAGCAAGTTGGAAAACTTTTAGCGCGCTAACAAAACTAAATAAATATATGAGCCTTTGCACACACACTGTGCAAAAAAGTTGGGCAATGTAAGTAAAGCATTTACATACAGACATACATGTGTCTGAGAGCGGTATAAAAAATACGTTGCAAATAAATACAAGTGTCTGTGTCTGAGTGTTTGTGATATTGTGTGCCTCGCTGTTATGCATGGAAATAAAACTTTTCCATAATTTTGTATAAGAAAAGTTTTGCGTTGTGCCACATAGTTGCAAGTGCTTCCTGCTGATTTTTCTTGAGCCGAGTTTTTTTTTTTCTACTATAATTTTTTTTTTTACTCGCTTCATGCCGGCATTTTCATTTGTGTGGAACTAGACCCAAGTGGTTGCCGCCTGCAGTTGCGGCGCAAAACTTTGCACAGCCTGTGAATTAATTATAAGATGAACTGGGCAAAAAGAAACTGAGGCCAGCTTCAAGACCAAGTCAAATTTTCAGAGCCCAATGCCCAGCACCCAACATCCAGCACACACTGTACAGTATCTAGTAGCCAAAGCCAAGCGCAACCCGTCAACCAACTCTGGTATTCTCATTGAACGGAAACTTTTAATCCAAGCGATAAGAACTTTGAAGTGTGAGGTGCGTGGGCAAAGTAAAAGAGAAGCTTGCTCCACAGTCGCCATTATCCATTAGACTGTTGAGCAACTGGCACTTGTTCCACTCCACCTGAATGCGATCGGAGCAACTATTCCTCTGACCTCATTTGATTGGAATTACGCGTTTTTTGCCTATTTGTCTATTTTTCATCTTTAATTTCTTGCATTTGTTTTATTTTTAAGTTGAGCTATTTTTAGTGTTGATCCTAAAAATACATTTAAATTCGATATTTTGTTGATATTATACAGATTAGTTGCTTTAGTACTTGTGTTATCTAGAATATGTGTAAGTTTGTGCTAGTTTTCTTGCTATTATTGTATCTGTTAGTCAGGCGCTCTGTGCTAGAGTATTCTGCTTGAGAGTGAAACAGAGAAGTAGAGAGAAAGAGAGAGAGAGAGAGCAAGATGAAAAGTAAAGAGAAATTAATATAAAAGCGAAACGTGGAACATTAGAGCAGTGCATACGACTTGGGGACTTCTGCAGCAGCAATCAAATAATATTAAAGTGCAAATGTCAACTAAAATGAACGTCCGAGGAGCGTTCGTTTCATGTGCGCTCCATTGGCTTTCAATTAAGATTCAGCCTCTTTGTGTTTCAATCATCATTTGCGAGCAAAACAAGTTTTGGCACATCTAGTAGCACACAGGATACATGGATATATATAAATAGAGAGAGAGAAAGCGAGCGTGTGCGTGCGAAAGAGAGGGTGGCTTAGAGTAATATGTAGATTCGTGCGCCCGGCGTGACGTGCGGGCAACTTTTGCATTGTGTCACAGCTTGTCTATGGGCCGACCGGAAATGGCGGCTAACATGTTGCCAAATGGCAATACAAAATGTTCTACGTGTGTTTGTGTCTGTGCTGTGTCTGTGTCTGCGTCTGCGGGTGCATCTGTGTGTGTGTGTCTGCATGTGTGCGTCTGTGTGTGCAACACAAATGCAATTTGTATAATTGACTGTGACTGTAGCCTCTGCTCGGCTCGACTTAGCTAGCATTCTCGGCTCTGCTCCTAGGGACACACACTCGACTATGGAAATATGTGAGTGTGTCAGTGTGTGGGCGAGTGTGTGTGTGTCTTTTGCTATATATTTAAACAATTTGTACAGCTAAATGGGCTGCTGCAGAGGGTGCTGTTGCTCTGCCAGTTGCATTTTAGTTTTGGTGCGGTTTTTGGCTCTAGAAAGGTCTTTGAGTCTTTTGCCGTGGTTGCTCTTTCCCTGTCCCACGCACTGTCCCTCTCCCACTCCCACTCCCTATCCCTCTCTCTGTTGATGTTGTTGTTGCTGTTGATTTCGAGTTTTTGTTGCTATTTGTTTGTGGTCAAAAGCAATTAAAAAGAGATTTACAAGCTTAGCATCGTTTGGATTGCCATACAGTGTAACTGAGATGACATTTATGTTGAGTACAATATAAATAAAACATAAATATGCGTAAATGCTGAAAATGTGGAAATACTCACATGAAATGTATAGCGGAAAGTACGCATTCATATGATTTAATGTTTGGCTCTTTAGTGACTTTTAAAATTCTTGAATTTAAATCTCATCATTGTAAAAGCGCTCAAAGCAATTTTGTGTTCTTCTAACAAGAGATGGCGAGACACAGAGAGAGAGAATAAGAGAGACAGAGTGGGCCAGCTATTCAAATTCAATTGGCTCGTTTGACGAGCGCCTACGTTGCCGATTTGAATTCTAATTCGTATTAAAAGCGACTTTGAGATATTTACATAGCAATTAATAAATGTCATTATTACCGGGAGTAACAATAACAACAGCAACACAATAATGGCCCTCAGCGTCAGCGGACAAAAACAAGCGCCAGGACACTGACGCAGCGGGATCTGCGGAAGCTGCAACTAAAAAAGGTACATGTAAATATTGGACAAAAGCATAAAAGCAATAATAAGGACAAGAATGACATGTAATAAAACGAAATGACAGGCGCCGCAGGAGGGGCACATTTTAAAGAAGGCCACCGCTAAAGAATCAGTCAACATTTGGCAGTATACAGTGGCCCACAGCGAAAAGCGGGCAAAGTCAAGTACATAATGTAATTGCCTGCCATAAGCTAATTATTTAATATTTTTCAAAAATTCCAAGGACCGATGGTAGGTACATATATTGACCACCTAAATTAATATATGACCCCAATACACTGGGGTTTCCCCACCTGCTAGGTAGGATTATGTAAAAAAGTAGCCTATTTTTAGGGAAAATTTTATTTGGATCAGTCTAAATAAAATAATATATTTTGCGAATAAAAACTTAAATAAGGATGTTAATACTTAGTATTATATCCTTTGGCCTTAATAACTTCCCTTAACCTATTATTCATGGAAGATACCAACTTCCTGGTAGCTTCTGGGCTGATCCTGCTCCACTCATCCCGCAGAGAATTTTTCAGGTCTTCTTTGCTGGATATCCTGTGCTTCCGGATGTTATTTTCCAGCACAGCCCACAAATTCTCAATGACATTTAAATCTGGAGACTGGGCCGGCGGAACTATCATGTGGGGGCAGCTCCTGATGAGCCAGGACTGCACTATCTTGGCCTTATGCTTGGGATCGTTGTCCTGGTTGAACCGGAAAGTACGTCGGATTCCTACCTTCTCGGCACTTTGGAGTAAATTTTCCTTTAGTATGTTGAAGTACACATTCTTGTCCATTGTTGTTTCAAAAATCACAAAATTCCCGAATCCGGCTGACGAGATACATACACATGAAATGTCACTTCCTCCACCATGCTTGACTGTTGCCTTTACGTGTTTGGGATTCAGCTCAGTATTGGGCTGTCGCCACTCATAACTCCGTCCGTCCGAGTCAAATATGGTGAATTTGGACTCATCTGCAAATATAACAGTGTTCCAGAACTCCAGATCCTTGTCCAAGTGGTTTTGGCGAACGTCATCCAAGTCCCTTTATTTTTCACGATTATAAATTGCTTTTTCCGTGGAACTCGGGCATTAAAGTCATGTGTCTGCAGAAACCTGAGCACAGTTTCCACACAGCACTTTTTCCCCAATTCATCCTGCACCTGTTGAGCCACTTTTGGAGCCGATAGCTTGGGATATCCCCTTATTATCCTGGTGATCCTTTGCTCCTCCTCTTCGGTGAAAATCTTGTTTGGTGCCATTCTGGCCTTGCCCTTAATCCGATTGGCGTCGACGAAGCGCCAAATGATGATATTCACAGTTGAGTTGCTCAGATTGACCATTTCAGCTATTTCGCGATATGAACATCCGCTTTTGTGGTGTTCCAGGATGAGTTTTCGTTGCGCAATGGTACTCCGTTTGTCCATAGTCCTTGTTGGCTTATTGCACTCGAGATGCAGGATGAAACTAAACTGACTACGAAGTATTGGTCTATTAATACCGAAAATACTCAACTTTAGGTAAAAAATCCGGGTTTTATGGCACCCAGGTGTCCACAATGTACCTGATCCAAATAAAATTTTCCCTAAAAATAGGGTACTTTTTTACATAATCCTACCTAGCAGGTGGGGAAACCCCAGTTTATTAGGCTCATCCATTCATATTTGTGGTTAATATATGTACCTACCACAGGTCTTTGGAATTTTTGAAAAATAATGAATGATTAGCTTATGGCAGGCAATTACATTATGTACTTGACTTTGCCCGCTTTTCGCTGTGGGCGACTGTATATATTTAAAGTTGTATAATACATGTGTATGTACTTGTATACTGTATGTATGCTAAAAAATCACAAAATGTCAAATTAAAAATACTCATAACTCAGCAAAATGAAAAGAGAACACATAACCAAAAATACGTGTTTCAAAATAATTATGCGTTAATGTTATGAGCACATTGCAATTTTATAAATTAAATATTGAGTTTTGAAATTCTGATGGCCTTTGCTTTTTGCATATTGCCTTTCGACTTTTAGCTTACCTAACTGATAGTATTTCAGCCTTACAGCAACTAATTTATAAACTAACATCAACATTAACAAATTATTCGATCCTGATCCATGTGAGTTACGAATAAGCAATATTTAAAAAATCGCTACAAAAATCCTTTGGTGTATTTCCCATAGTTTTCGAACAATATTTACGAAATTTGGAAGGTAGAATAAAATGTAATTCAATTATCTTTAATTTATTTCAGTGTACTGAATAATTCCCTGCGAACTAGAAATAACCAGCTGAAACCACTTGTTCTATCATTAAATAACATAAGATATTCAAAATAATGTTTGCTTTTTTATATATTTTTATATAATTAGCTAATTGTCTACTCTGTAAATCGATATAGGTGTCTGTCTAGAAATGTGAAAAATATTTCATAAACTTTGGAAGCATATACTAAAGACACAATCACAATCACAATTCCACATAAAACCAATTTGGCAGTTTGATTAGTCAGGAAGTTTTTTAATTTCGGTAAATTAAGTTAAAAAAAAAGAATTACAAACAGAAACTTCTGTTTGGTCTTGTTTTTGTTCGTTTATTTTTATTTCTTCATAATCATTTGGTATGTTTCAGTCGTCGCTTCATCTTCTATGGCTGGGGTCTTTTCAATATAGTTCCATGTTTTCCTTAGCATATTATAATGCAATTTGTATGCATTCAGCATGACAAACAAAAAGACAACCCATGCAACCAGTCCGGTCCCCAGCTTGAGCAGGCAGCCAATCATTAAAGGGTTCCTGCAACGCATTTGACGAGTTGTAGTGAGAGTAAAAGCTATGGGGCAACTGCAGAGACTTCTCCCATCGGAACCCGAACCTGCAAGTCATTGCAGCTTATAGACACAAACACACACCACACACACACAAGCACACGCGTTTGAGCAAGCAAGCAAATATACAACACATTTTGAAAAATGAAAATTAGTTTTGCTTGCAGATCCTTTATTGCATTGCAATGATGACATTTGACAATACCAAGTTAAGGTGCTGCATTGATGCACCGGAAGCATTACTGATTTGCCACAGAACGGCAACAAAAGATGTGTTACAATTCAGATTGGGCCCACTTAGCTTGAGAGAGAGAGTATTGCCGGCTTAAAATTGTAAATATGTGCGTAAATCCAACACTGTTACGAGTTCGAGCTATTTAAGCAAAATTATCTAGGAAAAAGTTGTTTTTTATTTTAAGATACTAAAAATCGTTACCTGACTGAGAGAATAATAGCTTGCCAACTTTTTCGGACAACAAATTGATAAACTCACTCTACAAAAACCCTAATAATACGGAGTGTCACAAGTGTCTAAAGGTACATTACTGATAATCCCCTTCCAAGATTAATCAAAATTGCCGATAGTACCGATACGATAATACCGGTCCTCACCTTTCGTATTCGCAATCCCATGCAGCTTTAACGCAGAGGAAGAAAAACTAACGAATCATTTACTGGGGAATAATTGAGTTATGAGATATGGGTGCTGAGTTAGTGATCTGTTCATATTTAGTTATTTTCGAAACTGCATCTTTCTAGTGTTGGACCCGCACAAGTATGTGAATTGCGTGGCAGGTCAATGCTACTTAGACAAATGGCATTTACCCTCGCCATAAAACATATCTGGCCACGGACCTTAAAACGAAACCCACAAGCAGAGCAGCTGTTTCAGTTGTTGTTGTTGCTGTTGTTCTTGGCCACTAACAACCTGCATGCATGCGGCAGCAACCGCTGGAATCTACACGCACGGTGGGTGGTTGCCATTGCTATCGTCAGCTCCATCGCGAATTGCCATCTCTCTCTCTATTTTATTTTATTTTCTGGAGAGAGGGTTAGTCAGAGTTGGTGGTTCAGTGGCTGGTGGTTTGCTGTGTGCTAAAGCTGCTAACTTTTGCGCTAGTGACACAAAGAAAATCTTATCACAAAGGTTATTTAGTTGGCAAATACGTTTCGCGTTGGTCTCAAATAAATAATATATGTATGTATGTTTGTATGTGTATATGTATGCCGCCTAATGAGAGGCATGTCGGTAGCTTCAACTGTGAAACCAACTAAATTGCATACATTATTCGTATAATTACGTACTAAATAGACAACATTTATATAGCTAGTAGAGTGGAGATAAACAATTTTGGAACTCTTACAGTTGTCTATGTAAATATTTCTGAAAGATTAATAAAATAAAATAAAGATAATAAAAACAAGTGAGTTTTGCGTTAGTTTTATTGCATTACATCTGCAAATGTTACTGATACGGTTGCAGTGCATATTGACGATATCACAATAATAAAATGGCCGAGAGAACAGTCATACAAAAATTTGGTGGATTCTTTAGTTTATTTTTTATGTCAGAGAGGGGCAGCCTGCAACTTGTATGACATTTCCAGTGACAATCTCAGAGAAAATTCGATACAGAGAAAGAGAGGGAAAGTGAGCCAGTATTTATAAAGAATGGCAAAGCACAGGTCGCATTCCAGGCGGCGAAGGCTGCAGTTAAAACCATAGCCAAAGCCATAGCTGAAAGCTGAAGCTGTAGCTAAATCAAGACGATATGAGAGATAACGAAAGCGATACTTGCCATAGCCTTGGCAAGCAGGTCACATGCACATTGCATATTGCTCAACTGTTTTGAGTATCTCGTTGCCGTCTGATGGTCGGTTGGCTTGCAATTTAGATGAATTTGTGTTTGGCTTGCACAGGCCCCAGAATGCGGAAAGCGCCGTTAGCCAGGACGCTGCCAGGACCACTGTGCGAATTGAATGGATGTTCCCCAGTGTGTGTATGTGTACATTGTATGTGTATTTTCTAGCTGGCCTTAAAACAAGAACTGGGTAAACGCGTTCACTTTCAGCTAAATTGCAGTTGCCAAGCGAATCCATGCTGAAGGGGCACAGACATAGATGTAAACTATTTGGTAGCACTGGCGCTGCTTAAGGCAATTCCAGCTTTTGTTAACGTAGACGTTACAACAAAAAGCAAAACAACAACAACAACCATAACCAAGAATACAGTTCGGATCTTGCATTACGTATTCCCACAGTCAGAGCCAAGTGCTTTCATTGTTAAGGCCAGCACAACAACAGTTTGCAGCACTGCACTCCAAGTGTCGTGCAAGTGTCCCCTGTATGAAAGTGGGCATCTATGTGTTATGTTTGCCAACTGCGACTCAAATGATTGGATACGTTCGTAATGACGTCGAAAAGCACATTTGCCTCTGTCCTTTGTCCGACTGATGTTCGTCTCTCTCTTGGTCTTTGCATTTGGCTTTTTGGCTCTTTCGCACGATTTGTTTTGTGCTTCTTGACGCTTTGTGCGCTCATTTGAGAGTAAGTGCAATATTTTGATTTGCAATTGTTTGGCAAACTGCCTCCTTCTGACCAGCAAGCCACACAAGTCGCACATCGACCACCAGCCACCAAACCACACAGCCACCCAAACCACCGCAGAGCTCCTTTGTTGGGCTGTTTTAATTGCTGGCTGTGCAGATTTTCAGCATGCTGCTATCATTGTCCTTCCTTATTGCTACGGGCTGATTAAAGCAGTGCACAAATGAACAGGATTGCAGTGTGAGCAAACCAAAAAAGATTAATGTGAAATATCGATATTAAGCTTATTTCGTGTCATTAAATTGTTTGAACTAAATTAGTTTTTACGCTAGTGGGATATATTTATGACAATGTTTTAAGCTCTTAATAATTTATAATTAGCACTCTACAATACATAAGTACGAACATTGATGAGATTTATGTATATTTAAAAACTATTTATTTAAACATTAGTTGGCGGGTGAAAAATTACTACATTATATTTCGAACACATTTTCATATATTTTGTATAAGCTACTATGCTGAAAATGAAAAATTTAATAATCAGTTTTCATTCATTTAAATTTGATATAATACTTAAGAAAATAAATAGTTTTCGATTAATAAAATAATGCTTCAAAAATAGTGCCTTAGTCGAAAGGGTATAAAATAAGTACAGCAAGTTTCAATTTATTATCCAGCCTAGGAAAAATCGGCCTAACAAACGGAAATACTTCATTCTTCTTTGAATAAATTATTTAAATTTACAACAGCATACAATCGCCGAAAAAGTTGCCACGCCCACATCCACAGAGGACGAGCAGGTTAGCTGGTTTATATGATATACCCAATATACAGTGGCTCAAAGCTTAATTCAAACAGTGTCAAGTAAAAAATTTAATTGCCTGCCATAAACTAATTATACATTATTTTTCAAAAATTCCAAAGACTGATCGTAGGTACATATATTAATTACCAAAATGAATATATGTCCCTAATAAACTGAGGTTTCCCCACCTGCTAGGAAGGATTATGTAAAAAAGTACCCTATTTTTTGGTCAATGCTTATTTCGAACAGTCTTAAAAAAGTAATATATTTTGCGAATAAAAACTTAAATAATGATGTTAATACTTAGTATGATATCCTTTAGCCTTAACAACTTCCCTTAACCTATTATTAATGGAAGATACCAGCTTCCTGGTAGCTTCTGGTCTGATTCTGCTCCTCTCATCCCGCAGAGCATTTTTGTGGTCCTCTTTGCTGGATATGCTGTGCTTCCGGATGTTATTTTCCAGCACAGCCCACAAATTCTCAATGTCATTTAAATCTGGAGACTGGGCAGGTGGAATTATCATGTGGGGGCAGTTCCTGATGAGCCAGGACTGTACTATCTTGGCTTTATGCTTGGGATCTTTGTCCTGGTTGAACCGAAAAGTACATCGGATTCCTACCTTCTCGGCACTTTGGGGTAAATTTTCCTTTAGTATATTGAGGTACACATTCTTGTACATTGTTGTCTCAATGAACACCAAATTCCCGACACCGGCTGACGAGATGCATGCCCATACCATGACACATCCTCCGCCTTGCTTGACTGTTGCCTTAACGTTTTTCGGATTCAACTCAGTATTGGTTTGTCGCCACACATAATTCCATCCGTTTGAGCCAAAAATGTTGAATTTTGACTCATCTGTAAATATGGCTGTGTTCCAGAACTCCAAATCGTTGTTGAAGTGGGTTTTGGCGGACGTCATCCTAGTCCCTTTTATTTTTTGCTCTTATAAAGAGCTAGGGCATTGAGCTTTTTCCTTATTTCATCCTGCACTTGACGAGTCAGTTTTGGAGCCGATAGCTTGGGATTTTCCCTTATTTTCCTGATGATCCTCCGCTCTTCCTCTTCGGTGAAAATCTTGTTTGGTGCCATTCTGCCCTTGCCCCCAATCCGATTTGCATCGACGAAGCACCGAATGATGTCATACACAGTTGAGTTGCTCAGATTGACCATTTCAGCTATTTGGCGATGTGAATATCCGTTTTTGTGGTGTTCCAGGATGAGTTTCCGTTGTTCAATGGTAGTCTGTTTGTCCATAGTTCTTGTTGACTTGTTGCACTCGAGATGCAGGATATAACCAAACTGACTACGAAGGATTGGTCTATTTATACCGAAAATACTCAACTTTAGGTAAGAAATCCGGGTTTTATGGCACCCAGATGTCCATAATGTAACTGTTCGAAATAAGCATTAACCACAAAATAGGGTACTTTTTTACAGAATCCTACCTAACAGGTAGGGAAACCTCAGTTTATTAGGGTCATACATTAATATTGGTGGTTAATACAAGTACCTACCATCGGTATTTGGAATTTTTGAAAAATAATGAATAATTAGCTTATGGCAGGCAATTACTTTTTTTCTTTGCCACTGGTCCATTTGAGCTGTCCGCCACTGTATATTGTTGCAAACATATATTTTGTTGAAGTAATCGTACAACACGAAATTTTATTAAAAGTTAAAACAAGCAAGCAAACATAAATTAAGCGCGCTGCTTCATCCACAACGTGGCATGTCGAGCTAGATAAACAGGGCACTGTTCAATAGACCGGCAGGCTGTTTGGGAAAGGGAGCTGGTAGTAGGCATGCTGACCCCGCTTGCACAAAAAAAATAAAATAAAATGATTTGTTGCAGTTGCTTTAAAATTGCATGCATCGCTGCTGTTACTATTGTTCTGCTACTGCATCTGTTAGTTTGGATTCGGTAAGATTAAGACGACTTTAGAATGCTTAAAACACATCGGCCAGATTTGACCCGTTATATGCTCTCCGTGTTGAGACACTTGATCAAATGAGGCTCCACTCAGATGCGCTTACACGTTGCGCCATAACTAAGTCGATTGGAGATGTGCTTCCCATGGTACTTAATCTTTTTCTGCGCTAGGCGAGAGCCGAAATAGTGATTTGAAGTTGAATGTGCTCGAAGTCTGTTGGCGTAAGTGCCAGTGTCCGGTTAGAGCGCGGATTACTGCAATACACCTAACACGCCAAGGATTGTATAGTTCCACGCTGTGCTATTGGCCAGTTTTTGCAGTTGTGCCCTGGAGCTATGCTGCTGCTAGTGTTGTTGCCATTTCTTCTCTCTTTTTTTAACATTGGGCAACATATGTTAGCAATAACGTGCTCAACGAGGTAGCTATCTATCTATTGCCACTGGCCTGGCCAATGTTTCAGGCTCTCGCCCAGCGCTATTATTGCATAAAGTTTTACTTGAATCATGGCCAGGTTGAGCTTCTAAATACGTCTGTTTCCAAAATTGTTAGCTGAAAGTTTTAAAAATGCGAAACGGGTAACCAACAAACAACAAACTATTGCCACTTTCGTCACTTTCACAGCATGTGGCATGTTTCACAGCCCACTGCCCAGCGACTCTCACCACATTTCCGATTAAGATTCATTTAAAAAATCATGACTCCAGACTGAACGTTTCACTTTGGGGTTGATTGTCAACAGCTTGTCACATAACTGTAATATATAATTTGTAAATATGTGTATTGAAGATGTAACTGTCATTTAATTTTAAAAGAATCTATTTGTAATAGTTTTAAGAATTAACACATATTAACCAGCTGTACACATATTTTGCATTTTGCATATTTTTTTATGAAAACAGGTGTTGTATTGATTTGTTTCATTACCATAGGAACGCCACACAGACAGGGAAAAATGTTGTTGACTAATGCCATCTGCCATAGTTAAAGTGGTTGCTATTTGTCAAAGTTTTCAGCAATTTTAAAAACGCATGTCAGTTTTTGAGCATTTAATGACATTTATCTCTGCTTAGGAGCTACTTCGTAGCCGCTTCCATAAATACTGCGCCAGTGAATTTTTTCTGTCATCGTTTTGTGTTTGGTTTTATTTTGACAATTGTCAGCGCCACGTCCTCCTGCCTCCTACCAAAGTTTTTAACAGACTTTCATAGTTGGAGAGCGCTTATCGATCGCACTCTAAAGCGAAGCAAATCTTTTTGGTCATAGCCCAGGTCTCAGATGGAAACTCTTTATAAAAAAAATAAATAAATAAAAAGCTGTGAAACATCTCGCGACATTTTTGGCATAAAAAGTTTCGTTACGTTATTTACTAAATCTAACTAATGCGTGGCATAAAATTTTTCAAAAATTATATTTTTATAAGGAAAAAAATTGCGGTTTTAATTAAATTTCGCAGAGTGTATACATATTTTTTCAGTAGGTACTGTCCAAAGATATATAGCAGTTAGATAGTATAGCACAAAAAAAAAACTCGAACTCCACACAAGTTAACAGTGAATTAACAGTGTGGATTTCAGTAAAAATTCGGCTGTCAAAATGTTGTGAGCTGTTACTGAGGAGTCGCCATGTCATCACTTTATATAGCTATATCATGGTCTTAGCAACAACTTGACGTATTTGTTCCTGGAGAGTTCTATTCGGTTCTCCCAGTGTCCCAACTCCGAACTCTCTATTCCCATTACTCATTCCTGTTGTATAGCTCTTGATGTGTTACTGTGCGTCGTCTTTGTGTCTTGTCGCCTGTTGTTTGTCGTTTGCATTTGAGTTTCATTTCATAAAATTAAATACCATGAAATATGCCGCAAAACTGACGCCCGACAGATGTATTCAAATTGACGAGAAAAAAAAAAAAGAATATAAAAACAGTGTATGCGGTACAAATTTAAGGCCATTGGATTTGCCAATTTTGTTTAATACAATTTTTCATTGTGAAAGGATATTAATCTGTTATTTTTTAATATATTATTCAAACAACCTTCCATAATTATTTTTATACCCCGAAGTAAAAGGGATGTGAGGGTTTTGTGCAAACTTATGTAACAGGCAAAAGGAAGCATCCGACTCCATAAAGTAAAGTAGTCGGCCCGATATAGCCACGTCCGCTAAACTTGGAATAAAAGTTCTCTCATACCACACTCATATCAAGTTTGTTTCATTTGATCGATATCTGTCTCTTTTTTGCAAGAAATTTATTATCACGAGCGGATAAGAAACACCGAAGTAATAGCCCAAATCTAATTATAATAGTTGTTGCGGCGGGGCCGATTCTATCGATAGTTGGGGCTGCCCACCAAGTCGAAAAGGGTGGTAGCCCCAGTTTGAACAAAGAGAGAGAGAATTCAAAAGCTCAAAGATAACGGAGGATTATCCGAGTGGGTATAAAAGAGGAATGATCGAGAATTTTGAAGGTCGAACCAAAGTCAGGGATTAGTCGGTGAGCAGTGGAGGTCGAACGAAAGTCAGAGATCAGTTAGAGAGAAGCTGCGAAAGAAAAAAGTCGAGCGACGGTGACCATCACGTGGAGTTGAGTTTTAGTTTAGTTTTAATTTTTTTTGGTGAACATTTAGTTTAGCTTTTGTGAAGTTTAGTTTTCATTTTTTTTTTTTTTTGTGAGAGTTCAGTTTTTTTTCGTGGGCAGAGTTAGTTTTTTTTGGCATAAAAGAAATGAAAGTGACGGCGCACGATTAAAAGAAAAAACATTAAGGTGTCGAGCTCAACAATAAAAGAATATAAAAGGACGCGCCACCAATAAAAGAACCAAAAGGCGCCACCTCAAATAAAAAAACCGAACACCCAACAATTAGACGGCAGCGGCCCACACGACGTCAAGAGAGCCTCTGGAGCAGCTGAAGACCCCCCTCCCCGCCATCACGCACCACTAACACAAGGAACATAAAAGTGAGTCCGTTCCAACCTCCAATTCAGCGGCAATGACGGGCCTAACCCCCCCAAACCTTTATCATAATTCCGTCTAATTAGTGTTAAGTATTCATAATCAAAAAAAAAAAACAGTTTTTTTTTCTCTGTTTCTTTTTTTTATTTAATAAATTTCCTTTCCTTTTTTTTTGTATTAGTCATTTTTTTGTTCTTTCCTTTTTTTATTTAATTAATTTTTTTTGTTAAGTTTTTGATTATTATTTAAATTAAAATATTTATAAATAAAAACATTTTTTTTTTTCCTGATTTTTATTTAGTTAATTAATTCCCTTTTCTTTTTTTTTTGCATTATTCATTTTTTTTTGTCTTTGTTAAGCTTTGCTTATTATTCTAAATTATATATCTATAACAAAAACATTTAATTTTTTTTCCTTTCCTTTTTTTTATTTAATTAAATTCCTTTTTTTTATATTATATATTTTTTTTTTGTTTTGGTTAAGTTTTGATTTAGTATTCAAAATTATATATTTATAATATGTCCTCGTTAGTTAGTTAATTAAGTTTACTTCAATATTTATAGTTTTAAGTAGAAATAAATATCCTTGAATGTTAGCCTTAAGAAAACTGAATAAAAAATGAAAGTCTTTTTAGAATGAAACTTTAATCCTTATAAATGGAGAGAAGATAACTCAAAAAGGGAAGTTAGAATAAGAATGTGCAGAAGTATAAGGGTAAGGCCCACTAAAAATAATTACACCCCACAGGAAGGGCGGGAGCGCTACGGCAGGAAGAGCAAAGCCGCAGTTGGAAGTCGGAGGTCGAGTTTTTTGTTTGTGTTTTGAATTGTCACTGTCCGTTAAAACAGATGTTATTAGTGATGTGTAGATTTATGACGTGTCGAACTATTGTGCGGTCGGCGGGCAGGGGCAGACCCACCCCTAACTGAGCACTGGTTGGCCGAAGCTGCCCCATGAGGACAAACCGACGCGTAACATAGTGATCTCATTATTATACAGCAAATACAAGCATTATATCTATGCATAAATATTCGCGTGCATTGTGCATAGATATAATGCTTGCATTTGATAATCGATAAATATTCTGAGCAACACTAGCCAGTATTTTATTATCGATTACCCCTGTCAAATATTTTTAAGATACTAAAAACAAACTTGTCACTGTTCTGTCAGTGCCTGCATTACTGTGCATAAATTGGGAAAGTGGAAGTTTAGTTACTTGATATTGGGAACCCGAACGGAACTTTTAATATGAGAAACCGCCAAAATGTAAGTAAAATTAAATGTAGATCTGGAGTCATAACAGCTATCTAAATATCTGACCCATTAGAAACGAATTTCGCCGATGAAGCGTTATACGAGTATTTGGCTTGAAAACCCCTTTGTTGCAATAAAGAAGATCATATGGAAATTGGTGATAATGTTATGTACATTTATCGACGTTTACAAATCCGAAAGCACAAATAATTATTTTGTAAGTAAAATAAAATACAGATTTGGACTCATAACGTATAGTTTATAACAATCTATTAGATGGCGAAGTTTTTCGAGCTTACGGCGTACTTGAAGTGTTATAAGATCCTAAACAAACGCAAAAAATGTTTAAAAATTTTAAAGGAAAGGCTTCAAAGGCAACTGCACAACAATAGCAAGCGGAAAGAGAAGACACAGAAGTAGAACAACAAAAACAACAACAACAAAAACAACAACAACAGCAGCAACAACACAAAGGAACTCATAAAACATCAAGAGACGAGGATAATCAACGCACACTAAGCACTTTGGCAACTGCTCGCCAAAAGTGTCATCTCTTAATAAATGCAAATGTGACCAAGTATGAGCAATTATAGAATGGAAATTTGCATTAAAATTTGATGTACTTGCTGAACACTTTACGATTCTTGCCTCGAGACACACTATCCGATTGCGAGTGAGATAATGCTTCGCAAGTGCGACATAAATTTTGCTTTTCTCTCAATTTGAATACTTTGTTCTTCGTGTGCACGCTTCCATACATAGAGAGAATGAAGAAATGAAGAGATATAGTGAAATAGAGCAAGAGAGAGAGAGAGAAAGAGAGATAGATAGAATAAAGTGACCATCGGATTAAGAGCACATTTTGGCACCGAATCCCTCAATTTGCGTGGGATTGTTAGATTTGTAAAAAATCTATAAAATCGCCTTAAGCATATTCGATAGAAACAGAATATCGATTTAAGGACCCTGTATGTACACATATGCTACAAAAAGAAGGCAACTGATTATACATATACAATGCAGAAGAAAATCGTTCAAATCACAATTCACTAATTTCAATTTGGCTTAGCTATTCTGACAGATTAGACAGAGTATGCAGCAGTGAGTAACAGTAAGAACAGTTGCAACCACAAAGCTTAAGCCTATTAACTTTTTTTATTTATTTTATTATTATTAGTATTTTTTGTTTTGTTTTTGAGTATCATTGCGCTGGCATAATGACGCCTGTTGTCATTTTGTTCGGCCGTCGACCAAGGGAAACACTCATTCGCACAGCTGTCTTATTGTTGGCACATAGCACTGTGTGTGTGTGTGTATTTGTTGGCAGACATTGTAAGTCAGTACTAGAGCGACTGTGTACAGTGCCTAACTAGCAGGAAGTCATTAAATTGTTTAGCGCCTTTAATGCGCCCCACATCTTCCACAATGGCCGATGTCTGTCCAGCAACATCGTCACAGCCAACAACAGAAACAGCAGCAATAGCAACACAGAATGATGTCAGTGACGGCGTTTGCTTGCAGCTGGCTGGGCCAATTAGCATAGGCTGCTTTAGAGACGCCATCCTATGCTGAAACATGTTCGCCACATAAAAAAAACAACGAAAAAATACACTCAACGAAAACTTTACGATTGTGGATTTACGCAAAACTAAAAATAACATTCTCTTTCAACAAATTTAGTTAGTAGCCTAAAGGATTTTGAAGATTTGGATAAGAAAATTTGTTCAAATAAAATGAAATATTTCATTCGTTTAATTTGTTTACAGAGCAAATCATCTGTCTAACCTGCTATCCTGCTAACAGGTTATTGTTGTGTTTTTATATATCCTTTATTAAATAATGGCAAAACAAACTTTATTTGAGGACATTGAAAGATGAGAAATCGAAGGGATCCTTGCACTTCATAAATATCGTACTCGTAATCGTGATATAAAATGCATATAAATATAAATGCTAAGCAAATATTTGTTGATTTGTTTTAACCCATGCTGACAAAAAGCTGTTCAAAACTTTTTATTGCTCATTCGCAGTGTTACCGCCTTCCCAGATCCAACCCCACCCCCAGCCACCAGTCCCAATACTGAACGACTAACCGTCAGTCGTTAAGGCAATCGCGGCAACCCCTTTGAGCAATCAGCCATTCGGTTTGCTTATCACAATCGTTGTGGGTGTGCCGTGGAAGGCTCAACTTCATCATTTTTATACCCTCTAATGTATACTTATATGTTTCAAAATGGGTATTATCATGTTTGCCAAGGGCAATTTAAGATATTTAAGAAATACATGTACGCATATGAACTTATACAAGTTTATTTATGCGTCTGTCTGAACTACTACTTAGAAACATTCATTTGTGTCCTAAAATAACAATCTTGCAACACATTTTCAAAATATTGCTACAAATTGATAAACAACTTTATCATTTAATTATTTGTTAATTACTTTATTTGTAATTTTTTGAATGTGTATTAGCCTTGGAACAATCAATCAGAACGCATTACAGTCACAACTTGTTTGTGGCAGTGCTTTACCTAAAGTAACAGCGATTGGGTTAGGGGGTATCTATTGGTTGGACATTCTCATCAACTGATTTATTATTTGTTTTATTTTTATTTCGATATTTGTCAGTCAGTAAAACTTTCGAGCGTTATTTAGCCATAAGAAATCAAACTTTCTTAATTAACTTTCTTTAGCATCGTCGACATCGCCGTCAAAGTCGAAGGCAGATAGACAAAGTTAAGTGGGTTATGGCAGTCGATAAAAAAGAAAGAAACAAAAAAAGCAAAAAAGGTTTACATGTGTATGTACAAATATAAAATATATGTAGATATGTATGTTAAATTAAAAGGGACGCCCTAATTTTGGTACATGTTTGAAAATGTGATTCGTCTTGGTTGTCCTTTGCTTCATACGAATATCACGTGTGAACTACCCGATGGGTAGGTGCGAAAGGGGCTGGAGCATGCAGCATGGGGCGTGTCTGGGTTTGTTAAAGTTGAAAAAGCGTCGGGCTGGGAATATTTCATTTTTCAGCCTGTTGTATCAAAAGTTTTATTGATTTTTAAGTTTGAATGATAACTTTGAAAGAATTTCGCTTTTGTGTTTCTGTGTACCAAATTGTTAAATTGCTTGTTATTGACAAATGCAAGTGCAGTTTGTGTGTGTGTGTGTGTGTATATGTGTTAGAGTGGGAGTGTGTGTGCGCGTGGGTGTGTGGGGCACTCGTTAGAGTTGGCACTGTGGGACCCTTTTGCTGGAACGTCTCGCGCGTCTTTGTGCCCAAAGTTATCAATTCCAATTATATAACCAAAAATAATTTGAAAACTTTTCGGCACTTTTGCAAAAGACCAACACACACACACACACACACACACTCACACATGCTCACACAAGCACACACTTATGACTTTATAAGTTTATACTTGTTACCTGTGACTTGTCAAGTATTTGACTTAATCTCTGCGCACTCAGCTCGATGGCGCATTGAAGTTTTCACTCAACTTTCAAGCTGCATTTCTTAGCTGTCAAACTGCAACACGGAGACAAAGAGAGCGGATACATGGAGTTGGGTATAGAGAGACAGGGACGCGATGAGTATGTTTCCTCTGAAACATGTTTAAAAGCTATGTAAATCAATAGTTTTCATAACTTTTAGTTTTCATGTTCAAGTTCTCTTCAGGTTTTTATACCCTGAACCCATTAAAAACGCTGAAATGGGGTATAATGAAGTTGTGTAAAAAAATGCTACAGTTTATAAATTCTTAATCAGCTTCAACAGCAGATTAAATATAGCCACGTGCGTGTGCTTTGTGTTATCTTATAGATTGACTCGGCTGTCAAATGAATAGTTAGGTTCCCAAATCAGTCAAATTCATAAAGTGACAAGAATATCCTTATATAAGACGACAATGTGGGTTAACTTTAGCCAATGTTTAGTTTAAGGATTTTGTTTTTCATTTAACTTACAATCTGAAGACGAAAAGATCGCTTCATACTAATTGCTTAGTTGATGACAAGTTGCGCAGTAAAAGATTAGTTGCTAGGGCACTGGCAACTCCACATAGGCCATAACTGATGTGAATTGAATTCGACCACCTCGCACTGTTTTCAAGTGGAGCCGTTTAGTGGTGATGTCATTGAATGAGCTTAAATTTAGCGTTGAGCATGATTGGTAATCGACTGGCTTCTGTTCGAGTATCTCTTCGCACTCTGCTGCTGTTCCACCTTGAAAGTAAGATCGAAAAAAACTTTAATGTAACTTTGTTGTAGTTGGCAAAAAGGAACTGGCTATATGGTTTACCCGCATGCAACCTCAGGCAAAGTTTGACTGCAACTTTTGTTGCGTGCAGCTGCCATTAAATAGCTATCTATACATTAAGTTGAGCAGGTGTGTGTGTGTGTGTGCCATGTGGTGTATGGAGTGTGGAGTATTGCTCAGGTGAGCGCTTGGAATTTTTTATGTTTCTTGGCAAAGGCAAATAACCGTGGAAATTGAAAAATTCACGTTTCATTTTTTTTTTTTTTTTAAATTCAAAAAGTTGTATATTTGCCAATTAGCATTCAATTCAAAAATTGATAAAAACATGAATTTCTCAATTTTGACGCCAATTTCTTTTCAAAATTACTTATTTTCAACTTTTGATGCAGAATTAATATGTACTAAAAAGGGTTTCATAATATAAAACGAAATTCGGACTTTGGATTATTAAGTTATAAGTCTTTGTTTCGAAACATTCAAATTTAATCTGGTATATTTACGCCAATATGAAGCTCTTTTCATTTATATTAAGTTCGAAGTCTCTAGATATCGTCTTTCCACAATTGGTGAATGAATGGACAGATGGACATTGCTCTTATATATAAATGTGCCCATATACCGTCGGTAGAAAAAAAAGAAGCAAGGAATACTATGTGAGAGGTGTGAGAAACCACTCGACATCTTGTTGACAATGTAAATAATGCGGCTAAGGGCGACGGATGGCCAGTGTTGTGAGGGCGGTCGGGCTGTGGGTTGGCGAGATATAAGTGCGGCAAGCGGCAAGCGGCAAGGATTCAAGTGCATGTGTTTGCAGTGACGTTGATAAGCCGCAAAAGTGTCATAAAAAATAAGCAACTGCCGCAACGGCAACGACAGCGATGAAGGCAACGACAAAAAGCTTTGCTGCCCCGTCGCAGTCGCTGCCAGGCGCTGGCGTCAGCGTTTTGTTTTGGCCATGCTAAGCAACTTTTTGAGGCAGGCAACGGTGTCTGCCGCTTTCAGTGCGCAGTTACGAGAATTTATAAAATTCACATTGACGCTGCAAATGTCATTTATCAACGTGTCAGTGGCACACGCCCATGCATACAGCGACATAGAGAGCGAGTGAGAGCACGAGAGAGAGAGAGAGAGAGAGAGCAAGAAAATATGAGCGACAGCAATTGCAGGGATGCAAAAGAGGGTTGCTGAAAAGCTGTGTGAACTTAACCGCTTTTCCAATAACAGTTGAGATAAAATCCGTAGTAATGGAAATATCAACAAATAGTCACAAACACATGCAACACTCATATTTAACTATTAAAATTCCGACGGAGATGTACCTGTTACTTGGTAACTGTAACTCTTCATGGACGACTATCGGTATATGAAAGTGCAGTTAAGTGGTAAAATGCATTTGATTTGATCGCGATTTGCTATGTTTGTTAATGGGTAAAAGTTTTGTCTGCCACTTCAAACGCATTCACATACATATTTGAGCGCTGCACTTCAAACAAACGGAATTAAATAAAAAAAATCTGAACTATGCAATAGATGTGCTATCTTATGCTGATCTTTTTCAACTCCAATCGATAATCTTTAGGTATAAATATTAGTCAGCATAAATGTAGTAAACAAATTTAATTAAAACACGAATAAGAAAGCAAATAATTTTTTTTTTTATTTAGAGCTGTTCTTAATTTTTTCGCATATTTAGTTGTTTGCTTGTTCTCAGAAATTCTTCGAACTCATCTCGAATTGTCGTTGCGGCCAAGTTAAATGTCCGCCCACGTGAAACTTTTCGCACTTGGCCCTAGATTTTGAACTGCTTTTGTATTATGACAATTATAATTGTGCTCTCCCACATTTGCTGCATTTGTGTGTTTCTGTCTGCATTTCTTAGAAATAAGTATTTACGTGTGGAAATTGTAGGAAACGCTTTGTGGGTCGGCAGGTGTGAACATAATATGGCTGCAGGAGTAGCCTTGTTGCACTTTTCCGCCAAAAAACATAGTAACTGCAAGCATCAAGTAAAATAAAATTAAATTATTTGTGTGCATGTATGTGTGTGCTTGTGAGTGTGTGTGTGCGCTCATGAGGTTGCCTTAAGTAGTCATAGATTTTAGGACAAAAAAACAAAGCGTCGCAGCTGTTCGTAGTCGCCTTCCAAAACCTGGCAAAGTTTTTTGGCTGGAGAAATGGTGCCGGCGGGCGTGGGGCTGAGGGCGGGTCTCTGAGCTGTGGGCGTGAGCCAAAGTTGCAGTCCAAATGAAATATGTTCTGTGGCACGGCGAAAATCGCAGCCAAAATACGGAAACCATCCGAAAGAGGGATAGATGGGGAGAGAGATAGCGAGAGAGAGGCAGAGAAAGAAGGCAAGAATGAGAGGAGAGAGTGGATCAAAAAGCGTTGCGAGCAAGTTTTGGCTACAGAAATTTATAAGATTTATATTTAATTGTTGTTTTTGGCTTTTGCGGCAGCTTGCGCACGTCTGCCGTTGTTTTCTGCTCTGTACTTTGGGTTTGGCAAACAAATTAATTAAGGAAATTAAATGGCAAATGACAAATGACAAATGACAACGCACGAAAAAAGTCTTGGCAACAGACAAAAGTACCCTTGGCACAGCCAATCCCACAACAACCACACAAACAAATCAACTGGAAATGGCAAAACCATTGAACTATGATGCAACCTCAAACAGAAACAGTGATCGAACTGCAAAATCAAAATTACTGTCAAAATCATAATCAGAATCCGCATCTGAATGCATGCAATCAAATCCTGATTATGGCAAGAATGAACAGTTCAATTTGGATTGGCGAAGGTTACGTACCATTAGCAAGCAGAGTCCAACTGTTCACATCTGTGTTAATATTTGCTAAAATTACTAATTATTAATTAGTTTAATTATAGATTATTGGTAATGTGAATTATAATACACGTAACTGTAAAAAAGAAGTTATCTTTCAACCGATACTGTGTTACAATTCAGCTACTCTGCTCAATAATATTAAATTGGATCGGAGCTGTCTAATGCAATGAGTATTAGCTCAAAACTGCCAATCGTAGCAAATCTTTAAGGCAACCGGGAGAGTATGCAATAAAGAGCAGAAGCGAACTGAAGTGAACTGAACTGAGATTACCATAAACTAGTAATGGCAAATTAATTGGTTATGCTGCATGTTGGGGCAACAGTTGTTCATGATCATAACCACAACAAACATAACGATAATCATTGACATCATCTGCTGATGACTTCGAAGAGAAAATGATTTAATCTGAGCCAAGCAATTATGAAAGCATTTCTCAAGTGACCACAATGAATTATAACTTGGGCATATATGTGTGTGTGTGAGTGTATGTGATTGTATGTTTGAGTCTCAAATTTTGATAATTTGGTAAACAATTTGATGCTGGAATTACAACCGACTTGAGGCTGATAATTATGCTCGCTGTGTATAAATATTTTAGCCAAGATAGGCAAAATTTGGTTTTCGTATCTGAAAATTGGACTTGGCCTTGTGCTACCTTTCCAAAAGTCTCCAGCTTTCCAAATATTTACGTTTCAACTTGAGTGCCTTTATCCCATTGAGAAACAAAATACTGAGAATTATTGTTTATGTGCGTTGAGCGTCGCAAAATAACAGTGCAGTGATTATTTTCTTAACTTGCACAGCTTTCTCTATTATAGCTTCTTACTTGTTTTTTTTTAACAACACATAATATTGTTGTCAAAAGCCCAAGCCAAATGAGTTGGTAGTCCTGTAACTTGCAAATATCCATGCAGCTCTGTGGTCAGCATACATGTTTGGTAATATAGTTACCCACATATTAGACGCCACAAAAGCCACGACCGCACTTTTAATTAAAGTGAAAACTATGAAAAGTTGAAAAATAATTCTTAAATACGAAAAGTCTCGTCTGATCTACTGTAAATAAAAACAAGTAAGAATGCTGTAGTCGATTGAGCTCGACTACCTTATACCCTGAACCCAGCTGCTAAAGATATTCTACTTTATTGCCTGATATCTCGCTTAAAGTTTTTAACACTCAAATGTAAGCAGGACCGTTATTGCTCTCATTATAGTATATATACACACATTCCAGATAGGAGTGCTCTGCAGAAGAATAAACACAAATATATTTACGCTCGCGTCGATTATCCCGACGTCCCTTTCTCACACATGCACGCACATATTTATGGATACAAAAAGTGGCTGCTGGCCTTAATGAGATGAATATGCGAAAAACTTGGATGTTTCTTATCCGATCTTGAGCAAATTTGGGCAGCTTATTATATATTAATAATAAATCTTAACCTTTATTGTGGCTTTTATTGCCATGGATATGTATCGATATTCGTACTTTATGTACTGTATGAAGTCTGAGAGCCTTCCATCTGCCTGTTACATACTTTTAGACAACTTCGTTATTCCATTTTACCAATTTTTAATGGGCTCAGGGTATACAAACGGAATCAGGGGCTTGCCCAAAAAAGGAGTACGCATAACCCCAAAAAGTTGTACATGTAGCTGTGGGTGTGGGCAGCTAAGAAGAAGGTGCGAGGCCTCTATGTAGTAATGGTTCATGTTTATGTTTGTATTTCTTTTTGTGCAGATAGTGTGTGTGTGTGTGTGTGTGTGTGTGTTTGTGGTAATTTACATGATTTATTCAGTTATAATAAACCGCAAGAGCTGCTAAGGCAATAGAAGCTGCAACAGAGCCGGCACACGGCTAAGGGCAGGCTATACACACACAACACACACACGACACACAAGACACACATACACACACACACACATACAGGCACCCAGGCAGAGACAGACACATGCAAGGCAAACAAATGCCAATGTGCAACGGTGCGTGTGAAGGCAAATGGCAAACTTGCAACCACAAAAGGCAACAAGCAAAACCAGGAGATTGCCATTGCAACAGTAGCTGGTTGGAACTATGCAATGCCCAAAGAGCTAAGAAAATGATTTGCCGAATTGAATTGGTATTAACTATGTGGCGCTTGTACTATATGTATATTTCTCCAAGGGAGTCAAGATCTATTCAATCTCTCATCAACAGCTACTTCTACTTCTGGCTAACTTCAAAGATTCAAATAATCACTATCCATCCATGAAGGCATTAATCAATTTTAATATGATGTTCTCTGACAAAGTTATGAGTCAAGCGAATCTAAGCAAGGCAATGTTCAAATGTGTGTAAGAATCTTGTTTAGTTATTTAATTATAATTTCTTTTACTTTCTGTACAAACTAGTTAACGCTGGCAGCGCTGCGATTTTATTTCTATATTTCTGTGGCTAATGTGTAACGAAGCGTGTTTTGGGTATTTACTTTATGGTTTTCATCATAACTCGCAAATTGGGGCAACAACAACAGTGCCGAATGCTATTTATTTTTTTATTATGTTGAGCTGATCTTTTTGGCTTTGGTGCTGCAAGCATTTGTTGTGTTAGTTTTGTACGTTGCTGCTATTGTTATTGTTTTTAGTATTTTTGTTTCGGGAATCAATGTGTTGCCATGCTCTGGCAATTAATTGCTTTCAAATCCTTTTATCCAGCAGATTTGGTCAATTTATTTTGTACAGTTTTTGCTGCCGCTCAACACAAATACACGTCATCTAAGCCACATATGTACGTATGTGTCCATATACTATATATGCCAACACATATGTACAGTGTGTATGTACATATGTGTATACAAATGTACATATGTATATGCATCTGCGTGGGTGATTTTTTATCCGCTCAGTTTTTGGCCTCAATTTATTACATACATGTTTAGTTTATTGTTTTTTAATGGCGCTTAGTTTCAATTTGAGCATCGTAATAAATTTCGCATTACTGACGGGCTTGGAATTCGAGCTGAGTCCTTTTTTTGGCATTGGGTTTTGGTAGCTGAGAGTAGGCTGGCAACTAAAAGTTGTGTATTGATTGACTTTGCATGACTCAGATGCCACAAGAATTTGGGCGAGGAGCGATCGCATTTATTATACTCTAGCAAATGGAATAAAAGCTTTCAGCGTGATAATTAATTTCTATAAATATACCTTATTATTCCTTAATGTTACTTAACACAATATAAAATTTCAGCAGTAAACCTTTCGAAAAATGTATGCTATATTATATATTCTGTGCAAAAAAAACCGGTAGCAAAAAGTAAAAAGCGAAACAAGAAACAAAAAAGGCACAAGAGAAAAGCTGACAATCAGAAACAAATATTGCATAATATTATTGCATTGTGAGGACAAAAAGGAGGCGTGGCCGCGCGACTTGAAGCGGTGTTTAAGGAGCCACAACCACAATGGCAATTCACTCTTGGCTTTTTCGCTGCCTGGTCATTTCATTTTTGTCACTTATACTTTTCCCCCTCACTCTATTTTCACATTTCTTTTTTCAAACGTCACTTTGGTCTGTGGTCTATGATTTTAATATTTATATTATTGTCCCCCTGCTCCAGCACAAGTTGTTGTCAACGCCATAATCATGACGATGAAGCTGCCGCGTAGCTTCTTCTGCAGATGCTCCTGCTCCTGCTTCTGTTCCCGATCCTGCATCTGCGATGGCAATGCATCGTGATAGCACTCTTTGCACTCTGCAAAGCGTCTCCCGGGTCGTTTAGTTTTCTTTCGCTCTTTGGTTTTGCGTGCTAATTACCATAATTAAGCAAAGGCCAGGCTTTAGTCGCCTTTTGTGGCCAGGCCAGCAAAATAATAATGAGCGCATCCAGACTCGTTTCACTCCCAGGCAACGCAACACACGTAAAAATGGCTGACCAGCGTACAATAATCTCAATTTTTTCTATACGATTCATATTTTTCTCCTTTTTTTTGTATCTGGTTTTTTTCTATTCCGTTTTTTTATGCATAATTCTTATGCTTATGTTGATTATGACGTTTTAATGGGTTTAGTGAGGCGACGAATACAGCGCGGAGCAAGGCAACAGCTTAAGCTGACAACAAAAGCACAGCACAAAAAAAAGAAGAAAAAGCGAACAAAAAAAACAAAAACTTGTTAAGCTGTTAAGGCACATTACGAAAGCACAAAGCTATGCATTTTGTTGTTTAACTTTGAGAGAAGACAAACTGCCAATAAATAAGAAAAGTGCCATTTACAATGTTTTGTTCTTTTCTCCTATTTATAATTTCTTTTAAGCATGCTTCTTGGCAAATGATTTTTTGAATGTGGCAAAAAATTGACTTGGCATATTCTATTGGTTTTTTTTTGTTCTTTTTGTTTGAAAAAAAAAAACTATTAGCAAATAAGTTTCAACAGCCTTGATGTCTTGAAACTTTTAGTTTAGTTAAGTTGCTCTATCAAATCTATGGCAAACAAATAGTTAACATTATTGTGCCACTCCCGCTGACGGCTGGCAACTCGGTGACACGTATTATATATACGTATTATATATGAGTGTAAATTCTGCATTATAACAAAAATTGCAAGCAAGAGTCACCGTTTTCGGAAGTTCGCTTGAAGGTTGAACACATCACAGTTGGTTAAGTCCGTGGGACGCTTTCAGTTGTTCATAATCGCTTGTAGTTTTGAAATTGTTGCAACAAAATAAATACAGCGAATAAATGAAATAAAATGTTTCTCGTTGTATTCTCTTGTACGCTGTTAGACTTTTATCTCTTAAGTGTTTCATTCCGTGAGTTTGAGTGACAGCTGTTGACAGCGAATGTCGCGCATACACAGCGTATGACAGCGTATATGGGGTTTGGGCAACAAAAAAAATGATGAAAATTCCACAAAAGCAGGCAGTCAGGCAGCCAGTCAGCCAGGCTGGTAAACTGTGTCGACTCATTGCGACAAAGTCATGACAAAATACCGGAAGCAGCTCGACTTGAAAAAATTCCACCTCCACTGCTGCTGAGCTGTAAGTGAGGGCCAGCGAGCAATGTTGATTAACGATCACTGTGGCATGCAACGCAGCAAGCAACAGCAGCAACAGCAACAGCAGCAGAAGCAGCAGCAGCAGCAGCTACAGCCCGATGAAAGTCAAAGGGCAAACTACTTACATACTTATTATTATAACTGTGAGTCGTCGTCGTATTTGTACTTGTTGTTTTTTTTGTTGTTGTTTTGTTGTGTTGGCAGCACACGCATTAAGTGGCGTAAATTCTTTGGCCCAGAAGAAAAACATTTTCATTCCAAAGCGTGTGTGTTTTTTACAGGGAGTGGTAGTGAGGTAGGAAACGGCAGTTGTTTGAACTTATCTATATTGTTTTGCCATATTGTTTTCTTATGCCATGTGTGTCGCAACGCTTTCTCTCTCTCTCTCGCTCTCTCTCTCTCTTTCCCTATCGCTGGCACTTTTTCTTGATGCTATCGCTGTCTTTCTCTGTGTATGTAGTTACTTGAAAGTCCTATTGTCTTTAGCAAATTTGCTTTACTTGCGCTGGCATTCATTGAATTTTTGCTGTGTTGTTGCTGGTACTGTGCCATTTTCAAATGCGTCAGCCATACGTTTTTTTCCACGTAACTCTTTCCTTCTCCCTCTCTTTACCTCTCTGTCTCTCTCTCTCTCTCTCTCTCTCTGTCTCTCTCTATCTCTATCTCTGTCTGTCTCTTTTACGCATCGTACGTGTCTATTATTGGTATTTGCTGAATGAATGGATTGTACGTGCCCGAAGGCATTCGCATATCTTTTCCCCATGCATTGCATGAAGAAACTGCTGCTGCTTCTGTTTGGGATCCTGCTACAACTCCGCCTTTCCGTTGTATGCGTGCCTCCGCTTACTACACATTATATATACATATATATACATGTATGTATATATATATGAATATATATATCTATTTATACATAGGGATATCTCTTTTATGCTGTCTCTCTTTATGTGCGGTTTCATTTTGAGGTTGAAATCTAAGCGATTTTACATTGTTATTGTTATGACTGACACACCCACACACACATACATCCAGAAATAGCTGTTGAGACATATACTCATATATATAGAAATATATATACGCATATAAAGCACTGTGTCTTATTTATATATGCATTTATTTGTTGATAGCGTATTTTTGTTTATTTATGTATTCATATGCATTGTGGCAATAATCATTAATTTGCTGATAAAATACGCCCACACGTTGTGCGTGTGTGTTGTGCGTGTGTGTGTTTGTTTAGGGGGTGTCATCACTTGGCTTCATTTTTCAGAGAATTTACACAAATACGCTTAATAATGTAGCACAATAATTGGTTGGCAAATAAATGCCCAAAGGTAGGCAACATATTTTGTAAGCTGAGCTCCGAATTGCATCTGTGGTAGTCAAAGATTCTTAAGCGTGCATGATTAAGGAAATAAACTGAAATGAAATGCAGATTGAATTTGAAGGCGACATCGTTGCTGACGTTGTCAACGACAACGAAGCAAGATTAGTCCTAGTCACCACACATCCCATCCAGACACAACAATGGAATGTAAAAAATATAAAATATGCAAGTAATGCACAAAATACGAGCACAAACTCCCAACATGCCGGCCAGCAGCTGCAATGGTAGTAAGTGGAGGCCAAGTAAGCTCCCGATACCGATCTAATCCTCAGCTCAGCTCAATGGCAAGTCGTCTCTGCAAATATCTGTGAATGTGCATACACATGTATACATATATACATATATATATACATATATATACATACATTTTCGCTTTGGTATGTGTTGATGTGCACAAGTGCGATATGTGTAGCTTGACGTTATTCAACACTGACAACAGGCGTCGTAACACTGCAATGGCGCTTTAACATTTCTCCTACTGCAAGTGGCAGCGACAGTGGAAGGTGTCGAAGGGGAAGGGGAAGGGAATGGGGAGCGGTTGGCAGGACTAAGTCGACGTGATCACATGCGAATGCGATTGTGCGGCTGCATTATATATTTGGTGCATTTTAAATCGGATTACTTAAAGCAGCAAGCAGCATCAGCAAAGTGAGGCGGATTTGCCTTGCCTTAGCTTGCACGCTGCATGCCACGCGCTGCCAACAAAAGCAACTATAACAACAGCAGCAGCCACTGACTGCTCGTGACTGCCTTGCTGCGCGTTATTTACAAACGGAAAATCGTTTATTTTTATTTGCAGCTTACAGTTTTCGTTGTTACTTTGCTAAATATTTGCCAAAACAGAATGCGTCACATTGATTGACGCGTGCCACGTTGCCGTCAACCAGCAGCGTTGCCGCACTGCAGCACTAATGTGTTACCAACAATGGCATCCGCTTGACATACGGCCTGAGGCTCGACATATAAAATTTACCATAACATGAAAAAATGTGCATTTTACAGTTATCGCTCACATACTTATGAATCGTCTTAAAAATTACAAGCTCAAATTTATTTACTTCTTTATTTGCATATTTAATTTTTGTCGTAATTTTGTTTTGCATTCGATTTCGATATTCAGCATAAGAAGTAATAAAATGTGAGATATTTTAAGTTGAATTGTATATTATTAATTATTATTATTATTATATTAATTATGCATAACCTTCTAATCCAATTAAATTTCGAACGAACAAAAATAATTTATAATTGTCGCACTGCTGACATAAAAATGCTTTCAGTGAGTTCTGCAAAGCTGAAATAGAAAATGTTGATTAATTAGTGAGCACGGCAAATGTAGTTATGGACAGCCCATCAATCTAAATCTGTGCATTGTGGTTGCAACAAACAACGAACAGCAAACAACAAACTGCAAACTGCAGCGGAAATAGAAGTGCGGCATAAGTGCACTTCCGTTAAAGGTGCCGGTCACAGTCACAGTCGCCGCATGCAACGCATAAATTGTGCGCAACATATTTATGTCTGTCTCTGACTCTGTATAAGCATATAAATATATTTTATGTGTGTGTGTGTGTGTGTGCGTGTGAGAGCATTATTTCACTAACGAGATTTGCACATTGCTGCTGCTGCTGCTGATACTGCTGCTGTATACCAAATTCAAAATCCGCAAACGTATTGCCAACGCAAACACTTTGCCATTTTTCACGCTTGTATCTGTGGCGCGCATATCTATTGCCATTTGTAATAATATTTGAGAAGCCACTGTGCAACAGTTGCATTTCCACATGCATATCGTATGCACCTGCTACTGATACACACATACACACACACAGACAGACTGCAGCTGCGGTTGGCAGCTAATCCCACTAAGCCCGCGACCGCGCGCCACCCAACCGTAATCATTAAGCGAATTGATGGGTGGTTAAGTTATTTCAACTGCAAACTGTGTGACTTTTCTCCCAGCATCACTCCTATCTACCCCTCACATTCGCCAACTTTGTCGTGTCTCTTCTTGCATAACAATTTTTGACCAGTCCCCCTGGCAGCTACTAGATTGTGGCCGGGCTAAGCGTATCAGCGCTGTTGCTGGGTCTAAGGGGGAGTGGTTGGGGCCTTCTGGGGTTGCACGGTACCGGTAATAACATTAGCAGACAAAGAGGCTTCAAGCTAGCTTCTGCGGTCGCTTCAAGGACACGCCTGAATGCATTCCCAGCAGTGGGCAATGCAACGCTACACACAACGAGCCCTAATATAGACCGACAAAAGTACCATGCACTACTGCAGTATTTAGAATTTTCCTTCTATTTATGCAATGGCAGCAATTTCGAACTTTAGTGGGGCATCACTCTCTTGTTCTGTCCTGTCTCGCATCCACAACATACATGGCCATTGATTACATTTCTAGGCCATTGACTATCCAATGTTGTTAACTGCAATGTTATTCTAGCATTATTCCAGCGCAACTCAAAACGAGTGTTTTTGTGTTCTCTCGTCATTAGAGAAAAGTTAGGAAAATATTACAAGCCTATCCAACATGATATTTACATCATAAATACAGTGTTTAGCTCACAGTACGTTCAGATACAGCTTATTTGGCCATGCTTCTCTTCAAACTATTTACATATTGGACAATTTATCTCAGATGACTTAGTTCTGCTGAAAGTTTCTATAAACTTTTGCACTTTAGTTAGCAGAGGTTTAACGATAATACAATTTGGCTATGTAAAATATAAAAGCTAAGAAAAACCATAGCTAAAAATGTATGCAAAAGTCACTTAATTCAAAGTCCCATAGCAAGGCCCAAAATATTCGTGCAAACGTCTTTAAAACAAAACATTATTTATTTATGATTTCGAAAAGATTATTACAGATTATTAATGAATATACTGAAATTGCATTCTTACTGGGGAATAAAGCTGAACGATCCGATTTAAGTGATATATGTTTTATATGGTTCTCTAGCGATT
The DNA here is from genome assembly GCA_035044025.1 of Drosophila paracracens. Lineage (NCBI taxonomy): Eukaryota > Metazoa > Arthropoda > Insecta > Diptera > Drosophilidae > Drosophila > Drosophila paracracens. The sequence continues at coordinate 101,247 of JAWNMN010000838.1, forward strand.
TCATTTGCGAAGCTCTTTTCTGCTGAGCTGTGTGTGTTTTGTCGTTTTGTGACACTTACTTTGTCTCATTCTATCTTTACTTTCTTCATCCACGCAATGCACATGATGGTATTCATGAATCCCAATTGGGAATGGATGTTTCTTCGAAACGAATTGCACGGTTTGCTGCACGTTTGGAACTGTGATTAATTTCCGGCTGGTTGGCGATAAAACTGCTTTCGTTCATCAATATCTGGTTACAACTTGCCTGGCCACGTCTCTTAACTCCTCCCTCTCTCTCCTCTCTCTCTCTCTCTGACCCGCTACCACCCACCCACCTGCTGCGTGTGCGCATCCAAATAAAACCAATCATTGTGTGCAAAATGTCAAACACTGCGAATTCTCCCAACCGATTCGTTGGCCCAGTGCAACTTGCATTTGGGTCAATGATGTTGTGCTTTCGATTTTAATGGTTTTTGTTCTGTTCTTTTTTTTTTTTGTGTGTTTTTATGTGTTGTGCAACAATATTGCATATTTTATATGCATACTTGTAAATAAATAAATCAATAGAGCACTTTCCCGTCCCCTACTTCCGGCTCTCAATGCGAACACGCGAGCGACTAATGAAATATGCCTGCAAAGCAAGCAACGCCCAGCAAACTAATATTGACAACATGTCCCGAAATGGATCTGTTATGGTATTTTCGCCATGGCTATATACATATTATAATCCATCAGCTCTAATGCACTTGCATGGCATTCCTGCAACATACACATATACACGTATACATATTTTGTGGCAACAGCCAAATACATTTGACTTGCGGCAATCAACTTGACTACACAAACATAAATAAGAAAGTGCTCAGAACGCACACTTGAAGCCACAAAAGCCATGCGTCTCATATTGGCCGTCCTTATGCCTGGCACATTATCAGAATATTTGAGCTAGCCAGCTAGCCATCAGTTGGGGTAGGGGGAACGTCAAGTGCTGGGCGTTTTGGCGACGGGTATCTGTTCTTGATTTGCCTCTCGTTGTCAGATTGATTTTCTCTATTATTATTATTCTCAATGGCATGCCGCAGCTTACGTTCTGATCTCTGGTTGCATAAATATAAATTCTTAACAGCTCAAGCTACAAAATTCTTTTGTTCAGCAATTGAAGTATACAATGCTTCCAATTGGTCATTGCACATAAGATTTTAATAGCATCGCTTCTCATGAGTCTCTGTCTCTGACAGCAAAATCATAGAAATCGAATATTTGCCAAGCAAGCAGCCCTCTTTTATCCGATGAAGTTGCATAGTTATGTAAAACTGCTTGGTAGAAAACTCTCAAAGTTCGTCAAAGTTCGTAAAGAAACCACTTTTGCTTTGTTGTTAATCAGCTTTAAGTGTGACGGCAAATAACCTTCAGCTTCACTCAGTATTATTTAATATAGGAATCTATAAACCAATTTTATTCGTTATTTCTTAGGGAGTATATTAACAATTACATATCAGTTGAATATTCATCAACAATCCATGAGCTAATTAAGACGAATACAGCATTTAAACATATTAATATTTATATATTCAGATATGGTTGGGACTACTTTTTAGATTCTCCTGAGAATTTGCCAGTGGAACCATATATCAAACAAGGATGCCCGGAGGTCCTGGATCAACCACAATGCTGATGTATAGCTCAACTTTTGATAACAAGACTTAAACCATTTATCCTGTAAGTAAAATAAACAATGCGTTCTGATCATGGGATGTACATAAGAGTAGGTATATTGCCTTACAATTATATTATATTTTCATATATCGACTCCCTTTAGATCTTCGGGTGTAATTTGTACAAGTGTTTGGTTTCATAGAAGACCGCTAAATCTTTAAATGTAGTGCTTCAGAAATCGCAAGGATATGCTTGAGCTATAGCACACAAGACGTATTGTATTGTCTTACAGCCTCTTTTTCCTATGCAATGCTGTTTAAACGTATGTCAATTATTATGATTGTATAGAGTTTCCGATATATGCCGGATTGTGTATTACTTGTGCTATCCACTGATATAGAATTCAAGCTATGCCTGCTGGCAGGACAAGCGCAGACGCAATCGCAGTTTCGACCAAAATCGCAAGAGCATTCATGATTGTAATCAAAAGATAACAAATTGTAGAAATCCGAACAACGTTTCCATTCCAGCAAAATGCTGAAAATGGTCGACTAGGGTTGCGGCATACTTTGACATTCTGGCGCATGTTGAATCAAGTGAAAAACCCAATTACATGTGCTCCCAATCTAGACGCTTTGCTAGCGACAAAACCAATTGTGCAGACAAGTTAACATGCTGGCCAACCCGACTGCAACATGCACCATGTAGCAGGCACCATCTAGCATCTAACTTTTACCTTCACCCACAGCTGCTCTTCTGGTTATTACAACACCAGCCAGCTGCAGGTAAGTGTATGAGTGTGTGTGTGTAAGTATCCTGCAGCTGCAGTCGAGCGAGTGTTTCAAACGACTGTCAATAGGTGCTGAATGTAGGTTGGGCGTTGTTTGATGTGCAAGCAAATTATTACTTAAGCTGCTTAAGCTTGTTGAAGTGCTATCAGTTTTCGTTATTCGCTGTGGTTTTCCCCGAATTAGGTTCGAGTCTAGTGCGAGTCGCTTTGTGGCTGCTAAAGGATAGAGCCATCACGTTGGCAAAAAGCGCGTAACAAAGCTGGGCAAAAGTAAATAACAGGCAGAAGGATGCATCTCTGACACCACCGAGTCCTAGGGACGCATGCAACTTAGAGTTATTCTGAATTATATTCTAGAGCATATACAAAACATGATTTATTACTAGGTATTTAATTTAATAAACAATTTTATTAATAATAATAATTTTGTGTGACTTGCGCTTGTTCTGTGTCATAAATTCAAATTCAAACCCAGAAACAGGTATTTTGAATATGTAAACAAAAAAACATGTTGCGAGTGTATCATTAACTTTAGAAACTTCAACCACTTATGACGATTATTGAAGATACACGTATAAATTCGCTTAGGTCGTATTGAAACACAGGCAAAACAATGTCACAAATTTGAAATTATATGTCGAACGTTCTTTAAGATGGCTCCCAAATGCCCAAACAGGCAGAAAATTTTGATTAATATCCTATGCGGGTATTCTCACAACGTGCGCATATCGTGTGTGGTGACATGTCAGCATCATTAGCAGAACAATGCCGCAGGCTAAAAGTCAACAAATTGTTTTTTTTTCCGAATTAACTGGGAGCAGCAGCAAAGAGTTCCTGTTGTTGTAAGAAAAACAACAAAACAAACGAAAACAGAGCTTAGCGAAAAAATAACAACGACAACAAAAATAATTAAAATAATAATAATAATATCAGTAACAACCACATAAGCAGCAGCAGCCGTTTTATTTGCCAGTGTATTTGACCAGAAGTAAATAGTGCAATGCTCAATAAACGAGGACGAAATGAGAAACACGAAGCGCCAGTGGACAATCTGAGGATCATGATGGATCGTGTTGGATCAGATATGATAATATGATCCAAATGATTGATCTTCATGCCCGAATCGATGGCCCCATTCAAACTCATGCCAATGGTGAACAGGCAAATGGTTACAAACAAACTGTCATGACAAAAGCCAAGTCCGAGTATGCTCCAGAAATGCTATTAATCATCATATCACAGTCGAGAAGCAGCTTCGCACCGTAGCTCTTGTTGACGATTCCAATTGGGAATTGTCTAATTAGAAGGGCTTGCCAGTATGTAGCCCAGCAGCTTATAGCTCTAAGCGAACTGTGATGCGATGATACGTGATGCGTTTGTTTGCTCGAACTGGGTGAGTTTATATATGACTCGTCTTGGATGGCCAAGTGGATAACCATGGCCACAATCGTCACAGATATCATGGTACATGTAAGCGACTCTTTGCCAAGGCTGGTATCTCGCTAACCTCCGTGTATTTCGCCTTAACACAATTTTCCATCTGCGGCTAAAACTTATTTATATATAAAATGTTAATATTTAAGTATTGATTTCATAGTAAAAATTCTTGTATTTGGAAATGAGTTTGTTAATGTTATGAGTCATTTTAAATGGGTAAATTGAAATCGAAACAGGGCGCCATGATTCCAAACTCCCCTTCTGATGCTCACACACACATGGCTGCCTTTGTTGCGCCTATGATAATGCGATATCAAACTCTGAATCGGGTTGCCATCAAAAGACTTTACGCCACATTACCCTCAACGCGGAATCGTCCTTCCGAAAAATGGATTCGCTCAGCTTAACTCAAAAGCAAAGAGTTTCCATATTTTTTTCCATTTTTCTAGCTTCAATTATATTGCACGTGGTATTTGTATGGGCCAATGAGAAGACAGGAGAGGAAAAAGTGTTCAAGTGAAAGAACCCGCTACAGGAGTGTAATCAACGAAGTTTGAAGAAAGGTAACTATGTATCTTATTATGAGTCAATCACATTTAACATAAAACAATTTATTTACTAAGTGTATTGTCAATTATATTTTTCTGTATCTGTTACTTTTTACACGTCGAGATGTAAACTCGATCTGTCTTTATTTCTTAAAATCGTAGCCTTATTAAGCTAGCAAATATTGTTCATACTTGAACAGTAAGACATATAATATAATATAATCTATTTGAATGTTCACAAGACTTTGCTCATAATAGTTCAGACTGAGTAAGTAAAAATATATAGCAAAAATGTTGAGAAAAATAAAAGATTAGTACGAGTAAATACAAAGCATATAATGTGTGTGACTTTATTTATTCTTAAGTTTTCTTATTCCATATGCTTTTAATTAGACAACCTTTAAATCATCCATTCCTTTGAAGCATTCAAACATGCCAAACATGCTTACACAACCATCTAGAAAACAGACTCACTGACGCATGTGAATCCTCAAGGCGCAAGAAATCTCGAATCATGCGTTGGAGTATGTAAATATAATGATCTGATGTACTTCATTACTAAAGGAATTGTCTGCAAGAGTGCACTTTGAATATCACATTAAGCCTTCAGTCTCGCAATGGATGAGTGTGTTATGAATTCGAATTGAATTTGACAGAATGTGTGAGACAACTCAACAATCTACATATTCTATATGTTTGCCCTTCTACGCTCAGCATTTTTGAATGCATTCAATGCATTCATTCATTCCAAATCTTTTATTTAACACTATTTACATGTGACACCAATTAAAGGTCGTTGTATTGTATTGTATTTGAATTCACTCCTGCAAAGCTCTATTTACATTACAAAGGTTGGCGCTGCAAATTTCAAGTGTACAAAATAATATATACAATAAAAAATGTGTTGATTCGAAGAATTCTATTCGTTCAATTGATTTGATAATGGCCACTGAGGGGAAACCAAATCCGTGCGGCCTTCAGCTGGGCGGCTCGGAGTTTTGGCTGCTGCATCAAGTTAGCAACGGGGAAACGATGGCGCAGCTAGCCTCCAAGTACGATACGACAATTGGCCAAATCTGTCGAGCCAATCGCATGCATTGGCAGGACATATTGCAGATGAGACGCCACATTTGGCTGCCAGTTACTGTTGACCCACAACAGGCGCAGGTGGAGACGAAAGATCAGCTGCACAGTGAGTGGCCGGTAAAGGGAGTAACAGCCTTTCCAAGTTGTAATGAAGTGTCGATGTTACCGCCGCATTTCTATCGCCAGAGCTCGCCCAATCTGGATGAGTTTGCCGGCGAATGTGACCCGCTGCTGATTACCACTGCAATAGCGCATCCTGCATCCTGAAAGCCAGTGCAATTAGTTAGTGAACCCAGCTGCAACTGCTCCTGGTTGACTTTGCAGCTTTGCAGCTGCGCCACATCCTGTCTGGGCTCGCTGCCTGCAGCTGCAGACGACCACAAAGTAAAAGCAAGCAAGTTTTATCCGCTCTGCGAAATTGTGGACGGATTTTCAATTATCGTCACATTTGGCTGCAAGCGTGGGTCTCGCGAATATTCCGTGAGGTTTGGCAACCGACTGAGTCCTCAAGTGGTGGCCTTGAAAATAAAAAAGAGCGTGAATGAGAAACTTGAGAAACATTTAAAAAATCCAGAAAACCTGAAATGTATAGCTTTGAATATTGTAGAATTAAATGACCAAAAGTATGTTTATATAATTAAGTTTTTAAGGCTATAATATTGATAATAATTAGTCCAAAAGGATATCTCAATACGGTTAAGATGGCACTTCCACCGTTTACATTAAGTAAATTTCTTGCAATTTTTGTCGCATAGCGGAAATAAAAGAGAAATGGCAAAAGCAGTCCCATTGGCAGGGTTTTTTTCGCTCTCTCTCTCTCTCTCTCTCTGTCTGTCTGTCTCCACGCCATGAGCAAGTTCCCAACGACCTCCCGTGAATGCCTTCTACAACTGCGTTGATTAGAATCCCCAAAGCGCTGCCAGCTGTCGTCGCTCGCTGCAAAATTGGCTTTTAATTTGTGCAGAAGTAAATTTGCCACAGACAGGATGCAATTAAGACATTCAAATTCACGATCCGAGTGCAGCGCATTGTGTGGCGCCACACGCGTTCGATGCGATGCAATGCGATGCCCCATCGAGCGTATGGGGCACGTGCAGCGCCAGAGATAAGCATGCCGGCCATTGGCGGGGCACCGGTGTTGACCCCGGCACACACTCAAAGTAGATTATTAACTAATCTGTGTGCGGCACTTAAGCATAACGACGTTTGCCACTTTTCGGCAACACAGCCCTCAAACCTGAACACCTCCCGCCTACAAAAAAAAAACAAAAAAGGTACAGGTAAATGTGGCAGGGCAGAAAGTACCTGACTACGCAACTACCCTGTAGTCAGCCCAAAATATAAACAAAACAATATTTTCATAATGGATATGCTTCTTATTTGCCGAAGGTATCCAGTAGTTGAGTTAAGTATCCTTGTGTTGTTTATTGAACACCTATATATAATCAAGAGGAAAGTCTACAAAATTATGAACTTCAATATCATTGTGGATACACAAGAATTATCAAATTAGAAGCTTCTTGGTATAATTATTTTATATTTAACAAAATTTTGAAAAGTTGAATTTTTTGATTAGAAATTAAAAATTATCATTACTGATTTATAGGTCTAGAGAGATCGGAATGGGGAAGTCTGCTTTTGATGTTTCAATAACTTGTTTGTATACCCTATCTGGTCAACGAAAGCGTTCCCTGTTTGTTACAAGCTTATGGATCACTTCATGATACCCTTTTTAAGCAATGCTAATGGGTATAAGGTATCAAAAGAAGTTGAATGGGAGGGGCTAAAAAGGGCAACGCCGAGACTTATGCGTACGTGCTCGTGTGATAAATTCACATTTTCCGTCTGGCAGCCGGGCGAGCAGCAGGACAATCGGTGGCATTGATAGACACCGAGATGGAGAAGGACGAGTGGCAGCACAGTGGGGGGGCGGGGGGACTGGACGTGTGGCGGAATAGCAGAAGGATGGTGAACGCAGGGTGGCGACCAGTGCAGGTAGAACAGCCGTCAAACGTAGCGGAACGCCGGTGTCAAAAAGGAAGTGCCAAAAAACGGAATACGGAAAAAAATGTCATAAGCGCAGACTGCGTTGAGCATGACGTAAACGATGTGAACGACAACGATGAGCACGAGGATGAGCCTAGCAATGGCTATGGGGTGTGTGGGCTCGAATGAGAATGAGAATGAATACCATGGATGGCCACATTTTGTGCCTTTTTGACAGACACAACTTTGGAATTGCTCTGATTATGCTGGGGCAGCGTGGCCAACGGATGCGGGCCACAGCGGACTCAGCTCAATGGCATGTTGACAATGATAACGAAGTTGGCCCTGACTGCGTTTAGCATTCGGATAGCAGCATAAGTCGAGGGATGAGGGATTTGTGTGCTGGCTTCGAAAAATAAATGAAAAAAGGCAAAAAAAAAAAACAAAACAGACTGAACAAAAATATCAAATGTCGCATGCCAACATTAATATTTCATGAGAAATCATAGTTTGGTGATGCGTATAATTCAAAGGAATTGCAATCTGAATTAATTTCAAATGCTTGGACCCATGAGCTCAGGTATTTCGTACGCATCATTCTGACAACCTTAGTCGGAAACTTGTTGCCAAAGTATTCAAGGCAGCTGTCAGGCTGTCAGACTGTAAGGCTCTCATTGTTGTTGTTGGCAACAAAGTTTTCAGTATTTTTGCATCATAAAACTTTGCGCCGAACAGGGCATCAAAATGAATGCGTATCGAATTTAATGCCTGTGCTGCTGCAGCAGCTGCAGCAGCAATCGATGGCCACAAAGTGCATTTTCCACATGTGGCATATGGATTCAATTTTGTGCAGCATAAGCCAAGCTGCCCTTGCTGCTGTTCCTGAAAAAGTTTAGCAAGTGAAACTGATTTATTTGCTTTACGCAGTGACAGTTGAACCATGTAATTATACACGGGCAGGCTCCAATACCCTACCACATTCAGCAAACACCTCTTTTGCTCTTTGCCTCCTGCACTGTTTCCAATTCCTTTGCTGCCCGGGAGACTTATGAAATATGACAGTTTTGCACACCATGGACAACTTTTGGACCGCCTTTCAAATAGAAATTATTAGAAAGTTTTAAGCGAAAGCGAAAATCGGAGACACGCGTTTTCTTGCAGCCCGAGCTGCTGGATGAGTTCCCCCATGAGATTAGTGCAAATTCGAAATTGTCAGCGACCTGGCAAAGAGACCACCATAAGAGACAACAGAGATGGAGAGAGAGAGAGCTATAACTGCTGGTTGTGATTTATGTCCGTTAGAGATAGTTAAAGAAAGCGATAATGATTGAAAATATTGAGAATTAGCGCCTAAGTAATTAATGCATGTATGGACAATCAAAAGGTGAGAAACATTGCCATTTTGTTGCCTGCCCAACAAATTTAAAACTTAATGATTACAATTGGGAATTCAACTGATAATTGAATTTAATGGTACAGGCACGTACGAGTTGTATTTAAAGTAATGCTGAGAAAGTGAGATTCATCCATACTTACTCACTTATTCGTTAATTCATTCGTTTTGTTGTCTGATGTATTCATTTACAAATTCGAACAATAGCCTGGTCTTCGATTTCGCCAGTTCCTTACTTGCTTACTTAATTGTTTCGCAATGGATAACCATTGGCCGCCGAGAATGTGGCAATGGATGGACGGCAATTGTAAAATAATTCCTACTTATTGCAGTGCTGCATGTTGCAGATGCTGCATGTACGTAATTATAAATTGAATTAAAAGACACACATTGCGAGCGCCTTTTGCTGTTGCTTGGGCTTAATTAAAATTCATTATGCAACCAAATAAATACATATATACGTGTGTATACTTTCTCATTTAGTGAGTGGGTGAGAGAGGGAGAGGAAGAGCAGCGGCGCAACGGAGAATATCTGGCTCCAGAGCGAGAAATATGTTTAAAATGCTGTAAAAATATTTGACAAGCAGCTTTACGAGCGAGCCGTAAAAATATTTTCCCACTCGGCTCCCCTCTCTGCTCACCACTCGTGTCTATTAACTGCTAGAGCAGCTAAAACTAATGCATGCATAGAGTATGCATACTTACAGCTAAACCGGGGGTGTTAGTTGGTCGGTTTGTGTGAGTGTGTGTGTGGGTTTGGAGGATGCAGAGGCAGTGTGAGACGGACGGCATGTGTGCTTGCATGCAAATGCATTTGCTAAGTCCCAAACAAAACAAAGGACTAGAAAATACTTACTAAATGCATCAAATACTAAAAACCAAATGAATTTTCTAGTAGAGTATGATCGACTAAAGCATGATCATTGTGCGATTGAATATAATGTTGTGTCTGGAAGATACTTGAGCTAGATACCAGTCGCTGCTTGCTGTTGTCGATTGTGTCCTGTTTCAAATAAGCCTCGAGCGGAAAGCATAAAAGCTTTTTACAGATTGTGCATATGGGTACATATTGAGAATCGGTCTAACTGGCAGATATGTACTATAAATGGATTCTCTTTCTGATTATATTCATACATCATCTATGGGTTATTTCAGAGGGTTGCCAAATTTCTGAGCGAGTTATAATACCCAATGCAAGGGAGTATTGCATAAAAAATGCAAACGCAACTTGTCGACTTGAATTGTTGTTGTCATTTCACAGCACCCTTTTTGTTTTTGTTGTAGCCGTACTTTATCGCTCAAACTTATATGAGTGTTGGTTTGTGTGTTTGTTTATTTGGCTGTGTGTCTGTGTGTGTGTGTGTGTGTGTGTGTGTGTGTAAGTAAAGCGCCCTACAAGCAGCGCAGAGCATAGTTTTAAGCGCAAATCAAAATGATTGATGATGATGGTCGCCATGCAGCACAACTCCAGCCCTAACAGTTATTCTGGCCGGCTAGTGGGAGCTGAGCAGAGCAGAGCAGACTACAACAAACACTTGACAGTTATGGCTGCTGATATATAGCAAATAAACTAAATAAATCCCATTTTGTGTAATGTCATTTTTGTGCCACTTTACTTCAAAGGGCGTAAAACATGAGCACCCACCCGAATGTAGCTATGTACACACAAACATACATACATAAATATATATATATATACATATATACATTTATGTTTGCCTGTGTGTGTGTATGTAACTGACATGAGCTATGGGCTATGGGTAAGAGCGTGCAGCCATTGTTTTCAATTGCAAATTGACGCTGCCCAAAGGATGCAACACTTTTTTGTTCCCACTGTGCTTTTGTTTAAGTGCCTCACATAGCACACACACACACACAAATTATACATATTTATATATATATTTATCATGCATTGTGGTGAGGGTAAGCCTGAATGCACACCTTTGTTATTGGCACTTCATAATAGCTGTCAAAACACAAAGGCACACACAGAACGCAAATTAGCCAAAACGCTTAACCATATGCCAAATGGTTAGGCTAAAAACATGTTTGCCAAATGCACTTTGGCTGCCCGTTGCTGTAATAGCTCCTGCTGCTGCTGGTGGCACAGTTGCTTTTCTGGCAGCGTTTATTGTTGTGCTGGTGTCTCATTAGGCAGCCACACAGTGCTTGTTGCGGTGGCCGCTGTGCTTGCACCATTCAATACATAAACTCAGCTGATAAGCACAGTCACTTCTTAGGCAACAGACACACACCCACACACCGGTGCACAGTGGAGCATCAGCAGAAGCAGCCTGGCTGCATCTATTGTAACTCATGCAATTGTTCTTGCCCCACACACACATCTGATTAACCTCAAAAGGGCCGCCGATTATAATATTGGGCTGCCAAACATTTACTTAAAACTCCCATATATTTAATTATTGACACGTATGTATAGGTTTTACTGCTTTCCCCTTGCGAGTTAATGATACATTGTTTAAAGCATTAAAGTCACTAAAATATATTAATAAATAAAATAACAAAATTCATGTACAACTATCACTTGTTTATATTGAGGGACAAGTGCATAATTATATTTGCTGTAAAATATTTGACAGCAGATTGTTGTATTATCAAAGCAGAACAAGAACACATTTCATTTTATTTCGTTGGCTTAATTTTGTGTCTTTGTATTTGTGTTTTTGTCGGATGAGATAATTTTAAATGTAACAATTCTCCATGGTTTCTTCATTCATGTTATAAAAGCTTTCAACGTTTTTTTCTTTTTTGACAAGTATTCTGTGTTGGCTTAATGTTGGTCCCCAATCACTAATCAGACAGGCAGTCAGTCGGTCAGTCAGTCACTCAGTGAGGAAAAACTGTTTTGCTTATATGAAAGGCAGATTTTCAGCTTAGAAGTGATTGACGTGTATTTTTTTTGTGCTCAGCAAACATAATTTATATTTGCGATGTCTTCCAAACCACTTATTTTTATTTTTATGTTATATATTGAGTTTTTAGTTTCTATGCAACATAAAATAAGCTGTGCCTCGAATATATTATTTAATCAGACTTTAGTCAAAATTAAAGACCATGAAAGCATGTAAACTACTACGTCCTGTTATTCAAAGTCCAGTCAAAAAAAGTTGGCAGATAGTTCGCATTTCAATATACGAGGAGATACATAAATATTATTACATTTAACTGTGTACACACCGAGAAATATACATAATTACACTTGCATAGACACAACACAATTCAAATTACATCCACGGCCATTTGTGGCGACACCCATCCCAACATATCATGTGGCACACACACGCACACACACAACATGTATAGGCATTGTTGTTGGTGTGTATGCGACAAGCCCTCAAATTCCTTTGGGGCTTTGCCCGAGTGCAATGTCTGTCAACACTAATTGTTGGCTGCTGTCGGTGCTGTCTTTAGCTTCAATAACGTTCTCTCCGTAGGTGGATGTGAATGTGATTGTGAATGTGAAGGCGGTTGGGCTTGTTTAAGTAAATCCTGCTTATATGCACACGCACACACTCAAACACAGGCACATACATATATATATATATATATATGTACATGTAGAAAACTGTGTCACACAAACGCAATCAAGAGGGTCCACATCAGCAATGGCAACACTTCGTCCTCTTCCTCATCTTCTTTTGCTGCTGCTGCTGCTGCTCGTAGCTTGTTTTTGTCATTAGCTGTGGCTCCCCAAGACGTTGCCAACTGAGTCTTTGGCCCGCGGACAGTGGCCATAGTCACACTGCTCGCTTTCGGGTGTGAACAGAACACAAATACACAAATACTACTGTTGGCCCGTTTACAACATGACGCATATAGGCATGAATACATATGCTTAATTAAATTGGGTCAAAGCAGTTAACTCACTTGTCTTTGGATCATGTTTGTATCTCACCTAATCTTGGTCTGAGTTGTGCCATAGTTCGGCCATAGCTTTGGTAATAGTTCCCGTTAAGTATAATATGCTACTGAGCATATGATAACAAACATACTTACATATTTGTACTTAAGTACATATATACATATGTTGTCTGCCATCCAGTACGCAGTGTCCGCTTCCCATTTGGCTTCAACTATTAACTTAAAGTTGAAGTTGGACTTTTGTAAATATAACAAATTGCCCTTGTGTTTCGCGCCACATAAAATCATATTATTGTCTGCAGTTCGGAGCGACCGCAAAATATTGTCTTTTGCAAGTTTATTAAAAGTTTTCACAACAAGAACAACGAACATCGGCGTCAACTAGCTAACTAAGTGCTCTCCAAGTCCCGACCAAGACTTGTTAGTTGGCTAAAAACTTTTGACCTGTTGCCATACATACTCGGACATTCTTAAGCCATTGCATAGCAAAGTACACACACAAGCATAGCAAAACAAAGCAACTTTGGAATTTTCTCAACTTTGTCAGCATATTAGCTAAATTGGTTAATTAATTCCAATGTGTCGCTTGTTTAGTGACTGTGGCTCTAGCTCCTGCAATAATATCAAACTTTTTCTTTTGATATATCGTTTTAGAGTTCAAAATAATTGTGTGTAGCTGGGACCGTTTTGATCTGGGTTAGAGTTCCATACTATCTTGGCTGGGTTTCACAAAATCGAAAACAGCTCATTCATAACAAACTGAAGCCATGCTTCTTGCTGCCATCGCCATTCTAGTGCTTGCCCAGGAATTATAAGCCGCAAAATGTTCGTTCCAAACTCGACGCAGCCATAATAATATAGACTGAATGTTAAGGTAAGCTAAGAGCTAAGAATCGTTAAAAGTGTTGATTGTTTTTCAACCGTTAATCAGTTAAAGCACTTTCAGTGCTGATTAAATGGTCCTGTAAATCATTAAGCTGCAGAAAATAGTTGTTGTTCTAAACATCTGACATATTTGGGTGCAGTCTGTTACAAATCCAGCTGCAGCATCTGCTGGGCAACTATTTTTGCTTCGATATATATATTTTAGTTGGCTTAAGTTATCCTAATCACTCACTGTGTGCACGTCACTTTAAATTTCCCAAAATGTAAGCAGCTTTTGCATTCGTTTTTTGGCCAAAGCTCCTCGTTGTGGTCTTCCGTTGCTGGTCAACAAATGCCGGCAACTTGAAAGCAAGAAAAAACCAGCTTAATCCAAATGAAAGCAAGCAGCTCAGCTGCCATTGATAAGGCCAACTGCTAGGCAACTGATCCGAATGAGTTTCTGCGAGCCAATGCGTTAATCAAAATAATAAATAGAAACACAGCTTTACATTATTTCATCTTTTTGTTTTTTTGTCTGTTTTTTTTAGCCTTAAGATTTCTGTTCATGTCGAATTTCGGCTTAATTCAATGTAGATCTGCTAGTTCGTTGGGGTTCTTGGTTTGAGCCCATCACTGATGGCGACTCCGACCCGTACCTGTCAAATGCCATAGGTTCATTTGCTTTTGCCTGGCACTGTCTGGGACTTGGCATCTCTGAAATCCCATTGGTTTTGCTGGTTGCTGGCATGCATTTAAATTTTGTGGTCTTTCCTTGCAAGCTTGCAAGAAGAAAACATTTTGCCTTCTGCAATTTACAGTGAAATTTTATGCATAATTCCCGTTATGACACTTGTGGTGCACACAATCACATTGCTGCAATGTCACTGTGTCGGCGTGTGCATGCTGATACACATGCGGTTACAGACACAGCTACAACAGAACACACATTCACAGCTACAGCTACAGCTACAGATGCAGATGCAGATGAAGCCAAACATTCAAATATACGGATGCATTTGCAGATGCAGACCACAGATTCAAATACTTGAACATTTGCACAGCGACAGCAGCCAAACAGTCGAGCAGCATACTAATTTATGTTATCAGAACACTCAAATCAACCACCAAATGCCAAAGTTCTTCCCACTGCACTTATTTCACATTGTTGTCATTCTTGTTCTTGTTTCTGTTGATGCTATTTTTGAAATGGGAAAAAAGGGTATAACGGTTTTGGGCAAACGTTTGTAACAGACTGAAGGAAGCATCTCCGATGCCATAAAGTATAAATGTTCTTGATCTAGTTTATTTATTTTTATTCGATATCTGTCTCTGTTTTGCGAATATCGATAGATATCGATTTCAGATAGCAATAAAAGCCACAATAAATACCACGACTTCTTATTAATATATAATATGCATTAACATATTTTTGATCAACCGCGCAAATTTCATCAAGATCGGATAAGAAACAGCAGTCATAGTATAAATAAATATATTCTGATATTAATCTGATTAAATAAAACTGGAATATATTTAACACCTGGGTTCAGGGTATACCGTAGTGGATATCATTCGAATAAAGCGTTCTTGCTTGTTTGAAGTTGCAACAACACAGCAGTTGCTGTGGACGCCAAATAATTTAGATTGATGCCCTGTTGTCGTTGCAATGTTGTCATGTCGACCGATGTCAGCATCGTAATGCAGACGACACTTGTGGCAAATACTTATTAAATAACAGTATATGTTGCTGCACATACATATGTAAGCATATAACAAACACTCGCATGAACATAATTCTGCGTGTCGCATAAAATAATTGTATATGTATTTGTTGCAACCATCAACTGCTAACTAAATAACAGTATCCATAGCGCCTGTGTACATACGATTCATATGTATGTATGCTACTAGCAACAATAATAATATCTAAATCAACCTGGTGTTTATGTAAATGCATCTGGTTGCACAGTTTATTTGTATTCGTATCTATAAATACGTCTCCGACGGAATACATAAGTAAATAACAGTATCTAGAGGTGTAGTTTCTTAGCTTCCACATAAACTTAATCTGTCCGACAGGCCCTTACTAAAATCGAATACATACACTCAGAGAAAAAATCGAACTGAATCTTAGAAAATTGCCATACTTTTGGTGCCACCGAAAGGTTGTGTCCTTCTAAGAACCAGAGTTTTTTCTAAACTGTAAATAGCATTCATGAGAGCAAAATTTGTATTAATGTTTCCGGGTTTTAAAAAATGATTATTTCGAAAAATAGCGTTTGAAAAAGGAAAAGAAGCCGTTCTAATTGTATGAAATTTGTTTCCGTTTATTTAAAAATGATTTCTAAGAACAAGAAACAATTTCTAGTTTTCAGAGTGATTTTCATTTCAAGGCGATTCTCTAAATTTCCGGACAACTTATTTTCTGAGTGTGCCATACATAGAATTTATAACTGTATGTGGAAATTCAAATTTATAGTCCATGCACATATATCTCTGATGAATACAATATTAGCTTTCAAACTATCTCTACGCAGTATATATTAACCGGCGTGTATTGTACCAGGCTCTAACAAAACAACAATATGCAAATTCAAAGAGCTCTGATAAAAACTTACTTATATTGCAACCATACAATTCGCAATATATTTTCGCACATGTTTACTGAAAATGGTTGCTTGGCAACTGTTACAAAAGGAGTCGACCCTTAAAACCGTGAATGGCTTAAAATGGAAATAACAATTTGAAATTTGGATTGATTCGCTGCCACCAAATCGGAAATAAATGAAGTCATACATATGTACTTGTTCCATGCGCGCTAGAGCTAAATACAGGGTATCTTCTAGTGGGACACTACGCAGGTGAATATGTACAGCAATAGATATACATAAATTAAAAGTGTTCAGCTTCAGATATATCCACTTATACGTGGATGCCAGTTTATAAGCACTGACCCATACACGTATGTACATAGAAAAAGTTAACAACAATTTGTTTGCTCTAAACAAAACGAGATAGTGACAACGAGAGAGACAAATTAAAATCTAAGCACAAACTGCGAGTGCAGATATATTTCTACATTTCCAGAAAGGTGCTGGCATTCAGCAAGCAGTGTTTGGTAAAATAGAATTTTATATTTTCTGTAAATACCAACACACTAGTTTTGATTTAACATATCAATCGAACTGAATGTGATCCCAATTTACTGTTTGTATCTAAATCTTTCACTAAGCAATGTTCTGGAATAACTGTGTCTCCTTCCTGATTGTATCCTTATAACTATCAATATGTCCATTGGTATATTATATATATATATACATATTTGTCAGGCGCAATGTCATTAGAAAAGAACAAAGTCGAAGGGATTGAAGTGCGAGCAAAAAAAGTGAATATAATTAATATTAAAGTGTACCAACTCGTAATTGCAAACTGTGCGGCCAAGTGCCGTTGTTATCCTTTAAGTCTGCGACTGTTTCCTTTGATTTTTACAATTTCAATTAGCGCTAAGCGTGCTGCCTGCCAAATGCCTGTGTTGTGGCTGAGGGCGGTAGCAAAGGGGTAGTACCCGCGAGTGTGTATGTGTGTATGTATGTATGTGTGTGTGGGGGGGGGGGGGGGGGGGAAGCGTTGGTTGTGACTGCTGCAAGGATTTACAGCCACTGATTATTACATAACAGGCAAAAATAAAGTTCAACATTTGACGCACAAAATTTATGTTAATTTTACAGGAACTGCCAGCGATTTGGAGGCATGTCTGCAGCAATACAATTTGTGGGTGTGGCACCAATTTGGGGGTCGAAACGAGTGGAAGTGAGTCGAGTCGAGCTCAGTAGAATTGCGTATTTTGTCGTTGCGAGTGTGGAACAACCAGCTAATCACGGTGGGCAGCCTGATTGCTCCTTTATTCGCCTGCTTGAGCTCATAAGCAAACAAGTGCTGCTATTCATTTAGGCTATAGATAGATGCGCTCACATAGATAGAAACGATTACAAACTTAACTAAATACTCTCTGTGTAAACATATATATGTAGCAAACGTTGTGAGGAACATCATCTGGCATAGAATTGGGGAATAAATTAAATGCAAGATTTTTAATCAGTCCATTAAAGCTGAGCCTCTGGCTGAATACTTTGAAGTTTTAGTTTATATATAGTTAAGCAGCTAATTTTTAGATATCGAATGATGAGGCTCATGTGTTCTTTAAAATAATTACACAAATACGCGTAAATTTATTAACAAATCAGATTATTCATATTAGGTCATCAGCTTATAAGGTACTAGATTATTATTATCAGTGCAACAATTGCAGCATTAACAGATGTCGTTAAATTAATTATTTACATAGAAACTATAAGTACTGATATTATATTCAGTGGTCAACCCAAATATCATATCATATATATATATATATATATTAAATTGAACAAAAAAGATAGCCCCTCTGTTCTCTTCATCTCACTTAACACAAGCACTCGCAGAATATGTGATGAGTTGTTGTTTGCATATGTGTGACTGTGTGTGTGTGCGAGTGTGTGGAATTTTAACTAATTGCTGTTACTGATAACTGTGACCAAAACAAAAATCCAAATAAATTAAAATTCACAAGAATCGACGTTTGGGGTTTTAGCTCGAAATGTTCAGCATTGGATTGATAATGCTGATCGGAGAATCGAGCAGACAGAGAGAGAGAGGGAGAGAGAGATATGTTGTTTGCCAGATCCGGCGTAAGCAGGTGCAGCTGGCCACTGACGCAGTGCCGCCAATCATCGATCAGCAATCATCAGTTGTCCATCGTCCATCGGCGCGACGATCCCCAAATAAAATCCCGCCTGACACCGCTTGGCACAACTAACAGAGCAGCTCGCATCACATCTTTTCTCTCTGTGGATGTGTGTGCGTTTATGTGCCACATGTGCTACGACTGATCGCAACGGCGGCAACATATGGCTGTCTACTGTCGCCGTTGTTGCTCTTATTGTTAATGACGCCGGCAATGAGTTAGATAAGCGAAGATTGAAGCGGCTGCAAAAGTGTCCACTACGATCGATTTCATCAAATGAATGCCTAATTATTCCCAAAGGGATCTTGGTGTTGTTGCTTGCTGTTGTTCCGTAAAATACATATGTATATATACATATAGACAGACTCGTTTGTATCTACACGCATATTGAGTATCAGTCCAAGTTTGCACTCGAGTGTGCCTGGAGCCCAGTTTGGACCGCTCGTCGACAAATCGACTGACATAAATATTTGGACAGGCGCTGGGATCAGCTCATTTGCTGACATGGAGTTCTTTGCGACGGGCGAATTTCAGCAGCTCTACAACGATCTAGAGGAGCCGGCAACGACTCAAGAGTTTGGACAACAGTATCTGATGCAGGAGCAGCAGTCCTTGGATCTTTGCTATGCGGATGTTAACTTCGGCAATGGCTACGAGACGAATAGCATTGATTTTTATGGCATCACAACTCTCGACAGCAACAACAACTATACTATCAACAACACTCAAACCAACAACAACAACGACAACTACAGCAACAGCAATAACGATAGCAACTATGGAAGCAGTAATGGCAGCGTGGAGCCCGAGCTGCCCTTCGATTTTGAGGACCCAGAGCTGACGATTATGTCGATTTTGGGTGCTTCGCCATCCCCGCCAGATCTCAGCGATTGGGAGCAGCGGCTGCTAGATCACTTTGTGGAAATACCTGAGCTCATTACTATACTGCCAGAGCGCACACCGCTCTGCACGGATATGTGCGATGGTTTCCTGCAGGAGAGCAACAATAATCTGCGCCTGGCGCCGCCCTCCTCACCAGCAGCCACGACGACAACGGTGACGGTGACAACATCAACTATGGTGGCGCCACTGCAGCTCAGTGAAAATGCCGCTGGAGAGAAGGGCTATCTGTGCACATTTGGCAACTGCGAAAAGCTGTACGCCAAGCCCGCCCACCTCAAGGCGCACATGCGCCGGCACTTGGGCGAGAAGCCGTATGCCTGCAGTTGGCCGGAGTGCAGCTGGCGCTTCTCGCGCTCAGACGAGCTCGCCCGCCACCGACGCTCCCACTCGGGCGTCAAGCCGTACAAGTGCGACTATTGCGCCAAGTGTTTCGCCCGCTCTGACCACCTGACCAAGCATCGCAAGGTGCACGAGCGGCGACTGCTGGCCGCTACCCGATCTGGCAAGCTGCTGCCAAACGGACCACTCCCACAGAGCGTCTATGCAGTGCGTCCGGGTCGCAAACGCAAAAATCAGCTGTGACACACAGCTCCGAGGGTTGCTTCATTTAGTTGTATTGTTTGAGGAAATGTTGGACACTTTTTTTTCAAATAAGTCAAAATATTATTAAATATTCGTACGCAATGTTAGTACAAATAGACTAAACTTTTGACTGAATAACAATTAAATTCCTAAGTGAAACTATTCATGTGGAATGTGGAGCTGACTGCAGACTGTAAAATATGATAATCCTAGCGAATTCTGTGGATATTATTCTTGATCCAAGAGGAAACCGATTGCTTATTTAAGATCTTTGCATTTTGATATATATATATATATTTTTTTTTTGGCTACTTAATAAGCTGTGTTGGCCTGCGTTGTAGAGGAAAATGCATTTAACATATAAATATAATATTTTTAATTTATGATTAAAAATTTTTTATTGCCTCGTATTAATTTTGGACCAACACGAGACCAGAATACAGAGAACGTTTCAGACAAGAAACAGCAAACAACAACATTAAAATGAGAAGGCTGCTTTCCGGCTTGTTGTCATAAAACTAATTTAAAGGCCAAGTGTCGTCAGCGAGTAGCTGATTCATTGTGTATATACGTACGTTTGTATGTAAATGTATGTAAATGTGGGTATGCAATTGTGCTACTGAAGTAATCTCAGCTAACGGGCTGGTCGTTTATCTTTGATGTTGACTGGAACGCTCGCTGTTGCTCTATCTCCCTTAATAGGAGGAGTTGTGTGTGAGCCAGCATGGTAATTAAGTTGTTTTTATTTTTATTATTATTCTCACACCAACAACGCCACCCAACTTGGGCTTGGACCAAGTTGCAACTACTCCGGCTCAAGCTGCGGCTCCGATACCAGTTGCTCCTCGAAGTCGTATCCTTTATGCGCTGTCATATTGCATACTTTACGGCTTTCAGCGCGAGTGCTTTTGTACATTTCAAGAATATTTACAACGCAACTTGCTTATTGTATAATGGCATTTACTTTATAAAAACGTCGACGTCGACGTCGCCGTCGCATATCTGCCATGGCTATTGTCTTGGTGCGTCAGCTGTTCTTTCCGTTTTTGCCCTCATCTTCTGTACAAATATATTCAACAATTATTGCTCACCCATCGCCCATCGCCCATCGCCCATCGCTTGCTATTAACTCGTTTACTCTACTCCATTCGATTCCATGCCAACCCCGCCAACCCCCAACCCCCAAATGCCTGCAGCTCATTAGGGCGAGCTATGTAACTGCCGGCATTGCATCTGCAACCAACAACAAGGAAGAACAAGAACAGCACCAAGTACTGCTTATTCGTAAGTAATTAGCATAAAAATAAATACCACTCATTAAGTCATGTTGTTTTTATCTATTCACCATTTGATATCGCATGCCGACGACAGAGACAGAGACAGACACAGAGACGGAGACAGCAACAGAAACTTAAGTGGCGTCTGCAAGAGGTGAAGAAGGACTTGAAATTGGAGCTAGCGGATTGAGGGGGTGGCAGCTGGCAGCTGTTAGCTTGGATACTTCTGTGCTCATGAGTGGAGCTGTTTGAACTGTACCAAGTTCCTTAATTTAAGTTCACTAGCTTTTCTGAGCTTCTACTTTAATGAAGAGGTTCGCTTAAGCGCAATGAGCCAATGGTGCCAAACTAGTTCAAAAAATTACACAATTATGCATGTGTATCTTGAATTATATACAAAAGCTATTTCATGACTTCGCCAGAATCTAATACAATTTTAAATTATTAGCAAAAAAAATTGCACGCATATTAAACTGTCGCGCATTAGTGAAATTTTCATGTGATTTTTTATAGTTATCTTTTCAAACATAAGGAGTTAAGTCCAAAAGTCTTTATTTATACGGTTGGCAAATTTTAGAGGAGAAGGATGTGTAAAACCATAACAAATTGAATTTGTAGTACATTTATACTTAAATACATATATATAGTGACATATTCAGATCACGCAGATCTCTCATGTCCACACTCACTGCAACCGCAACAGCAGCGCACAAGGATTAAATCGCCGTCTCAGCATAAACACATTACACTCCGTCAACGCATTTTATAAAAGCAAACAAAATCCAAGAACTAAAGACGCAGCGACAAAGCTACAGCGACTCAGCTACAACACCGCAGAAGACGCAAATGCGAGCTTTCTTTATAGATCAAACCACAAGCATAAGTAGAGTTATATTTTGTACCTTAAACGAATAAGACGTGCTTTTGAATAAAGAATTTAATTCTCAAAAATATAATTGGAGCATTTTCAATTCTCCAAATATATAATTATATATATATATTATTATATTATGTATATATATATATTATTATATTAAGTATATGTATACTTTTTTTTTTTTTTTGTAAATCTTAAGCATGTACATAACTTGTTTGTAATTTAATGTTAGTTAGGCGGCAATAAATTTATATTATTATAACTTAAATAAACATTTTCTAAGAAATAAATCGCTGCCTCTTTGTCTAAAATTCAAAGCTAACTCAGTTGCACTAGTGAAACGAGAAACCCCCTTGGCCCAAATTAAATTAAGTTCTTAAGTTCTAAGTAAAATGCAACTGTAACTGTAGCTTAAAGATACTTTTGCGCTTTAGCTCCTGGTTAAAGTAGTGTGTTCATATTTCAATTGTCATTTTAATTAGATGCCCTGAACCGAAAGTCACATAACTTTGTCCAATGCCAACCCAGCAGATACTGTAGCCCGGAGATAGATACACCCACACATACACAGACACAGACACACACACAAGCACAGACACAGACACACGTACTTTGTAGTAGAAGACAAAGCGCGACGTTGTAAGAGAATTCAATTAAATGTTCATCAAAAACTACAACAAAAGTGGCGCACACAGTAACAGAAACATTGAAACACAGATATCTACAGAGCCGAACAAACAATGGGAACGATGATGGCAACGAAAACTAGATGATGATGATGCTGATGGTGCTGATGATGGCGATGATGCTGATGATGGCAATGATGAAGAAGCAGAGGAGAGTGGCTGTGGCTCCAGCTATGACTGTGACTGTGACTGTGACTCTGACTTTGGCGCTATAATCAGCGAGAGGTGCGCGGCAAGCGGAAAGCCAACGAGACGACGCGCACAAAAGTTATAAAATACCAGATAGATAGTAATTGCACCAGCTTCCTCACTCTCTCCTCTCTGCACCCCACCGCGGCTTCCTGTGCCGCTCTGCGTTAAGTTTATGTGTGGGAGTGTGAATGGCTGATGAAAAAAGCAGGAAACTGGAAATTACAAATGATACGGAAATAATGCGATATCATGAATCATTTTATGAGAATCAAGACTTTGATTCTATTGGGCAAATGATGCGGTGTCTCACTCAGCCTCCCTCCCTTAACCCCTTTTCTTATGGTATATATGTGTATATATTATATACATAAATAATTATTTTCCTTCGTCTGTGCTGAGCGGCTTTTTATTTAACACAACAGGTCTGACAATTGAATGCATGTGCAACAATTTTCACGTTTGGGGCAAACAAAAAAATTGCATTGCCGGCGTCCAACTGGTGACGACCACACATATTGCAAGCCATCGATAAAAAAAAACTCGACAGCTGGCATCGCATTCCACTACTATCTCCATACCCCTGGTAATGTCCACTCCAAAGGGCTTTAGGGGGTCCTGCTTAATGCAGTGGTATATTTACTTGGTTTCTCTTTCTATTTATCGAGGTCTTATCGATTTGAGAGCTCATATGTAGTGGGTATATGATCAACGATTCAAGTTTCTTGCTTTGATATCATTGATATAACAGAAATATTTCAAGTCCCCATCCAAAATATACACACTTTATACGATATGTCTCCTTATGGCAATGAGATGCACTTTTAAAACTCCTTTACCAAGCCTCAATATTAATTAAGATTGTAAAAACAAATGACAGCATTGACAACAAAATGCATCGCTCTTTTCAATAATAATTTCAATATAAGAATCGTTTATTCTATATCCAGTTTTATAATATTAGCTAAAACATACTATAGCTATACACCTTGAAGATTGTGACGTGTTTCTTTTGGTGATTGTTGCATTCTTTTCTTCTACTTTCTTTCTGCCAAGCAATCCTGAAAGATCAAGCAGCAGCCACTCTGAAAGGGTATAGCTTAATTGTTCAGGTCTGCGCATATTTAGTGCTCGGCGTCGAATGCAATTTTCTTAAGTCAATTTTATGTCATGTGGCAAGTGGCAATTGTCTGTTAAACGCCGCCCCCAGGCTGTCGGCAACATTACCACATTAAAGTCAATTTTCGGACAGCAAAGGCTGCTTCGAGATGCTAATGAACTTAAGTAATGGGGCAATGTTACCCGCTGCTCCTTTGAAACGGGGGCAGGCATAGGGCGGGTCGGGTTGCTCAGGTCGCCCGGCGGTGACTTCAGGTGCCACGTTTAACAATTTGCAGCCTTAATGTGGCACCAAAGTGTTAAAGTCCAGGCCCCATAAGTTCTAGACAAAACGGCCCAGCCCTTTTATGTATGGCCCATGTACGTGCCGAGCCGGGCTTTCAACAGCGGTCGATGTTGGGGCGCTTAATTATGAGGGGCCAACCCTTGCTATTAAAACAACAGAAGCAATATCTTATGTGGATGCCACGCACCCTGTGGCATGCCCCATGGATGTTAAAACCAAAAAGAGCGACAGAGACAGAAATATATATTCGCAATCGGATATCGACGAAAAAGTGCAGCTCATTTCGTGAGTGGAATTGGTCGACTTTAAAGTGTAATTTTTGCGGTTACATTTGCTAAACATAAATCTAATGGATATTAATACAAGTTAAGGCACATACCCTATCCCAGCCAACTACACCCAAACCCACTCCACTCAACTCCACTGTTCTGTTCGTACGTGTATATTTTACGTGCCAGGACCGTTGGGTTTGGGGTTTCAGATTGCGAGGTCGTCTGGAGTTCAGTGTTTGGGATCTTTCAAGGTTTACTGTGCTGCGCTCATCTCGCTACCGATTTCTAGCATTTGTACAGAGCCCATTGCTGCCATATTATAATTCAACATGAATGTATATACATATATATAATTATATATATATATATATATATATGTGTGTGTGTGTGTTTGTGTGTGTTTTTGGGACTGCTACTGGTTTACATTAACTTGCTGCCAACATCAAAATATTTCAATTTTGCAGTTCGCTTTGCGGCTGTTTGGCATTTCAATGTTTTTTAACGATTCACTTTTTGAGACGGTGCTTAGAAGGCGGAGTGGATGGGGCGAGGGGGGTTGTAACATATCTACTTTAATGCCATAAAAATGCCATATCCGGTTTGTGTATGAGATTTTATGCGCTTTACGCATTGGCGAACCAAGCAAGCGCTCATTTAAATTAGACCAGTGGCAAAGGTTTTCGGTCAGATTTGGCCAAAAGGCCCCAAACGGCTGCTGAAACCCTATCTAAGTGCATGTGTGTGTGTGTATGTGTTAAATATAGTAGTTGGAGCTGGTTCAAATTAATGACTGCTATGTCTGGGGAAGAGAGAGAGAGAGAGAGAGAGAGAGCGAGAGATTAAGGCAGTTATAAATAACTTTGGCTTTGAATTTAGTTGAGGGTCAATCTCTTAATTGAGGCAGTCAGTTCGATTTGACTTGGGCGCTGCCTACGGCGCGAGAGCCGTGCTTTGATTAAAAAGTTCGCACATCGCCAAGAGAATGGAGAATGAGAAAGGGATTACAAGAGAGAAAGAAATAGAGAGAGAGAGAGAGAGACGAAGAGGCAGAGAGTGACTGATATGGCAATGACACTCGGTCCCAAAAATAATACAAAGCGATAGTTTGTTGTAATCAATGTGGGTTTCTGGCATGCGCAACAGCAACAACAATAACAACAGCAACTGTAACAACGAATCCGAGAACAGAGGCAGCAGAAGCAACCAAAACAACAACAACAACAACAAAGTTGCAAGCGAGCACATAAATAACTGACTTGGCGATGGGCACCCGTTTCGCAGTAGGTCGACAAACGTCAATGGAATACAAATTTTAAAGCATCAGGGCCTGTTGCTGGGGCTGAGCGGAGAAGCAGAGAGGCAGATGACAGCCAGGCGGCTGCGGTTGCGGATATAGATAATAGAAATAGATACGGATGCGTTTCATATATAAATACATACTTACATACAATATACGACTGTGAATTCGGGTCTTTGACAATAATTTGACTTTGAGGCCCAGTCTCAGCGCTAACTGAAAACCCATCCAAAAGGCCAGGAAGGTCTGAGAAATGGGCAACAAGAAGAAAACTGAGAAAACCCAGCGAGCTGTGAGTAGTACCAAGTAAGTAAGGTAAGAGTTACCTTCATTACGAATGCAAACATAAGCAAACTATAAGCCATGATTTTATTATGAAGGAACTAAATTTTTACATGTTTTGACATGTACCTCGGAGAGTTCGTAAATTTGGAAATTATGATAAAAAAAAAAAAAAGAAATAAAGAAACCTTAACAAAACCCTTAAATCCTAAACACTTCATAATTACACATCCAACGAAATGAGGTAAAATCTTGAATAAAAAATTTCGAAAACGTATATTTAATTGTCCTACGAATAAAGTTGTATCTTGGTGATAATGTGAACGACATATTTGATTATCTTATTAGATGCTTGAGCAACTGTATTACAAGAACGGAAAATGAATGACCAAAACAAGAAAGATGGGGTTACCAGCAAACCATGGAGGAAAAATGCCGATAAGTGAAAATAGAAAACAAGAAATCGTGCACAAATCTAATTTCCACATAACACGCGCAGAGGCAAACAACAAAATTGAAAGAAAGGAAAAAATACGTACATATAGGAAGAAATGAAGAAGAAAAAGACTTGGAAGCATACTATCAACCACAACTGCAACAACAACAATGACAGAGCGAAGATGACATCGACGTCAACGGCGTAAAAATTGAAATGAAGATAGACGCAACACCAGCAATAACAACAATAACAACAACAACGACCACACTTTGACAATAACAACAACAAAATGAAACTTTTCAATATCCGCATCCGCTCATGAATAATAATTTATAATGGCAGCCGTTCGCTGCTAGCGTCGCTGCTGCTCGCGTTGGAAGCATCATCGTTGGGTGGACTGGGTGGGTCCACACAGCAGGACGAGGTCACGGAGCTACCACCTCCAGCCGGCATATTACTAAACTGACGCAAATAAAAAGGAAAGCGCTTGTTAAGCCCTGTGAAATGCCCGTGGAAAAGCAGTCCACACTAACTAAATGTTGCCACACTGACGAGGCAACCAGGTATAGCCTTATATATACAAGAATTTTAGTATTTATTTTGGCATACATATTTGTGAGTTTGTTTGTTTGTCGCCATGGATTTGAATGGTCTGTCAATGAGGCGTTGGGGCAGATTGGACTATTTATACTCAAGTGCTGCTTTCAGCTATTTAGCACAACTGTACCTGAAAATGCGCATTGTATACATATATCCCGATTGGGCGTTTAAAACAGATTATGCACAAAATCTGTCAATGTTCGCAACTCGCACTTGAATATCTTTTATAATCCTCTCAGCCTAAGAATACATTTTTTGGCATCGTGCTGGCTCATTGCTCGTCATTGCTGACATTGGCAATTCCCATCGATTTGGTTGCGCAGCGATAATGATAAAACTTTTTGGCAGCGACTTAAAAATCAGAGCCACTTGCCACGTGCCACACTCGCTTAATTCCTTGGCAGCTCTCCGGCTCTCCGACTCTCCATTAACCGCACATCAAATTCTTATTAGCGCCCATTGCCAGCGCTCAATTTCAATTGATTCGTTTTGCCAGATGCCAAAACTTTTCCAATCAACCCCCCCACACCAATCCACGCCACCTCACTCCATTTTCCCATACAATCCTTCTTGGGCCGCCCCTTTTCTTACGAGCTGTTCTTCTTCTTCGCGTTGCTCTTTTTGATATGTTTCCATTTTTCCCATCGTTGCGTGCACGCTAAAAACCCAATTAAACGCGCCATTAAATTATTTCGCAATTTGCATATATTTCGTATTTCGACTCAATAAAATTTTACACCTGAGCGCAAGCTAACACACACACTACCCCAGCCACACACACACACTCAAGCACACCTTGCATCCCGACAACTCGGCAAGTTTTTCTCTGTTTGGTGTACTTGTTATTTTTTATTTTTGTCTTTTTTTATCATGTATTTTATTTTAGCTGGCATTTATTTTATTTGCATTTCCCCAATTGTTGCTCAGTTTGATCCCCTTTAATTCGCTCTTTGTTTTGTGGGGCTGTTTTTTCAGGCTTGTGCGTTTTGGGATATAATACGTTTCTGAGAAATGTAGTTGCTTTCTTTCAGTGTGGCATTTGTAACACACTTAATTAAGGCTGATATTATTTTTGATTAGTTATCCATCCGGAAGTCATACATTCGTACATGTCTCTGCGCAATATACAACAGGACAGCCGCCCCTTGACGATGTTCCATTAAATGACCCAGAATATACATATACAATATGTAATTCTGTAATTGCTTACCCCTTTCTGCTGTATTTATTGTACTTATTCTTTTTTCTTGATTTAACTGTTTTGCTCACGCCCACAAAAGGCAAACCGAACCCCCATCAACCCACATTGTGCAATGCAGGCAAGCCGCGCGCATAAAATAAATAAATACAAAAAGAACCGTCTACATGAGGCGCATATTTAATTTCCCAAGCAGTCCAACCACCAGCCCCAAACATCGCAGATCCTGTCACAAAAGGATTTCCCCGGCCTGCTTTTGGCTTGGGTTGTTCAGTTATTTTATTTTTTGTATTTCTGCTGTGTTTGTGACTTTTGTTGTTGTTGTTGTTGTTTTGTATTTTATTATTCGCTTTGAGCCTTTCTCATAGGTTATGTTGGTGTTTTTAAATTTCATTTTTACATACATTTTTTATTTCTTTTATTATTAATCGCATGTTTACACACCAGAAACGCACTGTGCATGACCGCATATGTGTGCGTGTGCGAGTCTTTCGTGTGTGTGTGTGTATGTGTGCTTGGTGGGTCGCAGATTCTTTAAATTTCCAAACACGCAACGGGCGATGTTTTTCAACTTGATTTTTCCTTCTGAGCTCGGGGATAATGAAGTGTGTTCATAAATCACATTAATTGCTCACCAGATGGTGCTGTCAGCATTCAATATGGACACGCCTAAGCACACAGGCAAGAGAATTATATAAATAGAGCGAAAAAATGATGATTGTGTAAACATAGAAAAGGAAAAAGACACAGTTCAGGGACGAGTGCAAATCAGTGTTCAATTTAAAATTTGCTGTTGCAAAGTTGTTAAAATGTAATTTAAAATTGGCAAAGGCCAACAACAACAACATCAAGTTCAGTTGAAAGAACAACTAAGCAAACTAAACTAATTAAATCGCCGTAACCAAACGACATGTGTGAAAAGAGAACGCTCAGCAAGAAACAGAGAGAGAGAGAGCGAATAAAAGAATATGGAGGGAGGGACGCTAGAAGGACCCTGACAGAAGTAAAAGCATCCGCAAAATCAGTTGACAATAGCTGGATAGACACTCAAGTGCACACATACATATACACGTGCCACGCCCACATGCCCAGTGTCTGATAAAGTTAAAAAGCGATTCCTCTTTAGTTACACAAATTGCCAAACAAACAAATTCGCCAAACGCAACAAAAAAATGTCAGTCACAGTCAACCACATGGTGTGGTGCAACCGCACACACACATAAGCACACACATGTGTTTCATTAGAAGATAGCCAACACAAGGCCCACTCACTGCCAAAGTCATGGGCAGAGTCACAGTTTGCACTACCAGCTTCAGCATCAGTTCCAGCTGCAGCTGAATTCACACACCACCCAGCAGCCAGCTCTCCACGACCAAAGCCACCTTCGGGACAGCGATTAGCCAAAGAAAAACTAAAAGTATTTTATCCCTGCAGGATAAACAAACAAACAAAAAAAAAACAGAAAACAACAATAACAACAGCAACAAAAATCCGTTTAAGTGTGCCGAAAATATAACTGCTTTTAGTTGCCACTTCCGTTTTAATAGACCGCGCAACGCTGCCGCAATGCCTGAAAACCACTTCGGTCGAACTGGCCAACGGCAACCACTGCAGGCCGAGCATATTGACTATCAGTGGAAAGTCATTGAATGCACTTGAAATTGAGACGGAAATGAAAATGCATATTGATACTAGGACGACTTTTAGACACACAATTGATTTTTGCTTGAAAATTTAAATTTAAAAGTTGTTGAACAATACTGATTACATAAAGTGAATTGAATAATAATATACAATACTTGGGATTTATTATTATTATTCTTATTTATTATTATTAATAATATACAATATTTTGGATTTATTATTATAAATTTCAGTCAAAAGTCTAGTGCGCATTTTGCGACTTCTCAAGTTGAATTTTCAATAATCAATAAAGCACGTTTTGCTTCAAATATTAAGTTGATATTTGATAAAACCTGCTCTGTAAAAAGTTTCACTGATAGGGTGAATTTTCCAAAAAGAAACAATGATATTGGCCACATAAACCGTTAATATAATCATGCCGATCAACAGATTTGGCTCTGACTTTTGTCGATAACTTGCGGAACTCGAGTTTTTAAGATTGGGACGTGTACCGCTTAGGACATGGTAAAGTATTGGGTTCAGGGTATCTCCAAGTCGAGATAGGAGCATTCCCACTTATTTTAATTGTGTAAGCTAGACTTTTTCAATTTAGTTAGCGCATTGCGAGCACTGTGAATTGCGGTGATATTAACATAATGGCAGGAGAGTGAGCGCGATTACAGAGAGATTGAGACAGAGATGGAGATGGAGGCAACTGCACACGTTGGCCGAGCGGAAGCGCTGTCCCTACCGGAAACACATTTCCAAATTTCTCGTGTGTGACGTAATATGAGCGACTTCCGTTTTCACTTTGAGCATCCGGTGTGTGACAGAGCGGAGTGCTTTTGTCCACCAGCTACCACTGCACAGATCGTCAAACTGACCGCACACTGCAACAAATGAACGAAAAACGATAACAACAAGGTCCAAAAATCATGAAAAATACACAATTCTTTCAATATTTGAAAATTTGACACATCAAAATACCCCAGTAAATAGTAAAAGCAAATACGACCTATGTAAATTAGAACTGAGTACACGATATCTCCAGCTACCTTTACTTGGTTATAGGTTTACATTAGCCCAAGACTTTCGTAGCTAACTTCTTAAGGTTTCTTATATTTTTCATATGTAGACACACATTACTTCGTTTTTTCAGTGTAGCTCTCTGGAACGCGTTCAGAGACTCAGGGTTTTCAACAAGTTATTTATATTTCGTCGAAAATTAAGTTTTCGAGCTAAAATGCCTAATAATAATTAATATAGCGTGTAGCCGAGGATAGCAGCCAAAGTCCCAAAGATCCCCAGCATAGAAATGGAACAAGTTTGAGGTACGAGCATTTGTTGAGGTCAACGTCAACGTTAACGTCGTCGTCATCGTCATCGTCAGTCTCGTCTTCATCATTGCTGTCTCTAGCACCATGTTAGCCCTTAAATTATTCATGTGCATTCGGCTGTGGGCGGCAACAGGGCCAATGCCAGTTTCCATGTGTTTTTCACGTGTTTTAATTAGTTTTCTGGAGTTCATCAACTGAGAGCACTCACCCACTAACAGCACCAGCATCCTCACCCCTGCGCATTCCACAAAAGTTGTGAGTTATGGCGCCCGTCTAAGGCAACGTCCTCGCAAATAATGAACATCACAAATCAACAGCTCGTCATTAACACACAACGCCTTGCCAGGTCCAAGAAGGCACACTATTCCCGTGGAAGGATCTACTTTTTTCTCTCTCTCCCTCTCTCTGGTGTGGCGGCCCTGCCATAAATTTTCAACTCAGTGGAGCCAACTGTTAGGTCGCTCAGGTGACAGCCTGTGAACTGCTCGGTGCAAGTAATTATAAAAGCTGTTGACCAGATTAATTGTCCCCTGTGTGAATGAAGTGTACGAGGCACACACGCATACAAATACATATGTATATGTATGCATATGTACATATAAGTGTGCGTTCGGCATGATAAGTTTCGATAACAAGCGTTGCTTAAAAATCGCCATATTATCAAAATAAATAAGTAAATAAAATAGATATGAGACACTCTACGCTTGTCACATTCCTCAGATATATTTGAATCCCCATTCTGTGCAGTAACTGCAGACTGGATCCACTGAACTGAAGGCCTAAAGTACAAATAACTTCTTTCCACACACCATACAAATTGATGTTTCGAATTTCGAACTCGTTTTCAGACAACAACTGAGCTTTCCTAGGCCAGCTACACGATATAGTTATCTGGTTCTGAAATATTTATGTACAACTAGCAGTCAAATGACGAATATATTCCAATATTTATTAAGATTGCTTCCAACTTTTCCTTCTGTAAGGGCATAAGTATAGGGTAGTCTACTCCTGTACACGGGTAGCATTTCTAAGTGCCTCCGGCTGCGTTGCAGCAATGCGGGGCAAGTGTACAGCACTTGCACTTCAGCATCTATTTGGTTTAAAAAAGCGCAAAGTAAACAGGAAGCAGCAGTGATTCGCATTAAGGTGAGCAAACAGTCCACATAATTTTTAAAAACATCAGCGTAAATTAGGTGTGTTCGATTACAAGATATCCTTTTAAATTATATATACAAACTTGATCCTCATTAACTGCATTTGAAACCAATCATTTACAATGTCCACTGTTGCTGTTTTGCTTGGGTCCGCGCGTTAACAAGCCCGTGCTTGGTATCGTTGGGCCACTTGAATGTGCTGCTCGTTAGTACTCCAACGTCCAAATATAATATAATATAGCCCTCAGTTCCAGTCAGCTAGTCCTTCTGAAAGCAATGTGTAATTAAATGTAGTTTATTAGTGGTTTTAAAATGATAAGTTATGTAAATAATAAAAACAATTTATTATATATATATATTTATATATATTGATAATATTTCAACAATTATTTAAATAAATTTTGATAGCGTTGGATATTCCATAAGGAAGGCTGCACGCTGAATTTAATTCTAAATGAAGATAGTTTCTCGCAAAGGTTGCGACATGATTTTACTTAGGTAAATTACATTTTCTATGTATTTTTTGTTTACATGAGTAGCAGCCGAAACTAAATGATATTTCTTCACAAACACGTCTGCTTACCTTACTTTATTCACGATTGATATCGATGATAAGTTACAGTCCTACTACTACTACGTCACTAGTAGCCCGTTACCTACATTACAAGTGACATGCTAAAAATGATAGCATCTAGGAACACTTATGCATAGCAGATACATTTATTGTTGAATTACAAATTTTATGCTTTTTTGGTATGCGTTATTTAGAAATGTATAACAAAGCAAATGCGAGTGATACCCATGGGAAAAATCCAATCAGACTCAATCAATTTACCAACTAGCACGAAATGTGGAATTAAAAATAAAAAATACATCCGTTGCATGCATTCACACACTGCACTCACACACAGACATACATACATAGACGCACATAATTATTATTAATTTGATGTTATGCAGCACATTTTCCTGCAGGCAAATAGCAAAAACAGAAACAGAAACTGAATACAACGCAACCTGCAGAAATCGAGGTGGAAACTTTAAGTATTTTTTTTAAGCGTTGTTTTGTATTTCCAATTAAAAAAAGGCAATATTGATATTCGCATAAGTGAAAAGCCACATAAGTTTTTCACCTGTTCAGGAAGTGTTTTAAATGCTACATTAATTATTTTTAATTATATTTTTTAAGCACTCTATTATAATATATTTCTCTATTTTAATAAACAACGGATTTTGCAATGGAGCTCAAACTTTCTTTCAGACAAAGTGGAACTTACTTTTAATTAAATTAATTTAATAAAATTAAGGTTCATTGAATAATACAAATGATTATTATTTGCATCCAACATAGCTTGCTTCGAATATTATGTTATTTTGCATTTAAGAAATAAAATCTCATTTATAATTGCGATTGCGAAAATGAGAGCACAACTTGTTTCCTGCTCCTTTCTGAAGGGTCAAACTGCATTTTAATGAGAAGCGAGATTCGCACAAACCTTGCGGCTAACCCGATAAAAACGTAAAAAGTGTTCGCAACTGAACAATGCCAACATTATTTGATTTCCATTAATTATTATTGCAATTACCAATGAATGTGTGTGTGCGTGCGTTTGTGTATGCTTGTCAGTGTGTGAGTAAATGACAGTGGTTGGTTCATTGGAAGGGCCAAATATTCTGGCAATTCATTTGGTTTTCTACTGCCAAAACTTTCATTCGATTTTTCGCCGGTTCTTAAAATTTTAATTTTTATTTATATTTTTATATTATATATTTGTATATGAAGGTAATTTTATGTTATAGGTCTCTCATGGTAATCTATGCTACTTACTATCTTGACGGGATTTAAAACACCTGAAGACTTTGAAAATGTATTCTGTTTATCTGTAACTGCACCAATACGTAACCGAATACCGGTAAAGAGTTTGATAAAATACCAGAATCTCTATCGGAATTTTTATAGATTTAAAGCCTAAATTAATGTTGGCTCGACACCTTGATTACTGTGCGATTAAATTGAAATTACACAAATGCAATTTGATTAATTATTCAACTTAAGTTTGGAACTATAAAATAAAATAAAGTATTCTTTAAGATATTCTATCCACACTTTCAATAGAAACCTTACATATGCTTCTGTCATACACGTATTTCAAATCAAACTTAGAGACTGGCACCGCTTCTGCGTTCGTAGATGTCGTTAAGTAATTATTAACGATGAATAAGATATTCGTTTTGTGTGTTGCTTTCGCTAATTATTTTCCATTTGCAGCGCTATAAGTAAGTTTGTTTTTTAATTGTCCCATTAACCTAACCACATTGTGCCGTTATAACCACCTAGCGCCATTATATATATATTTTTTTTAATTATTATTTTTGTGTCGGTGCAGCTTGGCAATGTTACCTGGGCGACCAACATGCAGCGTCAGCAATAATTGCGAATGCTGAAAATTAGCCCGTGTTCAGTGACTAATTTTAATGAACACTTTATGCGGATATCAAATAGAAAAACCATTGCCGAATATGAACACAAAGTACATACATATTTTGAAGCTAAACAACTTCCCCAAAATTGTGTGTGCATTGTGGGCGTGTCTCTAAATGGCAGGCAAGTAAATCATAGCGACAGCAACAGTAAAAACAACAACTCGATTTGCTGAATTGGTTGCGCAACAAAATGAGTGCCAACTGCCGCAACAATGAAGTTTATGTTTTTTAATTAAAATTTGCTACCCAAAGAATTTGAATGTGTGCGTTTGGTGTGTGTGTGTGTGTGCGAGGGAGTGACCTAGTGTGTGTGCTTCTGTTTGGCGTGTTGTTATTTCTTGCTTCGCATTTATCATGAATGAAATTTTATATAGAACGACCACATTATGCGCAGGTGTGCCCAGGTGCGCATGTGGCTATTTAAAAATGGTCAGCGGTCATAAATTTAACGCGAGCATCCCCTCCACTGTCACACCCTATTCAGACCGTTGCCAACCGCCATATATATATATATATATATATATATATATATGTATATATATATGTGGGGTGTATGTGAAGTGAAATCAAGCGTACTGGGTTGGCTTGCAGCCATTTAGAATATTGTGTTCATGGCTGATGTTCATGTCCTTACGCCATTTCATTTAATGCGTTTTTAAAGTTAGCTAAAATATCAGTGCTTGTCCCAGACACGAACACTCAACAACACACACACACACATATACAGACACACGCACACACTCGCGACACCCCATTTTATATGTGTATTAATATATATATTAATATGTATGATAACATCTCATCATAAATATTTCTAAGCAATCGTTTCAAGTATAAATCTATTTCTATTTATTTTCTTCTTTGCATGATGAGGGAAATTTCAATCATAATATTTAGTAAACAAAAAAAGGTACTCAAAACCCTTGTACTGTCAATTTGTTGTTGCTGGCAACATTTTAAGCGACTATTGCGTACAACAAAACGCAGTTGTCAAAAAAAAGCAAACGTCACTGTCAATTACCAGGCCTAGAACTTGTCATTCCGCTGTTTGTTGTGACTGGAAAAAAGGAACGAGATTTTAGTTTGTTATAAGGAAATAAACGGAGATATAAAATACAGTAAAAGTGAAAAAGAGTGGAAAAAAGGTTTGTTTTCATGTTTTTGTTGTTTTATGTACAATTTATATCAAAACACTGTGAATAAATTTCTCAAAACTATGTGATGGAAATTTACATCACTATGCAGTAATTTCACTTGTAACGTACGGCAAACATTTTTTTGTAAATGTTTATTTTATGTTGTTTTTTAGGTAAACTTGAATGAAAGAGATATTGAAGATTATCTTAGTAAGTTACAAGGCGGTTGGCTCTCAGAAGATGACCTCGATTACCAAGATTCCGATGATGAAACCCGCGATTCTGATGAAGTTATAAGAGTGTTGCAGGAGCAGAACGACGATGATGATGTGGATGAAACTGCTGACATTGATCCTCCTCTTGTAGAAACAGAAGATCAAGAACCCTCTCACCCATCAACTTCATCCAATTTGCAGTCTTCATCCAGTTTTCCATTTGACAAAAGAAGCTTGATTTGGAAAAAAGGAATCTGGTGTATGACACAGATAAAATTACTTTCTTGGGGAGTTCTACTGCTTCAGGTCCATATCAATGTTTTAACCATTTTATCACTGAAGATTTTATCAAAACATTAGTAGAGGAGACAAATTTATATATAATACAGAGTAATCCCAGTTCATCTATAACATTTACAGAATATGATTTGTATAAGTTCTTTGGTATATTATTGTACATGTCAGAAATCAAATTTCCTAGCACAAGATCATACTGGTCGCCAAAGTTTGGATATGAGCCCATTTCTTCAACAATGCCACTGAACAAGTTTGAGAAAATAAAGTTATCATTACATTCTAATAACAATGATCTTCACAAACCTATAGGTCATCCAGAACATGACAGGCTTTATAAAATCCGCCCTGTTATCAAGCATCTCAATGAGAGGTTTGCCACAGTGCCAATGAATCAAAGACTTTCTGTGGATGAACAGATGTGTTCTACCAAAATAGGGCATTTTTTAAAGCAATATCTGCCTAAGAAGCCCCATAAATGGGGCTTCAAATTATATGTTCTCTGTGATTTGATGGGATATGCCCACAAGTTTGAGGTATATTCTGGACAAGAGAATACAGAGAAGCTCACAAATGAACCAGATCTTGGTGCAACAGGAAATGTTGTAGTTCGTTTGCTTCCAGGAGTGCCAAGAAAGCAAAACCATATCATATACTTTGATAATTTTTATACCTCTTTGCCATTGGTAGTTTTTTTTAGCTAAATCAGGAATTCACAAAGTGGGAACTGTGCAACAAAACAGGATACCAAATAATAAACTTCCAGAGAAGAAAACTTTCATGATAAATCTGTGCCCAGAGGTAGTTCTGAGGAAAGAGTGTCTGTGCATGATGGTATAGATTTGAGTTGTGTGGCTTGGAAAGATAATAAGATAGTAACCCTGCTATCTTCTTATGCTGGAGTATTGCCTGTAACTAAAGTCAATAGATTTGACAGGATAACAAAAGGAAAAATTGATATTACTTGCCCGTTTATTGTCCAAGAGTACAATAAACATATGGGAGGAGTAGACCTCATGGATAACTTTTTGGGCAGAAATCATATAACAATGAGGTCTAAAAAGTTGTATTTGCGTATTTTTTTTCATCTATTTGATCTAGCTATTATAAACTCTTGGATTGTTTATAAAAAAAAATGCTCAAGAAAGAGGTGAACCTAAAAAGAGTCTGCTTACAATGGGCCAATTCAGAAATGAATTGGCCTTTGTGCTATGCAACAGAGGAACCACCAAAGAAGCTAAAAGAGGGCGTCCTAGTACCAGTGTACTAGAAGAAGAATTACAATCAAAAAAAGAAAAGGTTCTCCAGCTCCACCACCTCCAAAAGACATAAGAAAAGATGGTGCTGAACATTGGCTAAAAGTAGGTGGGTCACTCCGGTGCAAATTTCCCAAATGTAAAGGCTATTCCACAATTTCGTGTAGTAAATGTGGCGTCAATTTGTGCTTAAATAAAAATAATAATTGTTTTTTAAATTATCATAAAGAATAAAGAAGATTGAGTAAACAATATTTTTTTTATTTATTTAGTACTGAGCTAAATATGTGACAATGCATGATGATGTAAATTTCCATCATATTGTTTTTTACATAATACATATTTTCATTTACATTAGGATTTTTTAAAATATTTTTCCTTTAATCTAGAGCATTAATTACATCACCTTGATTTATTTTTAAAAAAATAGAAAAAATAAAGCAAAGAAGGGTTAAAGTTGTTAACAATCATTTTTCGAATTTGAATCTATTTAAGTTTTCACGAAATTTTCTTAATAAAAATAAAGGATTTGTATGTATGAATTCATGTAAAGGATAAAGTGTTTATTTACAAATTTTTTCGATGACGCTGCTTCGATTGACGGTTTGGATTATAACGGGAAAATGCTGTAGTTTCGAGCTCAAACTAGATTGGCTCAAAACCGACAGGCAATCTTGGGCTTAAGTATGCTCTCGGTATACTCATATAATATTAACAATACATCGCTAAATCGATTAAGCAGCTGTCAATCGAAGTTGTGCAATGGTTTGTTGGACTGTCGGCTGCCAATCGATTGTCAGCTACAGTCGATTACACGGCTAGAACCAATCCCGCAACTTTTGTGGCTTAGAGGATGGCTTGAATATTGTCGAATTCACGCTTCATGTCGGCCATAAGCCACGACAACGCTGAAGCGAGACTCGATTAATTGTGAGAGCTGAGGGCGCCCATAGAACGCTGCAATCCTGCCGCACACACACACACACACATAAATGGAAAGGCTCATGTGTGTTAGCGTTGGCATAATATATGCGTTCTTATTAACAATTTCGTCGCCATCGCGAAACAGAGCGAAGATGAATGAGAGGAGGCGGAATGTGTGGAGTGTTTCGGGTGTGCTGAGCGGAGCGGGTGCGGGTGGCATCATGGTAACTCTCAACAACTGAAGCTTCATTTGGATGTGTAAACGTGTTATTTATTTCGAAAACTGAATGTTGCCTTTTAAGTGGCAATAAATCAAATTGAATGCCCCCAACATGGCCAAAAGGGCGTCCATGTGACTGACGGACGCGCGGGAAGAGGGCACAGCGCAGAGGGCAGACGGTCGAGGGTTAGAGGGTTACAGGGCGAACGTGGGGCATGGCCTTGTTAGTCAGTCAAGCAGCCAGTAAGCAGCAGCAACTTACTTTCATATTTGACTTAGTCATAAAAGCTGGGCATCCCATCAAGCGCCTCAACCCGCCGCCACATGTTGGTTAAAAGAAATAAAACTTCCAAAGCGCCGACATAGAATAAGCCAGCGACAGCCATTGCAAAAGCATCAGGAGCCAAGAGTAAGAGCAGCACGACGAACCCAAACCCTAAGTCAGTCAGCTGTAAGCCAGTTGACGACGATGACGTTGGGAGTCTCAGACTCAGCCTCAGTTTTGTGTTCTCCGTTGTTTGTTTAGCGCTCCATAAGCTCTTAAGCTCATTTCGGTTGCGTTTTATTTGTAACTTGAGGCACATACACACAGTACGACACACACGCACACACACACACACACTCATATAAACACACATTTAGCCCATTTGCCTTGTTTATTTAAAATAGAGCTTCCAAGCTGCTGAAAAACATTTAGTTAAACAATTGCCAAGCTATAGTTACAGCAAGCGCCGGCAGCCAATGAAGTAGTCCAAGGACTCAAGCCGAGACTTTACTCAAATATGTTCCATTTGGGTACAGTGAGTCAGGTAAAAAAATTCTTGTAGTAGAAACTCGTTGAATTAGCTTAGTTGACAGATTTTTAGCTGAGAGACAACTGTTGAAGGATGAATAATGCGGAATTAACTTTTTGGCAAACATTTAATTAGTCGGCTAAAACAAATTCCATCAAGCGACTCAAATACGATAAACTTCAGAGCGGGCTACATAAATGCAACTTTTGCAATTGCAAGGATGTTTATTTTTCTATGGCATCTTCCAACGAGCTCTGAGTTTTTTGTTTTAACATTTTAATTAAACTATTAACTTTATATTCAACAAAATTTCTTGTAAAGTTTTACAGCACAGTCCTTATAAACCAAAGAGTTCGAGTCGTTGGCTTGACTTAATTAAATTTTAAAAGAATTAATTATCATTAGAAACTTACATTTTTTCTGCGTGTCTAAGTTTGCCATGTTTACATGCCTTAGTTTGTGAACAGTTTGCCTGTTACCTTTACATTCTACGAAATATATGGTAAAAATTTGCACAACAAGAGAAAGAGTTGTATGTTTGCCTTAACTTCAAAAAAATCAATTTACAAAAATTAATAATCATGAGAAACTTCAATTTTAGTTTGCCTTCTTTGTTACACCCTATTCCCAAAAAATGGGAATTTCATTAGCAGTACTGGGGATAAGTATTAAATTAAAACGTCTATAATAATAATTCAATTTTGTTTTTTCGTTTTTATACCCTGAACCCATTAAAAATTTATATTCTTGATCAGGATTAACAGTTATAACCTGCATCTCGGTTGCAACAAGCTAACAAAACTGACTAAGAAGGATTGGTTTATTTATACCGAAAATATTCAACTCTAGGTAAAAAAATCCGGGTTTTCTGACACCCAGATGTCCATGGTGTACCTGGTTCAAATAAGCAGACCAAAAAAAAGGGTAATTTTTTACAGAATCCTACCCAGCTGGTGGGAAAACCTCAGTTTATTAGGGTCATATATTCATAACGGTGGTTAACATATGTACCCACCATAGGTATTTGGAATTTTTGAAAATAATGAATAATTAGTTTATCACTGTATCAAGCTGTGACACTTTAGGTATATAGGTTAAAGATAACTGCCGCCGCGTCTCGAGTATCTATACATTTTGATTTCCGATGGGAATAAATGTCATACATTTTAAGGACAGAGGCTTCTACTTAATAATCAACTGCCGAAATTTCATCAAGATCGGTTAACCCAAGCTATAGTCGAAAATATATTATCATGTCGATCTCAAGCGTTTTCTGTATATATACATTAAAGTCAGTGTTCAGAGTTCTTATTAAGTGTCTTTCTTTTTGTAGAATAAACATCTCAATAAGACTACTTCGTATTCTAGGTGCGAAACTTTTGATGATAAGTTTTGGAAATTTGATTCGTGATAGTGTTGATGTTTATATCTGCAACTGTATCACCCTCAGATAGACTTTATATTCAATTTTACAATATTTCATTATGCATATATGTATATTGCAAATCTGGGAACAGGGTAACTACTAGTCGCACACCAATACTTGCGTTGACAAAGATTTTGTACTTTTGGTTGTCGCAGTTGAATTTAACGCTCTGTTGTTGTGCGCTTAAGCGAAACAATGACCGAATCCTTTGCTCTGCTCAGCTTGTATCAGATATCATCTATCAACCATCGAGAATCTGCTATGTGGCAATGTAGCTGCTATTGTTTCTAGCCTGTCTCTTGGGTGTTCATTCTGTTGCCCTGCTGTCTGACTTGCATATCAAGTTGCCGGTTCGCTTTAGCTGTTTCCTAATCGTCTGTCTAAGTGTCAGTCTGTTTTGTTTGATTGATTTTTGCGTGCCCCTAGCGAAGTGCCCTCGAAACCATCGGCATTCCCATTCCACATCGGACTCCACATTCAGATCCATCGAGCGAATTTCACTTGCCAAGATTCTTGTGTGCATTTATTGGCGTAGGAAATTCAATTTTCAATTCGAGTAAGAACGAAAGCCGATTGACAGCAGGCAACAATGAAGAACGAGTGAATCAGGGGAGCCAAGTGGGGGGATCACGCATATTTACATAGTCCTTTAAGGAGTTCAGCAGCAGCTGATATGCTATGCCACTGAGCTAGTATTTAACATTTATAATTTTATATATGTTTATAATTTTCCACAAGGCAGTACAATTTTATTTAATCAAAGCTAAATAATAAGCTTAAATTTACGTTTAGCTTAAAATCAAAAGTATTTAAAAAAAAAAAACAAAGAAACATTTGAATTTATGAAGTATGTATATACATACATTTAAAAATAAAATATCTCAGCAACATTTTCTACATTATTAAGTAGACTTTTGCGTGTGCAGTATTCATGGTGAGCAAACATTTACATCAATATAAAAATTACATTTTTGTATATGCCAGAAAATGCTTCCCGTCATTGGATGGAATTTTACTTTCTCCACCGTCGAGTACATTTTATCAAAAAATTCTTTGAAAGAGTTCGCAGAACTCATACGGAAACTTTGACGAATGGGGTAAATTTTCTAAAATATTCGCAAGAATTTTCATATATGTTTTTATTTGTATATGCGTTTAAAGGCGATCAACTAAGTCTCATTCAACGAGTTTATCCCATTTTTTTTTTTCAAGCGTTGTCGGCGAATTTTCCAAATTCTCCACTTACATTCATCGTAAAAGAAAGGTTCATTGAAAATTGCAAGTTTTTAGAGCAGCATAAATTATAAGAAATGCAGCACACTTTGAATCACACCAGCGATTCGAAAGTAATCCCTCAAAATATTGATTACATAAACTAAATCAAGCGTTGCTGCACTAGTTACGAGTACTTAACGATTCTCAAATGCACTTATCGCTGTACGGCACGACGAGTATTGAGCAATTTGCACATAATTTCCAATTTTGGCTAATGAACGTATAACCGTATGTATGTGCAAGAGTGCATGTGCGTATGCGAGTGCGAGTGTATGAATGTGTGTGTGTGTGAATTGTTCGAATGTTTTGCCATCATTAGCATTTCATCTTATTTCACTCAAAAGCGCAGCCGTGCGTGCTGCATTTCAGAAACAGCAGCAGCGAAGCTAACTGCATTCTAATTCCGTCTGTCCGTCCGTGCATATCCGGCAGACAACAAACAGGGCGCCGGGCATGCTAACATAATTTACCCATACCCGTTCCCTACGCCTCAGCCGTCTGCCCACCGCCACTTGCCATTTGCCACATGCCACTTGCCCCGCTGACCACTGGCTTTGCTTTAAGTTCCCTGTCGCTTTGCCATCTGAGCAGCCGCTGATGATGGCGTATTAATGACCTGAATGCGGAATGTAACAGCAATTTTTTAGTTGCACTGCAAAGCGCAAGGATGACTGAGGAGCCGGTGACCGAAGAGCGGGAGACTGCAGGCCTGGCACGCTGTCGGAATGCATAATTGAATTGCGAACGCAATGAACGAAGCCAACGGAGCAAACGGGGCAAATAAAGCGAATGTCGAATGAAGCGAATCAGCACATTCTGAGCTTCAGAAGAAGCGAGCAGGGAGGGGGTCATCAGCAATATGACAAGAAGCGGAAATGCGGCAGGTAAACCCTTTTGCAACGATTGCAACTGGAGTAAAAGTTAAAAA
This sequence comes from Drosophila paracracens, assembly GCA_035044025.1. Lineage (NCBI taxonomy): Eukaryota > Metazoa > Arthropoda > Insecta > Diptera > Drosophilidae > Drosophila > Drosophila paracracens. Next base: position 144,725 of record JAWNMN010000838.1, read on the forward strand.
TCGGTAGCATAAAAAAAGGCTTAAAGTGCAAACAAAAATTATTCGCTTCTTTCACTTTTGCAGTATTATTTAGGCCAGGTAATTCGAGCCAGCTCATTGTAATTTTTGTGATTCGCTTCAATTTGACTTGGCTCCTAAGCAATTCGTTTTGAGTTTATTAATTTCAAACGATTAATCAGATCTTTTTTAGTAATCAACCTAAAAATTAATCGTAAGTGCTTAGGTATGTTTTATGAATACTTAAATAGGTGCAGATTAATTATAAAATGCGAGCTTTTAGCTGGAGTCCAAAATAAAAAAAAACACACTTCAAACCCGACTTCGAACCGATTGAGTTACAGCTTTAAGCCCCGATAAATGTGGTTCGATATTTGGAGTCTTTCGCAATCGCTCTGGAAGCCCAATCCATATAATTTGATTGTGAATTGATTTGGTTGTCAGGCAATTTGGCTTTAATTACGACACAAACAATAAACATGCATGGCTCTCTCGCATATGTTTTGCGTCGTGTTTCAGCTGCCTTCCGTATTTCATCGTGTTATTCCTTTTTATGCTTATTGCTCATACGCCGCTTTGAGCGTTGCATGTAGCGCGGTGCCGATCTAAGCGATGATAAGACACAGCAACAGCTGCTGTTCGCTGTATGTAAGTGTTTTTGTTTTTTTTTTTTGTTCACTTATGTACATGTTTATATAATTCCCACTTACCGCTGCTACCCAAGCACAAGTTTATTGGAGTTTGTGTTGTGGCTGCTGCGGCTGCTTTAATGTTTGGCTTTTATTGCTATATGTACTTTAGTCCTGTACACAAGTATACATATATATTGGACAGGTTGGGGACGGCACCCAGGCCAACGCTGCTGCCAAAGAAGAAGTAGTAATGCAAGCCGAAAGGAGGCGAAATGAAAATTATGCTCTCGTTGGCATTAAGTTTATGAATAACGAGTTTCTCTCTCCACAAGTGTTTGAGTGTGTGCGTGCGAGCTGCTCTTCTACGCTCTCCACAAAGCCAACACGAATTTATTCGATGCCATAACTACAACAAAACCTACACCCACAAACACACACACACACTTAAACTCACACAGCTCACTGCGCGGCTATCGTCAGCGTCTTTGCCGCTGCATGCCGATCGAAAGGTGTTAAGTTGTGTTGTTATAGTTAAGCGCCCGAAAAACCACAGACAAGCCCAACAATCAGAACCACGTTGGCAGCAGTGGAGCTGCCCTGGCACCTGATGCTGATAATGGTCGACTCCAACTAGGTGCCGGAGTCTTCAGTTATGTACAGATATAGATATAGAAATAGATATAGATATAGATATAGATATAGATATAGATATAGATATGGATATAGATATAGATATAGATATAGCAACAACAGCGAAAATGTTACATAATCAAAATAAATGGATTTTAACTAAAAAAAAATCAACAGTTTTGGAATATCAAATTCTTTAACATTTTAATTAAACTATTAACTTTATATTCAAAACAAAATTTCTTGTAAAGTTTTACAGCACAGTCCTTATAAACCAAAGAGTTCGAGTCGTTGGCTTGACTTAATTAAATTTTAAAAGAATTAATTATCATTAGAAACTTACATTTTTTCTGCGTGTCTAAGTTTGCCATGTTTACATGCCTTAGTTTGTGAACAGTTTGCCTGTTACCTTTACATTCTACGAAATATATGGTAAAAATTTACACAACAAGAGAAAGAGTTGTATGTTTGCGTTAACTTCAAAAAAATCAATTTACAAAAATTAATAATCATGAGAAACTTCAATTTTAGTTTGCCTTCTTTGTTACACCCTATTCCCAAAAAATGGGAATTTCATTAACAGTACTGGGGATAAGTATTAAATTAAAACGTCTATAATAATAATTCAATTTTGTTTTTTGTTTTTATACCCTGAGCCCATTAAAAATTTATATTCTTGATCAGGATTAACAGTTATAACCTGCATCTCGGTTGCAACAAGCTAACAAAACTGACTAAGAAGGATTCGTTTATTTATACCGAAAATATTCAACTCTAGGTAAAAAAATCCGGGTTTTCTGACACCCAAATGTCCATAGTGTACCTGGTTCAAATAAGCAGACCAAAAAAAGGGGTAATTTTTTACAGAATCCTACCCAGCTGGTGGGGAAACCTCAGTTTATTAGGGTCATATATTCATAACGGTGGTTAATATATGTGCCTACCATAGATATTTGGAATTTTTGAAAATAATGAATAATTAGTTTATGGCAGGCAATTACATTTTTTACTTGACACGGTATCAAGCGGTGACACTTTAGGTATATAGGTTAAAGATAACTGCCGCCGCGTCTCGAGTATCTATACATTTCGATTTCCGATGGGAATAAATGTCATACATTTTAAGGACAGAGGCTTCTACTTAATAATCAACTGCCGAAATTTCATCAAGATCGGTTAACCCAAGCTATAGTCGAAAATATATTATCATGTCGATCTCAAGCGTTTTCTGTATATATACATTAAAGTCAGTGTTCAGAGTTCTTATTAAGTGTCTTTCTTTTTGTAGAATAAACATCTCAATAAGACTACTTCGTATTCTAGGTGCGAAACTTTTGATGATAAGTTTTGGAAATTTGATTTGTGATAGTATTGATGTTTATATCTGCAACTGTATCACCCTCAGATAGACTTTATATTCAATTTTACAATATTTCATTATGCATATAGATATAGATAAAGATATAGATGTAGATATAGATATAGATATAGATATAGATATAGATATAGATATAGAAACAACAGCGAAAATGGTACATAATCAAAATAAATGGATTTAAAGTAAAAAAAATCAACAGTTTTGGAATATCAAATTCTTTTGCTATGCCAAGCAAGTAACCTAACATAAACTAAGAATAGAAAAACTAGTAACATAAGAACAAATATAGAATAGCTTCGCTCAGAAAATATGAACAAGTCTACTGTATTTTATAGATATTTACCAGGCATGAGCATAAGCTGTCTATACGTGGTGACTTGCGTACATGTTCCGGTTTACATGGGCCCAGTGGAACCGTGGTTTAGGCTGACAATTTGTTGGCTCAATTGAATCCCATTGAGTTTTCCAATTGAATGGGCCGTGTGCGGTTCTTCTATATTTTAACGAGGACTTAATGATTTGAGTGCTGCGTGCATTGGCCGACGCTGTCAGTTATATCCACCTGCCATCAAATGTTCAGCTCCTAACTTTTACTCACCTGACACCACTCGGGTCACATTCAAGTTCAATTTAGCCTTTATGTGTTGGCATTGGCATTGACATTGCCATTGGCATTGGCATTGGCTTTGGAGTCGCCCCACTCAAGGGGACGTTGTTGTTTTCGAGCACGCACAAACGGACAGACAGACAGACAAACGGATAGATGGCTAGATACAGAGACTGACGAATACCCAAATACGCACGTAGATTAACAAAAGGCCTAGGGAATATCCATAAATGGAAAGCGGGCCAAGCTTTTTGTGATTTCAGCCCAACGAGAATACCAACAAGCATTCGCAATAAAACGAGCGGATGAGTCTTTAGATACATTCATGAACATGGAACATGGAACATGGAGAGAAATGCATCGTAAACATGTCGTCGGGTTGTGTTAGGAAAATGATAAACGCTGTCATCGCTGATGTCGCAACTGATGAGTAAAATTTGTGCTTGCCTTATTGAGTTACTTTTGAGGCGGCTCAATTCAATTGGGGGCAACTGGTATCGGTTTAATCGAGCTGGTTCAAAAGTTCGCTGTGGCAGATTACGTTAGGGAAAATACTGCGCACAGCGTGATAAATAAATAAATGTGTATGGAAAGCGGTCTGGTGGCAGCTTGCGCTTTTCCATAACATTGGCAACCCAAAGTGGTGCATTAGAGCCAGTGTTGAAAAATCACTTATATTCTGTTTGGAAATCTGATCTGATTTGATCTATCCTTGTGCGTGTTTGTGTGTGTCTGACTGACTGCCAAGACATAAAACACTGTAATTTATGGCACATTTCCAGCCCGACGCCGAAACACGTCGCGTGGTCTGTTGCGCTCATAAAATCGGCCCCAAAAAGGGGCAACGGGTCAATGTGGAGCAGCAGGGCAAATGGCAGTAAAGCGCCAACCAAAATAAATAATGCGCGCGCCTCACAAATGTGGCAATAAACTTGCAAAATTCGTGCTGAAAATAAAAACAAAACCAAAACCGAACCAAACAAAACAGAAAACAAAAAAATGAGATGAACAGAGAAAAACTAAATTAGAAGAAGCGACCGAAAAAAACTTAAATCAACTTCAAATTGATTTCTGCTTATTAAGAGAGCCGGCCGCCATAAACTGCACTAAACGGAAAAGTTTTGTGCTCATTACGCGAGCCCAGCTGACAAGTGTGGCCTTCAAAGCCAAAATCAAATGAAACTTGCTGATTACATTTTTGCGTCGTCTTTTTTTTTCCTTTCTTGTTTTTATCTTTTATCTTGTCAAATGCAATTTGCATAAATTTACAAATATTCAAATGCGAGCACTGCATAAACTTACCACGGTTCGTTCCAGTGTCCCGCCAAATGTCTGCCGGCCCCGATGACGACTTGAGCAAGCAGCCGGTTGGGGCATTACATCTGATCCATCTGGTTTTTGTATAGCATCAGACAGCGGTGATCCGCTCCCAATGTAAAGCAGCTCAGAGCAGCTCACTTGGCTTATAGAAAATAAACTCCGTTAAAATGTCAATGTGTTGGTGACCAGTCCGTCAGCTGTTTAATCGGTGGTGCCAATTTGTCTGAAAAATTTCAAAATATGTTTACAAATTTTGCATTTAACTTTCCCTGAAAAGTTGCTTGAAAGTTCAACATGTTATTCTCAGCAGTGTTTGCCTGCTCTGTATTTATTTATTTGAATTTGTTGTCATTGATTCTTGAGCTGTTTGAACTAGACAGATGGCTAAAAAGAGAGAAAGATAGAGATAAGGGTTCCTATTGCCCCAAATGCAGATTTGTAATTGGATTGCAACGCCGTGCACACATCATTATGGTCAGTACTTAGGTAGTCAGAACCTTGAAAAACTAAACGCAGCCAGTGAGCAGCAGGAGGAGAGGCGACCGGCAGTGTGGGGCAGCAGCAGGAGGTGGACGCTCATTAAATGTGCAAATTATGTGCGCTGCCAAAAAGATTTTGAAAAGATGGTAAGAGTTTTGGACAGCTGTCCGTCGACTCGGTCGACTCAGTGACTGCCTTTACCAATAAAGAACTGATGCGAATGCGAATGAGACGTTTAAAGCAGCGCACAGTTTCAACTTAATGCACAATTTGGACCTTTGGACATGGAAATGCTGCCAGGAGGGGTGGATGGCAACGCTTCAGTCTGTTTGCGCAAGTTTCTGCTGGTTTTTTTTTCTTTTTTTTTTGTTCGACAAAAAGTCAAATATTTCATTTGAAAATTCCAGTCGCTAGGGCGAGAATGAAATGTGAAATTGTGCAAATACACACATTTAAGTGTGTGTGTGTTTTTTTGTATGTGTGTGTGTGTGTGACGCCTACAGCAACACCCAAGCGATAGCAGCAAAGCACATTTTTCTAACTGTTCCCACAGCGCTCCTCCCTCTTCCCGCCCACAGCCAGCGACTTCAGCCGCCGGCTGCTTAAAAACTATAAATTAAGTTTACAACTTTTCCGAAAAAAACTTTTTCTGGAGCAGCTCATTGTTGTTGCTTTTAGTGCTCCATTTAGTTGCCTTTTTTGCATGTTTTGGTGTTGCTATTACTGCAGCGTTTTATCATAGTGTGACAAAATAGGATTCTACAACCAAAGACACAATAAAAAATGTGTGTCAAGCCGAACAACTTTGACATTCATCATTTCTCTGCCCGACACTTGTTGACCTTAAATGGGGCAGACATACTGAAGGAAATGGTCCTTGGAGAGGGGGTTGGGATGTAGAGAGGTGGCGTGGTGGAGTGGTGAAGTGGTAGACATTACCTGACTTGCAGTCCAAGAAACTGACAGCTAATCAAAATGTCGCACAAAGTTCATTAACAACATTTTCCAGTCAATTGTCCTGTCAAGGTGGCCAGCGTATTCCTGCAAAGAGTCGCCGGAACTGTTTGCGTTTTGCATAGACAGCAGCAGAAGTAGCAGCAGGAGCAGCCACTGAAGGTCCTTGTCGAGAGGTCGTTTAGGTCGAGGCAGCACATTGTTAACAACTTGGCATAAAGTTGTTTGTCTTTCACCTCAGCGTGTCGATGACACGACTACGACTTACAGCATGTCAAGGCGAGACTGCGGGCGGGGTTGGACGAGTTTATTGCCAGGCAAATCAACAAAACTTAACGAACTGTTCCTACATTTGCTACTGCTTGCAAAGCATTGACCGAGTCCCACTCTCTTCCTTTGGTTATCCAATGAACTTGAAATGGACAAAAGAAGACATCGCAAACAGACTCTCAATTGCTTATGAAGCTACACAGATGTTAGCCATACAACAAATAGCAGGCCAAAAGGACAAATAGGCATATTGAGTTCGAGTTCGATTCTCAATCATTTTCCTCTTTTTGCAATACAAATTAGCACCACTTAGATATTTATCATTTTTTCGGATAATACATTTATTTGTTCTAAAGTAAAGTGCCACAAAATATTTGAATTTTCCATAAAAAGTTTTCCCATACGAGTTTCCCAACTAAGCACCATAGAAATGTACATTTAAATTTGCATATGCTTCACAAACTTTGATAAATTGTGCAAGAGTTGATGGTACAGCTTCTAGTTGACCTTGAGGATATATATATATAAATGCCAATACATATATACATATTTTACAAGGGTCTTGCTAGTTTTGGCTTTAATTAGTTTCGTTTTGCTCGGAGGGCGTTTAATCCCCGCTCTCGTTGTATCTTGGAATGTGGCCAATGTTTCAAAAGCCATTTCCTGAACGTGTAGTTTGCTTTGTTTTTGCTTTTGCTGTACTTGGCTTTGGTTGAGCTCATGCGAGTTACGATTTCTCTATTCTACTCAATATTTAGATGCACGCCGTTAGCTGCATAAATTATTTGCATATCAAATGGGCATAAGAATCGTGTGTATCTGTGTGCATGGCTCCGTGGGAGTGTGTATGTGTGTGTGAGCATGTTCGTGTGCGTATTTTATTTAAAATACGAGTACCAAGACCAGGCTGCTGGCACGCACAGGCTGCCAACGGGCAGGCCTTTGCCTGTATGACTTCCTGGCACGCACAAAAGCGCAGGACACGCAAACAGGTCAAGGATATTATGCATATGAATATACAAAACGAGACCATAACAAAACCAAATCCAAACAAAATACAAGCCAAGCCAAACGAAACAAAACAAAACCAAAAACAGTTGACAGAAAACGCAGACAAATGTTCATCAACTGCAAAGCAGACGCAGTCGCTATTTTAGCTGCCATTGTCGTCCTCGTTGACATTTCTCGGCCATTGTTCCTTAAGTGTGTTTGCGTTTCTGTGTGGGCGCTTCTGTGGGTGCCACTGTAAAGTCGCACAAATGAACGCGTAATTGCTTTCACATGAATACATTGGGTAAATATATATGTACATATTTACTATGTGTACGTATTTGCTGCAAGTGTGTGTGTATTTACAGCGCACATTAAAACAACACCCGCTGCTATTGCATGCAACGCGCAATCATTTGCATGTCGTGTCTGGATGAGCGTCTAGAAGCTGCACATTGCCAAGTCAAAGGCGTTTTAATCTGCTTACCTTGGCGACAATTCTCATTTTTCTATTCTTTTTTCCGTTCCACCAATGCAAAAATCATTTGCATGATGTCGCGACGCCGCACAGTGGAGCCTCAGGCTGTGAATCGTTTGCAAAAACCCAAATTGTAGAGAATGTCTTCTATAAAATGAATGCATGTATCTAATAGAATAACGTTTAATATATTCAGAAACTCACCAATTAGATTTCAGATTATTTAAATTGGATAACTAGTTGCAGTGCTTACGGTTTTATTTTTTTTTCAGTCTGCTTTTCTCTACTTTTGAGGAAAAAAAATGTATTATGTTTAAAAACATTGCACATATATTTCACAAGCTTCATTCCACAATTGATGAGAATTTATTGTAGCAGTTAAAAGTAAACAACATTTCTTTGTAAAACACGCCTGCTTATTTTCTTTTATTTACAATAATCGATCTCTTCTTATTCTTTATGTTGGTGATCACACAATTGATATCGTTCCACATCGATTACAATGTTATCTACAGATGTTAAGTTACAGTCTTTTTGGTACGTGACTAGTGGCCTGTTAACTTTGGCCGTGTAGGACAAACAGCTGACTTATGAAATTCCCGTATATATATATAACATGTATATATATACAACATGTATATTTCTAATAAACGATCACACAATTGAGATATATATATATAACAAATATATTGTAATAAATGATCACACAATTGATATCGATCCATATCGATTAGAATGTTATCTACAGATGTTAAGTTACAGTCTTTTTGGTACGTCACTAGTGGCCTTTTAACTTTGGCCGTGTAGGACAAACAGCTGATTTATGAAATTCGCATATATATATATATATATATATATATATATAACATATATATTTGTAATAAAGAAAATCTGATTATTCTGCAGCGGAAATAGTCGTCAGGCCCCACTGTGCGATTGCGTGGAGTTCTGAAACGTTGCTGAGTTTGCACTGCCGTTGCTGCAGCAGCTTTGCTTTAATTACAGACCAGGATTCACTTTGAGCGTATAAACAAATTGAAAATTGTTTATGGCATGCAAATTAATCAAATCTCTTTCTCAATTAAGTCGGGCAGGCAGTCGGTGCGGATGTGGCGGCTGAACTGTGCCTGAGTCTGGTTGGGACAGGCTGACAGAAATCGCATCGAGATAAAGCACTCCGGAAATTTCATCTTGTAAGCAGTGCAGTGCAGCAGCTCTTGACACGCACAATTTACATAGTGAGGTATTATTCCCAGGACAATAATTACTATATTTAAAGACAAGCTGAACACGAAAATCTTTGCACAAATCTCATTGCAAATGTGTAATGTAAAATCAAAGTGGATTATTAATATTATAAGATTATTGAATATCGTTTAATATTCAATTTAAATAAGACCTGAAACTGATTAAAAGCTTCACCTCCCTCAAATATATATAGTTTTTTTTTGCTTAGCAAGAGTATTTCATAGTCGGCGCTATGCTAACATACAACTTGCCCTCTTGGGTGGAATGAAGAAAATCTTGTCGCCCTCAGCTTGCGATTAAATCTGTTTAATGCATAATCAAGTGATGTATTACACACATATAAGATAACAAGAACATCAATAGCTGTGTTGTTTTAACTTGAGCTCCAATGTTGTTGGCCAATTAGCACAACCAACGCCTGCCCAGCCTTCCCTGTTTTTCTTAGACTTGCCACATGCAGCCGATGTTCAATTTTGGGTCACTTATGTGGCTAAAAGTTTCGCTCGTGCGCACTCAGCCAGTGTCTAGAATGAGTTGGCTCATTAAAAACTAAACTGTAATTATTGGTGAGCAATGAATATAACTCAAGCAGACCCATTAATCATAGCTAAGTGGATTTTGATTGGGCTGCCGGTTGTAGTTCAATTGTCTACACGTGGATACCCTAAACACCTGAGTCACCATTGCTGATGAGCCTTAATAGCTAGTTTCACTTTTTTGCCATGACATCATATAGAACAGGTTTTTTTTATCTTGCGGTTTCTGAAAGCACACTTTTATGTGTTGGGGCATCTATTGCGCTTACTAACCTCATGTTAAATTAAAAATTAAAAAATGTAAATAAAGCAGGTTGTACTACAGGAAAATCTTCCATAATCCAATTAATTATAATTTAATTCAATATAAGAATTCTTTTGTTTGCTTTTCCACTCAAACGAAATAAAAACGAACTAAAAATCTATCATCAAATCATAGTTATCATTACAATTTTTGTAATTGGGGCTCCCATTTGAGTGCTAAAGAACTGAGATCTTCGAACTTCATATAGCTCACCATCACAGTAGCTGGCTCTGACAGAACTATTGACGACCAGAGCCGCAGCATCGAGAAACCCATTTCCGGTGTCACTTGCAACAGTTGCCTCAAAGGGCAAAGGCACAGGAGGCATACTGCAAACGGCGAACGGGTGAAAAGAAGTAATAGGATTGGGGTGGGGTGAAGAATGCGATACACATCTATATCTACACATGTGTATCCCCGTGCTTCCTGAACGCGTATCAATTATGGAGCAGATTCAATGTTTTGCCACTGGCTTAGAGCACAAGTGATTAAAACAACGCGTCGAAGCCGAAGAGAAAACTACTGCAAATCAACAGCTGGCGAAGAGGCGGCATTTAAGTCGCTCTCTCTTTTTTTCTCCCTCGGCCAGCACCAAACGCCTGCTGGAGAGAAAATGAGAGAGAGAGAGGGCTTCCTCAATTCACCACAGCGCACAGGCACACATTGAGCGCTGGCAGGAAACTTACCACGGTGTCTGCTCTATGCTGCTCGTCACCGCCAGTGCACATAGCCGCCAATCAGTCTATCGTTGAACTCTGCTGCTGTTTGTTGCCCCAGTGGCAACTACCCAGTGACTTTTCCAGTGGCTCCCGCGCAGTGGCAAGCGGTCCGTGTGTGTCCGACGAAGAGTAGAACAGGAACACGCGTTTTTCGCCAATGCTACGCCCCTGCGTCCGTTCAACAAATAGTTGCCTGGGCTAGCGCAATTGTTAAGTTCTGCTCCATAACGCGCCACTTTTTTGTGATTATCTTTTTTTTGTCGTTTCTTCAATTTACAACTACCCAATAAAAGAAAAATTTCTTCAAACGTGCAAAAGTTGTTGCTATCCAAAGGCAGGCAACTTAAACAAATGCCGGCAGAACAGTGCGTATGATAAAATTAATATAAGCAAGTGCGCGACAATGCAACAAATACAAATCGAAACCCATATGTATATTAACACACATCAAAGTGACCAAGTGTAAAAAGTTGCATTATTGCTTGAACGAGTCGCCAAGGAAACATCCAACAATTTAAATTCAGCTAAAGCGGTTAGTACAAATTTCAAATTCTCAAGCACTATAAATATGTAAACAAATATATTGCATCCACTGTCGCAGATGTTGCCCATTAGCTGAATGTTTGTGGGTTGAATTATAAAATAATTATCTAAATTAGTATTAATAATATTTTCGATTCCTTCGCTGAGGTTCCTTTGTTTCTTGTAAATGGTGGGAGTTAGTACGAGTTTGATTTAATTTCTATGATTTGCCACTAATGAATTCAATTTGCCAACATACCTACTTTATGAAAATACTCAATATGGTATACAAATAAAATATAAAAGTTTAGTTCTTAAAAACTTAGGCCATTCCAAACCTGTTTAATTTGTATGTGAAAAAAATCGAAGTTAGCTGGTATTTTAAATGAATTTGAATAATGCAACTTTCAATGCGTTCATTCAATATAAAGAGGGTGACACAGGAAAAAGAGTCGATAACACAAGACTAATAAAAATTCAAATTTCCGGAGTCTTGTTATGCGTTCCTTATGGACTAAACTTCCTTAATGCGACTGTCAGATAAAAAAAAAATAAAGTTGATTGATATTTCTGTTAAAATTTTGTTCGATTTAGCATTAAAGTACTTATGAAAAAAGAATTCAAAATGTGACGATTTGCAAGGGAAGATGATCTTTTCATCAAAATATATATCTCTTTTTATGTATTTTGCTTATTTTTAAAAGTCTTTAGTTTTTACTTATAGAAATACGTATCAGTTTGGTTCCCAGCTTAAAAATATATAAATAGTTTGCTGCTGACAATTAAAGTGCCAGGAAACTGCAAATAAAATATATAAAATATATATTCCTTCTAGTAATGTTTTCTCTATATTGGAATGAAATTGGTTTCTGCAATTCATAAGATTAATTTACGACTAGCGCACCACATTTGACATTGCTTGTGTTGGTAAACGTTGCCGAAAGCAGGCAGTTAATCAATCTTGAGTTTCAAAAACCGATAAGCACTTGTAAATATGTGCGAGCACAAAACTACACCAGCACCGAAAGCAAGAAATATTGGAAAATACTTGTCCCATCAGCGGAATGATAAAGAAACTACTCGAATTTGAAAGTGGCTAAAAGCAACGAGCAAAAACCGTGACAACAACATAACAGCAAGCAATGAAACAAAACTGAAGCAGAAACAGCAACAGGGCCAAGGAGCGCGGGGCAGTGAAGCAAGAGGGGGGGCAGTGGGACAGGGGCAGGGAGAGGGACAAGAGTTAAACATTCTCTGGCATTGCCGGGCTGCAGAAAAGGATCTACATGATTTATAAGACACATTAAATTGAATATTCAACATAATGTAGCATTTAAATGGGCAGCACAGCAACTATCTACATATGCAATATATATACATCACATATACATACATATAGATAACATATATATATAAATAAAGCGTGTGTTTGTATACCAAATACATATACATACACACATATGCGTTGCCATCTCAAGGCCCTTTGCCTCGCAATGGCATTTTATGGCTAAGAACTGGCCAAATGGTCTGGCTGGGGCTGAGTATCTAATGTCTAAGTGACTTTTGGCCGCGTCTAAGAGCATGCCACAAAATCAAAATACTTAGCCAGCACCTAATGGCATGCCTCGTTGCTTCTTTGTTTTGCTTTTGCGTTTGCGGAGCTTTTTATTAAAGTATCACATCTCAAAGTTAAACCAGCAATTGAGTTTTTTGCACACAAATGGTAAAAAAAAAAAAAAAAAAACACCGAAGGCGTACAAGTTTTAGCGTCAAAAAATTATTTAACTTCAACGTGTGCAAAAGTAATTTACCAAAGCAGAACGTAGTAAGCATCATAAATCACACGTTCGCTCCACAGTAAAGTGGCAACTATAACTGCAAATACTCACAGACACACACACATCCACACAACGATGTGGGCACGCGTTACGTGTGCAGGTCAAATGTGAAAAGTCAGCCAATTTGGGCCACGTTTGACAGACAAGACGGCGTCGTGACCAGCTGTCCACCAACTAAACGTTACACGCCACCTATCCCCGATTATTACTAAACTTATAGTGCACCATCTCCCGTCTATAACTATTATATCGCTGCATGAATATGCGCGTGCATGTGCGAGAATGGGATGGCACATGTGTCATGTGCAAAAAGGAGGCAGATATCGAAAAAATGAAACAAACTTTATCTGCGTGCGGTATGATTTTTTTATTTTTTATTTTATGTATGGAAGCGTGCACAAGAAGAGATAAACAATATCTACTGGGTTTACTCGTTTTAAGAACAAAGCATTCAATTTGATCATCACATTTTAATGTTATTAATTATTAATTTATGAAACTTTTGGCGAGCAGTTGCCAAAATGCTTCGTGTGTGTTGGTTGTCCTCGTCTATTGATGTCTTATTAGTTTCTTTGTGTTGTTGCTGCTGTTGGTGTGGTTGTTGTTGTGGTTGTTGTTGTCGTTGTTGTTGTTCTACTTCTTGTGTCTTCTCTTTCCGCTTGTTTTTGTTGTGCAGCTGGTTCTGCCTTTTCTTAACTTGTTCTTATCTTCACCATTATACAGACAAATTGCGTATCGGCATAATCTTGAAACATTTTCTTTACAATTTCTACAAGTTTTTTGCGCTCGATCAGGAAATTATATCGCTTACGACACGCCGTAAGCTCGCGAATCTTCGAATTCTAATAGATTGTTATAAACTATAAGTTATGAGTCCAAATCTGTATTTTTCTTTACTTACCAAATACTTTTTTGTGACTTCGGATTTGTAAACGTTTATAATCCTACGTATGATTTTCTTCAATTCCCGTATGCGCTGCCTTATTGCAATAAGGGGCGAAATTCGTTTCTAATGGGTCAGATATTTAGATGGCTGTTTGTTTCTACATATAATTTTACTTACATTTTGGCGATTTTTCATATTAAAAGTTCCGTTCTGGTTCTCAATATCAAGTAACTAAACTTCCGCTTTCCCAATTTATGCACAGTAATGGAGGCACTGACAGAACAGTGACAAGCTTGTTTTTAGTATCTTACAATTATTTGACAGGGGTAATCGATAATAAAATACTGGCCAGTGTTGCTCAGAATATTTATCGATTATCAAATGCAATCATTATATCTATGCACAATGCACGCGAATATTTATGCATAGATACATTTAATTTTACTTACATTTTCACTTTCCCAATTTATGCACAGTAATGCATGCACTGACAGAACAGTGACAGGCTTGTTTTTAGTGTTTTACAAATATTTGACAGGGGTGTCGTCGAAAATAAAACACTGGCTAGTGTTGTTGAATGTTGGAATCGTTGATTTTGGCGCGCTTCAGAATATTTATCGATTATCAAATGCAAGCATTATATCTATGCACACATGCACGCGAATATTTATGCATAGATTGTAACACGTCTATTGTTTCGCAATGGGCAACCTCAGCTAGCTCAGATTTCTCAGGGTGGGTAACTCCAACCCAGCCCATAGACGGTACAGATTCGAAACAACTCGACCTTCACAACACTACATATTGACCTACATGCACACACAAAATAAACGAAACAGTTGGCAGGCCCGGTGTACATGGCCACGACGTACCCGCCCTTCCTGCAATGCACCTCTGGGGTTTTGTAGGTGCATCGCCCTTATATGGAATTGGCGGTTAATCTTATCCATGCTCCCGGCGATTCTCCCCCTCCCAAACGAATCTACTCGCAATTCATTTTTACTTTCTATATTTTATATGTATTCATTATTAACTTAATATCTATTACGTAACTCTAAGAAAAAAAAATCACAAAAAAAAAAACAAAAAAAAGAAAACAAAAAGAAAAATTCCACTTTAAACTTAATCGCCATGTAAGGGGCTCCCTCCCTCTCTATTTTCGCTGCATCTGGCATCCCAATAGGTTTGTGCTTAAGCCGCTTGACAATCGTAAGACAAATTTGTGGAGGTATTCGATTGGCGCTATCGATAATTTAATTTTTTAAAATATAAATTGTCGTATATGCAGACTAGCTGTGTTCCAGAGAAAAACTATAGATTATTAAGTACAGACTAGCTGCGTGAGAAATGCGATAGTATTACTATCAAAAACTATCGATACCATATGAAGTGTTTGATATGTAACGCTTGGTGTGTATCGGAAAGTTGTAAACAGCATTTGACTATCAGAAAAAACAATAATGAGTTTTAACGACAACGCTAATTTCCTAAACTTTTTAAAGTACTCACAGTCGCTGACCAAGTGGGTAAGTAAATGTTGACAATGTTGTTGGCACGCAACATGACCGACTTCATTTACAGCGTTCCTCTAGCGGGCCAGAGGTGATGTACATTGTTTTGTCACACGAGAGCTGCGATCTGGATTCGGTTGCCTCCACACTGGCGATTGCCTCCACACTGGCGATTGCCTACTTGTACTTTCGCCAGACGGACACAGTGAAGAACGTAGTTATACCCGTTTTGAATATGTTGCGTCGCGACTTTCCCAGCAAAACTGAGGTTAGCTTTCTGCTCAAGATACAGTCGATCACGGCCGAGACACTGCCCCAGATTCTGAGGCGCGAATTCAAGCTGGTGTGCGCGAAGAATGCGAACTATCTTGTGCGTGTCGCCCTTTGTTGTTTTCCCATGGACGTGACACTTTTCATCTCGTACGAGTACGCAGAGCAGGCGCTGAGGCAGTTTGGTGCACTGAACGGATTGAATTTTATCATCCTACTGGGCACCAAATCACACTTAGGCGGCCGACTGGGGATCAAACAAATCGGAATTATAGCGCTGGACGCTCTGGCTGGTGTCGATAATCGCCGACTGTTCGATCACATGATTATCAATTTAAATGCGGCAGATCAGCCGCTGCTATCCCTGGAGCCGTATCGCAATCTGGACTTTATGCGTGGCGCCTTCTTCTACGTCAAAAAGTGGGACGTTAAATTTAATGATTTGATTAGTCTCATGCAGCGCATCATCTTCAACTTTATATCCAATGGCGAAGTCTAACATTGTTTCGCTTTTCACTTATAACTTAATCCATTAATATTTACAAATAAACAACTGAATTTTGATATAGTTCAACATGATTGAAGACCTCATCAGGTTTCAAAAGTTAATAATAATAATTAAAATACCATTTGCTTACAAAATTGTTCTTGAATATATGCGTAAATAAAGAATAAAATTCGCCAGATAGATTTTTGTCTGAAAATGAGAAATGGGAACATGGCCAAAGTAGTTGGCAACTTGTTAAGCATCGATAACAGATCTCACATATGCCCTTACATAAGTGTACATATAGAATTTGTTTAAGTAATTTAATGGAGTCAAACCATAAGTGAACTAAATAGGCATTGAAGCAACAGTGCTGACGGCCGAACTCTTTTAAGTTATGGTTTACGTGCGCCCACACAAACACATGGAAAACTTGGTCGGTCTGAGTGAAGATTATGGCAGAAGGGAAGCGGGTAGTTTGGGGAGGGAGGAAGGTGGCTCCTTGAGCCATTACACAATGCATTAATCTAATCATATGAGAATATGTGCGAGTTACTCACATCGCATCCAGTTGCCAAATACATGGACTCAAAAGTGGAGCTTAATATATATATGCATGTGTGTTCCCACACACACACACACACACACACACAGGCACATGGGCAGGCAAAAGTATTTGCAACTTGATTTATAAGCGCGCTGATGTCAGTTACGTGCACGCACTCAATAATGGGAGCAGTCTGATGGATATGCGGGGGTGTCGGAAGGGAAAGCGGGGATTTGGCGTCGCATGTCTGTTGTTGTCTTTGTGCTTTGGCAACAAGGATTTGCGAAGGACTCGCCGCTATTGCTTAAATTGCTTGCAACACTTTTTTTCTGTCTCCATCGCCATTTGCCATTTGGCTTTAATAAATCGCTTAGACCTCCACACCTGCAGTCTGTCCGCGCCGTCCCGCTCCCTGTAGTGCTGATAACAACGACAGAAGTCAAAGACGACGAAAAACAGGAAATTCTCTGACGTCAGTCGCCAGTCGAGAGTTAAGCGTCGAGAGTCGACATTATTTTCTGGCGCCACTCGCAACACATCCATCAGCCCCGCATTTGTATGAAGAACTTAATGCTCCCGGGAGGGGTAGCTTGGGCAGGTGAAAGGGCCTTGGCTTTGGAGCTGCCTTCCTAATTCTTATATTACTCGTCTTTGTATTACTTTTTTCGATATACACTTGCACAGGGTAACTCGAAATGTGTATTGCTTTTGAGGAGACACCACAGAGACACCTCAACCCATCGAATATTGTTACTATGAACACGGAAAATGAGGTGCAACTTATTTCATGAATTTAGCTGATTCCGCAAATTGGCGGCATGCAATTCACCCGGTTTTGCTGCACATATTTCTTTTCGCAGCAGTTGCGTCTACTTCTCATACAACATAACTACACAACTGTGGAGCAAACAATTAACAGCCAGACTCGAAACAGGCGTCGTAAGCTATATATTTGTTTAATTTACAAATTTTTGTAAAAATATTTGTATAACACGTAAATTTGTTTAATAAAAGGCAAACATAAATCGAAAAAAGCGGTAAAATTCAGCTATAAAGAAAATTTGTTTTAAAACAAACAAACTAACTACAGCAGATGCTTTGCTAAAATTTCACTAGAAAATATTTTTTTTATTGTCTTGTAGAGTATCTAAACGTCGCCATCGCATTGATAGACATTCGTGCCTGTTGTATTTGGTTCTTTTCTCTGTTTCGCTGCACGTTTCTATACTTTGATACGGAAGGTATTATAGTATATTGTTTTTGTGCAATGTCCGTCATGCTGTCTGTCCCACACATGCGTACATAATCGCCAATTCCGATATTTCAGAAAGTGAAAATAATAAGTCCGCATATCTTCCAGACCTAGAAGCTAACTTGCTGGTAACCTTTTCCAAGGATCGGCATATACATTTTTGGACCACGCCCACACCCGATGACCCCAGGAGACTCGACCCTAGAAATTTGAAATGCGCATATCTTCCACAATTTGTAAGGTAGACTCCCCTAAGAGGTCGATAAAAAATTGGATGGCCACGGCCACTCAAACTCCCTAATCCTATTCACCTGTTAGAGTAAATCGATAAGACCAAATTTGAAGGGAATATTGCTAGTAGCACTCTTCAAAAATTATCAGCTGGCATTACGTATGGTATCAAAGTATTTCGCAGTTTGTTACGCGGGACTCCAGCGTTCTCTCTTGTTTTCTTTGCGCTTCTTGTTTACTATTGCATACTCTTATGCGCTGGGCGCGTAATGAAGATAATTGCTGTTGAGCGCAGCTCTAAGCGGATTTTGGAGCCACCACCACCTGCAACTAAATGCCCACTCTCCCATTCCAAACGGTATTTAGCTGTCTGTGTTGTCAACAAAAGTTTTCGCAATTGGCTTCTATTCGTATACCCTACACACAAAATATATCTGTGACTGACTAGAATATGCATTTGATAATAAGTTAAACTTATAAATGAAATTAGAGTATTTAAAATTATTCATTTTCGGATTTACTTCAGCTTAAGTTGTAATAATTTATTGTAATTCACAAAATGCTTAATTTTCGGATTTACTTCAGCCTTAGATTTCATTTATTTTGAATATATATGTATACATCCCTGTATTCAGCTGACCAAAAGCTAAGTGTACATTTGTAGAGCATTTTAAAGTCGTATTCGTTTTATTTCGCTAACGCTCTTATTTATAATTTCGTTTCAGTAACGCAAAAAGGTTTCCCTTTTTAATTTGCACTTGCCATGGGTAAATTGGTTGTGCATGGCAACGTTTGTATTTCAAAGAGCGCACGAGGCTTGCATTAATTAAATTCATTAGAATGTTAAAAGGTGTACCCAAGTATGCATGAAGCTGTTGTAACTGCTGTCACTGTTGTACCTGATGCAGCAGCTGAAGCAGCAGCTAATTGGGAAATGGCTTAAAGTGTGTGGCAAACAAAGCTTAGGTGTGATGCGATCTGATAGGGCAGTCAACATCGAAATAACATCTGAGACAAAGCACAACTTAGCTTAGCCCAAAGATCTTAAATTGCAATTAAATATTGCGCGCGATTCCCTTGAACTGCAAGTCAAATACTTTGCCAATAGGACATGGACAAGCAGACAACAGGAGCAGCTGGAGCAGCGGGGATGACTTTATTGTCCGACCTGCCAGTTACCCAGCATGCGCTTGCTTTGCATATTTCCGGCTTCCGCTTTAGGTTGCGACATTGTCCCGCATTTTTATGCCGGCATTTACTCTTGGCTTTTACTTTTACCATTTCAATATACATACATTTCTTTTTCTATTTGCGTTTTTGTCAAAAACTTGTTTACAGGCCCAAAATTATTGTGAAAGACGCTAACGTTTATGACAAATATAAATATAATGCGGTTGCGTGTCTAGTGTGGTCTGGGTTGGACTGCTGTTGGCTGAGGGGTGTCTGAAGGGTGGCTGAGGGGTGGCTGCGACATTGGCTTTGCCATGTAACAGGTAATTGTTTTCGTGCCTGTCGTTTCGCTTCATTTGGGTTTGCTTTCGTGGCATCGCTTCAACTTAATTTTTTTTTCTTCTTTTTTATTTCGGCTTTGGCATAATTTATTGTATTCCTTGTCTCGCATTTGCATAAATATTTTAATTTGCATTTTAACAAAATGTGAAATTTGTTGCGGCCGGCAACACAAAGTCTATATATGTAGATACATATTTAAATAGTATCTGTGGGCTGTGTATTCCCAAAATGGCTTTATTGTTCTCTTATTTATCGTTCTAGGCTTTCTGCAAATGGTTGGCTTATTATTTTCCGTACCTATTTATTACTTAATATACTCTACTACCGAAGGCTTATTATGATCATAAGCACTTTTAACCTATATATAAGATCTTTCATACACCCATATAGACATTTTTTTAGATGGCGAAAAACTAACAATTTTGCTTAACCAAGTTAATTTATTATGATAATTGCCACTCTTAACTACACATATTTAAATGTATCATCAGCTCTCTTTCTCTGTGTTATGGAATTTTAATTAATATCTATTCAACTATACTGTTTATATTAGTTTGTTGGTTATTGCAGTCACCAAATACAGCAACAACAGCAAAGTTGGCAATTGGTAGTTGTGCTTTTGGTCATGTTCAAACTGATTCTCTTCTTATTACTCGTAGCTGAACAGGTATAAATAATTCATAAGATTTAAGCTTGATAGATGATAGACCTTGCTTATCGAAACAATTGTAAAGATTAATCTAATTCAAGCCAAATCCGACACTTAAAGGATTGCATACAATGATCCTCTCGCAATTACCGCAAGCATTTAAGCGATGGCCTGGCAACACTTCCAAATAAATTGGCAGTCTATCATACATATTTGACTCGCAGTATGCGCTGTTACGCAACTGTAATTGCATCTAAATTACAATATCCTTGGCAAGTAAGTCAAATGTATAAAAGATACGAGTTAAATAAAACTGAATTTGTGTGGCTTCAAACGCACATAATTTAATAAAGTCGAGGCATGTTAGGGGCTCGGCATTGCCCGGCGGCGTTTGTGCTCGCTCCAAAGCCGGCAATCACTTTATTATTAAGCTAGACGCACACTCGCACATGCACACACACGTAGAGAAAAACACACACATACACATGTATCCGCAGACACAGTTCATAAAAAAACAAACAAAATAATGGCATCAAATTTGAAGATTTGATGCGGGAAAATGCTTCTCACGTTTTTAGAATTTTGGTGGCTTTTGTGCGCATCTAGGCAGCTTATTGATAGATAATATATTTATATTTAAATAACACTTCATCATTCTGCTGTCGATGACGATGTTGGGGCCGCACTGTATTGTGATAGGCGCACGAACATCGCTGCGTATGCGTAATATTGTTTGCTTTCATGTTTCGATGCTGGGGCTGAAGCTGGCGCTTCGCTAGCGGTTGCCTTATAAATAAACTTGATCCATTACACACATACAATTTGACTTGGCTGCTGTCTTGAGTGCGATAAATTTTGGGCTTATGATTTTAGCCCTTTTATTATTGGCCACACCCGTTGTTTGTTCATCGCAGCGCATCGAGTGCCTTTCGCCTGCCATTTTCATCTCATTTTCATTCAATGGCACAGTCTCATTGTCATTTTCCTTTTCATTTTCGTTTTCATTTGCATTTTACTTTTGGCTTTTGCCTGTCCACTCAAGCGTAAAACAACGCTCGCAAACACAATCACAGAAATGTACACGCACACACCCACATACACCTACACATTCTCATACGCACACACATTCGCACACTCGCCGATGAGCAGCTCATTGTCGGCTTTTCGAAGAGCCATAGGCATTTGGTTGAAAATAAATAAACTATATAACGATAAGGCAGGCAAGCAAATTAAACACACACAAAGGCCTCTTTTCTCTTTTTTGTGTTGCTACAGAACAACATAAGTCCTTCCAGCCATGTTAGTTGTAAGGAGTTCACACTCAGCCAGCAGCAAATCAAACAAAATTAACACTATATAACAAAAGGATATTCGTAGCGAATGTCATTGGCAACACCGATTCTAAAGGAACCCATTATGAGATGACATGTCAAATGAACCACATTGCCAAAACGTAAAGCAAATCAATAACAGAGCTCGGCTTGTTCTGCAGTTTTATTTTATGTTATTTGTAACATGAATACGACAACCACGACTTCAATAAAATAGTAAATACTTTATTAACTTGAAATGGAAAAGTATGCGTTTATGCATTGACTTAGCTTTTGTTCAGAAGCAAGGTTTAAGATATTCTTTGCATTCAATATGTATGTCGAATACGAACCAAATCGCCAACAAAGCAGAATAACCTATACTGCTTTAATTTATAATCTAGCATCAGAGTAATGAGCGCAACACGTGCTCATAACTTAAATATATTTAAACTGAACTGCAAAGTACTTCCAACCAAGATAAACGGATAAGAGTTTTGCTAGAAATGTTGTATGGGAGTGTTGTTATTATTGAACAGAGTCTATCTCGAATAACTAAAGTGTTTTTATATTGCCAAAAGCATATTTGTGGGTGCAAAGATTTTTCTTCTCTAAATGATAGAATAATATGAAATTGTAGCTCGAGTCTAAAACTCTGCTATATATGATTCTGCAATAACTTTTATTCATAGTTATGAACATTGTTAAGGTTGTTGTACAACAACATCAGACTGGTAGTTTAATTTATTACAATCTATCAAAAGCATTTGAGAGAGATTTATGTTTTTTTCTTCGTGTCAACTTAAAAGATTATTTTATTGAGCCGTTATCTGTATGCATTTATGCGTGTATTTGTGAGGGTGTGTGTGTGTGTGGGATGGGGGGGGGGAGGGGGTCCATGTGCGTGCTCGTAATTATGTGCTACATCATCTTTTATGGGCATAACAGGCATACATCTCTCGCATTTATTTTCAAGTGTATCAAACAGAAAATGTTCATGCGTTTCATGCGCTCCGCCCCTCCCCTCCCCGATCGAGCCACTCGTTTGTTTGTGTTTAATCTCGTTTTAATGCCGTCGAGCATCATCGTAAAAATTATTACATTAAATGTCAGCACAAAGAGATGCGAGGCAACATTCAAGCACAACACAACAGGACATAAAGTAACAAAAGGTGAAGAAGAAGAAGAAGAAGAAGAAGAAGCAGAAGAAAAGGACGAAACTGAGAAATGAAAAGAGAAACAAGAACGGAGAACGAAAGCGAAAAGTTTGTAAGCGGCGGGCAAAAGGAAAAGTAGTCCGTCGGTTTAAGAGGGTCGTTATTATTAAATTTTACACACACACACACATACGTACTGAGCGCAATAATAAAATGTACGAATATATGCCCAAAAGTCATGTTACTATATCCCTACGCACACATACACACACACACAGAAGCATTATGCCCGAGCCACTAAAATTCAATTTTTACAAGCATAATGGTTGCAATGGTAGCACAGATGACACACACACACACACACAACTACACCCATACAAACATACATATTTAAAGGAGGACAAACACATACACTGCACACCTTTTGCTGTATTCTGTCTTCCGCGTTTGCAATTGTCTTTGTCTTTGTCTCTCTCTGTTGTTATTGTCGGCTTCTTTCTTTGTCTCGTTCATATTCTTCTCCTTCGGCTTGTACTTCTTTCTCTTATTTTTGGGCTCCTGAACGTCGGCAATGATTTTGCCAACTGTCAACTGCTTTTTATGTGTCGCACGTTATTAAACGAATTCAAGCGCGGAATATTGCCTGCCATCCAGCCAGCAAGCTGGCCTGGCTACCAGCCACCCAAGTATACTCTTCCGCTACACACGCACACTCACACAGCATACACCTTCTGTCATACACACCCACACATACACACACACTGCCCGCAGCCATCAAGCCTGCAAGTTGTTGGCCCTTTTCTCAATACCCGGCACGCCTCATAAAAGGCACATCAGCTGCCATTTTTCTGCTTCGCTACAAATTGAAAAATTCATAAATTCTCGCTTCTGTTTTACAGATAGCTCCCCCCACCAGCCCCATTCACATCTTATCTGGCGCGTGGCGACTGCTTAACGGCTCATTAGCCTAATAAATATGGCGCAGGCACAAACAATAGATCTGTTACGCTTATATTTAACTAAGGAAATGGGGTACACCTTAAGCAACAACATTTCCCCTATGAAAAGAATAACATTGGTTTGTACTCGTCGCTTGTACTTTCAAAGCTGCATTTCAATATGCTACAGTTCCAGTTTCGTAGTCAATCAATCAGTTGTCTCAAAAACATCTTTGCTTCTAGTTTACATTCAAAAATTGCATTAGAAAATTTAATATTTATTTCTTATATTAATTTAATATTTTTATTGGAAATGGTATTGATTTCTTATCTGATAACCCTAAGACTGGAATAATTACATATTAATTTAATATTTGAAAACAAGAAGCCACAAGTCCAATTCCAGCTTTCAATATAATAACATTTACTTTGTAATATCGACCGCTTTCAAACTACTCTCAATGAAAATGAAAAACCAGCTATTTCCAATCTGAACAAATCATCTTCATGGCTTATTTTAAGGTATGTTTGATAGTAGATTGGCAGCTGCTCAAAGTGGTATGCTGCAATTCTTAACACGCGCAACTCTCAAACAACTCAAGCTGCTAATCGTGACCAGCTGCACAAAGAATGTTGGTTATTAGGCGAAAAGTGCTTGTAATGTCGTTGCACTACTTTTTAACAGCAACTACTTCCTATGCGAACTCAAAATTGCATGTGTGAAACTGCAGTTCTTCGGTTGGCTGTCGAGCGTTGTCATATCCACAAACACACACACGCACACACACACACACAATCTGACACGCGTTCATACAAGAAATGTAACTAATGAGCCGTATAATCATTGTTATGTCAACAGTTTTCCTGTCTTTTGACAAACGACTCACACAGACCGTTGAGCGTGCTTTGAGTGTGTGTGTGTGTTTGTGTGTTTTGGAGACATCTTGGGGCGCAGGAAATCTACTTGCACATGTCAATATAAATAAGCGACATAGCTACACGCCTGAGTACCTACGACCTCAATCCCCCCCTCTCTGAACAGCATGTGTCAAAACTTTAGAGCGTGAGCGAAAAATGAAAGCCAGAAAAGCTTCATTATTATCATCGTTATTTCTATAACTGTTCTGTGTGTCAAGTGACACCCACCTTCACACACAACCACACACAAAAAAAAAAGTGACAGAGACTGGAATGTAATTGCTGGCAGTTAGCATCATGTAGGAAATAAGCAATTTGAGCGATCATTAATAAGTTAAAGCGGCAAAAAAGCGACCGTAAAAAAAAAAAAAAAAAAGAAGTAAAATAACACCAACGATGATGAAATAAAAATGACATCAACGTCTAAAGCACATTAAAAGCCAGGCACTCAGCACTCAAACAGACACACACAGAGACACAGACACACAGACACAAGACATAACACACATGTGTTAAAGAGCGAAGCTTAAAGGCACTTTGAAATGCGTCATCGGCAACTGATTGGTTGGTGGAAGATGCACACATCCGACAACAATGCACACGATGTAACGTGTCGTCATCACGAAAGGAAAGGAAATTGACTCAATTTGAAATACAGAGTCTTAAGGCACACACACACACACATACACCCAAAATAGTGACTGCAACCTCAACCTCTTTGCATGCAGTTGAATGCACACAGTTAGTAAGATTTGTGTGCCCCTTCCCCATAGATACACCAGCAGCCACCACTCTCCTCTAGTCCCCCATTGTCTGGCAGTTCAAGTTTGCCAAGGTAAATAAATTGCGTCAACAGCAGCCGAAAATGGTCGACGAGCCACAGCAACAATGCAAAATTATGTTAGTGGCTTTGGCTGGCCATCAAGCAGCTTGGGGTGAGGGGTAAGGTTTGCATTGCGGTTGGAGTTGTGGCTTACACAAAAAGAAAAAAATATACATACATATATACATGTTAAACAGAACACATAAACATAATAAACAAATACATTTTTTTTTTTTTGTATAATTTAATTAAGGTTTGGCGAGAAGCTGTTGGCTTCCTGACTTATTCTGCTTTGTAAACTGTGTTTGTATTTTATTTCTAGCTGTCGTTGCTTTAGGTTTAACTGTGCTGAGCTGTGCTGTGCTTTGCTGTACTGTGTTGTGCTAGTTAGCGACTTTTCGCTGCACTTTAAATGTCATTTGTTGAGTTTGTTCGCGGCCTTTAAACAAATTAGGATTACGTGTCAGCGGGCAGCCGGGCAGCTGCATCTAAGGACCTGGCATTGAGTTTACCCATGCGCATTGCTTTTTTAGCAACAAGACATTTTGCGGCTATTGCAATGCCACAATCCACCCTGCCCCCCACCTAAGCCCAACCAGTTACGCCATTGTCTACTTCTTGGGCGGTCGCTTTTGTTCCACTTGGCCGCATAGTAGCTAGAATTTGTCGTAACAAGATTTGTTTTTGATTTGAATTTTCTGTCGCCGTCTCCGTCACATCCCCTCCTCTTCTACTGCTGCTTGTTAAAAGTGTGTTGCAAACGCTAGGCGAAACATTTTTACATAAACAACTTTCTTTGTGCACCGAAATGCGAAAAACAGCAACAATAAGAACAATAACAAAAAGAAAACAAACTACAACAAGTACGCTGCAAGACTGCTCTGCAGGACAGGCCATGCCACTTAAGCCAATTAGTCTTCATGCCACAGCAGGGCAGATCCCCCCTGCTATGCGTCTCCTCAGCTGTTGTTGTTATGGTTTTCGCCTACTGTCTCGCCTTTGATTTGTATTTGTCAGTGTGTAAGGACAGCAACTGTGGCTCTAACCAATCAATGGGGCGTAAGAGCGATGTAATCTGTGCAAAATATTTATGTGGCCAGTATTTGGTGTTTTTGTTCAGCTAAGCTTGCACAGTCTTGAATCTGATTACTTGTTTAAGACTTGATTATCTTTAGTATAAATGTTTAACTAGACTTTCTTATCTCAAAATTTCGTACTAGGCTCCACTATTGTTGCAGTGTCGTTTCCGCTTTGATTGTCCTTTGCTTGCGCTGTCGTAGCTGCCTTTGACAGATTTAAATTGGTAATATGCTAAACTGTATACATATTTGAATGCAAGCTGACTGACAGACAATTGATTGGTATTCGCTTATTAAAATGTATATATATTCTAGTCATGATACCCTGAAGCGATAGCATAAGCATAAGCTATTCTCGAATTCGATATTTGAGTTTCTTAGTATCTTAATATAATCAAACTTAATAGCAAACTTTTACTCAGTGCATGGAAAAAAGTTATTCAATAAACTATTAAGTCCAATCAGAAAAAAGAGAGAATTATTAAAGAAATTATATATAACTAAAGTTATTGGAATAGAACTGGTTAGGGAGCAAACAACCGAGTATAATCATTTATTAATTTATGATAATTAATGTATTCATTTATTATACTTTATCTGAACTAAAAACTATCAAATAATTTTAAAAAAAAAATAAAAATGTTAATAAGCACAAGTTTAAAAAGTTGTTATTATAAATTAAACTTTATTAAACATAAAGCTTAGTAATAAGGAAAATAAAAGGAGTGGAGTTATGTCATTATTGGAAATTTGAAAACAGGGATTGATGGATTTAGAAATGAAACGAACAGTATTGTGCGAAGCGCAATCAACTTTACATAATGTCAATATACATAAAATGTACATAGAACAAAGAAGAAGCGGAATCAATTTCGCTTAATGGCAAATAAATAGCCGAGAATTTGTTAAGCATCGCTCAAAATTCTTATGCTAGCTGTGAGATTGACTGATTCGCTGAAATTTCAAACGTTTGACACAAAAACACCGCATTTGATTTCTCATTTAAATCGATAACCCATTCCAATGCCTTGGTCTTCCGTTTCCATTGAGCATATTGCAGATTGCCGATGTCGTTGTGACTTGAATATAAATCAAGTTCGCTGTTATCCAGTGGAAAATTTTAATCAGATATTCAGCATAAATATATGCAGTTTTTTTTCTTTTTTTCTCATACGCACAAGTCCGACGAATCATATCAACAATATTTTCTGTTTTCGTTTTTCTTTTCTCTTTTGGCACTGCTGCTGTTCTTGTTGTTGCTGTTTTGTTTTTCTCTCCTTTTTTCGTTATCTACGATAATGCATGCGTCCAACCCGTGTAGCACTGCCGCTGCCCCGCGGCTATCCACAATTCACAGCCCGCAGTCCTTTTTACATTGAGCTACTTTATTATGCTAAAAACTCTGGGCCAAAGTGTGTTATATGGCATAATCCACTAACGGAAATTGAGCAGGAATTTATTATGTTTCATATGCCTAAACAGGCGTCAGTATCAGAAAATACGGGAAGGAAAGGGCAAAGGGGCTGGGGGTTGTCAGTAGTCGAGAGCGAAAAGATGAAGATGTAACTGGCAGTGGGCGTTGTGTGGGCGCACAAATATATTATGAAATATGCAGGACACTCACAACTGGAAACCTCTCAAGCCACTAAACACACACAATTTCACTTATATACACACACACAAACGCACATACAAAACACATAGCGGACATATCAATAATTCAACAGTCCCAACGAAAAAGCCAAAGCAAAGTATACAAGCCAAAGGACTATCTGACTAATGCAGCTGCACATACAAATTCAAATTTGAGATAGTTGATATCAATAAACATATCTACAATTCGGATAGATCCGTAAGTCGGGTATACCATACTGTTGACTGTGACCCGAAGGGAATTATAATTGTGAGCGACGACGTTAAACAAAGCAAAAATAAGGCGCTGTCGACTTGATGAACTATGGAACTAAGTCGGAATTGATGTATGTACATATAATTGAGCTTTATTTGTATTTTTATTATGTCGCAACATATGTATTTATATATACACAGTTCATTCAGTTCGCCTAAATTTATTGCAATTTCTCTCTCTCTTTTTTGTTTATATTATGTCGAAATGAAATGCACGCCATTTGAAGCAATATTTCATCACAGTTAGCCAAGACAGACATATGGACAGAGGGGCGGGAACAGGTAAGCAGTCATGTATATAGGTACAAACATACATATGTATGTATAAATATATAAAAAGATTTATCGCTGCACTCATTTCATTTCGTTAGCATGTAATTTATGCCGGCAAATATTGAATTAATTCACTCTGCTTTATCAATACAACCGTGTATATTTTTCGTGGAAATACGGTTAATGAACTGTACTTGAACAGCCAAAAAGGCATGGCAATCCAAGCAAAAAACCCAGTGAAGCTGGTAAAATAAATTACATAATAATAATTGAGCAAGAACTTTATGATTCAAGTTATCATCAATGCGCTAATGCACTTAGTAAAAAGTAGCTCTACAAAACCATACATGGATGTCGTAGATGGAGCAATCTCCCGTTCATATCCTTGATAGACCACAAAAATAATTTTTATTCACAATATTATATATCATATATAAAATAATTTAGTTTAATTGGCTGCACAACATTCAAGAATTTGATGCGATTGCTTGAATACAATTACTGAAATGTTTGCTCACAACTGTTCTGTAGAGCTTAAAACCGGCGTAAGAAATCAAATTGTGAAAAGTAAACATACAATTATAATAATATTGCAATTCATTTTTACATAAGTGTAACCTGTTTCTTTGAATATGCCCGATTAATCAAAGTAATTAATTTGAACTCGGTCTGCTTTCGTTAAAAATAAATAAATAAAGAAATAAAGCGGCTTAAAAATACTGAAACACGACGTATACAAAAATAATAATAATAATAATAATCTTCAATACATAGCAACAGACTTTAATAAATTGTAATGCTCTTAAGCTTATTTTATAAATGCCGGAAAATATATTAACAATTTCAATTAGCGTAGCAGTGATAATGCATTTAAATATGTCTTAAATTTAAATGGTAATAATATTCTACATATTTTTGTATGGTTCAGAAAATAATACTTTATGGGTTAGCTGAGTGACGTTCATATAAATAGCGAAAAGGAAAAACTTGCTGATGCCAGTATAAAAACTTTTGACAAGTCTTAGTCTAAGTGACTGCAGTTTTTGTTGCCTTAAATTGCTTTTAGCCCATAAAAATCTGACGTAAGTCGACCTTAGATCACGAGCCGCTTTGAGCCGCACTCGTGAGTGTTAAAAGTACTCGTACTTAAAGTGCTTTTTTTGCTCGAGAGAGACATGCATTTGAAGTGATCCCGGTGAGATTCGTCAAAAGACTTTGTGGACAAACAAAGCCTAACAATAGAACAAAGAAATAAGAAATTGTTCAACACTTTTGCTGCAACTAGAGAAAAGATAGTATGTACGCCAACAAAGCAATTTCTGAAAGCTTACTCAGCTTGTATATAAAAAAAAAATTTTGAGACTTCTTTTCTTAAATATTTTATTTTTGAGCCAAGGGCTTTCTACCTAAAAATGCTATGGCTTTTTCAGTTAGAAAATGCATTGTCTTAATTTTGATCCATTTATAGAATTTCTTACCTTGCTTATTCAATTAAAATTACCAAGCAGGCGTGCACCAACCGAATTAAGCTACTTACACAATAATTGACTTGAACAAACTGCATTTGTGCCACATTTATCTTTAGATCCCGTCCCAAGCTGAGCAAACTAAGGGGCGCACCCTATCGATCCACCCAACCACTCAACCCAAGTGCCACAAAAGATAAAAAGTAAACTTTAGCAAAGTGCTAGTAGCTGCTGCAGCAGCAGCAGGAAGCAAGTGCAGCGGGGGTGCTGTAAGCTGGCGCTGAAATGTCTTGGGCTTTGTTTACCACCACGCGGCACTTCCGCTTCCTACTGCCAGTTGCGGTTGCTGTTGTTGCAGCTGCAACTACAGCTCCATCAAATTGCAGTATCCGCGACAGCGACATCTACGTCAAGCGCACGGCATCAATATCCAAGGCTTTTGACTACACACCTCGCGTCAGCCACCCCATAATCCTTAACCCTACCCATTCCAATTTCAATTCAAGTTCACTTCTTGCACCAGCACTCCCCCTTCTTTTCATTGTACTCTTTGTTTGTGTGGGTGCAAGATTAATGCATTTAAGCCAACTGGAGCCTCATTCCGTGTGGATATCTTAATACTTTGGTTTCACTTAAGATGAAGAGCTGACTATCCTCTCCCATTCCCGTGTTCCTTATCAAGCACTAGACAGGCTCAAGCTCTTTGCATATCGATAGCTCTTCAGCCAGTGACTTGTTACTGTTTAAAGAGTAGTTATCCGCGCTTAACTAACTAGTGGGGTGCAGAGAATGCAGTTTGATTGATGATTCAGACACCTTCTTTAAAAAGTTGGCATTTATTGGAGTCGCTCAAGCATGGAAAGTTTTACATCGCCATAAGTCAAAATTAAGGACCACCTAACTACCTAATTAAAGTTTAAACTTAAGTTAGTAAAATAGTTTAATTTCAATGCTATATTGATAAATGATTAATAAGAACACAGATGGATTTATTTACAATCCCTCTTTTCTGAAGACGTATACTCAGCAACCAAATGGCGTAATGTGACATGCATTAAGTGACAACAATTTTAGGGAGTATAAATAATAAATGTTTGAATTCAGATTATTCTATTTTAGGTGCAGTGATTGATGGAGTCTGTAAATGAAATTACAACAAATTCAATCAGGAATCTAAATAAGAATATATGTTTACTATACTTTACATTTCTCGCAACGCAGAGTAATGCTTTTGTACAAATAAGTAATTATTTTACACTTATTTTTTGATGAGATCAGTATACCAAATTAAATAAAGGGAACTACAACACAATGTGCTCAAAGTTGGCTATCCTTAGTTCAATATTTACACATTGGCATTAAAAATTTGTATAATGGGAAGCAGAGTTTAATGTTGTTTAAAATTAATAAAAGAACCATTGATGTGGTTGATGACATTATACACAAAACAACAAACAACTCATAGCCAGCAGCGTAGGGTCAGCGATGCAAATCTGTAATTAAATTACAAAAACGTGTAAATAAAACGAGCAGCAAAAAAAAAGAAGTGAAATGTGAAATGTGAGAAAAAAAATTAAATCACGCACCCAATACATGGAAAAGCATTTGAAATTGTATTACAGCTCTTGTTTTTGTTACTGGGTTCAATCATACAATAAATAACCCCTAACTAACCTTTATTGCAATCGATCGCGTGACTTAAATCGTAATCCATCCGCAAAACAACAACTTCTGCAAGCCCTAATAAAATCAAGTGTTAACTTGAGATTCCTTTAGGATTCTTCACACTTGACTCAATAAATTGAAATTTAAATTGTTTGCCTTAAAGACAAAGGCGACATCGAATTGATTACATTATTTATAGAGTGCTGCCTCATTTTGTTATTTAGCTATCTATCGCATTATTGAAATTTATGTGATTAAAAATTTCACTTAAGGAATGGGCTTAGATATAAAAGAATCGAATGAGAGGACCCAGAAAATTTCATTATTTAGAGAGCTCCGCAAAATATTTAATAGCGTTAGCTTTTAATGGAGTTTTCCAGAGATTTGCTGCAAATAAAACGTGTTCTCGGTTAAGTAGGCAACTATCTCTATTTCTCTCTCTCTCTCTCTCTCTCTCTCTCGCTCTCTCTCTCTGTGTGTGTGTTTACAACTCTGTCCTTCTTTTTATGCATATATGTGTGCATAAGAAGCAAATTAAATTAAATACATTTAGTTAAAGCGACAAACAGTTGTGCGCAAAGTTGCCATCAGGTGGCGCCACAAACTTCAAAACTACATTAGTCTTGAAAAAGATTTCACTCGTATCTTTTTGCGTGTATGCGTGTGTGCGTGTTCGTGTTCGTGAAAGTGTGTGTTATTTTTTGCATGATGCCTGGTAAAACTAACAAAGCACGTGGATAATTTTAGTTTTATGTAGTTTCTGTTGCAGACACACGAGCCAAACTTTTCAGAATTGTTTTTGCCAACAACAAACAACAACATGAGACTGCAGCAGTCGCAGCTATAAATCTTAGCATACCGCAGGGCGTACGCCAACTTTCGCTCCTCTAGCCCCAGTCTCACCGAGTGCCACAATGTGGCTTGAGCAATTTGTGTAACGGCAACAACACGAATAGCAACAATTGTACCCCACCAGTCGCTGCAACAAGAGAAATTGTACCAACAGTTAGTGCGGAAAGTATGTGCGCACGTATTCAGACTCTTGCCGTATTAGTTTTAGTTTCCACATCACATGATGCGGGTGTGTCATATTGAAAAAATTGATTTCGAATTGGGCCAAACAAAAAAAAAAAACAAGAGCAACAACAAGAAAAAATAGAAAGGAAAAACAAAGTGCAGAGTCTGAAACAAAATGACCGTCAGCAAGTAACAAATTTTTATTTCGAAATTAATTGCAGTGGTTACAACAAAAATGAAAAAAAAAACATTCGAAAACAGAGCGAGAAAACCAAACAAATCGGGTAAATCGAGAAATGTGCTCATGTATTCAGTAACAGCTTGTGTTTGTTTTCTTTTCTTCTTTTGTTTGTTTGTTTTTATACTCTACACCAATTGAAAATGGATAATACGCATATAACAAAGTATTGCAAAAGGTTTTAAGAAGCACTTGCGACCCCAGCCGAGTCGATCTAACCATGTCCATCTGCCTGTCTGATCAAATTACCTGTTTTTATAGATATAAACTTATGTTCATCGTATATCGTAGTGGAGCCCTCTAGATCAGACAGACAATAAACTGGAAATCACAAAAGGAAAAATCTCTTTCTCTCTCAATTCAGTTGAAACCCTGTTATAAAGGTCTAATATCTACTATTCAGATAGTACTCTGTTAAGTCGGCTTTGCTTTTTTTTGTTTTTTTGCATGTACTGAAAATGTTTATTGATTTCCCCGAATATTTAATTATTTGTAAATATGCAAGGAACGTATCTGTGGGATGGTATTTTAATATGTAATATGCCCATTGGAAACTAAAAAGGAAATATGCGGTTCAATTACAAATTTTCCGCTATGTGAATTCATTTTAATATAATATTCGATGTATAATAGAAATTTATATTTAGGGCAAACTAATGGCACACACACATCAGATGCCCAACAATAATAATGAATATCAATTTCAGGTCCGCTGTTGATTCTATTGAATTTTTGTCTACATATATCATACGTACATACATCCTGTATATATTTTTGACCAATTTACTTTTAAACTGAGACAACATCAGAGTCAACAAATGTCTCCAAGTTTGTTACAATCTCTTCACTTGGCACTTCATGTTTATTTATCTTGTTAGCCGCATGCCCGAACACAACAAGCAACCATTCCCCTTTGCATCATATAAATTAATCAATTGCAGACACACACACACACACACACACGCATACACACACATATAGACATACATATAGGATAACACTCGCCCGCAGGCAAATATTTGTCACATCAGTATAAATTCCGAATCTATGTGGCCGAACCACTCTGACCCCGAAACGAGTCGAATGGGGACGCCCAATTCTGCTGTCAATATAAGTCGTCTCTGTCACCGCCATCGCAAATATACACACACACACAGAGGCACACTCACGCATATGTGACATATGTACATATTCTGTGGACCGCTTGACTGATGCTGATGTTGACTGTGTGTTGTGTGCTCGTCTATAAATCATGTTAATTACGTTATAGCAAATAATTTGCCTGCATTTCCACAAACTACACATACAGAACTAACGTGGCCAGCTCGTCATTGCCCAGCATTCATTCATCATCTCTCAGTCCATCTGTTGTTGGCTGTTGCCAGTTGGCTCACATCTGTAATGCATCGCCTATTTGCTTGTTGTCATGCGGCTCGGCCCTATTTACAGTTGGTCTGAAACATCAGCCTATTGGGCGCATCCAGTGTGATAAAAGTCTGTTCCACTGCAACCACTAAACTGGAGTATTATCAATCCCAAGAATGTGTTCAGAAAATTAGAATTAGCAAAGAAACATGTTCAAAATTGAATACACTATCCAGGCGCTATATGTCATTTAAATATCGGGCTTGGCTACCGATATTCCAGGCTGTATTTGCTTCTTGGGTTACTCAAAAAAGATTTTAAAAACAACTTTACGAACTGATTTCGTCTGTCAGGGAAATTATTGTATCAACTTGTGGCACTTTTTCTATGAGCCCTTTAAAACATCGTGGCATCGTGTTTATTGGCGTTGCACAGCACTACAAACTGATTTCATGCAAGTCTGACCACATTACAAACAGTGGGAGTGAATAGCGATTGTCAGCTCGGAAATTTGTTTGCGCTCATTCAACTTTTAGTCGGAGCCTCTGCTTGTGCTGCATAACAATGCCCGTTGGCAGTCCCAGAGGACTGCGTAGCTGTGCGGCTGTAAAGGGGGACGCGTGAGTATGTGGAACGGTGGCCTGGTTTAATTGAGTTTGCCGCAAGCAAATAGCCCGACTGACAGTTGAAGTTGCAACTTTAAGCACTTGCCCACGACCACTGAAGAGCAGCAGCCAGCACTCGTGCAAGTCCTTTAGTTTTTCAACGCCTCATAGCCATAAAAATGTATAAGAAGGGTATCAATAAGTTAGAACCATTTGCCATGGGTAAATAGGTTTGGCCTGCAAAACGTAGTATACATATATTTAATTATGACATTCTTGTTATATCTATAATGAACTTGAGACGATAACAGTTGCTTTGTACTTATGCAAATTTCATCATTTTGATCTGTTACTGCTACCACTTACAAATCTGTTAAATCGACTCTGACAAAGACTAAGATTTGATTTCCGAAGAGGGTATCCTCCAGTCAAGTACTTGCCACATTATTCCTGGCAGTTTTTTTATTTTATTTGTTAAGCAGACAAGTGGCCATCATAAATTGGACCTCACAGAAAATGGCCTCGCGTCAAGATTTCAACACTCTAATAAAAAAAGAGGCAGGCCAAGACAATGGCGATAGGTCATCATCATTTGGAACATCGACGCTCGCTGACCACTTTTTTTGGTGGCCTACATATTTAACCATGTCGCCCATTCACAAGTGATATACAAGTACACACACACATATATATACGATATAGTCCTTTGGCCTTGTGAGCTGGATGTGTTTGTCGCTGGTCGTCGTTTAATGCAGTGGAAAAATTATTTGACTTGGCCGCTTCCGCTGCTGAATTTGCGGTTGAGTTTCTTTACAAACTTCAGACCCACTTACGTGGTTTGAGTTCGGGTTCGGTTTCGTTTGCAGTACCAACTCCCCCCATCTCTACAATCGGACCACGTCTTTTGTTGTGCCCCAGCTGTGAGTACTGGTGTGTGTACTTCAAATTTATGATTTTCCATGTGACTTTGAACAGTGCAAAGTTCTCCTGCTTTTGCCTTTGGGCATAGGTTTCCTTTTATACTACCACATCTTTTAGCTTCATCTTTACGCTTGCCTTCGTTCCGCTTGACATTTCACTTTATCCATTTTCACAATATTTTTCGTCTTTTCTGTTTTTTTTTTTTTGTGTGTGCCCTTTTGCTGACAAACATATTCGTTTTATTTTTTACTTTGCCCTGTGGTTTGCTTGTTGGGCAAAGGAGTTATTTGTCATACAAGCACGTACATTTTCAGACTGAAAGCCTCAAAAGACATACATTGCAGATTGGCTTGAAATATACTAAATCCATTAAATAAAATATGATTTGCTGGTGCTTTAATCAGTTGAATGGGCCAAGACTTAAAGCCCTGTAGCTACCGACATGCTTACAAAAGAGAATCAAGCTAATGTATCAAGCAACACAGAGGAGTAAGAGATTTATAAAAAATTAAATTTAATATTTCGTCTACATGAAAACTTTTATTAGCGATTAAACGAGTATTTCAATAAAAAGAAAACACAAAATATATATGTTTCATTCCATATTCGAACAAGTAAATTATTATAGGAAGCAAAAGCAATAATTAAAGAAATTAATGTGCTGCTTTTTTCTTCATATACATTTATAAATTTAAAAAAAAAGAAAGTTTCTCTGAGTTGTTTTGATTTTCTGTTCTTTGCCCATTCTTAATTCACTATGACATATCACTCATCAGGAATCTGACTATTAAGCATTTGGGTGCACTACGCTTTTTTACGGAACGTGACCTAAACACGATTGGGCTCATGGTATCAGTTCTTTTCATGTTTATAATTATTTTCTTATGGCTCACTTAAATACCTTTCACTACCAGCTGCCAGCTTCCTACTGCCTCCTGCTACTTGCCTCTCTGCCGCCTTCGCTATCTTCAGTGCTTTGTGATTTTTGTATTTGTTAAGCCTTTGTGGGTGGTGGGTGGTGGGTGGCTTCCCATTCTCTACTTTCTGCTCAGGCCTTGACTGCGGCCTTTTACCATACAGCCCTATATCAATAATGTGGATTTTTTTGGGGCTGGCAGTCGGCGGCTGTTGTCCCTTTGTTGCTTCTGTTGCATTCTTATATTATTGTTGTTGTTGTTGCTGCCGCTGTAACGATTTAATCTTTGGCTGCTGTGGATAATTGCTAGCTTAGGCATGCACATAAAAGTCATTACGTTGACTGCCGCAAAACGAGCAATTTAGATTTATTTTAATTAGTGTCTCAGCAGCAGTAGTAGCAACAACAACAACAATAAATGCTAATCAAAGATTTGGGTGCGGATGGAAAGCGTGTCTTGAAAAATGTCGCATCTTAAGCGATGTAGTTGCTTGGAAAATCTCATTGAAATCGACAGCAGCTGTTCGTTTTTGGTTTTCTTTCCCCCTCACCGATTCCCTTTATATCCCCTTGGTGAGGGTATTATGATGTTGTCACAAGCTGTGCAATACATGAAAACATCTTTAAACATATTATTTATGCCAAGCGCAAAGATGAGTCTATTTGCGTCTGCCCTAATAATTTTGAATATCAAGTCACATCAAATACTACTATACAATCCCAATTTAGTCATCTTATTTTTTCCCAAGATAGTCTTTAAAGTCTGATCACTATAATCAGAACTATACATCTGGTGCAGATTGATTAAGCCGACAAGGGCATTGAATATTCGATGTTTTCTTTAAAATTATTATTACTCGTCTTTTTTTTGTATGCCTTTGGTGCCTCTTGGCGTTAACGCGAGCAATTCAATATAATTTGCGTACAATTCGATTGCGAATAGTCGTCGTCGTCAAATTTATACTTTTAAGCCAAGGCCATTTCAGTAAAATTAAAATTACAGCTGAACAGATTTCAATTGCAAAACTTTGCTCTTTAAACTATACAAAACACTGTACCACTTCACCATAGCCACATATCTTTATTTTTCAATTGTAAGTTTTAAATTAATAGAGTTTTAATGTTTTTTCCAATACACAAATCCAAAAGAAAAAGTTGAGAAATTTGATTGTGTCAAATCGACTTTCTATAAATCGAACACTTAATTCATCATGTGGATTTATTTCGATTCATATTTAGTTAAGAAAGTAAAAGTTACTTTGAGAAGTAGATCGCCAACATACTATCAAAGGTCGAGCCAAACCTACCCCACTTTCTGAGTCCCTTCCACCTGTTTTCGAATGCTGTTACTTTGGTAACACATAATCGATTACACCCGAATCGATGCGAACCGATTCTTAAATATGTATATTGCGGGCTAACAATATCGCTGACTGTTTTTTTTAGTCGTTTGGTTAAAAAGGCACTGAGGCAATCAGTTAATTGTTTACGCCCAAGGCTTAAAGTTCTATTCTTTTTTTAAATTGATTTGGTGCCTTGGCTAATGATTCGCAGCCGTGCCCCATTGCTCCCACTCACACCTATTCTGTCACGCTGCGTATACGCAATATCAGTTACTTTGTTTCAATATGCATGCCACGCCTTACCACGCCAGCACATATGTGGGTACACGAACGTTCTCATATTCACTTAAGCAAATAAATTTAAAAAGAAACAAGAAGAGAAGAAAAGAGAGCA
The DNA here is from genome assembly GCA_035044025.1 of Drosophila paracracens. NCBI lineage: Eukaryota > Metazoa > Arthropoda > Insecta > Diptera > Drosophilidae > Drosophila > Drosophila paracracens. The sequence continues at coordinate 183,309 of JAWNMN010000838.1, forward strand.
GTGCTGGATTGCGTAGCTTGTTGTAGCTGTTGGTTGCTACTCAGGTATTTATGTTGCCTGAGTGCGCTACAGTTTTTAAGTTTGTTTGCACTGTGTTTGCAACGCAAGTCGAGGCACTACTTGCAAATATTCATTACAAACACACACCATACACTCAAACATACACACACAGAGTACAGTGGGGCGATGCCAGTAAGCGGTTAGCAAATTGCCGTCCCACTCACACAGCCATAGCCGTCGCTGTGTGAACTTAATGTGATTAAAATTGTATGGCTGTTGGTTGCTGGTGGCGCTTGTATCGCTACCTTATCGCTCTGCACTTTCACCTATGCCGTGCCCACCGTCCTCAATGCGCAATGCCTCCATTTTCTTGGAAGAACAAGACGCGCTCGCATTGCCTTTCAAAGTAAAGTGCGGCAGCTTTGGCATACTGACGACTTTTTTCTTCACCCATACCACTCAGCACACCATCGCAAGAACTAGTGCGACTTGAGATGAGGCAGCAACAGCTTAAAGTAGCAAATTTATTTGGCATTTCTTGATTTTATGTTGCGTTTATTTTGCGATTGCGCTTACGCCACATTGTCCCAGAGTCGGAACCAACAGCGACAGCATATAGCAGTGGCAGCGCCATTGTTAAAGCGCCGCTTAATGGATGCTTAAATTAAATTTTAAGGCCTTTCAAATTTAGTGTCGAGTTTTAGTGTTTGTCATTAGTGTTTTGGCAGGCGTTAAATATTTAATGGTCGCTGCGGCACTCGAGACGATGAGAACGATGCGAATGAGAAGGAGGATGAGGATGAGCAGCGGGCGAGAAAACCAGGACGCGCACAAGGACGTAAACGCAGACGTGAATGCCATTAGTAGTATTGCAAATTTACAACAAAGTATAGTGTAGCGGATAATTAATATGGCAAACAGACAGGAGCTAGTTGGCGGCAGCAGCTCTTGGTAAATTGACAGAATGTTTACGACACTTTTCCACTGGCCAGCAAAAATTACGATTGTTAAATGTCGAACCAAGAACACTGTTGCAAATATATTGAAGGGCTCATCCCCTCATGCCACACACCTACACATTTTAGTTTGGCGAACAGAAAGAAGCGTACTTATTTACCGCAATATTCAAGGGCATTTTTGAATTGAATTCGTGCTTAATGTGAGTACAATCGAATAAGCAGCGGTACATTTATGGGTTCAAGTCTATCGATTCAATTTGCCAAGTTATTTCATTTCATGGCAGATAAATCCAAAATATATCAAGTAATAAATGAAAATTAGAATTAGATAAAACTAACTGTTGACTTGCATATATTCCTTTTTCCTTTTTATGACACAATTTTATTTCGGCATTATTGAGTGAATACTGTCACCCAGTTCTGACTTACATATCATGTAGAATGAACGATATCAAGCTTGTGTGGGTTTTGAATATCTAATCTAATCCTAAAACAAAGCTTAGTTACACAATTGCCTCTATAAGCTTGAGTATGGAAATATGGAAATGAAATTAATTCAAAGCTCTTTAGAGCGGTCTGAGTAATTCTGACATCGAGGCTGAGCCATTGTAGACTGGGTTTTATTTGCAATCTAAATTAAGTTAAGTTATGCGATAATGATGATACTAATCATAATATAAGACGTAGTGTTGGCTTAGCGTGGCCCACACAAAAGCACCGTTGAATTATGCATATTGAAATCCAAAGAGTTAGCCAACAACTCAATTGGCACAACAATGTGAGAAAGGCAAGACCAAAATACACCGAGAAACGTATCCACAAAATATGTATGCAGACGCCGATGCAGATGCAGATGCCGATGCCGATGCCGATGCAGTTGCAGATGCAAATTCAGATATGAAAGCCAGCGATGACAATGGCTGAATAGCTATTAAATGTAGGAGGGGAGCTACTTTTAACCCAAATCTGCTGGCATAAAAGCCAGCGAGGCAGCCAAAATAGCAGCAGAGAGGCCATGCCACACATGAGCACAAATAATGCAGCGGCCATGTGGAGCACTGCCAAAGCCGCCACAGAAGTGGCAAGCGTTAGGAACAGCCAAATAGACACAGACACAGAGACAGACACAGACTGAGATAGCAACAAAAACAGCAATAGCAACTGCAACAACGACACTTGTCGCAGCCAGCCTGGCAGGCGTCATCCGGGTGCACATACCATAAGCACACACACGCTAGCTGGATTCCAGTTGCCAGATGCAGTTGAAGGCACTTTGGCATCGCCACATTCAGATGCACATGCTCGGGCGTGATTAAGCTGCAATTTTTATACAATATTTACACTCAGTGTGGGGCATTGTGAATTCTACTATTGCCGGAGAGTAGGGGGCGTTTTTAGAGGTTCTAGTGGCAAATCGTAGCTGTCCGTGCCACATAATGACATTCATGCACAGTTGCAAATGTCGGCAACAAGCGTCGCATCGCCTCCCCTTACCACGCGTCTTATTGCCGGCTGCCATATAATACAGATATTACAATGCGCGGATTATTAGGCATTATGCATATGTGTGCCCAACTCACACTATCTCTCTCTCTCCCTCCCTCTCTCTCTCTGTCTCTCTCTCTCTCTCTCTCTATTTCGATCTATCTCTCTCAGCTAGATGTTATTGTACTAACAATTTCTATTCATAAACGTGTGTGTGGCATGCAAATTTATTGTGTACTTTGTACACCAAGCCTAGCAACGGAATTTTCTTTTGGGCTTTGCTGTCGCTATGCTTTGAATGTTTGATTGGGATTTGAATTTACCTGAGGCATGTGTGGGACGGGACGGGAGGAGTGTGAGGGTTGCTTGTGGATATTGAAGGTATTGGGAATTGGGTGACAGGGCTTACTGCACAGAGAGTCCAACTATTTCTTGTTTGTAAACTCAGAAAAGTTTTCAGCCATAAAAATGTATGTTTGTTCCACGCTGTACACACAACTTTATCGAAGCGGCAACGTCAAGCAACATCAACGAAAGAAGCAATGTGCGTACGGACAATAAAATGTTTCCACAGCGAAATTTATCCTGGGTTAGTTTTGCTTTTACGCAGCTCCGTACTAAGCATAACATAATACATTTTGATGGACTAACTGAGTTGCCTCTAAAACGTATTCAATTCTAAGTCATGAGTTTCCTTTAAATCTGAAGAACCTCCTCCGTTCTTATTTTAAAATAGGTTCAACTTAATTGGAGCTAACAGTTACAATAACAATAAATGATAATTAATATTGCCCTTTTTTTTAACTAAGAAAAGCATGTTTTCCATTAAGCTCTTTTGTGACCCGTTAATGGTCATTGTGTGATGGACACTGAGCCTCTCACACACATACACACATACCAAGTTGTGGTAGAGTTTTTTTTTAATTTGCCATTTAATACTTAAGGGCCAACAAATAAATTACAATTACACAGAAAATAAATAAAACACAACAGTGAAATGCCCTTAAAAATGATATCATCAAACAAATAAAAGTGGCAGAGCAAAAAAAAACCGTAAAACTGTTGTTATTAATTAAGTGGCATTAAATGTCGAGCATTTGAAGTCGATAAGGACAAACAAAATCCAGCAAAAAACCACAATTTGCAATAAAACCAACCACTCGCAATTTAACAAAAGCCTGAAACAATATTTAGCAGCAACAATTTTACTTGCAAAGACATTTTGATTCATTTCATTGAAAATGTTTCCCTTTTTGTTTTGTTTTTTAACCGCAATAGCAATAGGCTAATACGCCAACACTGAGCGTGGTCAGTTCCTGTTAGCTGGCTAAATAATATTTAAACACATTTTATACATATTCTCTCATTCCCTTACAATTTCTCCTTGCTGGTTCCTCTATCAAATTGCCAACCACAAAGCCGTAATCAAAATATTTCATACCACAAATTTGATTTTGACGATTTCATAATTTGAAATTGTCATAACAACCTGCTTTTGAAATTCAACACTTGACAAATACCAACATCATTTGCCGTGCAGCAAAATTTATTGGGGATAGCATTTTTACTCACACTTTGAACTCAACTCAAATCCACAAATTCTCATTGTAAGGCAACATCAAACTGATTTTTTCTTTTTTGTTATATCTCATATAGAAACAAATATGATAAATTAAAAATTGTTCAACAAATTAAAAAATACGATACAAATCTCAAGTTTTGTTGAAATTTTTGTATTATAATTTTTGGGAAGAGTTAATATGTCATTTGCTGGTCAATAATGGTGGTCAAATAATGTGGTACAACCTTTTTTGGTACCATTAAATGATATCTCATACCCAATATAGTATATATAGTTCAAATATCTTTAAATGATTATTGACCTTTATTCATAGTAAACCGAGTTTAGTTTGTGCACTCACTTTGACTGTTCCCATTTGTTTACTATTTGTCAAGGGGCCAACTATCGTTTCGAAACAGCAATTAATTTATGATTCCAACACAATTAGCACATCAATTTAATGTATAAAGCAACGCTTAGCAAGTTGACTACGGTTGACGATTCTGCTGGCAAACTATGGGCATTCATTTGTAGTTGCAAACAAGCTCGTAAATAAAACAGTGCAAATGCATTGGCAGCAAATTAGGCAACAACAACTAACAATAGTCATAGATCGTAATGCAGCATTTGCCAATGGCTGTGTAGCAGCCCTGAGCTAACTGATTTAACACCAATGCAGATAAGGAGCACAAGTTGGAGCGCTTTGGACGAGTGTGCTCGACCGGTACACAGCCTGTAATCGGATTAGGGGCACCTCCATCAAATGACTACTCTCACATATCTACATTAATATTCTATCTTCTATCCTGTCAAGGAGATCCAAGTGTTTTACTTTGAGCTGCAATTATAAATTTTCCATTATCTTTTTTACCGCTAGACAGATATATTTTTTTTTTAATATCAGTGAGTTGGCATTATTTTATATGTTGCTTTGAAAATTAAAAAGAAATATGTATAGCAAATCGAACCGAAGTCCAGCCCACGTCCTCACAACCGTGAGGACTCGATTTTCATATTTCAAAAAGTCGGATTCTTAAGACTTAATTACGTAACACAAACAACATGAAACTCGTTAATATGACTGCTGCTGTTGTTACATAAAAATATTAAATCTGTATACAATCGAATAATAGTACACTTCTTAGCCCTAATTTGAGAACAGGGTATAGAGCCACGCACACACACACACACACACACACACACGCATATATATATATATAGAACTGTTGTGCTGTAAAATATGGCCATATATAGATGTGTGTATGAATTTTAGAGCAGCGTTCCATCAAATAATTTCAAATCCACAAGCATATTGTTACGGTCATCTAGCTAAGTGTGAGCCAATTTGTGTGTATGTGCGTGCGTGTGTGTGTGTGAGTGCGTGCGCGCTTGTTTGAGTGTGACTATGTGCGTAAATAACACATTCCTTATGTAGGCTGCCTACCAACTAGCTGGCAATTGTCGGTACTGCCCGGAGGCAAATTGGTAGCCTGCAACTGTTATTAAACATTAATTTATGCATTACAAGAGCGCTTAAATTAATCAGTAAATTGCATTCTGCTCATTCGAAGTTCAAACACACATGCACAGTGTTCACAAGGGGATAATGTCATTCAAATCTGAATTCTGGTGGCTTAAAGCAAATTAAATTGCCACAAAGCTGTTTGCTTTTTGACAGTCCACTCATTTATTTAAATTTGTGCCTTTGAGCGTAATTTAAATATCTGATGCTACAATTGTAGGGGGAATGATTTGAATTGAATTAAACAAATTACACTTTTTTTTATGTCGACAACTTTTACGTTTTTTTTTTTGGATTTCACGTATTCAAAAACATTTGATAATTGTTGTATATTTATTACTTCCATTTTCAATCCTGTGTTATTTTGAACAAGGCACACATTTCCCTACATTTAACCAAATATGAGAAACTATTTAATAGATTTTTCAACTCAACTCTTTCTTTTTCTCCCGCTCTTGCACTCAACTCATTTCAGGTTAACTTTCATAGACAGCATACAATTTGTTATCTCGCTTCAGGTAAGTGCTCACCAGCCAGGCAAATGCGTCCACAAGAATGCAACTTATAAGAGAGAAATGCAAACAAAATATAATTTTTGCTGGTAAGCAATTTGATTTACCTCCCAAGAGCATAGCTCATACTTAATCGTATTCCTGCTGCTGTTGTCGGCTCACTGAAACAGTTTCGTTGGGTCAATTTAGTTTTTTTTAGGACCAGGCTGCCTCCATTCCATTATATTGTATGACTGCTGTCATTCCATCAGACTGTCCATCCGCCCTAGCCTTCTGCCTCGCTGCTCCCATCTCCGCCCCCGGGTCAGCTCTGCTGTTGTTGCAGCTCTGTTGAATGATAAATGGCTGACATTGCGGTTGTAGGCAACATTAAGCGCTGTTGAAAACGCCACAGATTGCAATTGTGGCCAGCGCACTCTTACAAGCTGGCCTTCATACCCTGCGATTCACTGTCGCCCACTTACTTGCCGCGCCCAGCCATTTACTAGCTGATTTTTTATATGCACTCTTCTTGCACTCGTCAAAGTTTTGCGAGCTGCTTTTTGTGCTGCACATCGCTCTAAGCTCCAAGAGCTACGATTTTCTGACAGACAGCAAATTTGTAATTTGTAATGCTCAGAGTGCCAAGCTCTACTGTGGTTGTTGTTACTGTTTTTGCTACCGGTCAACAGTTAACAGTTACCAGTGAAATGCAATTGTGAGCTCTTGCGCTGATTTAATGATGTTTTATAAAAGCGCACATCAAAAGCGAGCTTCCCTCCTAAAACTATGACGCTCCTATGATCATTACAACTTTGTAAGGCAGGTAAGAGTTTTAAAAATAGAACCTGACTGCTTGTGCTGCTACCACGGATGAAAATTGATTTAAGCGACAGTACTTAATCCAAGCACTGCAAGATATATTTAAATAGAGAATTTAAAATGTGTTAAAACAGATTTTCTTTAAATCAAGTAAAAATATAATACTTGAAAGAGTTAAGCAATGCTTAGTACCTTAACGTAAATTTCAAGAAACGGATCAATCTATGTCGGCAGCTGTCATTAAGACATGGCACACAACACCCACCATCAAAAGCAAACTTATCCTCAGCACGATAGCAATTTTAAATCTAGCCGAAGACCACTCAATCGTAATCATCTGGGTACCCAGGCAAACTGACACGATGGCAAATGTGTAGGCCAGGACTGGATCGGTGTTGACAGTGCTTGCTAGTCTTTCGTCACACTCAAATAGCCCAAGCAGAAATTAAACAAATACCACTTCTGATGTGTCGCATCTTAAAGGTATTTCTAGCCATTAACATGACTTAAAATATGCACAGCTTCCAATGAATATAGTTTGCGTCTCACCCTGTCCTAACTAAGTACATCCAAATTGTAATAGGAAACACGTGTCATGTCTAGCCCTGTAAGCAGCTCCCACACAAGCATCTCCATTTCAATTGCACTCTTCAATAGTAAAACAAGTAAGAATGCTGTAGTCGTGTAAGCTCGATTACGATATACTCTGACCCCAGCTGTTAAATATATTCTAATGTTATTGCCAAATTTCCCTTTACAAAGATTTGCACACCCAAATGTAAGCAGGCACAGAAGAGTAAATATAAACTAAGGCAAGCCCGAACTGAAATCAAAAGCTTGCGACAAACGGTTTTATATACATATATATATTTATATACATATATATGCATGCAATCGGAGATAAGAGTGCTCTGCAAAATAAACATAAATATATTTATGCTCGCTTCGATTATAATGCAATCCGTTTTCTCACACAGACATGCGCATATTTATGCATTGCTGATTGTAATAAGATTAATTTGAGAATATATTTATAAATACTATAAATACCCATTGAGTTGAGTCCAGTTGAGTAATAATATGTCAATGCATAATATTGCGTTTATTGCAATGGAAATGTATTCATATTCGCGAAAGAAAAGACACTTATCGATATAAAATAAAGTAATATGTGCGTCACAGACAGACGGACGGTTGGGCAGGCTGATTTATAATGTATATACTTTACTTCTGCCTGTTACATACATTTGCACAAAACCATTATACCCTTTTACACATTTTTAATTAGATCAAGGTATAGATATAAATTATCTTGGGCTGATACCACTTCAATGAGCCTGGATTTAATCAAATATTAAATGACGTCTAACACGCCACTCGTTTAATAATTTTTAAGTGAATAGATAATGTGTGTTGTTTTTTTAAACGTGATTGCTTTCATTTAATTGGCGCATCAAATTAGGGGCAATTATGTGATTAAAATACTCAAATACATTTATAATTTGCAGGTATTGTTTTTAAATGGCATTCATAATTAATGCATAAGCTACAGCAGCATTCTCATCCGCAAAATAAACGTCAATTAATTATAACATTAGTTACGCGAAATGTAAACAAGTTTAAAAATTACAAACATGTAGTGCGACTAAGTTCTACCCTAGTAATTGGTATTTATTTATTTTAATCGAAATGTCATTAATAAACTACAATAAGGGACTTAATAGAAGGCTTTAATGAATGTATCTATTAATATCGCTATTCTTTCATATACCAAAGCGAAAACTTTGCAATTACACATCATACCTTAAGCACCAAAAACAAAAATAGCGTATTGCTAATAGGATTATGGAAATATTTTTCGCGTGAATTGATGAATTAATTTCTCATAAGCCCTTTTTATTCATGTTTACGCGTGCGAGGTATAAAATTAATGAAAGCAGTTTCAAAGGAAAACAAAACCAAAATCTGTAAATTGCCAAATGCCCGCGGACATACACAAAAATAATATGTTTAATGCATGATATATGCATAACATTTGTATGTATGTACGCATGTGTATATGTATTGATGTAATGACAGCGAAAATATTATGATGGCTTTCTAACTAAAAGCAATAAAAAATGTTGTCAAAGCTCTGAAACGCGACTGCTGACAGCTTAATTGCTAATGGATTTCATGAGAATGCATCTTATACCTAATTGCGGTTGAATTTTGGACAGCAATGTGCCAGCGAAATAGCTAATCCCCAACTAAATAGATAAGCCGTCATGATTTTATAAGGCACGCTGACCACAGAATATTTTATTTATGAACGGTGTTAAAGTGATGTTCAACGAATCCATAGACAATGTGTGGCTTCTTTACATGAAGAACATGATCAGAATGAACCGTAAGGATTAAATTTTTAGGTATTTTTTTTTCATTTATTATTATTAATTTATTTATTTCTTCATAGCATAGAAAACATGTTGGTTTAAAAAAAAAATGTATTGCTCGAGAATATTTGGACCAGCTGATTAAAAACTGGGTACACATAATCTATAAATTTCTCACATTTGCAAAACATATTTGATTAACTGAAAGGAACAGGATAGTTCAGTTAAACTAGTATACGTCACATATATATTTGAAATGCCGCAGATTCACTTTGCTTTTCCAAATTTGCAGTTACACTTATAGCTAGCTGTGCAAAATTTATGTTGACATATTACTCATACGTAATGTTGACAACCGCTGGTGGCCCAGCTACAGTTGATAGGCAAACATGTTGACAACATGCAGCTGCGAGGGCTATTGCCCAGTTATTAACCGACTTTGGCTTTGGCGATGCGCTTCTCTTTTTTATTTGAGTTGGCCAAAAAAACAAATGGCTAGGCCATCAACCACAAACTATGCTGGCCCAAGCACAAACATAACCATATCCATATATGTGTGTATGTATGAGTTTGTGTCCGATACTTGGGCATTTGCCATGTGCCTCGCCATCGTTTAGCTGCTTGCTGTTGGCAAAAGATCTAATTTTTCAAACCACAAAAAAAACACTCACAAATTTCCTATTGCAAATCGAGCAACAGTCTTGCCAAAGAAAAGTATGCTACAATTTTTTTCTCACAGAGATGTATACCAAGCACACCAGCCCTGCCCCTACCAGCCTCAATATATGCCCTTCTTTCACCCCTTAACTATTATACAACCTTATTTGTTATCCAGATACGAAATACCCTATCAATGTGCATAACTAACTTCTCACGAAATATACTTTTCACATATAGTAAACGACATTAACGAAATCTGTCATTAGTTTAAGTTAGTCAAGAATATTGTTTTATCATAATCGGTATACATAACATATTTTTTTTTTTTTTTTTAATGTAGCATTTTAATTTAATATTGATCAACCTATTGGTTTTAACATATTACAATATTACGTAACAATACATAAACTTGAACTTCAAATTCAATACAATTATTGAATACTCAATTGAACCTTAGCAATCTCCCTCTGTCCCTCTCACTCTCTCTCTCACTCTCTCTCTCTGTCTCTGTCTCTGTTTCTTTCCCTTCTCAATTTATTTATCACCCCTCTGTGCCTACAACGAAATGCTAGAGTATTTGGCGCTCGCCTTTCTATGAAATTATTCTGTCTCTTGTTATTTTCATTTTGTTTTTGATTTGATTTTATTTGTTTTTTTCTTTTCATTTCATAAGTAAAATGGGTGAGCCCCATCGAACCAACTGACGCACTTATTTTGCGCTTTGAATCCAATCACGTACCAATTTTCCAAATTTAACCTTTTTGAGCCGGGTCGGCGGTTGAGCGGCAATTGGCGGCAATTGAACTCGACACTGTGTCTGTGCCTTACTGTGGTACGATGTGGTGTGTTGCCAGTCGCTGTTGCCAATAAAAACCATTTGCCAAAGTGAAATTTATATGGGCGATTCAATAAAAAGGGGCAGGAGTTACCCAAACGATACGTGGCAAGGGGAATTACTCACGTTGCCAACGTTCTTTGAACCGTTTCAATTGACCAGCGGCACTTACACTGGCCCTATAACTGTCTCTGTCTCTGTCACTGTCACTACCGCTGTCGCTGTCTCTGTCCCTCAGCGCACCGCACCTGCGTCTCGTTTCTCTGATTGTGCCCTTTGGGTTTGGTTCTCCCTTTGGAGCCTATAGTCGTATTCAGGCCACTTTCTACGACTGCACTTTGATGCGGCCCCTTTTGCCATATTCCGAAAGCTGCGTTATTTGAGTGGCTCACGAATTTAGCTTCACTTGCCCAGTCTTTGCTTGCTCCCCAGGCCCAATTATTTGCTGTCTTCTTTTGGCCGTTCAATGCCTGTAAGCGACACCATAAAATTTTGAACGTGATGAACCGAAGCAGTGCACTCACTGACCTCTCCAAACGGTGACCCCATCGATATGCACACAACTGTTTGACTCTCTTTTACACACTCTGTCTCTTTCTGTCTCTCTCGCTCTTTCTCGATCTCTCTCGCTTTGTCTGCACACAATATTTTGCTCAGTTTATTGAAAGCGCGTATTTACAGCATTATATTACTTTATAATACATGACCAGAACAAGGCGCTTTGGGTCTACATCCATGTCGTGTCATGTCTGCCTTGGAGGGCCAAGAACGCTAACCGGTCCAACACTTTCTTACAACACTTTACTTTATTCGCATTTTCGCATTTCGTTCATGTTTTCTCGTTGTTTTCGTAACAGTCGAGTGCAAATGTAAGTGTTGAACTTATTGCAGTGATTGATGAAGCTACTTATTTGAGTTCAAATGATTACAAGCGACAATGTTGAATACTTAAATATAATTTTGTCTTGTCGACAGCAATAAATCAGCCAGTGCTGCAAATTCGATAAATTATTTGATTACAACCAATTTATTTATTATAACGCACAATATTTAATATTTTAGTCCAACAAATAAAAATTCTATGTCAATAGCTGTTGAGAATTATAAATATTATATACAGCATTTAATTACTTATTTTGAGAATTTTGAATTTCCTTCAACAAAATTATGAATAGTATATTAGCCTAATTTAAGCAAAGAGTTTTCGTCCAATTAAATTATGTATATTATCAATGCATATCCACAGATAAGTATTTAAGACGAGATTATGAAATATTGCAAAATTTGTTCCTCATGAGAGAGTAGTCCGATGTTGACAATTTGTTGGTATTGTACAGTGTTTAACTAGTTAGATTTGCACAACAGATATGTATATGTTTCCACAGTTTATCACAATTCTTTGTTAATAACTTTGAACATTGATCGTAAGTACTTTTTGCAAACATAGCGAATGTTTAATTCAGCACAAAGCCAGCTAAGCAGGCACTTGCATTACAAAGGGATTTGCACCCAACACACACACACACACAATCTAAAGGGCTTTACCCTACGCTCTTTATAAGTATTCTTGTGTTCTTTATGAATACTCGTTTCGATGCTATCTGATCTGCTTTGGTGGGGCTTCAGCTACATTTTGGTTACAAATTGATGGCATATGTGCGGCATTAAATGCATTTGGTCAATGCTGGAGCTGAGTTGGGTTTCTGACCTGCTGGTGGCAGGTTCGCATATATGTATATACATATATAGAGAACGCTTATTTAATGCAGTGGCGGCATAATTTTTGCACGCGTAAGTCGCCTGCATTATCCGGGCTATAAATCGGACAAGGCTTTCTTTCCACTGCATGCGGTCGAGCAGTTAATTTTCCACTGGCGACTCAATTTGCACTCGATTTACAGCCCGGCTGACCACTGGCCAGTGGCCAATAGCGAGTCGCAAGTTGCACTTGCACCTGAAGCAGAGCCACTTGAGTGGCATTCATTCGATTCATTACCTTTATTGGTACACAGAACCCAGACTCTCGCTCTCTCTCTCTCTCTCTCTTTCTCTCATTCTCTCTCTTTCTCTCATTCTCTCTCTTTATCACTCTCGTCCTGTTTCTATCCCTCCCTTAATATATGTATCATAAAATGCTAAAACTCCGTCTATCCTTTTTCGGGCCATACGGATACCCAAAGTTTAGAATTCAATTTGTTTGCCAGCAGGCAAGCTGCCAAACCGAAACCAGCTCAATACGTGGGGCCGCTTAGCATTTGCCTGCCTGCCTGTCGCTCTGCTGAAAGTTATTGATTTAATTCGTATCTGGGGAATGCTTAATCAAAAAAATACCCGCTGCCAATTTGTGAGCCGCGAAGTGTGTGTAGTATATAGATGTATATATGTGTGTATGTGCGTATGTGTGTTGGGTGTGCGTCTGCTCAATGCTGTATTTGCGCATAGTTTTCGCCATTCTTATTTTATTCGCCATAATATCGATTGGCTCATAATTTCCCCACGGCTAGCTGGTCTTGGCTTGGCTCTTGGCTCAATTGCCTGTCAGTCAGTCACCAGTAGGACCACTCAGTCACATATACTTTCATGGCAGCTTTAATTCGGAACGTTTATTTAATATTGCTATTTTTTTTTATATTTTTTTTCGATTTATATCTGAGTGTGTCTTTACATAAAACTTAATTGAAAACTTACGTACAGTATTAGACAAAAGATGGATGCATTTAGATCTGTCATCTGCCAGAACTCTACACAGACCTTCCTGTTAAAGCTGACCAAGTACAGAATACTTCCTTACTGCTTCCTTTCACTGATGCACTTTCACATATTTCACTATGATCAAGGGAAAGTGATACTTAAATGATAGCTCAACCGTGCTCTGATAGCTCAACTGGAATGCACATCTCTAATAAAACGAATGTAATATAGATATAGTATTATTATCTATCTATAAAGTACTCAAACTAAACTATGTTTAGTCAGTTATTCGTATTTAGAGGGCTTTTATTGTTATGGCTTAAATACCATAAAAGTCAAAGCTTGCAGTGCACTGCACAAATGGCTTTAAAAGAAAGTATATATATGAAAAACCAAGCTTCGTTGCAAATGCTATATACAACTAGCGTATGAAAAGGGGTGAATGCAGAAATATTCTCACACAAGCTACAGTAATGTGGGTAAAGATGCCGGGAGCTTGGTACTGGCTGATGGTCAGACAGTGGTCAAGTCGTTCGAGTCGGGTGACAAAACGAAAATCCCGTTGCGGTTTTGCTCATCTCTACAAAGATTTTATTACATTCAAGTAATTTAAAATTTATGGATTCAAATTGAAAATGTTTTAAAAGTGGAGTAAATAAAAGCTGATGGCAAAATATTAAAAGTGGAGCTAACGATGCAAAGTTGTGGTTTTAAGGCCAGTATTAAGCCAGTGGGACAGCACTTTGGAACAGCATCCAGTTACGCGTACGTTTAATGGAGTGCCTAATGGTTGAACACGTCAGAACAGAATGGGCCAAATCCCCAGCAGCGACAGCCTGATGAATATAAATAGTTTGGCTTATTGGCTCCCAGCTAAACTCGCAAAAATGGGACACCCAGCAAAGAGAACAACTGATAGCAACAAACCTACAAGATTTTAATCAATTGGATTAACATATTGAATATTGTTACGATAAGCTGTAACTTATAGAATTTAAATTAAAAGCCGCCCACAGTCGGTCATTACAAATGTTCGTAAAACGTTCAGATAAAATCGGGGAAACGATTCTTACTATTAAGAGATAAAGCGGACGGAATCCACTGGACCGTAGATCTTATTAGTCCTGGAGAGTAACAATACAATTTTATTAATTAAGACTCGTACTGAAACAAACATTGGGAGTGATACTCCTCGTAAAAAATAGGCATTAGCAATTACATCAAAATAACCATTGCTAGGGGCTTTCATCTTTCACCTGTGGTTAGATAGGGGTGACTATGATCTACGACGTTAATCGAAGATCTCCTAAATAAACTTATGCTAACTAATTATTTCACCATGTCTCCCAAAAATGATTTTAACAATTTATATCACAATTATAATTCTTATTCAAACTAAGAAAATCACATAAGGGTCGAATAGCATCATCCGCACGATCTTAACTTAGGTCTCGTCCTCGAGAATTCTAACTACTTCAAAATGTTAATGTTCAAAATAAAAGGAAAATATTAATAAAATAAAATGAAAATTGTGGTTTAAAAATATAAAAAAAAAAAACAAGTATTTAAATAATGAACTTAATTAACAGGATTAATTTAAAAATGTAATAAAAAACGGAAAAAAAAGATTAAAAAAAAAAATGTATTTTAAGAAATTAATTAAACAAAATAATTGAAACAAACTTAATTTATTTTTTTATTTTTTTTTTTTTTAATGTAGCAATTTAATTTAATATTAATCAACATAGTGAAAAGTTATAAAATATAGTTTTGTGCAAAGTATAAATAATAGCAGGGAATTTAAAAATTAAATAACGAAAACATATAACTGGACTTAACATATTACAATATCACATAACATCAAATACAAGATCAAATATAACATTGTTGCACATTACCGTTACAATTAGCGTCCAGCTGTCCAGAAGTCGCGGGTGTGGAGGCGCTTTAAGCGTCTGCGGGTTGTATTCGACCCTAGTGAGCAAGCCAATGGGTTGACATAGTTATGTAACCGGCCATTGTAACGACTTGTATGGCGGTTTATTTGACTAATGACTGTCGGTACACAGAAGTCGTTGGGCAGCTCACATAGGGTGCAGCACCAGAGATGTCTCTTAGGACCTTGTTCTGCAGAACTTCAATATGGTTAACCCAAGATTTTGCCGCTGTGCCCCAAAATGGAATCCCATATGTCCATGTGGGCACGATGAGGCTCCCATACACCAGCTGCTTGTTGCTCAAGCTGAGTTTGCTGGATGGCTTCAGCAACCAGTTGAGTTTCGCTCTTTTCGATCTACATGCTGCTGCGGTTATCTGTATGTGTTTGCGCCAGGAAAGTTTCCTGTCCAGATACATACCCAGGTAGCGAACATGGTTCTCCTGTCGCATGATCGTTGAAACTTAATTTTATCAAGGAATTCAAAAAATTAATTTAAAAATTTAAATTCAAGCAACCTTAATAATAAAACTTAATATAAAAAAAAAAATGAAAGATTTTATGAAATTGAGGCATTGGGCCAAGAAAAAATGATTTGAAATTGCTGTATTAAATTAAAACATTCTGATGGTTTTTAAGCATAGATGTGGGCCAGGAGAGTTCCGGTCTGCAAGGGCTTATAAAATTTGACATGCCCAATACATCTGTTCCATCTGTCCATAAAGCAATAAAGAGTGGGAGTTCCTTTTGCTACACTCTTGAATATTCGCAATTGTTACGTTTTGCTAACAAAACAAATCCAGAGATCTGGTTCAACACTCTCAACTTGAGCTGGCAGCCACTCGAAACTGCCAGTGAATTGAGCAAGAGGTAACAATGGCGAGCAACTGCGATGGCCAGGACGAGAACAGGTCGACGACACTTCAACCTCAGCGCTGGTACAACCAACGAACTTTCAACGCAAAAGGTGCAAAATAAGAATAGCCAAACAATAAATAAAGCGGAAAACACTGAAGCAACAAGAACAGCTAACGCAACGGCAACAACAAAAGCCAGGTAAAGCTGTGGCAGTGGCAGTGGCAGTGGCAAACTTTTGAATTATTTATCTGGCGCTGAAAGGACGTTTTCATTAAAATTCAGCAGCGTATTTAAAGTGCGAGATAACTGCCAACAAGGCGATTATTCAAGTGAGTTCATTTGCCTGCAAGGAATGCAAAAAGCGCTGATACAATTTTTATTAACCTGCATAAATCAATATATATACATATATATATATATATTGATTAATATATTTATTTATATTTATATATATATATATTTATATATTTATAATGACAACAGTAATTTTGCAAGTAAACCAACTTGTTGTAGACTTGTTATTTTCAAAATAATCCATTTGTATTCGCTCGATTCGTTTAACAACGAAATCTATACATTTGATATGAAGATTAAGTACAACTATGACAGATTATGCCATTTGTTATGGATAACACGCACTCCAGCTTCTTTCAAGCTGAGATGTCTCAGCGCGGAAAGTATGTGGACTCCAACTTAAATCGTAACTATCGCAACATTGTGCCTACAATTGAGAACCGATGAAAAACATCAGCGACAATCGAACCGGACAGAGGCACCAGGTCTAAGACCAGCCAAATATCGCTCAGGCAACTATAATCAGAAATAATTTAAGCAAAAGTACCCAAGTGGCTCAAGACCAGCTAAGCTAGGTATTATCAGTTGTGGAATCTGCTGATTTGGAGACAATGAAGAGGAATCAGCCAGAAGAAGTTGCAGTATCTTAGGGAAACGTGTCTTAAGCTTGGAACACATACGAGAAACCCTAAACCCTCAATTCTTGAATTCGTGCAAGAAATAGGTTTGAGGGATAAGCTGTAGGATCAGAAGGCGGCACAATAGATGAAGCTAGGTCGGTGTGCATGAAGCCCCACAATAATCATAACAATAATAATAATAATAATCGTAATAATAATAATGATAATAATAATAATAATAACAATAATAATGATAATGATAATAAAGATAATAATAATGATAATAATCATAATAATAATGCCAATAATAATAAAATGGATATTAATAATAATACTAACCATAATTACCATTTGGTAAATTATTGGATATGCTACGGATCAGTTCATTTTATTTCTTTGGAAAAATACAATTTTTTTAAATTTCCCCTGAACAAAGTACTGATGGCTTTTTCGTAAGCCGTTCAGATTTTTGTATTCGTAAACGCTTTCTGTCCACGCCCGCTTACAAAACAAATCAAATTCAAAATTAAAGCTTTAAAAAATATAATTTACAGCTCACAAATATATAAAAGTGCACTTTTGCAGATGGATGCAGCAAGCAGACGCCGTTCAGCATATATGTATACTCATGGTCAGCATCGACAGACGAGTCTATCCCCGATACCCATTCGCTAAAAACTTTATGTTTTGAATAAAAGGTCTCAGAAAACTCCCGCAAAAAATTCTACAAATTCTACGATGATCGTGCACTAAGAACACAGAAGTCCAAACAACGTTGAAAACATACTTACTGTTATGACTGCTTAGTGCTACTACAATTCCTGTTTTTGCAGCCTTTTTTGTACAGTTTTCAACAGGGGCCACGATCTGATAAAAAGTGTAGGTCAGCATCAAGGAGAGGAGGGAATTGTAATTTGTAATACGGCATATCACAGGCAGGAAAATAGTTTACTTGTTAAAGGACAAAAATGCGCTGTTAAAAATTGTTTCGCATTTTAATTTAACTCGATTTTTTGCTGTTCGCATCTCTCCCTTTCCTCTTTTTGCTTATTTTGCGTTTTTGTGTCGCTTAAGAAGCAGAAATGCGAGTTCAGCGGCTGGTCGTATATGAATATTTCGGATGCTTATTATTGTTAGGCCTCTATATGCATCGGTATGTTTTCGTCCAGTTTTAATGCGCTCTATATGTTTTCCTGCACCATGCACATTACACGCACTTGTTTTTCACTCTTTCCATTTGTTTTTGTAACAATGAACAACTTTTTCATACGCGTTTTTTGTTAATTGTTGCCATAAAAAAGAAAACATGGAAAAATGCAAACGAATTAAGAGGTGAAAAAATCTTGATAAGTGCGGCGAGCGCTTCACAACTTTTCAGATCAAAAGGCGTGGCAAATGTTTTTTCATGCAGTATATAAAAAGTTTTATTTAACAAATTTAACATATATGAAATAAACTTTGCCCTCTCTCATGACATGATCACACCTCCTTTTAATGTTTTAAAAGTTTGCTTTTCTTTAAGTATCTGTTACAAAGCCCTTGCCGATTAGATTAGTTGGATTGAATATAATCAATAATTAGTATGAATTAATCACATCAATCTTTTGGTATCATCTGAAGAAATTTAAATTTATAAATAAAAAAGAATATTTGATTAGGCAACCTATCCGCAATTCAAAGCATATATCTGGGGCATAGCTGAACTTTTCTGAAAGTCAGACCCTATTTGAACACTTATAATGTAGGGCGCATAGTAAATAATGTTTCCTACAATTTACAATTTGCATAGTAATTGCATTTTTATCTTGTGTGGTTAATGGTTATCGCTCTCATTGCTTTCAACCTATATGCTCTGTCCCAATCATTGCATTTCTCTTGTCATCCTGGCCCAAATAAAAATAACATAAATTTAAGATGTGGCGCGGATCGGGCAACCACTTTAAGTGCGAGATGCATAATTTAGTTAATTCCCTTTACGCTTTTTGCTCTTGTTGTTTTGTTTGTTTATTTGTCCTTTTTTTATTACGTATATATGTTGTTGTTGTTTTGTTGTCAGCTTGTTTCAAGCTGAATTATGGCGCATTTGCAGCGTTTCCATGAGCTGCGTATCTCTCGTAAATATCGCGTATACGCCAAGTGCTGGGAGCCGCTGCAACGGATGCAACTTTTGGGGGATGGAAGTGCCAGGGGAGTTTTTAGCTGTTGTGTTATGTTACCGTTACAGTCTGGCTACAAAAATGCATGTCCATGCAGCAGTAAGCAATTTCTTTGCTGTAGCTTTTGCCGTCGAGTCGTTTCATCGCGCAATTTCCGCACAAGTGTTGGCAATATAAAAATAGCGACAAAATATAAAAGTAATTTATGTGCGCTTTTTCCATATCATTTCTATATGCACATACATACATATATACTTACAAATAAATATGTATGTATTTAAATCCGTGAGTTGCTTGCTTGCCTGTTGCCCGACTGCTTGGGGTAGTTTATGAAACTGCATTCAAAACTGCTGCTGAAAATATGAAAAATGCATGCTGATGCCCTCGTTTATATGCACAAACATTTAATTTATTAAAATATATATTTTTGCTGGCAGTGCACGGCGCACAGGCAGGTAGCTGACCGAGAGCACTGCAGAGATATTGAGACCGCAATTTTGGTCAAAATTCATCCATAATTAATGCTTTGAAAATATCGGCAACCACCTAAGCGTTTAATATGCAGTTACCTCAATCGTGTGTGTGTGTTGTCCCTGTGTGTCAGCAGCTCTGGCCAAGATTGACAGCTTTTATCAATGTCAAATTTCCGCCATATGCGACACGACCATCAATTTTTAATTGACTCAATGAGTAGTGTGTGGCATTTTCGAATTTAATTAACCAATTTTGAATTTGATGGCCGCCAAACAAAGCAACCAATTTGAATGGATGCTCCAATTCATTTCATTAATGTGCATCAGCCTAGGTGTCCTAATCATATGGTCAACCGCACAGCCACTAAATATACACAACCACACACACACACTCAACCACACTCACTCGCGTGCAATGAATTGTATTTCTACATTTTACTATTGATAGGCTTATCACTTTTATTAATTTAATGGCTTTTCTGTGGAAATGTGGTATTACTGTAATTCAACTTGTTGAAATAGATGCGGCAAGTTACTTATGTATATATTTATTTACTTTTAATTATACTTTTGGGTTTATATATTTCATTTAACATTTACAGTTGGATTTTTATACATATATATTTAGCTCAACAACTGTAGAAGATAGAATTGTTGAAATTTAAATTGGTGTGAAATATATTGTTGTTATTGACGCAAAACCAGATTTAATTGGAGTTAAATAATACCACTGAGGCAGTATAACTTATATAGTGTGCAGACAACGAGCTGCAATAATTTGAAAGTTGACAAACAGAATTATGCAAACGAAAATAGGGACAGAACAAATTTGCAACACAATTGTATCAGCAACACCAACAACGGAAAAGTGGACAAACGTAAAAAAAACAACAGGGTCCATAATATGTGAAAACTGTTGTCAGAGTGTAAAATTTCCATTTACATAGTCATACATTATACACACACACATTTAGAAAGAAAGGCACACACACACACCCACAGTGTTTAGTGTTTTTTAGAGCAATAGAAACATTTAGGTGTACGCACACGTGTACAAAAATTATATATACTATATATGTATATAGTAAATATAAAAGTTCATAAATTGTAAATACGACACCCTCAGGCCAAAACGAGACACAGATTGCGGCAAACCAGCCAAAATATCTAGTGCTGAGCCCTAGTGCTGGAGAAGGGACACTGTAGCCCAGTGCAAATAAATCCCAAAAGCAATGCTCAAAATGTGTGCAACACTAAATAACGCAATAGCAACTGCCACACTTTGAGGCAAGTCCGCAGACGTCACCGCCTTTTGCAGCCGCTTGTGCAGGTCGTTTCATGGCTCGTTTGCTTGTCCAAAGATCTGCAACTGCACACACACATATAGTATACGTAACCCAATATGCAAAATATGCCCACAACAGGTCAGGAGTCCCAATCTGCCACTACACAAAAGAAATAAAAAGAAAATCAAGCAAAAAAAAACATAAAAAAATGAAATCTGTTGTCGGTATTATTTCGTCAAAAAATTCTGGCGTATCTGTAACGACAATGCACATGGAAGCTAATGCGGATTATACATAAACATTTATATTTTAGGAGTGTTTTTAGACCAGAAAGTCATCTTCAGGGACCATGCTGCATATCCTTGATAGAGTAAATAACCTTAAAAGAATTTACATCCATTTATATATATATAGGATCTTCCGCTTATGCATAGAAAGCAAACTAACCTATTCATAATTAAATGATTAAAATGAAATTAATAAGAACGCACCAGCCTGTACTAAGCAATAGTATAAGCATTAAAATGAATAATTACAAATGTTCATGCAATATTATAAAATTAAATTTAATATATTCGTTTATAGCTAAGATATGCTATTTTCAAGTTTATCACCCTTTCTACAATATGCTCACAATTTGCTCTGTAATTTCGGGTGCGAGAGCTGAACGCAAAAGCCACATCAACAAAAGTTGCTGTCAAGTTAACTTGACGGTGGCAAACTCCCTGCGCAACTCTTGTCTAAAATTACTCCGATGCTTATATTAATCATGCCAAACTATCCCCAGTGATTTATTCCAAATGATTAAATACTTCGCTTATATTCTTGTCGACTCATTCAATATGTTTCAATGCACTTTAGTTTGCTTGCATTAGCGTAATATCGATAAAGCATAATTTGCTATATTTTCTTCGTATAAATTGTCTACCATTTTTATAAACTTTTGTATTTATTGTTCAAACAGATTGAAAATTTCGATATGAATAAAAGATATATTTATATATTTCATATTATTATAGCACCATATCTGACTTAAGCATCACCCACGTATGATGAAAGGAACCATTATGTCTAGCTGTCGTTTTTCATCCCGAATCAATTAAGCCACATAAATTTGTGAAACTTCGTCATACCTTTTGTAGCCCTATTTAGTGGGCATAATGGGTGTAATGAACGAAAAAAACTCTGTGAAACATTGCCGCACACGTGCTGAATGTGCACTTTGTGGAACGGAAGTCGCATAAATCTGAAGCGGAAACGTCTGATTTGATTGTATTTAGCAGCAATGGCGGCTGCTTAATGAGCAACTTTTAGCTTGCAATTAGCAGAAGAGGTTTTCGAGCGGTCAGCCAGGACGGCATATCGTCGCTGCTCGGCTTGTGGTTTTTGCACATTTCATTTCACTTTCATAATTCACGCAAAGTAAGCAACAACAAACAAACAACTCTGCTAACTTTTTAATGTTTAAAAGCTGTTTGCCGACCATGGGTTGGTGTTGGTATTCAAAGCCGACATTGCATTACTCTACTTTCGAAAACAAAAGAAAAGAGAACATTTTTTATTTCAAAACGGTCCCTACGCTAAACTCGAAACAAGTTTGAAATTTCACAGCTCTAAAAGACTAGTGTATAATATAATTTTACTTGAATCAACCATTTCAAATGTCTGTTTGACTTTCATCGTCTTTAAGCGTTCGAGCACACTATCTTGTAGTGAGGGTATCACTGTCTCGACGTGCGAAATTATTTTTTAAGTCAAGACAATAATACCCTGTTTTATATTTGCACCATACTTTTTGCGGGCTGTGATTACATTGGTCAACAGTTAAACCTCACCACTTTACTTTATCTTGGTCGCAATGTAGTTGCTTCAGTCATAACCCATTAGGACCCACTACCTGCTGGGATGCTAATAAGAAGATGGGTTTTTACTTTCCCAGAAAAGTTGTCGCAGCGAACTCAAGTGAAATAATGGCCTAAGTTCGCTGCTTCGGGACAATATAGCCCATGGCCATAGAAAAAACATAATGCAGGTTTTAGTCGATTTGATGTTTTGTATTGTCTGCTTAGTGATTTTATTCAAAAAGTGACTGGTGTTGAGTTGGCGACTATGAAACATATATACAGTATAAATGTGCTGCTTTATCTACAGAGATTTTCACTTTATGCCTGTTGATGTTGCCTGAGTGAAGTTAATGTAAAATCGGAAAACTTTTCGAACATTTTATGGGCGCAGGATACAAACCTTTGACAAGCATGCCAGTCATAACTTTTAATACGCTTGTTGACTGTCATGTGGCACGCCCACATCTAAAAAATCGTGCTAAAAAAAAAAAGAACGCCCAACGCCCCGGCGACATTTGCAGCTTAACAGCTTGCCGCAATGAAACTTCCCTACCGTTTTGTTGTTGTTTGTTTGATGGTTTTCAATGACAGATTTCCGGTTTCCTGTTCGAGCCGAGTCACAAAATTTTTTCTCTATATTAAAATGGTTTAAAACTGGACACGGGCCACACCCACTAAATACTCACGAAATGCTTGCACCACCACCAACAACAACAACAACAATGCCCAGCTAATTAAAAACATTTCATAAATTTACCATTCCTTTGGGTACACGAGCCAAGTGCCCGAAAAAGTGGCCAACAAACAACAACTCTAAGTCGCAGTCGGGAGTTCAAAGACACCAAAGTCGGAACGCTCGATGGACTGAGGGATCTGGGGGGATTGCGACTGGTGGTCCTGCGGCTGGTCCACGTCACGTGCACTGAACGCGTCAAATAGAAATTCATTAACAAAACGCTACACAAAATTTTAATTAAATATTAAAATACTAAACTTGTGCGCAATATACTTTTGCTTTTGTTTTTACTGTTGCCGCCGCTGCCATTTTGTGCGACAATTTCTACATACCACGCCTTATATTTATATAATAGAAAATTGTGTTATATTTATGGCCAACAAATCTGCCGCTCTCACTTTCTCACTTCATTAAAACCCGGCAACAAAGCCTTCATTAAAGGTGGTCTCACGATTGAAGCTATTTTTTTACATTTTGTATGATACCAATTGTCGTCAATTTAATTAGCCAGTTGGTATACAAAATCCGGGTCAATGGACGTGGGCCAATAGATGCCGATTAGTGGAGCAACAAAAATAAAGCGTAGGACTCGAGAGCCGCACATGAGTGGCAGCATAAAAGCTCGCAAGCAAGTCTACGTGAAACAATGAGCACACCAAAAGCACACATAGCGATATATATATATATGTATATAAAAGTATATATATGTATGTGTCTATATATATTTATGTATATGTATATATATATGTTTGTATATATATATACGCACACGTTCGCATGAGCACGCTACGCTTGCCTGCGGCATTTAATGTATCTTTAATTTCCCCAGAGGTTCATGTCGCACACAATCAGAGAGTTGGCGACCTCTGAGTGAGCATATCTCAATATCTCTTCTACTTACAATGCGGATTAGTTAAATAACACCAGGCAAGGCATTCTCTAAATCTATTGTATTACCGTAACTATATTTGCAGAAAAGCCTTTCACATCATGTGCTGCTGATTTTTAAGGCATTTCAACTATGTACCAAATTCAATTATATACCAAAATATTTTTAAAAACTTTAGAACATTTTTAGATTTGTTCCTATTTTTTAACAATTTATTGTAGATAAAACATTTATTATTATTTGTTAATAGCTAACTGCCTGAATAAACTTAAGGATATTTTAGAGTCAAGCAGCGCAGGCAGGCAGCATAGAAAAGCTGAAAGCTGTAGCTAAATAACTGAACAGTACTATAACAAACACTCATGTGAATGACTGTTGTGTGCATGTATGTGTAATGTGCACCCCAGCTTACTCAGAAACAATCACACATGAGTGCAGCCATCGTATATGCGGATTCGTATTATCGCCAGTCCCAAATCCAAAATACCAAATTGGAATTGGAATTGGAGGAGGTTGATGCCTTTGAGTATAGTTGGAGCTCTTTCATTTTGTGACTTGAGAGGTCTGAATACCCCAGACGATAATAATGACTTGTAGTTAATGCCGCTAAGCGCCAATGTTGTCCATTTAAAAAGGAGCGGAATGGAATGGAATGGCATACAACAAAATAATAGAAATGGCAATGATCGATGCGTGGCCAGGAAACCCCTTTTTTTAATCGCTCAAGACTTACACTCTCTTTTTCTCTGTCTATCTCTCTATCTCTGTCTCTGTTTATCTCACTTAATCTCTATCTTTATCTTTATTACTGTGTCTGTCTCTTTCTGGTGACGACTAATGACGCCAGTGGGACCGGAACTCTGATGCAATGCATATAATTAACTTTGGCAAACTTTTGCCCGGGGCATAGCAGAAGCTGTCAAATTGCAATACTACTCGCCACGCCCCTACTCCTCACAGCACTGTTGAAAATGATTGCAATTTTCGTATACTATGCTGCAGCTTTTGGTGCTTGCTTTTTGCAAATGGTTAATTTGATTTGTCAGTGTGTCACATAGACGCCTCCGACCAAAGAAATTATATTCATCTATCCATCTGATTAGTAGTCTCTCAGTTGTTAAACTATTTTTTGTTGTCAATATCGACCTATCGATGAGCTCTTCTTTGGACAACTTTCTTTGCTTAACTCACTAGCTGAGAGTGTGCATAATAACACCCACAGCTAGTGAGGCACACAAAATATAAATGTAACATCGCGCTACTGTGTCATATTGCAGCCATAGGAAAAATAGAATCAAATTTTGGCGTGCCTGACATACCAGCTCGATTTTGTTTGTTTCCTTTTTGTTTTTATTGTTTGTCGGTAGGTTTCTGTTTAATAAACCAGGGCAAACATGCAAATGAACTCCCTGCCTACCAGAGAAGAGCTAGTCTTGAACCTGGACGTCGACGTGGTCCCGAACCTGCTGCTGCCCAGACCGAAACAGTCATTGGGAATGCTATGGATTTTGCAAACTGGTATTCATGAGAAGCGCTCGGCATGCCAATAATTTATAACGCAAGCTGTGTGAGTGCAACTGAGTGTGTGTTTCTGAGTGTATGTGTGTTTTTGTGTATTTGTGTGTGTTGAGTTGTGTATGCCTTGCTCGACAAGCGCCGCGCCATAATTGCCAGAGCAACTTGTTAATGGCTCGACAGGCTCCTTCATATTGCTGCTGCTATTGTTGTTGTGGCCCTGGCATTTGTTTATTGCCAAACTGGTGTATGGTTAACAAATTGGCCCTGACAACTCAAAATTTGAATGAAATTGAAATAGGTCATCACAAGACAGTTGTAACCTAAATTTAAAAGCTCAGCGGCAAACTCAATCATAGTGAAGATCAACCACATAGAATATATAGTTATCACGCCGATTATCTATATGAAAAAATAGTAAGTAATATCGTCTACAGAAAAAAGAAAATGAAAAGCACACAAAAGAAAACCATAGTCAAGTGCAACAAGCGTTTCTATCAATTCTTCACTTGTGCCATGCTCTCGTGTCCACTTCCGTATCCGCTTACACTCTCGACAGTGCTGTGGGCATGCCAATGTCGCAACAGCAACAGCAACGGTAGAAAAAAAGCAACATTCTGCATATAAAAAATGTGCAATCGCTTGACAGTTGGCCGGCCAGGACCCAAAAAAAAAGTGGAGCACATCAATGGGGATTTATAAAAAATGCAAATTCATTAGAGCAGCCGCTAGCAGGGCGTTGAGTTTTTGGCTCAACTGTTGGCTTAAGGGAATAGTAAGCCTAGACCTCCACCCGCCTGGCCGCTCGTCTGCCTGCATGCCTCGTTGCCACTAATTCCAGTGAGTGGCAAAGTTGCCATCGCTAACGTGTCAGCCGGCAAGGAAAGTGCAGCGTCATGGAATTTTCCTTCTCCAATCGTGTTCGCCTCGTTTCTCAGGGCTGGACTAACATCATTAGTAAATTAAAAAAGTATCGCTGACCAAAACGAACAGCACCAAAAGTAATGTAAAAATTGTACGTCACTTCTACATTAACATATTTGAAAATGTGCGAATAGTCGCTTTAAAATCAAGTCATTTTATGGCAAATAAAGATATATTTATACATATATCGAACTATAATCCGAAATCCATTACTTAATGCTAAGACCACGTATGAATTTCATAGTAAATCGAGAGTGGACGACTTAGCCATGACTAATTTGGCTCATAGCTTATATGCGTCTTAATAAATTGATCTCTAATATTGTGTGGGATACATAAAAAAACATTTAGCCGAAAAAAATAAATCCATAATTACAGCAATGGTTTTGCCAAAGTAATTGTAAACATCGATTTGAGGTAGTTAAAGTAAAATAATTGCAGAAACTTAACTAAAAAAAAAAACTATTATTTTTAAAGAGTTAAATTAGCCTTATTTTCTTATAAACAATTTAAGAGTTTTTACAGGGTATCAGATATTTTATAGTAAATGTGTGAACAACATAAATATGAACAATATGTGTGGGATATTCATGTCAAAAGGAAGGTGCTGAGTAATTAACTACTGCTATCATACCACTCATCAAATAACTATAGGGTATTGCCTAGTCAATCATTCATTCCTATCAACAAAATTTATACTTGGCCTTTTTCCATGAAGTATGATAAAATGACCTCTCAATCTGGCATATTGGCCCACTTGCCTGTTCTTTTGTCGTTTCTACGAGCTGACTACTTTATGCCAATTTTTTGCTGTGTTGTACTTTGCTATGTTTCCGTGTTTGTCTTTGCACACATCGACAGTTTGGGTCAACATCGACTGCTCCTCGTTGGGACCTGAACTGCATTTTGCACTTTGATTTGCAATTTATGGCATTTGCCATAAATTTCAGTCAGCACTTCAAGCTAAAGAGGAGAAAAACACGGGAAACGGCAAAATAAAATTCCAATTATTTTGCCAAGAATTTTGTGATTAGGCTAAGGAGTAACGTCAGGACCGCTACTGTGGCAGAGAGTCTGACTAGCGGACGATCTAATAGCCATAAGTTCAATCAACATTTTATTTAATTAAAATCCTAAAAGCTTTCGACACGCCCACCAATGTGAAACAGAGATTTGCAACAAACCAAAGTCAAGAGCGGAAAGAAATGATCAGGAAATGCAGCAGCCAAGGCTTGACAAGTACATTAACACGGAAGTAATTATGGCTCTGACACTCAGACAGACCCGACAATTGAAACTACAGCAGGTGTGGGCGGGTCAACATTAGCAACAATTTTGCCTCTACTCGTGTTGAAGTAACTGGAGCGATCTAACATACTTACATATACGCAAAGATGCACTGAGAAGCACTGTGCCATTAAGGAGGGCAGCACGTCAACGAGCACTTGGCAAAGTTAAAGTGGCGCTCTTCTATGGCTGATTGGTTAAAAAAATCAATAATCCAATTTTAATTACACGATAAGCACGGAATCATTGCAAGGCAATACACTGAAATGTATTCTATCCATTGCAATATTAACTGAATAATAATGATGCGAAACAATCGTCAGTCGCATACAATTATCATTTGTCTGGTTAAAATAACAATTACACTATCATTACGTGACCTTACACTCAAGTCTTTTTAGGTTTTATTGAACAGCCTTATAAAAGCAATTTTTATTTATTATTATAAATGTATAAAATGCAAAAAGTTATCAATAACTTTGGAAAATAATAAATTAATTCACTAAAAGCCAACAAATACTTAAAATAACATTTTAACAAAATCTAATAGAACTAGAGCGTAGCGGGTGCTGAAATTCAGCTGCTAAAGCACATCGTACAAAACAGCAAAAAATAAGAGAACTGTAGTAGTGCAATTAGATTACATTAACATTAACAGCAGCCTGACAGAAACTGGCTTAAACAACTTTAGCAAAATACAATTATAAACACATTTATCTCTGCATTTAAAAATAAAAAGTATAAAATGCACAGCAACTTTTTGTGCCATGCTAACTTTCAATTTGGCTTGTGAGCTTTGTGTGTTGCAACAATAGAAATTGGTATTGTTTTTATTTTACCCTGAACCCATTGAAAATAACTAAAAAGGGATAATGAAATTGTGTAAAACTATGTAACAAGCAGAGAAGAGTAACTGCGGCTCCATGTATGTATATATTCTAAATCAGCATCACCAGCCGAGTCGATATAGCCATTTCCGTCTGTATGAACAAATAGATCTAACACACACACACACACACTTGCATTCAAACAAACATATATACATACACAATTTATATACGTAGCCTTACAACACAGACTTATAAAAGACTTGATTTCAGGGTATCTTCTAGTCGAGCTCTTATAGTTGTACATTTTTTTAGTTGGCCCCAACACACAATAATGGACAGGGAGACAAATAGCGAGGGAGAGAAAGAGCGAGAGAGCTCGTTGCAACTTTTGCCACTTTGCAACACTTGCACACATGCTGGCTAAATTAAACACCTTGCGGCAAAAGCTTACCACCTCTACACACACAAGTACACATTGAGCCTTGTATGTGTGCGTGCGTATGTGGGCAACTAATTTAAAAAGTAATTTTTACTTCCGGCATTTCTACAGCTGCATTTAGTAGCAGCACAGAGAACTGCCACGCCCCCATATACACAGAGCAACATATCGAAAAAGTGAGCTGCTCCTGCTAAGTTGAAAGCTGCAGTTTTGTGAAATCAAATTTACGCAGTGAACGCGTAAGGCAAACACAATAGAACAAGTTTATTTGCGCAACCAGCTAAATCAGGGTAGATAATAATAAAAGCGCCCAAAGTCAGAAACAGCAACAGCAACAGCTGAGGCAACACGCAAGCAACAATAACAACATCAACAGCGTTTCGAGGATGCTTGCTTATTTAACGCCACCAAAACTGAGGTGTTTGATTATCCTGTGACGGCGCCGAAGCCGCAGGCCTCAGGCACTCAAATGCTTTGTACTTGGCCACCTCTCTCCGCTCTCCGCTTTCTGCTTACCTCGGCTCCCTCTCCGCATCCTGTCTCGCTTAATTTGATGAACATTCAGCGCATTTCATTAAATTCATTTCCAACTTGCAATTGAATTATGGTAAATCCAATTAATTGCCATTTCGCGACCAATAAATTGTAATCAATTTCAATTGTACAACGCCGCCAATCAGTCACAAAATACATATTGTATTTATTCGAAAAATAGCAATACTATAATACTATTTATCAATGTGTCACACAACAAAATAAATGTTTTTAAATATATTATTATAAAAACAAATGTATATACTACACATGTAAATGTTTCCTTAAGCACAAATCATTTACCATTTTTGCCAATTGGCAATTTAAAAAGTTGTCGGCTAAAACACATACCTATGTAATAAATAATAAAATATTATGTTACATACTACTTGAATAAAGGCACAATATCAAACAAACAGATTTGTGTGCCATATCAGACTCTCAAACGACTGAAGATTATGCAGACTTGCTATAATAACTGGAATCATCTAAAACCATTCAAATAAACGTGCCCCGTCTATCGCATCATTTACTAATTCATAAGCTTTGGCTTATATAAGCACACAGCGTGGGAGTGGGCGCAAAATAGAGAGAGAGAGAGCGAGAGCGAGAAAGAGAGAGATAGAGAAAGAGAGGGTGAGAGAGTTTCCGTGAGAGTGTGATAGAGATGGGAGAAGGACAGGCAAGGATGCCAAAATGAGACGGAGTCTCAGCATAAGGCAACTGTAAGGCATTTAAATATGCAGCTAATCATAAAAATAAAACCAAACAAACACTCAAAGAATAAGCACATAAATGCCATAAAAACCATATAAACAAAAATGCGCCATTTAAGCCAAAAACTGAGAGAAAACACAATAAGGAAATGTGCTGAAAACAAGAAGACGTGGAGCACAGCAAGCGGCAGCAGAAATAGCAGTGGAGAGCATTTCATTTCGTAAGCTCGGCATCTTAATCTTAATGAAATACACTCGTTGCCGGCGCCCAATGACAAAGACGCCCCTTTACACACATACACGCCTTTCCCCCTTCCCCCTACCCCCTTTTCCCCACTTGTTCACCATCGCACATCGTCAGTGTTGTGGGCGTTGCGCCATGTTTGAAATTAATTTCAGTCACACAAAAGTTCTCGCGCACATACAATTTCATTAAGCAAATATTTTCGTCGCCTGGCTGCGTACACCTACCAACCACCCCACCGCCAAGCCTCCCTGCTCCTAATGTTTTTTTTCCTCTTTTTTTTCTTCCTTTTTTTTTGGTGTTTGTATTTTTGTTTTAGCTACTGCTTTCAGCGAGTTAACGACGCGCAGCGTTTATGCGATTTTAATGCCGCGAGCACTGCTCAAATGAGCCGCTCGTAAAAGCGTCGCGACGTTGGTCCAATGATAGTCAGTGCCACGCCCACTGGGCGACAATGGCATATATATATATATATATATACAATTAATGCATTAAAAGCGCAATGCGAAACATTTGCATGGCCAATAAAAATGACATAAATGACAGCTGCAAATTTGCAGCCCCAAATAATCACAATAACAATAATTATGAGAAGGCGGCATGCACAAAACAATGGCAATGGCCAGCACACAATAAAAACATATGTATGTATATGTATGTAGCTGAAAATGAAAATAAAAATGAAAATTTTCCACACAGTCCAAACAAATGCATTTCAATGGTATGCAAAACAAAAGCATATGTATATGTTTCAATTTTCATTTTTATCCACTTGAATATTTAGCGATGTACATTTAAGAGCAAAAACTTCAACTCTTAAATAATGCCCCAAACTGATTGTACAGATATTGCTACAGATATATAAATTTGCAGTGTTCACATGCTCGCATGCAACCAATATTTTTTTGCCATTGACTGGCCATTCAAAATAAGTGGCGATTCGAATGCATTTCGAATCGAAATAAAACGAAAGTTTTAAAGTGCATTTGGCCCAACAGTGGCAAGAACAGCAACAAAGCTGCACTTCTTAATTGCTGTTTGCGCCAAAGTCGAACGCAACAGTTTCGCTTGCGAAGAAAAAAGTGGTCGACCAGGCTTCGGTCTGCGCATTAGGCACAACGAGCCATACTCGCTCAAATGAGCTGAAATGAACGGATGTCGACTGGGCGGAACACGGGGCGTGCCATGCCGCACCGAAACGTTTGGCGTTGAAATGATTACGCGCTGAGGAGCGTTATGTAGTTAAAGCTAGCCAAACACACCCACCTCACCACACTACACTGTGAGACAATCAAACAGACAGACCGACAGACCGACAGACAGACGGACAGACAGACGGACAGACAGAGAGAGGGAGAGAGAGATGGACAGAAATGGAGGCGGCAACCGCAGAGCCGTACAGCCGCAGAGACTTTGGGCCAATATTTCAAACACACGTCGAACGCATTTCCGTGAGGAAAATGGTTACAACGGAAATGCAACTTTGGCCGTTGTTCGAGCATAACTGTTGTTTATGTTTGCACACACACTGCACACCGTAGTCAGCCCATCCAAACATGGCAATGGGCGTAGCTGGTTGGTTATCAACAAAGTGCTACCCGTCCTGAGAGACAAACGCAGCTGCGACACAAACAGCAGAGATCCGATGCTCACTTCAAATACCCTTTCAGTGGATATTTAATAATTTCGTCAGGGTGCATCTCCATCTCTGATGCCATTAAATACGAACAGTTGATGAACTTAAAACGTAAATTGAAGCTAACTTCCATCCAAAATTGGCTAACAGTTTTACAAGCCACAGTTTTAAGTCTACAGTAACTGAATTGCTACGGTCCAGCCAAACCTTTACATCACTTTACAGAGTATAACGCACTCGGTTACGTTCGACTTTCACGTTCTTACTTGCTTAAGTAAATAATAAATATTGAGGGTATGTAATTTTCGACGTGCCACAGATAGCTATTATTTCTGGCTGTTATTTTGGGTCAAAGGCAGTTACAACAGTTAAAAGACCGGTTACAGTCCCGTTTACAGACCCAGTTACCCATTGCTGACATTTCTTCCTTTTTTTTGGCAATCCTCTCAGTTGCTGCAATTTTTTTACATAAATTTTCTTGCCGTTGACAAAAGCCTTACGCAGTAAATTGAGATGGATATGCAGAGATGCAGACATATAGACAGTCAGACAGGCAGATTGACGGGTCTAGTGGAAGTGAGCTCGTCACTCACTCGAACTGAGCCAATAAGCGCACTTGCGTTGAAGCAAAATCCAAGAAAAAAAACATAAAACAAAAACAAGGCAAGAAAAATTGGAGAATTTGCTGCGACCCTGTTGCAGTATTTGACGAGTTCCTTAATTGGTTGGTCCTTGCGAAGAAGAAGAATGAAAACGGAATAAAAATACTAAATAAGGCCAACCAGTTTCTTTGGGTCAAGGCAACTAAGACTAGGCGGAGAAATACGCAGAAACTAACAACAAACATACCATGGATCCAGAGTGTGTGAGGGAAATGGAGGGAAATAATGACTACCTCTTTTCATATAGCTTAAAAGTTCACTAAAAAACTTTCAAACTGTTAAATTATTAAAAAGAAAATATTACTGCTGGTATTTAGATTAAGATTTAGTAACTAAAACTTGATCAACCAGTCAACCAGTTTTGCCTTATGTGGAATTTGTGGTTACTTTCGAGAGATTTGCAAGTCCAAGTGTAAATCAAATAGGTAGATTTCTGTCTGCGTCAATTATAGTTGATTATAGTTGTGAATTACTTCCTTGATTGATCGAATACTTGAGGGCCATTTGCCAAAAGCAGCTAATGTCATCGGCTTATTGCAAACACGTAGCAAACGCAATGGCACGTGTGTAAGTGGGTGTGCGGATTGTGTGTGTATTTGTTTTCGAGTGTGCCCTTTGAATTTTAATTGAGATTACTGAGTGTAGTTAAGAGGCATTGAAGAAGCGGCAAGCCCACGTGCTGAACTGTGTGGAGGAGAAGCCGATGTTGGCCACTTTATGGGTTTGCCCCAAACGGTGCAGACATTTTCATTATTATTGCACAATTGAATGATTTTCATTAAATTGTAATTAAATCGAATTTAATCGCTTTGGCAATTGCCAACTAAATCGAGAGGATGGCTAAAGATTCCAAATGGTCAATATTGCCTAAGCGGCTTAAATTGTATGTCTCTGTCTCTCTCTCTGTCTCTCTCTCTCTGTCTTGTTTGTGGGTTTGTCAAGTGAATGAAATCCATATGAATGTGTGGAAATTGTTTAGTTTTCATTCGAATAGATATTCCTAAAAACAAACCAATGGCAGGCAATTAGAGCAAAGCAATCCGATGAATAATAAAAGAAGAATTGAGGCTGCTGATTAGCCGCCAGCTAGAAAATAGGAAAAAACGTTAACGGATTCAGCAGAAAAATAAAGAGAAAAAGGGCAAAAAGAAAAATGCAAATGAAGCAAGTAAATCACAGGTAAAATTCTAAAGGGGCAAGTGAGGGGCGGGGGCAGTGGCAATTAAGAACGCCTCTGAGCGCCAGGTGCCACTGAGTTGCTAAAGTGTGCCTTGCATATTTTAAGATGCAACCCCATCTCCAAGCCACGACCCCCATCCAATCATCCATACCAAACAATGAGGCAGGATTGTGCTGTCGCGTCGGCAAAGGCGGTCAAAAGCCCGTCAAGTATCAACTTGCAACAACAAGTGCGACAATCGCAATAATTCCGTTCAAGCGCACAAATGTGTTGCACATTTCGTATGCAGGTCCAAGGTGAGCATTTGAGGCGCCCATCTGGGGGCGTGGTCAGGTGTGAATATTGCCACAGGGCTGTCAGCATGGACTTGAGTGTCTTTTCATTTGAAAAGGTTTACGAGTTGCAAGAAGGCAACAGCAACAAAATAAACAAAAGCAGAAACTGAGAGTGGAAATTGAGAGACTGGGAGAATAACGAGCAAACAAGAAAACTGCTCTTGGACCTGCCAAAGGGAGTAACACAATATAAAAAAAAAGTAAAATTAAATAAACATTTGGAATGGGGCCAATGGCAAGTTGATAAAGATGTATGTATGTGCCACATGAAGAAACTTAAGCTACGAATTACACTGCATGAGAGAAGCACATTTGAGCGATATGTTTTTGCTTTTTCCATAGTATAAGTCATAGACTTCTGCATAAGATCCTAAAAATCAATAACAAATATTATACAAAGAACAGCTAAAATCGGATAGCAAATAAATTAAGGGAAAAACTTGAATGAGAAGCTTAATTTGGATCTGAGTTAATTCAGTGTATTTTGCGATTTAGCGATTTATCAAAAATGTATAATGCATAAGACATTAGACATTGAACTATTTACCCAAAGTAATCACAATCAATATGTTGCAAATGTAACCATAA
This sequence comes from Drosophila paracracens, assembly GCA_035044025.1. Taxonomy (NCBI): domain Eukaryota; kingdom Metazoa; phylum Arthropoda; class Insecta; order Diptera; family Drosophilidae; genus Drosophila; species Drosophila paracracens. The sequence goes on from JAWNMN010000838.1 coordinate 218,692, forward strand.
TGCAAATGTAACTGTTTAATACATGATTAAACCGAGTTGACGTGTAGAATCGAACTGCCCGCTCATGACGAGCAGCAAAATGCTTAAAACTAAATACATATATAATATTATGCAGCTGCATGTAAGGCGCCTGCTTGGCGCTTACCAGCGGCTGAGTAACGGTGACTGTCGCGAAGGCATTCGCATAGGCGACCGTAACGGTGAATGTTGCGAAGGCATTCGCATCGGCGCCTAACAGCGGCTTGATAACGGCGACCGTAACGGTGAATGTTGCGAAGGCATCAGAGGCAGGCACAACGATGAACAAGGCTGGCCTGCATGAGTCATCTTAGAGTGTCAAATGTGTTATATATGTAAAGGGTGTTCATTTTTGAACAGTAATAATCTGGCAACTCTGCTAATGTAATATAACGATCAGGCAACTCTGATCTAATACACTCTCGTTTCACAACTTGTCGGTCACGGTTATGCATTGGCATAAAATACAAACGCGCATCAATTGTTAAACTAAACATAAAATACATACAATAAATTAAACATACAAAAATTGTAAACCTAAATACATACAGCAAAAGCATTGTTAAACTGTCAAACTTAATACATAAGTAATAAGAAATTAAAATAAATCGCACAAACAAAACAACCCAATTCGCTAATAGGTGAGCGGGAAAAACGCGCACTCCTCTAAACATTTGGTGACCCCGACGTGATTTTTTTTATTTTAACTTCTTTCATGGTGTTGTGTCGTTGGTAAAGTGCAAGTGAAAGATTATAAACTATTGTGTTAATAATCATTCTAAGCGTCTTCTGCATAATTCGATGCAAAGACCAACAAACGCGCTCGCATACACACACACACATTCGCAAATTTTCGCTCTCGTTTTCATTTCGCGCGTTTACTCTTTTTTTTTTGTCTCCGTTTGCTCGCCCACATTCTTGCATTCGCATATGCTTGTAAATGGTACAGTTGACAACTTAACTGTAAATTGCCCAACAAGTTATTGGTTGCGCTGTTCAAAAACTTTCGTTAACGCAGCGGTCAGTCAGCGGTCAACTTGTGCTTGCCGTTAATCTCGTTCAGTGATCTTTTACTTGCCGTTAATCTCGCCTGCATTTCGTTTATCCGTTGTTTCGTAAACAACATACATCCAAACCTACGTGCATATTCGACAGTGTTAATCGCGTGAGTCAGTCGTGATTAGCAATTGAAGTGGCTGAGAACGATTCGAACGAATTAAGTATGCTAAACATTTAATTTATCAACCAAAATATAAACACATAAACTAATGTACATTAAACATAAATATTATAACTAACTATTTATCTAATACACTCTCGTTTCACAACTTGTCGGTCACGGTTATGCATTGGCATAAAAGAGAGTTTTATAAGGATATCTTGGAAACTAATAGATGCGAAAGTTTTTTTAAAAAGTTTCAGCAAATATTTGAAAGGTCGTAATACTTCAGTTTCTCAACCAGAAACATAAAACAGGAATGTGTCTTAAGCAAGAGTCACAACTACATATACTGTAATACTATTGTGTGCAGTTCATAAATACTAATACATTTTTTGAATATCCTACGTGAATACGTTTAGACTTTAGACTATGACAATCTTTAATTAAAGATCGTATCGTTTTTCAACAATTATTTTGCAGCTAACCGAACGCCAGGAGCAAGCACCAGCAACACAAATGCAAGATGAATTCGGACCAAATAATTCAGATGCCATCTGGGCCGCCGCCTGCATCGCAGAGAGCTACATGCGGCGAGTTCAGCGGGGACAGGGAGAGCTACGGGGCGACCGGGAATCTGGGGTATGGCGGCATACCGACTACGTCCACCAGCAGTTACGGTTCTTTTGGCGTACTATCCAGCATATCCACAGGGGTGACAGGAACGCCCGCACTGCCGCTCTTGCTGCCCGTGCCGCCTTTAACCAGCACGTTCAAGGCGATGCCGACATCGACTTCGCCATCGCCATTGATCCCGATGCCGACGCCCGCGCCTTCCCCCCTCCTGGCCATCCCGATTACAACGCCGACTCCGATTCCGATTCCGACTCCGAATCCAATAACGACAACAACGCCGCCGGCGCCATCGCTCTTGCCCATGTCGATGACGACACCAACGCCGATGCCGACACAGCTGCTGCCGATGCCGACGCTGGAGGACATTGAAGTGGCAACACAACGGCAGCCGCCATCAGTGGCGCCGCCGCAGCAGCAGCCAGCCGGAATACTTAAATACCCAACAGCATCGACCATTGGCTACATCAGCGAACTGCTGCCGCCGCCGGCCACGCTTCTGGGCACCAGTGCCAGCAGCTCCATCAACAGCAATTGTGGCACTCTGAAGAGCAACGCAAAGCTGCTGCCATTACAGCTGGTTGGCAGCACGACATCCTCACGACACGGCAAGGATCCACCTGGATCTGCTGGACCAGGAGCGCAGTCCCAGCAGCGTCAACGCCGGCAGGGCTGGTGTGCATGCTTTGGCTCCGGGCCGAATGCCTCGGAGGCCAAAACGCCTCCCGGCTTTGCGAACAAATCGAAGAGGCGCAAACAAACAGCCCAAACCGTCTGGTCTGCCCTTCTCACAAATCTTGGCATCTGCATGCTGCTCCTGGCCTACACTTTGCTCGGTAAGTGTTTCAAATTTTAATTTGATTCATGAATCTTAACTGTAAGTTGTTCAACTCATCTCATCTCCAGATCTTAAGTTTACTCATCTACTATATTCTACCATATTTATCAGTTAAATTAAAAAAAAAAAAAATTTGATTTCAACTGGAAAGGTAAATGGTACAAATAGTCAGATATTTTCACGATTAATGATTTTGGCCCAAAGTCAAAAAGTCAAGGAAAAGAATAAAATATTTGAGAGTCCTTGTACATTCTCAACTCGATGAAAGCATTGCAGAATCACAATATTTGTTATGAGTTAAGCTTGCTTGCAATGCGTCGCTAGCATTTCGACTGAATGTGCTCATTAACATCAGCGAGGAGCTTAGCTTGATTAATTGATGGCACATATAGCAAGTATCAGTTAAACAAACATTTGTTCGCATTATTGTTGACTAATTAACGCAGCATTTGCCGGCGATTCACTTTGCTTGTTACATTCAAGAATGAAGTTAGCTTTGCGGCTGCTGTGTGTCAGCTACAGATACACTCGTATTTAAACATTTGTGGCTACAGATATCCAATCTATCTTGTCACAGTTTCTATATTTAAATTAGGAGCAAAAAAAACAACAACAGCAACAAGAAATACAAGAAACAGTTAAGGCAACAGCAGCCACCGTTCACGGCAATGTGATAAATTTAATTAATCATTTTGCCAGCCGCATGTGAATGAAACAACAAAATGGCGTCGGCCGCGATCCTGCCACACGGCCAAAACTTCTGCGGCTGGTAAGTGTGGCATACACTTTTGCAGCTGTCATGTTGCCGGCATGTGCTCCTCCTCGCATTAGAAACCAAAGACGGCTGTGCGAACATGACTGCCACGGAAGTGACAGGCTGCGAAATAAAATGTGACAAAATTGGCAGTATGCGAAAGCCAACACATGTGCCACATCAAATACTTTAAAGCTTAAACAAATCAAAGCCTCGTCTACGCATTAGAGATGCTCTGCAAAACCGTTACTTATCGCTGCACACGAGTCGCAGTTAATTCAAATAATTTATGTAAACTGCGACTTGTCACTGGCAACTTTAAATTGTTTACTAATTTTTCGATTAAAAAAAAGAAACAAATTTAAATATTAGCATGGAAGAAAATTTAACTTTTGGCTTGTCGCAGCCATCACTCAACCATTTTCATTTTAAATAATTCAAATTTAAAGTAACATTTTTTTTAAAATGAAGTTACTTAATCGTTGGACAGCTCATCACTTATCTTTTATTATTATTTGTAATCTTACACTATTTTATATAATTTTTATAATTTGCGTCTACTATTGAGTCAAGGCTTAAATGAATACATTTTGGCGAATAAAGTTTTAGTTGCAGTGTAAAATTATGCCCAGACCTGACATATGTTACTTAAATATCTGGAAAGCTGTTGTTAATTTAAGGTTGATAGAGTTTGTATTGTATAATTAAATTGTAGATTGTCTAATTTCGCTGCTCGTCGTGGCTCATCTCCAGCACGCATGGACATGTTGTATCCTTGAATGTCTTCTGATTGTCTGTGTGTGTGTGTGTGTGTGTGTGTGTGTGTGTGTGTGAGTGTGTGGGTGTATTTAAGGCTGTATTTGACAGCTGCGCAAAAAGTTAGCCGTGTTGCCTTGTTAGAGGAAATCATCAAATGACACAAACAATTATTTAACTTTCTCTAGGCCCCGGTGCGTGAATTTGTGACGTCAGCACACGCACATGACAGCTGCCTCGGTATATGTATGTGTTTATTCCCATGTATATAGACATACATGTATTTATACATGCGCATGTGCTTGTGTGTGCTTCATTTTGCGTGCATTTTGAGGCTTCAACAGAAGTTTCAAGTTGGCAAAGCACAACAACAACAAGAACAGCTACAACAATACAAACAATAGCACCATCAACAATTGCTCCTTTTGTGCTGCTGTTGCTGTTGCTGCCGCTTCCTTCCTCTATGCAGCCGGACAGCCCCACCGCTCCTCATGTATTATTTTTAACTTTGACATGTGTTGGCTTTTGCCGACGACATCAACTCATCATTCCCCCATAACATCATTTGCAGCCCCTAAGCTCAACCAAAAAAACAAAACAAAAAAAAGTTAAAGTTACGGCGAATGTAACCGAAAAACTTTTTCAAAACTTGACAAAATGCCGCTCCAGCGACACATGTTTGCCTCTGTGTGCTTGTGCTTGTGTGTGTGTGCGTGTGTGCGTGTGTGCTGTGTGTATTAGTTGATCAGCATAGACATTAAATGACTGACAAGGACACATCAGCCCAGAAACTCACACAGCACCAGTCAGAGCTTAACAGGGAACTGACATTGAGTAACCATTATGTCAACGAACTCGATTCGACCCATCGCCTTTAGAGGCCAACATCTTTAGGGTCACATCCTCTTCCACAGATATTAAAGATTCGAAAAGCTTGTACATTGTACAACTTTGCATGGCTACCAATTATTGTGGCAACAATTTGAGTGTCGATCAGAATGAGAATAGCAGCGCAGATTAACAAAGAAAGGACAAAAGGACGAAAGAAAGTAATTAAAAAGCCATGCGAGAAGTTTGACTAACCAAGTTGTGAGGCGAATGAAACCATAAAGTTAATTAAGAAAAATCAAACCGAAACGTAAAGTAAAGAACAAAATATGTATTGCTTTCTTCAGAGTTAAGAAAGAAGCAAAGTGAAAAACAAATATGAAACCGAAGCAAAACAAAACATGTTTAATTCTGGTTTTGATGGAAGCCCTGCAGGCAACTTTCGCAAAAGTAAAAATTTGTATGAAAATCTATGAAAAGCTTTGTGGAATCCGTTTAAGCATTTACAAGCTTAAACGAAGTAAAGAAAAAACTATTTAATAGTTTGTAGCAGTTTTATATGGTTTAACAAACACATTGAAGCCAGTGTACCTGAAAATGTTGATAACACACAACTGCAACTGACGATTGCAGTGCACAGCTCTTGGCTAGTTTGAGACGAGCAATGGGCCAACAACAGCCACTAACCTCAAGCGATGGCAAAGAATCACAAAGCAAATGGGTTGCCGTCGCTTATTTGGCTGCCGTATTTTTGGCTATACCCTGTACTAAAATGGTATAATAAAGCTGCTCAGGTAACAGCTAGATGACACACTGAGTTGAGATTTAGAGATTATTAGAGCCAAGAGCTCTGAACTTGTTCTTGGACACCAAGCGCTAATCAAGTTAACTTCTGATTTTTTATAGCTTTACCCATTTTAAATTTCATTTAAAATGAAAGCTTCATGTTTTTGCGACTACTTTTGAGTTTTATTGGTTCTATTTGGGACAGTTAATAGCTGATGGTCCGCTAGTTGAGCACTCTCGACTAAAGTACTCTTACTTCAGGGGTTGCTGTTGTTAAGTCTCTCGAGTTTAATGCTGTTTTGTGCTTTGTTGCTCTGTTCGCAGGCTCTTTCATATTCCTAACCATCGAGAATGAGGACTCGGCGCTGTTACATCAACAACACACACTGGCATCCACCAAGCGAAACATGGCAATGTCCGGCAACATTCACAGCAATGGGAATAGCAATGGCATCTATCAACAGCATAGGTCGCCACAAACGCAATCAAAACAACAACAACATCAGCAGCAAAGACCTCACACCGACAATGACACGATGGCCGCTGCAGTTGCCCAGGGGCAGGACTTGGGGCGTGAGAGAGGCGTCTATGGACAGGCATCGAATGACTTTGTTTATGGATTGGATGAGTCCGAAATGGATGCGGGGCAGACACAGTTTGCCTTATCGCCGGATACTTATGATGTACGACAGCGCACCATTGAGAATATCTGGGACATAACCGTATCCCTCAACATACTCTACAAGGAGAATTGGACAAAGTGAGTTCGCTTTCTCTCTCTCACTCACTCTCTCTCTCTCTGTCTCTCTCTCTACCTCATCTCTTTGCTTACTTTTTTAACCATACACACAGATTAGCCGCACTTGAAATTGCCAAGTTTCAAGACCAATTAATCAAGAGACTGAACGAGGATGTTATGCTGCAATTATCACACGACGATGCAGCTGGAGGACATTCGCTTGCTGGTGCTCCTGCTGCTGGTGGGGCAGCTGGCGGCGGTGGTGCGGCAGCAGCAGCTGCAGCATCCAACAATCCGGCAACGGAAGCAGTGCTTCTACACACACACTTTCATCATCATCGTCTTGCCGGCGGCGGCGTGGGAGGACCGCCGCATGAGTGGAATTTTGCCAAAGCGTTTTTATATTCACTGACCGTTTTGACCACAATTGGTAAGTGCCGCTGACCTACAGTGTCGACCAACTAAACATGTGTGCCACAGGCACACTGAGTCACAGAATGCGAGAAATTGAGCAAAGTGGCTGCGGGCGGATCACTACCGAATATGACCTCATTTGTTATGTTCGAATGGAAACGGAAATTTGCCTGACTTCATTGAATTTCAGAGCTTTTGTGTTCAGACAAGGCCACAATGGTGGTTGTGCCCCATATTCAGCTTTCGATTAAGCAAAACAAAAGCCTCAATTCAGGATAGTTGGTCAGGCCGAACTGCTGATTTTCTGTGCGTTCGTTCGATAAGCCGATAAGTGTGAAGTGAGGCCAGATGCTCTTCGATATATAGATACACTCTGCGAAAGCACTCTTGTTTTAGGTGCTAACAGTGCTTCTTCTTCCTCTAACATGGCTATGATGCATTGGAATGCAGGCTCCTTAGTTTTTTCCAAGATATTTGGGGTTTTTTTTCATTTTATGGCTAGTCTGGCTGTGAAATTCGAATAAAAGCAGTCACTTTCAATCCTTTGGATGAGTAAGTAGGGCGTTATATGGATTTTCTTTGAATGGTATAATTAAGTATACATATTTATTCAATATCTTATGGATAAAAACAGATAAGTTGCATACCAAAATTAAAAATGGGAAAGGAAATAAACTTGAAATAAACTCTTGAACATTACCCGACCTGAATCCCATAGCAATCATGCGGGGGAACCTGTGCCGTCGACAGTTTGAGGAATGGTCTCAAATCTGACCTGACTTCTAAAAATTTGTTGAAACGATGCCAAATCGAATTTCTGAAGCTATAAACTAATCTGGAGGCCGGACACATTATTAATATGCTATATATTATTAACAGTGCCTTTAACTATTATGAAAAAAAAAAATTTAATTTTATTTTCAAATTTATAAGGAATAAAAATCAAGTGCTTTTGATCGAGTTTCACAGAGTGTATATTGCAGAGATAAGTAAAGCTAGAAAGAAAACAAATTTTAAAATTTATATATTTAATAGAAACTCTTAGCAATATTTTACGCAAAATGTATAGTGATGATATTATATCTGTAGATTTTCTATTGATGGTCGAACATTTTCATTAAGTGCATTTTCTCCCATTTGTGCCTTTTATTTATTAATTTATTTTTGTATTTTCTTATGGAATATTTTGTATATCGCAAAATCAATCCCATTTTTCCATAATCTGATGTCATTTGTATACTATTTTTTCAGTGTGTTAATTTTAATTTGTCAATGGATTTTAGTCGATAATCATATTCGATACGAAGCCATTCAATTGGGATTACAACATTTTAGATTGGGTTTAAGGCATTGAAGTAAATTCAATTGCTGCCGTTATTACCAAAACCATTTCGACTTTGGTAATAGACAATATTTATTCGCATCGACATATGACAGACGTTGCATATTCGATGGCCGTACAACTTTTCTATATGTGAACAGTTCCGGCGAATCCAGTTATATGTATGCAGCTTATCAAAGATGCTCATCTGTCGTTTGTGTGCTCATGTGAGAAGAATATCTTTCAATTGGCATTGTCAAGGCGCACTTGCACACATCCCCACGCACCTCAATTTAAGCTATGTGTCTGTGTGTGTGCGTGTGTCTATGTGTGTGTGTGTGTGTGTTTGTTTTTGTGGAGCTAAAGAAAGGAAGGCAAAGATGTAAGCTAGCCGTGCTGTGTTTGTCAGTTTTGCATTTGTTTGAGTTCCCAGGGGATGTCAAGTGCTGGCGTTAGCGTTTTTTTTTTTATTTTTTTTTTTTTTAGTTTTTTGTTGCTCGGTAATTTTGTAGGTTCACCCACAAAAAACAAGCTTAAAGTCAAATATTGATAGAGCAAAACAACAAACGAAGATATTTGCTTAGCCCGAATGGCCAAAACACACACACACAAGCGAGAGAAACAGAGAGAGAGAAAGAGAGAACGAGACATAGATAGAGAGGGGTATTGACACGACTTTCCACTTGTGAAAATGCTATAAAATAAAATTTGCAAAAATTTTCTGCTGATCTTGGCAGTTCATGCAAAGGGCCGACAAGCAAATACGCCCCCTACCCAAACCCCCCAGCGACAGGCCAATCCCAATCCCAGACCCAATCCCAATCCCAACATGCACCCTACTCCCTTCCCTAAATGCCGCCCACTGCATAAAATGCTGAACATTTTGACTGGGCTGGGGTTGGGGAATGGTAGATGAGGGTTGGGGGATGGGGGTGCTTATGATATTTGGGTAGCAGTGTCAGTTCGCAATTGCGTTAGTCAGCAAGCTGCTGGGACATTTGTATTAACATGACTTCCTGCTTACCAGCGGCTTATTATTATTATTATTATTGTTTGTTGCGGCTTTCAATGGACGCTGCTCGCCTTGGACGCATTGTTTTTGGACGAACGCCTACCAAAATTGTGTGCGAGCACCCAACAATATTATTATTATTATTGGCCAGCCCTCGACTAAGCCACTTACCATTGCCATATCTCAACTCTATAATTCCACCTAGAGATGGTATCTTATTACAGTTTTCCCATGTTTTTCTTTTTGTGGCACAAACATGAGTTGCCCAATTATGCGATCGAAGATATTGCCAATACAATTAAAATCAAGAAAAATACGTACACATAAAAACTCTGCTGGGAATTCACAAAACTTTTGCCTTTTTTTACAATTTGTATTTTGGATAGTTCAACTTGGTTTTTCGAAGGCGTCTCATTCTCGATCTTGGGACTTGTGTATATAATAACAACATTAATATTTTGGCAGTCATTTTGACAGTCGACTTTACGCACATTTCTAGTGCCAGTTAGATAGAAGTTCGAAGTCCCCACATAATTATGTACATATAAACACACACATACATAAGTAAATATATATATGTATATACATATATATCTCGCTATGATTGTCTTGGGCATAAATGCGAATTTATAGGCGGTTTGCCGGCTTTGTCTCCGGCCCCGGCTCCGGCACAATAAATAGCCAAGCTCGCCAATCCCTGGACAGCAATAAGGCAAGTAATTTAGTTGCAAAATAATTTTAAATTTCATTTTCCATTTTCACAGCACTCACTACCATCAATTGCGCATCTTGCGATTGCGAGCCACAGTTTGCAGGGGGAGTTGGGGAGTTGGGGAGTATGTTTGGTATTCTTAGTAGGAGAATCACCCATTGCCTTTTATGCGTTGCCATTTTCTGTTTTATGGCTATCATGTGGAATTCTCGGGTGCACAAATATACACACACATACACACATACAGACATACAGACATATATGTAATCTAAGCATCAACATCTGCATATTACATAACTGTGCGCGTTGTTGACTTGTGGCATAGTTGCAGCCCCGTTGAGTACATAACGGGCTAGGCGACTCCCACAAACCCAACGCAACAGCAGTTCTATAAAGTTGTTAGCTTAACTGATGATAGCCACTTGAATATTATGTGGCTTGTAGCATTTACGGCCTTAAGTATTTCTTAAATAAACTCAACAATTTAGCAAATATTTTGTAGTTAAACTAATATACAAAAGAAATCATTCTTTAGTTGAATTTGGCTTTGACTACCGAAAATATGTTGCAGCGTTTGAAGGCGCAGCAGATCTACACATATGGAACACATACCACTAACACACCCCCACATGCCTGATGCCACCGGTTGTGAGCATCTCGTGCTTTACAACCGCACATATTGGCAAAAATAATTAAACGGCCGAGGTAATAAAAATGCCTAACAAGCTTTTCCAGGTAGACCACATATCCACCTGCCCGCATACATATGTGTGTGCATCTACACTCCAAAAAAAAAATGTATAAAATGAATAAATAAAAATTCATTAGCAACTTTTGCTTAGCTCTCATTATTCCATATATATTTTAGTTTTAGAATCCCTAATTGTGAACTGATTACGAGAAGAGCATAATTTGACTCGTATTTGAAATTTGCTTGCAGTACTTCATTTAAACTTGCCTTTTTCTTTCTGTGTATTTTACTACTTACGTGCGTTTATATGGCAAGTGGGCGTGACACACACACACACACACAAACACACACACACACATAATCGCCGTCGTCAGGTGTCTCATGCATAAATTGAAAATTTCTTAATTTTATTGTTGGCGCTTGATGTATTTTTATGTATGTTGCCCCAAAGGGCAAGGCAAGGCAAGGCAAGGCGTGGCAAGGGATGCGGTTTATTGCCGTGACAGGCAATGTTGGCTGTTTCGGTTTTATTGAGGCTGCGTGTTGCGATGGCGAATGAAATGTGTTGCCTACTTGCGGGCACCGGACATTAAACACAACACAAAACACACTCATCACAAATAAATTGAATCAATATAAAATAAAATGAAGCAAGTCGAGTGCCAAAACTGGCAATAGAAATAGAACTCCACAGAAAAGGCGAGGTACCTCAACCATAGACTTTACATTGCTTTAGGGTCTCAATCTCAGACACACACACACACACACACTCACACAAGCATGTAATTGCGTTGACAGCAAATTTAAATGAAATCCTCCGTCGGCCCAAAAAAAAAAATCTGATCCATGCTAAAATGTCAATGTGTCAGAAAGCAGACGACAGCATCAGGACCCCATTCAGTGTATGTGTGTGTGTGTGTGTGTGGGAGTGGGTGTGTGTGCACTGCGGGTGATGTGGGACAATTGTGAATGCTGGGTAGAGCATTTGTTTATCCACTGAGGCTAAGGCTAATAATATTGGCATTGACCCGAAACCAAAGCCGTAGCTGTAAAACTCAGCTGGCGCACTGTCAATTTGCCAGCAACTTTAGCAGGGTGGGGCATTAGAGGCATCTACATATTTTATTGAAAGATATTGAAAGATTTCAATATTTAGACCCAAGCATCCCCACAAACACACACACATGCACTGAATGGTGTGCGTTCTGTGTGAGACAGCGGGTTGTCAAAGACTTATGTCGTATTCAGCTAATAGTCGACGATTTGGTCTGCTGCCTCCGACTGCAATAATATCGAAATAAATATACGAGTGCGAGTACTTGAACACATACACACATTTACATATATACAATATATATATATATATATAATATATATAAATGTACTGAAAGCAAACTGCGAAATATTCAATTTCGATTGTGAATCAAGTAAAATAGTCGACAATTTTGCATCGCCATATCTAATATCAATTTCTCTTCAATCGTATTTAATCTTGCAAGAAAAAAACTCTTCTTTTTGGGTTTTATGAGCAGCAGGTGAGAAATTGATGTACGTTATTCCTTCGCTGCTTTTGAATGGATGTGTGCTCATAATAAAAATAAAGCTTTGGAAAAACTGAAATAAGAAAACGAAAAAAAAACGAAATTTTTGTTTAATGCTTGCATTTTTTTCCCTGATACACTTCTATATATCTTGCCCAGTACTAATACTCCTTTTTTAACCCAAAAGAAATAACAAATGCCCAAGGATATAGGACTATCGGTAGATCTATTGCTCTGCTATCAACCCTAAATCCAGCACGAATGTGAGAATCCTTGTCGGGTGAAGGGCTTCTATGTTCTCCGAGCTTAAAACATATTTTCTGAGGATATTTTCTTTTTTCCTGGCTAAGCGGAATACGCCCCCTATACATATATAATATGCTTTGAGGTTTGCTTCTCATTCTCAACAAATCGGTAGAGTTCGCTACTGACTATACCTAATTCAGTTAGTTGACTTCTTACAGACCGTTAAATATTTTAAGTCTGTTCCTTCCCAAGGCTTCTAGTTGCTGCGAATTCAGTTAACAATCACAATCACTAACGCAACCGTTTCGACCGCCTTCTAATCTTGTCATTTCGCTAAAATCGAATTCTCTAAATAATCTGAGAGAGAACTTATATATGTATACATCAGCCTTTATCTATTAATTTGTGTGTGTGTATATATATATATATATATATATACTTTAAAAACTGCCATCTTTTGCAGGTTATGGCAATATAGCACCACGTACAGCACTTGGCCGAATCGTGACGGTGGCATATGCATTCTTTGGTATACCGCTGACGCTGGTCTATCTGAGCAGCACGGGCAGCATTCTGGCCAAGGTGGCGCGCGAGGTATTCTCGAAGGCGTTGTGCTGTTGCCTGTGCTCCAACTGCGGATACTGTTGCTACGACGAGAAGCGCATGGCGGAGAAGGAGCGCCGCATGAAACGGAAGCGGCAGCAGGAGGAGCTGCGGAAACAGCAGGCGGTCATGCAGGAGCCCTACTATGTGCGAGATGTCTATCATGCCACGCCCGAAAAGCAAGCAGCTGCAGGTGGAGCAACGGATGGCGGGGGTGGTGGTATCACCTGCACACCAACTGGCATACCGGGACCACCGTCCAGCAATGCTGCTGCTGGTGTCGGTGCCGTGGACATTGATTCCCTGAGTGCCAGCGAGTCGCGTGGCTCAATGCACGGGCTGAGCATATTGGCACCGATTCTGCTTTGCTTCTCAATGATGATCATCTATATTATGTTTGGGGCAGCGGTGCTGTATCGTCTGGAGAACTGGCCAATTATTGATGGCATCTATTTCTGCTTCATGAGCCTGTCGACCATCGGTTTTGGGGACATGCTGCCAGGGCTGCGTCGCGATTCGAATGCAACGACCTGGTTCTGCTCCGTCTACATAATGTCGGGCATGACCCTGACGGCCATGTGCTTCAATGTCATCCACGAGGAGATCGTCCATCGCATCCGCATCGTTGTCGAGTTCAAAAAGACGAATGCCGCAACAGCTGCCAGCGCCAGCAGCGGCTCAATGATGGATGTAACGCACGAGGATGGTAATCAGTACTATATGAACGCATCCTGACACTATGAGAAACGTGCACATCTTTATCAGCGCAATCCCACCGAGGAGACACTGTTGACAGGTAGGCTTCTTCCGCTGTTCCCATTCGCTCAATGTTTGTTTAGTTCAGACACAGATACAGTCATTCCCACTGAGGAATCTGCAAAAAATTAATACACACAAAAATTTACTATATAAAGTTACTATATAATATCCAACTGGTATAATTCTTTTATTTGTACGAATATTCAATGTGAATAATTCTTTAAAACAATTAAAAGAGTTATCCACAAAAAAAAAAAACAGTTTAATTAAATAATAATAATGAAATTTGTTTATATTGCAATTATATATATTATATTATATTTGATTGGATTTGTGATAACACTACAAATGCAACCAGTAGGCAATGAGTATTGGATTTAAAAACTATTTTGGAAATAATCCCACACTCGATTATAAATACAAGCAACATTTTGAAAGCAGCCAGCTTAATTTCTTGGTTTTCTTTCTTTTCTTGCAACACAGAGACGCCCACATCGCTGGTGCTGAAGGACTATGTCAACCATGAACTGGTACCAATACTGACCATGGATCCGAATGGTTCCCGTTTGGGCATGGTACAATCAACGCCCGTTTATTCGCCCGCCGCAGCCACCGCCCAAACGACAGGAAAAGCCAATCCCGTGGACAGCTCAACGGTCCACGGCAGCGAGAGCAGCCTGATGGGCTACACAACAACGCTGAGCAGCCCGCTGCTTGAGAGCCAGTCGCAGGGCACGGGCCAGGTGTACACGCTGGCCGAGGAGACGGAAATCGAGCTGCAGGCTGTGCACACCGAGATCGCAACGGTGGAGCGCATCTAGAGTCCTGGCGTTGGACAGTCGGACAGTATTAAGCAGTAGCATTTAGAATTAGTCATTAGCTCGTAGAGTGGTCAGTTTAAAATGTACAATTTTTTTTTGTGGGCAACGCCCGGATAAAAAACAAAATCCAAAGAAAACCTAGCCCTAACTTTGACTATCATTGTATATAAAATTAAAAAACAAAAAAAAACTAAGAAAAAGCGAAAGTAAGTATGAAAGAGAAAGAGAGAGAGAGAGAGAGAGAGAGAGAGATAAGTAGCGAGCGCTAGGGAGAGTAATAAAGAGGGGACAGAATACATTTCCATAGTACGTAAGCACAGTAACTAAATATAAGCCAACCCAAAGGCCATGCTAAAAAACTTAGTCAATGTAGTGAGCGAGCAAAAAACAAAGAAGCAGAAAAAAACCCTAAGAAATTAAAAAACCAACAAAATCAAAAACTATTATACAATAAGTACTCGCATAGTATGTTCATGTGACGAAGTTCACTTCTGAAACACTTCTGGCAGTCTATTAATGCAACGAGCAGCTGTAGATTACTGATTCTTCTTCTTCTTCTTCTTGCTACTCATCGTCGAGTTCATTAGGAACACGACACATTTTGAGCATTCAACCTAACCGTGTTCATTTTCGAGCCAATTTCAACATAAGCGTTGTCCAACACTTGGTTGATCAAATACGGTAAATGCGGTAATTACTTGGAACTTGCGATGCCTGCAGCATTGTTTTATCCCGTATGCGGCACATCAAAGTTAATAAGAGACATAATAACTACTACATATATAACTAAGTACATATGAATACATATACATGAATTATAATAGCAAAGCGAGTAAGAATTTATTCAAACCCTGCCCCACATTGCAACACTTACATATATATGTGTACATGCTCGTAAAGCAGACAGCATCCAACATTTTATACGTAATTCAAGCTTACATAGTTAATATATTAATATTAAACACAAACAATAAATAAAAAATAAAAAGAAAACCCATAAAAAAAAAACAACATAAAATGTATGAGAAGGAGCAACCAAATATGCTAATTACATCAAATATTAATATAAATATAGATAATTGTTGTTTTTTTTTTTTTGTATTGTATTGTAATTGTACAACTTAACTTAAAAATATGAATATTATCACTGAATTTAAATTCATACAATTTAAATAACGTTTAAACTCGAACTTTGTAAATTGAAAGCATGTTTGAATGTACCCAATTGTATATTTACAAGAGCAGCGAGAGAAATGCATAAATAAAACTTAAAAAAGTAACGATGTTAAAGTAGCAGTGTTTCAAAAAATTCTACAACATGTAACACCGACCTATTAACTGGTCTTGTTAAATTCCAATCATTTTCAAATATTTTTAGCCATGTTTTCTAGTTATGACGTTTGCATGACATGGCGCCATCTGTTGAGAATCAACTACAACGAGTATCATGCACGCCATCTATCGAAATGACTGTCAAGCCCTGCACTCATCAAGCGGCTGTTTTGGCGCGCAATTCAAACGTGCATGTGAAATGTGTTTTATTTTACAAATTGTACTGAAATTATTCCCATTAAGCCTCCCAAAATATAATTTAAAAATAATGCGCATTGTTCGCATATTATATTATTCTAGCAAAGTCGCCGGAGTCGTTGAATGTTGAAATGTTTCGATCATTTTGGGGGAATGGCATTGATGTTTGACTAATGATGAATTTTTCAAAAGTTTATTGAAAATAATTAATCATTTTTATTTTAATGTATTCGTAAAATATTTCAATAATTATTCCCATATTAAATAAATTCCTCTATATAGTTTTTTCTCTTCTCGCTCTCAGCACATTTTGCAGGAATGCAGAGGAACTTAATTTGTGCATAACTGTAAATGCATATTATTTGAAAACTATAAAAAAAAAGTATAATTAATAACGTCGATTTTTATTTGTCAAACGAAGAGTCAAACAGGACTCTAGAAGTGTCTGCTGTGTGTTGCTTGCTGCTTGTAGCAGAAGGAAGAGAATTTCAAAGCAAGTCTCTGTTTGGTGGTGAGAGAACTCCGAATTGGCATAAGAACACCAGCCGAACGCAAATTTCCGTCAGTCACACGAAGAAGCTTTGGCTGTGTGTGTGCGCAGGCAGCTTATAGCCAGAATTGTGTTTTAGCCTCTGCATGCGTACCGCGAAATTGACGAAATGCCCATTCCTGGATCCAAAGCAGCAGCAGAAATAACTGTATATACAATGAAATAGACCATAAATCGAATATAGATTAGAAGAATGCCGGCGACCTTTTTTTATTGAAAAGTGCAGTTTTTAGTAATAGGCCAATTTCCACAAAAAAAAAATAATGTAATCTGCATTATTTTTAGAAACATAAATCCTGTATGTATGTATTGGGCACACCGAACTTTACATACCCTTGTAGACTGGCGTAAGTTATTTGAAAATTGGGTGAACAAAATGAGAACATGAGAACGGTGCTGTTAAGAATGTATATACATTTTATGGCGTCGCAGACGTCTGACAAACATCATGAAAAAACTATAATACTACTCACAAGGGTATGACAAACATAATAATGATGTTTATGTATGTATGTATGTGGGGTGCATGTGTGTATATATGTGGGAGTTTGTTGTAGAGCATTTAGACTACATGCATAAATATGTATTTATTTATGTATGTATGTATGTATGTATGTATGTACATGAATATTTACATAAATAAATATGTGCATATGCAAAGAAGATCTTTTCTTTAGCATTCTGTTTTCATTTTCATTGAAATTGAATACTGCCAGCGTCTGTATAAATTTTGTGCGTATCTTTTGACTGTTTCTCGCTGCACTCACAGCCACGATTTGCATAGATTTCGATGCCTCGCTTGCTGTAAATTGTAAAAACAAAATCAAATTGAAATGAGCGAGCGGTTTGCTTAGACTGGGCACAACTACACGTACAGTTGCGGTCAAATTAATAGAAATGCAGCACTTCATAAAACGCAAATAAATAATATTTGCAAATAAAAATTAAAAAACAAAAAAATTTAAATATGCTTCTTAATCAGTGTAAAAAGAAGTTTCGCACAATTAAGTAACAGGCAAAAGAAAACATTTCCAATCCAATAGGTTACAGATGTATATTCTTGGTCAGGACCAACAGTTGAGTCTATTAAAAAATGTACATAGCACACTTTTATTTAATTTGATCGACAACTTGCTTCGATTGAAATCGATAGTTAAGCCAACAATTTTAAAAATATATATTTCGAATCAAACATATGTATATAATGTACACGCAATGAGTCTAAGCACAGTTGCACAGTTTGGGGATTCAGGGTATTACCAGATCGGGCTCTGTCGACTCGAGCATTCTTACTTTGTTTCGACTGTTTGCTTTATTGCTCCACTTTTGCTTGTGACTTTTTAGTGTCTTGTCGCAGTCGCAGTCGCTGTTATTTGATTTTCACATTTTTCTTTATTTTTGGTATCACATGATTATACAAACACACACACACATACACACACACACTTGAATTGCTGTTTGCATGTGTATGTGTGTGTGTGTGTATAAATATATAGCAAAAGAAAATGACATTTGAACATTTCGGTTTACGTTCACGTTTGGGATTGAGTAAGCGATCTGTTGATCCCCAACATTTGTCGCCGTCGCTATTTGCTTCTGCTCTGCACAGCATGGTGACGTAAAAGATTGCCTTCGCTCGTTGCTTTATGTTTTGTTATCTTGGCAACACGCATTTTCGTTGAGTTTTTCTTCTTTCTTTTTTTTTTTCATTTTTCATTTTTTGTTCATCACGTGTTTGGCGACACACTGTAACTGTTCTAGGTTTGAACACATTATCGTTGCCACTGGCCACACTGTGCGGGCGCAGCACTCGCTCTGCCTATGTTCGCATGCTCATCATATCGATTTGTGTATGTAGAAGAGTATATTGATTTTGCGTTAGAGAATTGAAACTGTTCTGCATCCAAGCAGGTGTTGGATTTTCTCAAGCCTGGCAAGTCGACAACAATTCGATGTTTCTCACCGGTAATGATTGGCCAATCAATTACCTGAGTATTAGTAACAGATTATTACGCAGTCGACTACATCCGACTGTAGCTCTTTCACTTGTTTTTGTTTGTTAGTACGCGTTTGTTGTAATCTTTTGCACTCTCTCTGTTTTTGTCTTTCGCTCTCTCACGCAGTCGTCTCATTGTTGTCATGGTCTTTTGCACCTGCTAAACTGTTTTTCGGTATATTCTCTTTCTTCTTGTCGACATTTGGCATGTTCCAACTGGTTTTGTGCCTTGAGATTCCCATTTGATGGACTTGAACGGGCTGTTTAAATCTATAACCAGAGCGGACAACAGCCCCATAAGCCGCAGCATCGACAAATAAATAGAAATAAGACTAGAATAATGACACTGAGTTCTCATTATTTTTATCAGTTTAGCCTTTGTAGCCACTTTACATGCAGATCTGTTTCGGCTTGTAAATTGTAAAATAGCTCAGATATATGTATGTCTGAATTGATGATGCCTTTGCCAAGATTAGCCCAGCAGACAGTTTAAAATAATGATTTTGTTAATATTTAAGAAAGTGGATTTTGAAAAATAATAAAAAAAATATATATTTCAATAAAACAACTTTCAAAATAAACAACAAAAAATTGGCTGTGGATGGTTGCAATCTTTTGGGAATTGAAAATCACAGTACCTGCGACACGGAAATAAAAGAAAAAAAAGCCGGATAAGTTTTCAAATGCATTCTGGGTGATTAAAACCTACAGACTTTATTAAATTCACTACAATATAAAACTAAATAAAAAACTATACTCGAATTCATTAAACAGATCTCTCGTTATTTGTTTTGCTAACTCAAGGTATACTAGAATCTCTCCTGACTGAATATCACTGACCACGTATGACAGTGTGTAAACATTTTCGGGGGCTGCTCTTATCACGCCAAAGTCTGCGATTTCAAAAAAATAGACAAGAATAATGCGTCTCAGTTTTTACTTTTAATCTGGAATGGCCAATTCACAGAAGGTAATATATCAATACTCATTTCAAAGTCAACAAAAAATGGTTTAACACTAGTTGACACAGACAGTGTCAATTCTAGTCTCATTCACACTCAACCATTGACTACCAAAGTCAACGCATTTGTAGTCGGTAAAATACAAATTTTTCATAAATTAATAAAAATAAATAAATAGATAAAGGATATAATCAATATGTTGCCATTCCTGATATGAAAAGAAATTTTGCGAATGCAAAAGAAAAGAACGAATCCGCAGTCAATTTTATTTTCATTGTCAACGCGCTAAAGGTAACGAGAATTGTTGACATTAACCATTCACACCATTTTATTACATACAATGTTGCTGTGCAGTTGTTTAAGTTGCTGTCAAAATTGACTACTTTGTCAACAATTTTAAGTCCAGCGGTAACTTCATTTATCATTAAAAACAAAAACAAATCGCCGAAATCAACAACCGAATTCGTCGTCTTTGTCTTTCTTACTCTTTACACCAATGAGTTCGCCCTCCCTCTCCCTCTCTCTTTCTCTCTCTCTCTCTCTCCATCACTCTCTCTCTCTCGCACTCTCTTACTCTTTAATATTCGCTTGCTCTTCTCTCAGTTTGTCCCACATAATTTTTGTTTGTTAGTTTTTCTGCTTCTTGTATGCAGTCTCTGTTGCCGTAACCGTCACTGTATCAGCTAATGCCGCTGACGCTGTCGAGTTGCCTCTGCTTCATTTGTTCTATTTCGTATGCATACATTTTTATGTATGGATGCATGTACAGTGTGTGAATACAGAGGTCATTCGCAAATAACTTTCCGAATGGGAATTAGGAACAACCATAAGATTGACATATAAAATGTATTTAAAAAAATGATATTTTGCGACTTGTAATCAGATCGTAGGCGAAGCGTTTATTATTTCGAATGACCACTGTATATACAAACTAGAGATGGGCGCAGGTCAGGTTTTTTTTTTTGTATTTGGCAAGTTTGTAAAACAGATAATTTTGATTCATGGCTTTTAAAACTAGAGCAATTATTATAATTAACACTAATCCTCTTTTAAGGGAATAAATTCTGTCATCACAGCAATGTCGAAAGTGACCGACTAGGCGGTACTCTGTATCCACCTTTTGCATGTATTCCCATCTCTAATACAAACATAAATATATTTTTATACTTTGTACATATAAATACAATCACACACATTATTATCTCTATTTTGTGGGTGTGTGTATTTTTGGCCAGCCATGTTAAAAAAAAAATATATATGTATATATATCGTTGGACAAAACCGGCCGGAAAACGGGCATACAACATTTCCAATTAGAGTAAAAGCCGCCCGACGCCGCCGACGTTTCAATTACGTGAGCGCAACTAAATGTTTTGCTCTGTGCTGTCTGCCAGCAGCAGCGCCGTCGACGTCGACTTCGACTGCAGTACGAAAAAGGCAACGGCAAATCAGAAAAATTGTGTATAATTGAGTGACAAACGATAAGAACTCTTTTTTTGTTGTTGTTGTTACTCTTTTAATGTTGTTGCTTATCGGGTGACTTTCTTTTTTCTACTTGCCATTATTGCTGTTGCTTGGATTTTTGTTGTTGTTGTCGTAGTAGTTGTAGAGTCTATTTTGGCCACATTTTGTGTTCTACTATGCTGTGTGTGCTCTTTTCTGTTGTTTGTTTTCACTTCGGCAAGCAGCGCAGACACAAATACAAACAAAAAGACGCTCTCTTTGGCGCTATCTCTGTCTAATTAACACGTTCGCATTACAATTTATTTTCATTAATAATGCGACGTGGAACAAGTGCTTGGCTCACGTCTGCCCGTCTGCACACACATGCATATATACGTGTGTGTGTATGGATCGATGTTTGTATTGGTGATCTAAATAAGAGCGCAACACACAACACACACACGCATTGCAACGGAGAAACAGTAACGGCATTTTAGTTTGTCACTTTGTCTTAGCTTAGTTATATGCTGATCACAAATATTATAATTAAAACTAAATTCCGACGCAGGATAAAATTGCTTGTTCTTATCGCTTATCGCTCAATATGAGAAATTGAGAACACTTTGATTCCACATGTGATTATAATTTTGAAATAATTAAAATATTATACAATTTATGCTTTGGAAACAATCATGAGCTATCTAAAAACTCCAATATGTACACATTTTACAAGTCTTATCATATAGTTTTTAAAATGACTACGTACTATATGTGAATACATAGTATTTAAGTATTAAACAGTTTGCGAGTTGCGATTGTCGATGTATTTGTGTATGCGGGACAATGAGTAAGAGAGCCAAAACAAAGAAAGAGAGCACGAGAGAGACGAAGATGAGAACGGTCGATGATGATTGTTGTCGACGGAGCTGTTTTGTTATTTGCGGGCGGGTGGCAGCGGCAGCGTCGTCAGTCGCAATGTGATGATGCGATTGTATTTGTGTGATTGACTTTTTCGTTGCTCTGCGTGTGACACATGTGCACACATACACATAGACACAAGCAAAATGCTCATGGTATACATACATTTATTCTCCAGTATGTCTTGACTGTATGTACAATTTATTTATGTACATATAAAAATATATGTAAAATATATATATCGTATTGGACACTCAATTTATAGCGAAACTCGAGCATGTCAAAGGTATTTTGGCAGTCGAAGACAAGTCGCTCAAAATTCGCACTTAGCAATTATTTATTGAATTGTCGATGTGTGTAAGTAGCCCAGCATCTAATTATTTTAAGACAAACAGTTTTTGCAAACGCCGTGCTGCACTGTGCAAAACATATTTACTCTTGAACTAACTGTATCCATGCTTCTTCTTCTTGATTTTTGCCAAAAACAAAAACCATGTGTTTGTTTGCCACGCGCTTGGATCTTGCTCATTTAATCTCGCGCTCTCTCACGCACGCATACACACGTACAAACACACACACAAAAGAGCGCCAAAAGAGCACGCTCTCATGTGTGTTTGCTCCGAGCACGCTCTCATGTGTGTGTGTGAGTCAAGATCACATAAACAACTTTTTGCAATGTAGAGTTGTACTTTTTTATGAGTTACACATGTATATAAAAAATAAAATGCTTGGAATGAGACTAGTTAGCAATGCCGTAGTTGTCAGAGCGCGTAAATGTGTTGACAAGTCGCAACAACAGTGCCACCGGCAGCAACAATAACAAACATAAAGTCTGGCGGCGAGAGCGGCAAAACACATACACACACACAGAAATGCCGACTGTTAAGGTAATTCTCTCTATTACACAGTGGGCGAATTTTGAACAATGTTGCTGACAAATATTTAACAAATTTCATTTGAAGAGTCTGGTTAATATTGTTGAAAATTGAAAAACTATCTTTAAAACTTGTATATGTTGCTTGCAATATTAACTTTCAGTGTTCACAACTATGTCAAAGTTAAGAAAATCTATTTAAATGAAAACCACGATAATTTTCCCATTGTGGCATTCGTTTCGTGCTTATGCCTTGTACCCTGTACACAAATAATTGAGACAAGTATTATGAAGTCTTCAATGTGTACGGGCCCAGATAATCACTTCTTTATATGCTATAATACCACGCAATACTAATACTATATAATACCACTTTGCTGCAGAGTTGTACAAAAATAAAAACAACTGATGTGACAAATTTGTGTATACAGGGTATCATAGCGAGCAGTCTCAGTTGTGTACATTACTTGTTCTTGTGTTGGTCGCTTCGTTGTCGGCTCGGTGAGTGTTCTCTCTATACCGTTCATTTTGCATTGTGCCTTTCAGCGCAGCGGACGTGCGGTGTCGATAGACTGCACAGCATAAAAGTAAATAAAGTAGTAGTAATAACAAACACCACTTCGCTTCTCAATATCAACACAACTAATTCTGATGACTTTGATTTGAAATAATGCGCAAACATAAAACCTAAATAAATTTTGCGTAGTTTTTTTTTTATATTTTTTTGTCATTGTTGTTTTTGGGCTTAGCACATTTGATTGTGGCGCGTTCGTGTGCTGTGTTAATTAATTAATCGATACGTTAAAGAAGAAGAATAACAACTAAAACAGAAAATTGCGTTAAAAAAAAAAACAAACAACAAAAAAGAAGGTTTGCAAGTGCCGCCCACAATAGAAACAGAAGGAGGAGGAGGAGAGCACAGTGCGTGCTGACGACGTCGACGTTGCGAGAGAGCGCCAGAGAGAGCCGGGAGCCGAGAGCCAGCCGGACAGCGAAACTGGCACTGACGAAATAACAACAAAACGTGAGTGCAAAATAAAAAACACAAAAATAAACGTAGATAAATTTAATTTCATGGGAAAGTATGTATGTGTGTGTGTGTGTGGTGCGCGTAAATATACAAACACAAATTTTTGGTCACACAAAAAAAAAAAAAAGTACTAACACGAGAGAACGTTGCAGTGGGGCGTAACCGACTGCGAAATACTCTGATACCATACGTAATGCCAGCTGATAACAGCCGAGAAATACTGTCCAAGTAACTGTTGCTCTTGTATTGTGAGAGATATGGGATTTTGAAAATTTTGGGGGCGGGATTGTGCGGGGCTGCAAAAATTATAGAAAAGGTTCCTAATAATCTTCTTTCCGAGTTTGGTAGCTTTCAAACTGCGGGAGATGTAGGTTTCTGGGAATTTTGTAGGTGGGAGTAGGCATGGCCAAAAACGGACATTGCACAAAACCAATATACTATGATACCTTCGGTATCAAAGTATAAAAATAAAGAAAAGATAAAAACGCTGCTGCAGCCGAGTGCGAGCGGCGACCCCCGCGTGTTTTGCGGTTTGTTGTTGTTGTTATTATTTTGACACCCCCCGCTGCAGTGGCCCGCAGCAAGCGGCCGGCGACGGTGGCAGCAACAATTGAAATTGAAATGCGACTGCAACTGCGTTTAGTGTGGAGTTGAGAGGCTAGGGGTGGGGGTTGCGTTAAGGGATGGGGGTAGGGATGTTCGCAAATATTGTCGCCCGCATTTGTACTTTTCTGCTACAGTGTTGTACATAAGCGTTGTGGCAACCTATGCGTTTTGTAATCTATGTAATTTATTTGTTGCTGCGCATAACATACGAATAAATAATCGAGTACATCTTATTTTTGCTTTCTTTTTTGTTCTTAGTTAAATATGTATGTATAAATGTGACTGAGAAGGTCACAATTAATAATAAGTTGTGTCGTGAGTAAATACACCTGAATACCTATGTATACATGCATGTACATACATTATGTGTGACGTCACGTGCTTACTCATTTCAAATTTGAAGAACAGAATTGTAAACAGATTTATTTTTTTTGTTGTGTCTTTCATTTGTAAAAAAAACTGAAAATTTAATAGGAATTAAATACACATAAATATATATGCATAAATAAAATATAAATATTCAATTGATTTGCATCCATCCAGTTCTAAGTAAACGGTATATACAATCTACAGTGGCGTCCCAAACGTCTTCGGTTTCAGTGTGTTGTTGTACAGGGAGAGAGGCAGTGGGCCACTCTCTTGCTCTCTTTCTCTCTGTCAATAACATCTGCTGCGTCAGCAAGAAAATAGAAACAGAGCAACGGCAACGTTTCGACGCCAGCGTCGTCGTCGGCGTCCCATGACGACGCCGTTATCGTTGTTGTTATTGTTATTGTTCGTGCTTAGCGAAATTGTTTGTTGCTATTATTATTGTTGTTGTTGTTTTCGCGATCAGCCTTTCATGGTTTTGTATTGTTATTATTACGATTTGCTCTTCACTATGCGATGTTTGCATGGGAGAGAGTATTGAGAGTCGCAATTGTATTGTTTGTGTCGGAATTTGAATTTCTGATAAAGCGTCGCATCGCATCGTGTCGCATCGTGTCGTATCATATCGTATCGTATCGTGTCGTGTCGCGTCGTCAGTCAAAGCGACCTCGACGTTGTCTGGTTATTGCTTGCTTGCTTGCCTGATCAACGCAAAGCACAACAAGAACAAAAAAAAAGTTTTGTGCAATTAGCAGCGACGTAAGCAACAACAACAATCAAGAAAGATAGATAGAGGTAGATGGGAGGGGGTGGGGTGGGTTAGTGAGATTATGCAACTTAAAGGGGTCTCTTAAGCTCTTTGTGCGTGCCACTGTCAATTTCGGACTTAAAAATCAATTGGAAATTCTTCAACTCGCCCCCATTAAAAACTAATTGAATATGAACATATGTACATTTGTATGTATGTATATATGTAATATGTACATATCATCACAATTTTTGACTTACATACAAAAAATAGCAGAGAACAAGAACGAGAAGAAGGGATGGCGGGGTGAAGAGCGCCATACGCATAGACAGGCGACATTTTTTGTTGCCCACCCACTAGGCACATAACCAACTCACGGTTATTTGGGCGCTCTCTCCTCTCTCTCTCTCTGCTCTCTGTCTTTTTTTTGTTGACGCTTTGACTTTGCACCTCGCACGCTATGCGTGGCTGTGTTTTCTGTGTTCTATGCTTTTTTTGAGAACCTTGGTTAAGGAGGAAAGAAGCAAAAGGCAGCGGTCGACGCTGCCGCCGCATGTGGCCGCTGTTTGTTGATTACATAAAAAATGAAAATAATTATGTATGTTTGGATGTATGTATGTATGCATTTAGCTCACAGGCGATATATGTATATGTTTACAACAACAATAAACAGCGACAAGAAACAACTTTGTGTTATTAGCGCGATAAGATATACATGAATATGTATGCATGTGTGTGCGTGTGTGTATGCGTGTGTGTGTGTGTGTTCGTGTGTTCGCAGCAGACCAAATTGCGAGCGAACATTTACCTAATCGAGCTCAGAAACGAGCATTTAGCGAACATAAAACAAAGTGGAAATAATGAACAATTTGTATGTTAAATGCATTTTGTCATTTCATTTTATATATAGTAATAATAAATAAATAAATAAATAAACAAACTTAGAATTCAATAAATGGTGTTAAAAATGCATTTAATTTCTTATTGGCAACACACAACGCAAGATATATCGCAACAGGCTCTTTCTACAACCGCAATTATTAACGAGTCGCCTTTTGGTGCAGGCGACAGGAATGTCACGAGCGAAACTAAGAAAAAGATAAGATGTGAAAAGTGTTGAATTGCAACAATAGGCAGATTAATACAATTTAATATGCATTTGCACAATGAAAACCAATTAAATATTCAATAGTTAAATCAGTTCGCATATTGAAAATACACAAATATTACTTAACGGATGCAAATACTAATGTTAATTCTTCACAAAATGTTACCCATACCTCATCACGTGGATGTGTAGTCAACAAATGTATTGTGCATACATCTGTATATGTATATAAGTATATGTTTATATGTACATCTACGTCATCTTCTGCCCCCAGATCCCCCAGATTAGTCGAAGCTCGAAAACGAATCTTCGTTCGTTTGGATTTATTTAATTTGGGCGACTTCTCTACGGATCAGGCCTGTTTTCAGGCCTGTTCTGTGCATAACTGGTGCAATTATGATGATATTCGTTTATATTATTATACTAAAAGCTTTATTTGCGTTTGCACTCACGATGTGTTTATTTGTATGTATTTATGTGTGTAGTTTATAAGTAGTTCAGTTTGTAGTTGTCCCTGCATTGAATAATTGCCGACGTTTCAAATGTGCTAATTAGTTGAAAACGTTTATCACACTCTTTTTTTGTGCCTCTTCTTTCTCTAGTATTTGAGTTAGGTTTCGTCGACTGAAGTGCAGCGATACGTACGTATGATACGCTTGTAAGCAATCAAAGGTACGACTTGTCGATAAAAAAAAAATAAAATAAAAATACATACGTATTGGCGGAAAAAAAAAAATGATATTAAAGTCTGTGAGTTGTAATACCTCACAATACCAATTTGAATTGTGTTTAGCATCGCAAATATTGGATGAGTACTGAAAAAAAAGAGCATTAATTTTCAAGTTGAATTTCATTCAGATGTCAGATGTCAATCGACAGTTTTGTCGGGTGTGCAATTAAGCCATCTTACAGTTAAGCGCAATTTGTAGTAAAACAGGTTATCTTGTTGGGGGAGATGAAGTTAACCTGCTGCTCTGCTTTTTTCTCATTTCACCGGCGACGCTTTCACGCTCTCTCTCTTTCTCTCTTTCGCTCTTTTTTTTACTTGGTTCTTCTTCGTCAGTTATCAGCAGAATTAGAGCTTGTTTGGAGCATGTTGTTGTTGTTCTTGGTAGTGCAAAACGCAGCAAATGCCTTTTGGCTATATTTAGTAATATTAATTGTGGTTGACCCAAATTGTTTTTGTTGTTGCCGTTGCTCTTGTTGTTGTTTTAATGCTGGCAATGTGCTTAGCCAAAAAGCACACACACACACACATTTATGTATATATATATATACACGCACATGGCAAGCGGTTATTTTGAAAACGACGAAATCAATTGAAATTGAAATTGCCCAAGAACTGTCACTCAACTCGAGTGAGTCGCGTAAAAGGTGTGTGGCTGGTAGAGTAAAGGGTGGTGGGGCAGGGGCGGGGGAAGGGAAAGCGCAGCACTGCACTCTCTCTAGCGCCTGGCAACAGAGCAACAGCAACAGCATCAAACATAAGCCAAAAACAATTCGCTCTCTTTCTCTCTCTCTCTCTCACTCCTAATGCTAAAGCAGCACAAACCACAACAACAGCAAACAGCTACAACTACAAAAACAATGTGTGTTTATTTTTAGTTGACGATTTTGTTTGATGCGCTTTTTTTAGTTATCGCTGCTGCTGAGGTTGCAGTTGCTGCCCCCTTTTACGTAGTCCCCAAAAAAGCCGGCAAAACTTGGTTTGCTCTCGTCGCACTCTTTGCCTCACACACACACACACACACTCACGCACACTCTCTCTCGCTTTCGTTTGCGTCGCGTTGTTTTTGTGCGTAACCAAAATAAATATTTAATTTATTTTTAAACAAAAGAAACTAAAGAAGAAGAAGCAGCGCCAGCCAAAGACAATGCTGCTTTCAATTTTTCTTTTCCGCTTGCTTAGATTTGCTAAATACAAGAACAACAAACACAATAAATGCCTGCGCTGCATTTGGCTGAGCTTTTCTGCTCTCGCTGTTGATTACTGTCTGTGTAAGCTTTTTATTATTATTTTTGTTTTTGCTCTGCCGTTCGCTTTTGGGCTTCTTGTATTTCCTGCTGCGGCCGATGTCACCGTCGCTGCGTAGGCTGCGCACGTGTTGACGCTTTGTCGCATTTAGCACATTTTTATTTTTTAAATTTAACTTAATTATTTATTGGGTAATCAAGTTTTGCACTTCATTATGCAAATGGCAAATAGCAGCCTGAAGGAATAAACAACACTGTGCGTGTATGTGTGAGTACATATGCGTGTCTGTCTGGCATATCCATATGTATATGTATGTATCCTTACGCTACAGGTAGATATTAAATGATGAATGTTAATACTAGCCATAGACTTTAAATTGTCAACAAATTGGTCAATAGAAATGATGCTTTAGCTATTTAAACATAATTAATTTTGTAATTAGTTTGCTTATAACTTTTAGTCGGTATGTTTTATTGCATAACATACGAAACAACATTTAACATTCATATTCGATTTGCAATGCTTGGCTTATCATCAAATTGCTCGATATTAACATGTTTCTTCCTCTTCTTCTTGTTGATAATCGAATAGTGATCGTAAATGAGCCAGCCACAATAAGCCTCGCTCTCTCAACGGAGAGCCACGCTTGTGTTTTGGGCCTTACCCAAACAGCTGTTGGTTGTGACTGACTGCCGTTGCTATTTGTTGTTGTTTTTGTTACTGTTATCCTTTTGAGAAAAGCACACACACAAATCGCGTGTAAGTCGCGACCATAAGGTCGCCGTTGACGCCGATGCCGACGCCGACGCTAACGTCGTTTGTTTTGTTGTTCCTGCTGCTGCTTGCTGTTGCTGCTGTTACTCAGCTTTCAATAAATGGCAATGTCATGCGCCAGCGCTCCCACTCGCAAGTACACACACACACACAGATATAAATTTTTTGCCTTTGCTCTCTCCTACGCTGGTGGCGCTCTTTATCTCTCTTTTGCTGTCAAATCAAGCTTTCTTGTTGTTGTTTACGACGCGCTTTTGACTTTGTATGTTGCATGCCGGCTCTCTCACACATCGCCAACTTAAGTGTCTTTGTTACGTCGGCTCGTGAGTGTGCATGTGTGTGTGTGTTTCTCGTTTCGGCATTTCATTTGCTGGTGCTGCTGCTGCTGCCGCCGTTTCGCTTCATTCGCTTGTCTGCTCGCGTGCTTTACAGTTCAGTTCGAATTGTGAAAATCTTCAATAGAAACAAAAACTAAAGTTTATTTTATAAAAGTCAAACAAAAATTGAATAATTTTTTTCTGTGTGTGCCAAATGAATGTTTGGAAGAAGAAGTCGTGAGTTTTGCTAGTGAAAAGGTATGTGTGGATCATCCACAACACAACACCAATAAACAGTTGTATATATACATATATATATATATATATATAAGTGTTGTGTGATCGTGTGTGTGTGTGGCTGTGTCTCTGTAGTCAAAGGAGCGTGATCTTAAACAAGAGGAAGAGAGAGTCAACAATCCGCGAGAGCGTTCAAAGTGGGAGTCGACGTCGTGGTGGGCACGAAGTACACCAATAAGAAAACAACAAAAAACAAAAAAAATATGCAATGTGTTGCTCTTTTCGGCTTTTTTTTGTTATGTCGTTTTCTTTAAACGTAAACGTTTCAATCTGTGGCTCGATTTCATAATCTGAATGCTGAAAAAATAAGAATTTCGCAAAATCGCCTCTAATGTATAAAAATACATACAAAATAAGTAAAAACCACGTTGAAAAGTCAGCAGAGCATCTGTGTGTGAGTGTGTGTCAAAATGAGAGCGAGACAGAGAGAGAGCAGCACCGCATTGTGCGTGTGTGAGAGTGAAAGCTTCACTGAAAGAGAGAACGAGGCAGAGGCAGAAAGAGAATTCGAGCGATTTAATTGTAATAGTTTTTATATTAAATTAAAAATTTAATGTTAAAAAAAAAATTAAATTATAAATTATTGATTTAAAGTAGTTGTTCTTATTTTTCCATTCCACAACAATTAGAACCTGAGTGTGAAAAGAAAAACAATATGCAACAACACAACAATGAAAACAATAACATGGCGACACACACATACAGTCACACACACACACACACACACACACACATTAGCACACATAAAAACGTGAGCACAACAACAAAAACAACAACGCGGCCTTGCCGCATTTATATTACGCTCTCTCCCCGTCTCTTTCAAATTAATTTAAAGTTGTTTTTTCACTTATTTTTTGTTTTTTGTTTGTGAATTATTTGTTCATTATTTTCTTGTTTTTATTTTTCTTGATATTGCGCATTTTTAAAATGTTCGCTGTTAGTTGTCTTATCAGTTGTGTTGTAAAGTGTGGCATGTGGACTAGTGTGTGTGCGTGCGTGCCTTGGTGTGTGTGTTTGTGTGTTTGTTTCCCCCATTTTCTTTGACTGTGAATGTCTTCATACGAGGCGTATACGTAATGCAAAAACGTGTGACCAACTTGAAGGCATCACAAAACACTAACACTGACACACACACATACATATATATATGTATATATACATGTATATGTATGCATATATTCATATATGCATTGTACATGTACTCGCACACACACACACAGGCACCCGCACACACACACACAGGCACCCGCACAGCAAATTGTGTGCATGGGGTTACGTATACGCCGCGTGGTCGCCGTTCAGCTTTTCGTTGTTGATGTTGTTGCCGTCGCTTCGCTGCTTATTCTTCTTTCTGAAGCTCGAGAAAATTCTGAAACATGTATGTGTGTGTGTGTGTGGCACTGTGTGTATGTAAATACTTATGTACGTGAGCATAAAAGAATAACGTTCAAAAACTAAATAAACTAGCTACACATAAGCAAAACACATACAACATTATATAAACTGAAAAATAAGAAAAACAAAAGAAAGAAAACAAATGAAAGTAGATTCGAAGATTTGTATAAATATTTAAATAATTACTTGCATTTAAAATGCAAAATTGCATTTGTCATGTATGTGATGACAAAGGAAAACTATTCACTTATATTCAATTGTTTGTCCGCAACCAAACGCAATCGTAATAAAATAAACTTTAAGAATATTTGTTTATATTTCACGCACACAACACAACCATCTACAAACAATGGGAGAAAGAGCGAGAGAGAGAGAGAGAGAGGGAGCATATGTCATTGGACGCCGTCGCCATTAAAAAGCTCTCAAAAAATGCTTGGCCAGCTGTTGTCTCTTGCTGTTGTTGTTGCGCTGCCGGAAATATGCAAAGCTCGCTCTCGCATCGCGTCTGTCTGTCCCGTTGTCGTTACGTGAATTGTTTTGTTATTTGTTATTATTTATGTGGAGAGCGATTGAAATGGAGATAGATAAACAAGGCATATTAGCAAAGTGTTGGACTCTTTCTCGCTCGCTCCCTCGCTCTACTATTCATGAAAATAAGTTTGTTATACGGTCATTTCCCACACTTATTATTTTTTTTTCTATTTTACTATATATGTGTATTTATTATTTTATATTTAAAGAGGAAGCAGCTCATTTAACACATATCCCTAAATACATTTTCACCGCAGCAACGAAGAAATAGATTGTGGTTGTTAATTTTTACGTGATTGACACGCAGTTCATTTTGTTGTTGTTTCTATTGTTGTTGTTGTTCTTGTTGTTGTTGTTGTTCCTGTTGTTGTTGTTGCTTCTGTTTAACATTTGTGTGTGTGTTGTGCTCGTGAATGATTCATCTATACAACTACAAAGCATTGCGCGCGTTTTATTAGCGTTTTTAACAGCAGCAGCAGCAGCAACGACAGCAGCAGGTACAGTTGGCCCAACTGTCTTTTAAAGTTTTGCTTTGCTTCTCTTTATTTTATTCCCTTGTTTTTGTTAACAACAACAAGAGTAAGAACTGCACGCCCCCTCCTGCGGAGGGCTGGCAATTTAACGGTGACATTAACAATAACAATAACAACAACGACAACAACAACAACAACAACAACGACAACAACAACGACAACAACAAACACGTCAACAGTAGCTGCATAGAGAACGGCATGGAAAGCGTCGTTGTCAACTTCTCTGCCCGCCATTCAAAAGTTTCATAGGTCACACTGAGAGAGAGGCGCAACGGCAGCAGCGCAACAGCGCAACAGCACCGCAGCAGCAGCGGTTGACGTTTCTAGAACGAAAAACTGACAACTGACAGAGCGGGCCATGCATAGCGTCTGCAGCTAATCTCGGGTCGGGCGGAGACTAAGACGAAGACGAAACACAAAAGCTTAATAATAACAACAAATCGACGGCTTAAATAAACGCGCGCGCTCCGCTTTCCGCTCTCGGCTCTCACACTGAAACTACGCCATTTGCTGCTTGTGCTCCAAAAACAAAAGAAAAAACAAACAAAAACCAACGCAAAGGAAAAGCAGATAAACAACAAAGAGAGGGAGAGGGTGAGAGAGAGAGAGAGAGACTAACACAAAGCCCGAGCCTGGTAACAGCAAGAACGGACGGGAGAGAGAAAGAGAGTCAGAGCGGTTACAGCCACAAACGTCATTTCTTTTTTGTTTATTGTTTTTGTTTTTGTTTTTGGCACACGTCACAACGGCGGCTCAAATTGTGTGCAAACATCTGTGTGTGTGTGAGAGAGAGTAAGAACAAATTGCAATGTTTTATGTAAATGTGTGCGAGTATTTTGGATTGTGTGCGTCAATTTTAGCAAATTAATTATGGCAAAGGTAGAAACACACATTGAAAAATGGGCGACAGCGTAATCAAACCACGTTTTCGTCTGTCGCTCTGCTCTCCGGGACGCTACTGTTTGTGCAAATTTTCGTTGTTGTATTTTGTTTATAAAAAGTTGCCAAGACGACGACGCAAACTTTCAAAATTGCGTCGCAAGCTTTTTTAACGTATCGCGTTTGGCTTGTGTTGTGGCTGACCAAAAACAACAACAAGAACAGCTGTCAAGAGATACGTATGTATGTATGTATCATACACACATACATTTGCATTTACATATGTGTGCTGTTATTTCTGTATGCGACTGTAAAATAACTCTGTGTGGCGCTTAGTTTAAACTGTTGTTGTCGTTTGTAAGCTTTTGCTTTTGCGTTTGCTTTTGCGCTTTGCTGTTCTCTTCGTTTCGTTTGTTGTGACTCGTTTAAGTTGTTTTTGTTTTTTATTTCTTTATGCTTTTCGCTTTTGTTGTGGCGCGCTCGTTTTGCACTTGCCGTGTTAATGTCGTTGTTTTTGTTTCTGTCAAAGTAATTTTGTTGGTAGCCAATAAAAATCAATAAATAATAATACATTTACAGTGGGATACCTCATCATACATTTTAGACAATTTTCTAGAGATGAGCGCTTGCCGTGTTTTTTTTTCCTCGCTTATATTTGGAGAACATTTTTTATCTTTGATATATTTATGTGTGGTGTTGCCAGGTGCCTTACAATCTAAATAAATAAAAATATATGCTAGTTTCGGATAAAAAAAAGAATATTCGTTTCTGGCGCGTGCATTTTCGCAGTGTTTGTTTCATTTCTCCCTCTTTGCCCCCAAATATTTACTCAAATGTTGACAACTGGTGTCTTGAGTGCACTTAAGCAATTTATAAATTTTGTATGCTCAAGTGTTTTGAAAAATGTTTTCATTTCAAAAAGATTTTTAGTCTGAATATTTTAAAATTCAAAATTGCGAGAGTTGTAATATCCAAGAGACCAAGGTTCTTTAATAATTCATCAAATTGTTCATATATTTGTACATGCATATGTTATGTATGTACACATGCATATAATAATACTCTATGCATTTCTACTTTTTCGCCTGTTTTTCATTGCCGTTCTCCACCTGCTCTTAAGGAACAAACGAAATTACTGTTCAAGCGACAGCAAACTAGCAACTAGAATGCAAATGCTGATAAGATAATCCCAACAGTAAACACACACACACACACGCACACAAACTCTGAATGGGAGAATGGGTAATGGGGAATGGGGAATGGGAGAGCGAATGTAAGTGGAGAGTGAGAAGCGGCAAACTCACACATGCACAAACTCAGAGTGACGCTCGCAATAAACTAGCCCAAAAAATATGAAAAGCAGCAGCAGCAGCAGCAGGTGAACCCGAGCTGCGCTGCCGGCGTCGCAGCCACTCATCGATCCATAGAGAACAGCAAACAGCAAAAAACTACATGCGTAAATTAAAAGCAATAAAAATTCTGTTTTGAAAAAAGATTGCAAAAAAAAGTAAAGAAAACCAAACAAAACACAAGCATAGAAAATGGCTGCGTCGGGCGTTGATTGCGTAAAGCGTTTAGCATTTTACTTAAACATACATACATACACATATGTGTGTACGTGTGTGTGTGTATGCATGCATGTGTGCGTGTGTATGTATATATGTAACGTTTGGTGGCCATGGGGAGCTTGAAGCAGCATTAGCTATTATCCACAGCGGTACAGTGTGTGCCCGCATTAATGTATGCAATAAAAAAGAAGAAAAAAAAAACAAGAAAAAACACTGAAACTGAAGGACACACCGAAAAACACAAACACGAATTTTTTGAACAAGTGCTGGTCTTTATTAGCTGATTTTATAAGCAATTGCTGATAAATAAAAACCCACAATCCAAAAAAAAAAAAACATGATATCAAGTAAAGGGGCACGAGTGCGCCGACTACTACCCTGCAACATACATGTACATGCACAGGAGGAATGCCACATAATTGCTGCGAATTTTGGGTCTCTCAAATGATTATGAATTCGATTTGTGTATTCTTTATTTTCTTATATTCATAAATGTATGTTGAATTCAGGTTGTAATAAA
This sequence comes from Drosophila paracracens, assembly GCA_035044025.1. NCBI lineage: Eukaryota > Metazoa > Arthropoda > Insecta > Diptera > Drosophilidae > Drosophila > Drosophila paracracens. The sequence continues at coordinate 254,246 of JAWNMN010000838.1, forward strand.
GTTGAACGAGATTCTACCGTATACATACTACATATACCCAAATAACATTAGAGTTTCAAAATGCCGACGTGGTATAAAGAATAAATGAAAAACATATTTTGAATAAAACAAGATCGTATTGAGTAGACTAAGAAAAATGAACTGAGCATTTCAATTAGTTATCAATTGCTTTTAAGTGTATATTTTTGATTATGACATATTATTAAACTTCTTCTTTCTCTTTTTCTGGCCCTCTATCCATCTCTTCTCATTAGCAGCATGTCAACAGATAATCCCACACAGCTGCTAACACAACACGATTTGAGCCAATTTCGAGGCCAACTTCAGACGGCAGTAGCCGCAACCACAGCGGTGGTGGCAGCAGCAGCAGCTGCCACGCACGGTTATCGCAGCGTGGCAGGCCCAACGCCGGCAACCACAGCACCGTCAACGAACGGACACGGACACAGTAACGGTAACGGGCACGGCGGGCACATGAGCTCCGGCTCAAAATATGTTTTCGTGCATCGCGACGGCTTTGCAACATATCAAAACAGTGCACCACCATTGGCAGTCTGCACGGCTGCTGCTGCCAGTGGTGGTGGCGGTGTTGGTGGTGCTGGTGGTGGTGCAGTCACAGGTGCAACTGGTGGCAGCATTGTGTTGCTAGCCACCGAACCGCTGGAACTGAGCTCAGCCGATGCTTTGGGCACGACTGCAGCAGCACTGGCGTCTTCTGTCGCCGACGATGGTGAGCTGCGTCCGTTGTCCTGGCTAACTGACAGCAATCTGATCAAAGGCATTGTGACAACAACAACCACAACAACAGCAGCAGCAGCAGCGGCAGCAGCAGCAACAGCTCAAGTCAAACGCGGCGGTGCATTGGCGCTCAAATCGACGCCAACCGCAACAACAGCAGCGACGACAACCACCAGCACAGTGGGCAACAATATTTGGTTTGTTGGCGATTTAATCGAAGAGCTGCCGCCGCATGGCAATGTCAATGAGCAATCAAACGAGCAGCAACAGCTGCAGCTGCAGCAGCATCAGCAGCATCAACAACCATCAACAACAGCACCACCCGCCTTATATAGCACCACAACGGTGCACAAGGGACCTAGCGGTACCACCACCGTTGTCGAGTATAAAGCAGCGAGCAAAGCGAATGCCGCCGCCGCAGCAGCAGCGGCGTCTGCTGCCGGCGCCTATTTGCCGCGTGTTGCAACGGGCAACAGTTTTATGGCCGCAACAACAGCAGCAGCAAGCGTCAAGCAACAACAGCAACAGCAACAGATATTTGTCAGCAGCAATGGGACGAGTGCAACAGTTGCCACTGCCTACAAATCAACTGGCAACACAACAACGCATCATCCGCACAAGAAATATTTGCGTGAGAAGATGAATGTTCATGTTGATCAAAACAACACCAGCACCATTAGCAACAACATCAACAACAACAGCAACAACAATTGCAACCACAACAATAACAACAACAACAACAACAGTCATGTGGTGGCATCAACAGTAACTGTGGTCAGCTCACCCGCCACCTCAAACAACTCAACGCTTAGCTCGTGCTCAGCATCGGGCTCATCGACGGCTGCCGTCAACGGTGGCAGCAGTCCGGTGCCCAAAGGCAGCAGCTTCAAGGCGGTCTTTGATGCCGTTAATTACACAACGCCGCCCAACAGCAGCAGCAGCAGCAATATCACCACCAACGAACAGCTGACGGCATCCTCAACGGTGGTCAGCACCACAACGCTGCAGTCGGGCTACAATTTCGTTAGCCATGTGAGCAGCTTGCACCAGCCGCATGTCATGTAAGTTTGGCAACTCGTTGCAAACACTCATTAACCAGATCATCCAGCTCCTCCATGCCATGCTCGGGAGGCAATTTAATAGAATTTCCAAATATTGTTTTGTTGCTTTCCATAGCAAATATCAATTGTTTCCAATCCAATCCGTCTTTAATCTCTCTCTCTCTCTCTCTCTCACTCACTCACTCACTCACTCACTCACTCACTCTAATCAACAGTTTGTCTCTTAACTTTTGCAATTCGACTTAGGTCGCAATTGGTAGCCAATTGGTAAACAATATGGCAATGACAAAAAAGCTCCCTCTTTCTATATCAGTGCTCTCTCTCTCTCTCTCTCGCGCGCTGATTCTCTGTCTCCCTCTCACTCGCTGATTCTCTGTCTCTCTGTCTCTTTGCTTCTTCGCTCTCTTGGATATGGAAAACACAGACTTGCTAGATATAAGTCAATTCAGAGCTTCCCCCACAGAGACAGTTTCTTATAGCCAGGCATACCTGTGTCCGTTCGTTACTTTCTCTGGATCTGCACAATTGGCTAATGAACTTTGTTTGTTTTTTTTTTTTAGCTCACAACAACAGCCCGCCAATATTGCCTCACCGGAGACGCCGCCGGGTGGTGCGGCATTGTTGCCGCCCGGCGCCTACTACAGTACGGTGGTGTCCCGTTCTGGTGCCTTGCAGCTGTCGGTGTCGCCACCGCCACCACCCACAACGCCGACGGCGGCACACAATGGCTCTGGTTCCGGTTCCGGTTGCGGCTCAGTTTCGGGTTCGGCTTCCGCCTCGGGCAACCTCAATCAGCGTAGTCCCAGCAGCTATGCCAGCTATGACAATGAGGATTCGCTCAAGGAGTTCGATTTGGTGCTGGGCAACGTGACGCGGATAAATACCAGCACGCCCCAGTATCATCCTCTGACCAAAAACAATAACAACAACAACAACCACATTAATAGCAGCAGCAGCAGCAATAACAACATTTCATCTACTAGCGGCAGCTACGGTGGCACTTCTAATGGCAACAACAACAGCAGCAACAATAATAATAACAACAACAACAGCAACAACAACAACAACAACAGCAGCAACATTAATAACAACAATAACAACAACAATAACATTATCAATAGCAATAACGCACCTCAAAAGCAAAAGCATCCCAACAATGTGCCATACGATCCGTTCGTGCATACCAATAACAAGCCGCCATATAGTTTTAGGTAAGACCAAATATGCATATCTTATAGATATATGTATATATATGTTATATATATATATATATTTATGTATTACATAGAAGCAACACATTTGTCGTCTCTATCATCGATCAGTTCATCTTCTGTATAATGAAATAATTGTATTTTGCAGTTCCTTAATATTCATGGCCATTGAGGACTCGAATGAGAAGGCGCTGCCAGTGAAGGAAATTTATGCGTGGATCGTGCAACATTTTCCGTACTTCAAAACGGCGCCGAACGGCTGGAAGAATAGCGTGCGGCACAATCTGTCGCTGAACAAGAGCTTTGTGAAGGTGGAGAAGGCGCCGAACATGGGCAAGGGTTCGCTGTGGCGCGTTGAGCCGCAACAGCGTCAAAATCTCATGCAGGCCCTCAATCGATCGCCCTACTTTCCCAACTCGGCCGTCGACAAGATTAGCCCCATGCTCAAGAGTCCCAATGGCACTAATGCTGGCGGCAACGGCAGCGGCATCGTTAGCTATGACAGCTTGGATGGCGCCGCCGTTGTGCCGCCAACGCCTGCCACGCCCGCCAAAGCCAACGGGGCACTGGCGCTGGCCAATGGTCCAAATGGACCAAATGGTGGCAGCAGCAATCCCGCCATGCCCACATCAGCTGGCAATGCTGCTGGCGGCAGCCATGTTCGCTTCGATCCCAAACTGTTTCCCAATCTGTCCAAGGCATTTCGCAATATTGAGGAGCCGCCGCTGCTCTTTGACGTTCTAAACGAGGAGCTGCCTGGCGATTATGTGACTAACAACAACAACATCAACAATAATAACAATAATAATAGCAACACCAACAGTTGCAAGTACAGCTATGTCATTTCGAATGCAACTGGCAGTGGAGCTGGAGCAGTGACTGGACCTGAACCTGGAGCTGGAACTGGAGCTGTTCCGGCAGCAACTGTTCCCGTCTGTGCCTTCAATTTTGAGCGTTTGGCACGCGACTGCGGCGCCGATAGCATCGACGATGTTCACGCTGCGGCGGCGATGCTTTTCCTCAAACACGGATCAAAAGCCTTCGGTGAATCATATCAAAATGGGTGAGTGAAAATAGCAAAATGGAAACATGTCAAAAATGCAATAGAAAAATAGTAGATTTGTGTAGAATCCAAATGCTTCTGCATTCTTCTGATGCCCGTGTTGGTTATTTATCCACAATATAAACAGAGCAACAAAAGAAACAAAAAGTACTTCAAGGCGTTCCCAGATCTTGACAAGATAACAAAGTCAAAGTCTGATTTGGGAGGCTAATTGAAATAGCTGACATTGAGCAAAAGCAAGTTGGCTCAAAACTTAATACTTATTTTTGTTAGCATATCGAAGTTGCTTATATACAATCATTACTGTCATTATTGATTATGAAATTCTCTCATACATGTATGTATGTATGTGTATGTGTATGTATGTGTATGTGTGTCTAATGAACATTAACAAATTGCATACCTTTTGCTCATACACTTAGTGCACCGGTGATAACCAGTTCGCCCAGTGAGGATCACACCTACTCGGCGGGCGGCAATAGCAATGCGGATAGTGGCTCCTCAACGCCGCTGACCAATGGCAATGGGCAAGCCGCCCAGCAGACACAGCCCAGCGTTGGCCATGGCGCCGACAGCAATTGTGCCAGCTCCGATGCGGCCTACGACAGCAGCGAGGAGAAGTGAGTTTAACTCAGATCTCAGTTGATTAGCGCTCAAAATGTAACTCTCTCATTTCAATTGCAGTCACAACATCACGCCCGAAGAACTGGCCGATCAGCAGCGGCATCGTGATGGCGTCGACGCCCTGCTCTCGCTCTCGCGCTCCTCAATTGTCGAGTGCGGCTCGTCGACGGCAACGACGCACTATCATAGCAATGGCAGCAGCGGCAGTAGCCACGGCTCGCCGCACAAGCGTGCCTCCAGTCGCAGCGTAGAGGAGGAGAAATGGCAGCACATGGATGTCCACTATCAGCCGCATCAGCCGCATCAGCAGCATCAGCATTATCAGCATCAGCAGGTCGCCGGCGTCTATACGAATGGCAGCGGCAGCAAAATGGCGCTACTTAGCAGTGCCGCCGCCAATGTGGCCGCCGCCGGTGCGCTAATCCAGCATCAGCAGCAACATCAGCAGAGACCGCTCTACGAGGAGGCATACAGCGCAACTGTGGCTCCAACTGGGACGGGCAGCAGTGCTGCAAACAGTTTGTATATGCAAAGCATGAGTTGTATGCCAGCTGGCGGCAGCATCGCAACGGTTGGCAGCGGGCAGCCAATGCTCTCGCTTAGTGCTGCCATGGCCAATGCTGTGGCTACCAAGAGCAAAGTGAAGCCATTGCGGGGACTGCGCACCAGGATCAAGCGGAAGGCCGCCTGGATGCGGTGAATGTGGCGCAAAGCTAGCGGCAGGCCGTTGACTCTCTCTCGCCTGTCTAACTGGCATACATAAACACACACACACACACACACACATATATATATATATATATATATGTATATGTTGTAGCTTTTGCTCCCTCAGCTACCATCCCGCTCGCAGCACTTGTTGTCTCTTTCTAAAGCGAATTCTATTCAACTTGGAGCATTTAGTCAAATATTTTTGTTTTGCCTATTTCAAATATTTTTTTTACATATTCTTTTTATGTTTTTGTTATCGAGCGGTGTTTTTCTTGATTATATGTATATATATATATATATATATATATATGTATGTATATATACATATTATTTTTTTTTATAGTTTAATTTTAGTTGTTAATTTTTGATTGGACTTGATTTAGTGGCAAACACGTTGCCTTTTAATTGTTGGCCATTATATATTTTTTTAATAGTTACAATTTTCTTTGTTAGCTTTTAATTTATAACATGTGCATATATATATATATATATATATATATATGTATAACAAAACATTTTTAATAATTTTTAACTCACTTGGAACACGAGAGAAAAAAGTAAAACAAAAAAAAACAGAAACTGAAACTGAAACACAAAAATGTCCTACGGTGCTAGCTGGGCACGATAAATATTTGTAATTGTTTGTACAACATTTATGACGACGTAAGGAAATGTACAAGGGACGTGAGAGACAAGAAGGGTAACGACTTTTCCAGGGTAGCATAAGTATATCAGAGAACGGGAAGTGGAAAAGCAAAAGCATATATCAAAACAACAAGCAACAAATTGTGCTAAGTAATTGAAAAACCAATCAAACCACAAAAAAAAACAAACAAAAAAATATGATAAAAACAGAAAAGAGCAAGAAAAATCTTCTTCAATGAATCAAATTAGGAAAAATGCCCTCTCTGGCAAGGGTAGACAAATTAGCTGAAAAATGTTTTAGATAAGTAACATTTGCTTTAACAAAATACTTTGTATTGGTTTTTGATTGCCACGAGCAGAAAGGTGAAACACACACACACACATATTTATATATACACACACATTTATATAAACAACATTTAGCGCCTTATTATTGAGTCCTTAGCGAAGAATACAAAACAAAAAAGAGAAGAAAAGCGAAAGCGAAAGAGAAAGAGAAAGCGAAAGCGAAAGTAGAATGCAGCAGCTGCTGTTAAAAAATGAATTGTTTAAATCGCTACATGTTATATACTACTTACTATATATTATTATTACTATTATAATTGTAATTATCATATGTTATATATTATTAACTTAAGTGCTAACAAAAATCAACCAAAAAATCAACAAAAAAAAAAAAAACGAGAAAAAAAAAACAAAAGAAAAGAAAAGAAAACAAACACGGGCCAATCAAGCGTAGCATAGCAATCCGAATATCCTAACTAAAACAACAACAACACAACATGCAACACTCAAGTAAATGTTAAATCAAAGATACTTTTAGTACCCTAAGCTAAAAACACAAGAAACAACAACAAATAACAACAACAAACAACAACAACAAACTAAATACAATTAGGTTTTAGGCATTAAAATATTGTAGTTAAAAATGAATGCGAACCTTGTTAAGAATTTGTTTCGTTTCCTCCTTGCTGCTTACAAGCACAACACAACACTACAAACTTTTGGTTTAGATTTTAGTTGATCAATTTTGGTTTTTGTCAGCTCACAAAATTCAAAACTTGAATTCATATTTACAACTTTGTTGAACTTTGACAGCAGATGCACAACAAATTATTAATAAAACAGGAAAACAAACAACAAAAGAAAACTTTAGTTCAATTAAAGCTAAATTCTGTGCTGACAGAACACAGTTGGAAATATGCGGCAATTTATTCACACACACACAAACACACACCAACACCACCACCACCACACATAGATACATAGTTACATTCAATAATGGACTCGCCCTGCCCCCTAAGTGTATACACTTCAAGTACCTTTTTAGCAAAAAGCATTAAAGTAATTTAAAGAATAATGAACAGCTCATGATAAAAAGCAAAAAACAAAATGTAATAATGTGAAAAAAAAGCAGAAACAGTTGTTAAACAAAAAATTATAATTAAAAAATGTTAAACGTTTGCTTTTTGATTGTTTAAATATGGATATATAACTATTGTATGAAGAGTTTGAGTAGCTTTACAATGCGAACGCCTTTTTTTTAAAACAACAACAACCACAACAACAACAAATATATATCTAAGCAGTGTATATTTAAGATCATGCATACACACATGCATATAATGTATATATACATCTGTGTATTTATATATGTGTGTGTGTGCTAATTATAACAATACCAAACAACAAAAAGAAAAATATAAAAAAGCACCACTCACTGTTTTATGCAAACAATCGCCGCCCTGTTGCAAAACTATGAGATACAAATTTCTATATACATTACAGTCACACACACCACCATGAACACTCACACACACATACAGACAGATATATATATTTCAAATATTGTTATAGCCTATATACATCATCAAGTAACAAGCTAAAGTGCGAGACTAGGCTAAGGAAAACACGCAACTTCCTAAAGTGTGAAATACCACACTCAACTCCCCCCCCACCACCACCACACTCCCACCCCTTCCCTCAAAAACACCACTACCTTTTACCTCTATTATTACAGTAATGACGTACGATTTATTATGATATGATATCATCGATTATTAAGATCAGCAAACCAGTTTGTTAATGTTTTTTTATTGCTATACAAATTTAATATTATTAAACATATATGATTATGATTTCTTTGCGTACCAAATACACACAAAATGTGATTTCATTTCACTTCTTTTTGTTTTTCTTTCAATTGTGTTGGTTTCGTTTGGGTGATGTATGTGATGTATGTGATGTATGTGATGTGCGCATTACTAGAATAGAATCCAATGATCTATAACTATTTAAGAATTCTTACAAACTATATATACTTGGGAAACTTTTCGTTATGGGGGTTTATCAATCTAACATTAATACCAGTAATTCTAACAAAGCCAAACGTATCTTTTTTTTAATATTCTTTAGTTAGGTTTACTGGACTTAGTCAAATGTACATTTCAATAATTGCGCTTACTCGCCAAAAATTACTCTTTTTTCTTTTTCTTTTAATTATAACTACATATATTCTATAAGAATAAAAAACTAAAATAAAATGGTTAATTTGCCTATTGAATGCGACATACGTAAAATTAACCCTCATGTTTAGCGTTAACCTTCATGACAAAAGCAATGTATGTTATTTACTGAAAGTGCCTCTGAAAGTATGTACATGTATTTGTGTATCCTTGTGTTTTTCATGTTATATCGTTGTTTTTCATAGTACATATTAGCCTACAAAATTTGAACATGTTCAGAGGTCATCAAACTAGAGTCGTTATAGTTTAAGAGTCGTTATTTTGTTAAAGTGTTAGCTTAAAGCTTACGATAGTTACTGTTACGCCTCAAACTTGTGCTGGGCAACCGAAACAACCCGTTCGGACCATAGTTCAAATGAATTATACAGAGTTACAGGGTATCCAAACATTTCTACAACAACAACAGTAACACGTCTGAAGTCTGATCAAGTCGCGTTTAGACGTACAGGGAAACACTTTAGTCACACATTTATGCGCACCACCCAGCACCCTATTGACTTCGTATACCAGAAGAACTATAGTTAATAGTTAATATTTAATAGTTAATAGTTAATAGTGCTATTAAAATAATAATGTCTCTGTTTACATATACACACACATACACAACTATATATGTCATAAAAATTGTAAATCTGTTGCCCTCCAAGGTTTCAACGAGCGCCTGTTTTTATGTCTGAACCTGTACCAAAAGAAAACAACAACAACAACAAGAAACAAACACACAAACAATTATAAAATATAAGTATCTAAAGTATATATATATATATATATATATATATACACTATATATGTATATATAGTATGTAGTATATCTACATACAAAAGAAAGAAAAGAGTTGCCCTGTATTTTTTAGAGCAATATTTTTCTACTTTTTCGAAGAGCAAGAGCAAATGCAAAATGCAAAATGCAAAATGCAAAATGCAAAATGCAAAATGCAAAATGCAAAATACAACTTATTAACCAAAAGTGCTGAAGCGCCGATTGTTTTTGACTGATTTCGGGCTTGACGAGCTGCAACTGTGCACATTGAAATGCCATAGGATTATGAATTGTATATGAAAGGCCTTTTAAATAGATAAATTTGCATGTATATACTATGCATATACAGATACATTTAAATGCATATACATTCATATATGTATATGTATGTATACATGGCATTACAACTTATAACATACAAGCAAACTGAACAAATTTAAAACATGTTACGATTAGAGTGCAAATAAAAGCAGAGAATGTCATTTTGACCGATATTGTCAAAAATCATTTGTTTTCATTTTGTTTTATGGATAATTTCAATTGAAGAACGCATAGAAAATCCCACATGGATACAGAAGGAACTGATTAACCCTTTTATCTTTGGATTACAACAAATATATTATTTTTGAGAAATTTGCAGAATCTTTGTATGCAAAATGTATTTTCTTTAAAGATCCAGAAGGTAACGGCTTGGACACAAAAACCATTCCTTTGAAGTTGAAATTTGTTATTCAGAGAGCAACCACGACTATTAATTAGTTGCTTGAAGCGCTGCTAGATGGCGACATACATGCAAATCAGAAACGAGCCATAGATGGCGCAGTCATATTTAGCTTCCAAATAATCCAACCTCTTTTTAAGTTGCTCTTAGTACCGCCAGATGGCGTTATACTCACCACGCAGAACCAAACCAATGATAGCGCATGTCTGCCAAGTCGGCAATCCCCCAACTGGAAAATAATACACGGCAACCTTACAGAAAGGTCTTCAGAAAAATCCGAGTGACACCAGAGTCGTTGTTTGGAATCTTCGAGGAAAACGAAATTGCAGCGTTGTTTTGAATACAGTATATTCGTCTTTATTGAATTTGATTTTTCTGTTCAGTTTTACATGCTATATAAACTATTTATTAATATTATTTATATATTTTATTTTGAAGTATTTGCATTATTTTGTTGTTAATTTATTTTTTTTTTATTTAGTATTTGCTTCAATAATTTATATCTATATTTTCGCAAAGTTTTTAAAAATTGCATTTTTCGAATGAAAATGTTAATTTACAAATTAACACAATGTAGATATATGTGTATGTATGTATATATATATATATATAGTATATATATATATATATATATATATATATGTATATAAATATATATATATATATATATATACATATATATATGTGTACTATATATAAAAACAGATTCTTAAGTTAACAAAAAAATTTTGTATAATTTAATTGTATGCTTGCAACAATTTTTACAAGAAATGCTAGAAAAAAATTGTTGCTTTATTTAATTACGTAATGCATTTTGTTTTATTGTATATTTCGTTTCATTTTTAAATTTCTTAAATTTAAAAAATTAATTCGAGTCGAATGTTTTTGCCAAAGTGTCGAGTGCTTTAGTTTAGGCCACTAAGCTAATTTTCGATTTCATTCATTTCCTTTTATTCAGTTATATATATATAAATATATTTATAATTTTTGATATTTTTGCTGCTTTATTTATTTAATTTATTTATATTTTTTCAATTGGGCACGTTTGCTTAATTAGTTTTTTGTTTTTTGTTTTTTTTTGTTTACTCAGGGTTAATTTTTGTTCATTACTGGGCGGATTTGAAACTGAAAACGGTGTTGGTTTCTTTGCTTCTGTTGAATTTCGAAAATATCGGCAAACTGAAGAGATTTTTTGTAATTCGTTTATCTGTAAACATGAGTTAGACTGTGTGTGTGTGTGTGTGGGTGTTTGGGTGTTAACTATGGCTTTTGGTTCAAGTTCAATAGTTCTTGTGTCTACTACATATGGGTATATGCAAGTATGCCCTGTGTGTGTGTGTGTAACTGCTTTGTAGGTCTAAAATACGTTATGTATGTACGTCTGTATGTGTATTGCTAAAATAACTGCATATAGCAACACAATATATATATATACACACATATACACACACATATATATATATATATATATATGATGCTGATATGGTCTGTTTTCCGATGTGAACTTAATTATCTTTATATTTAAATATTTATTTTTTAATTGCTTATATTTTTTAATTTACTGTCATTTCCACTATTTTATGTACATTTCGTATTTCTTTTTCTATTCATAAATAAAAACTTCATCAGTTACTTGGCAAAATCTAAGAAATTTTTTTTTCATTTTTGTTTATTGTTTGTAGATGTGTGTGTGTGTGTGTGTGTGTGGGCGCATGTGTGTATATGTATAAAAGACTGTATATCACCGTGGGCTTAAATTCATTTCTATTCACACAGCTTAACATATACCTTTATATATGTAAGTATGTAAAATTAATATTTGATAAAAAAAATGTTGTTTTCAAGTATTATTTTTATTTCATCGGCTTTTCTTATGTACGCTGTTTTTTTCGTTCAGAATTGGAAGGATAATTTCTTATGCAATTTGTGTTTGATTTTCTTTTTTGTTTAAGTTTTGCTCTGTCAAATACAAATACAAATACAAATACAATTACTCGCATATTATGTTTTATATTTACAAATATAGCTAGATAATATGTATATATATGTATGCATATATATATATATGTATTTGAATTTTTTTATTATTATTTTTTTACTGGCGTTTATTCGTATGCCTTCGCTTGCAAGTAATATTAATTACGTATAATTTTCCATATATTTTCATTATCATTTCGATTACTTTTTGATTTGCATTGTATTTATTATTATATGCGTTATGTCAATAAGTATGTCTATAAATTTCAACGCTACGGGATCTATGCAAACAATTTCACTGCCTACTAGACTATATTTAAGTGTACTATAATGTATCATTAAACTTGTATCTGATCTGCAGCTGTGTTTAGTTTTCTGTTTATTGTTATGTAAACTTGGCTAGCACCGCATATTGTTAATATACTCGTATGTAACTATATATATTCTTATTCATTCGCTTTGCTGTGAGGATGTGTGTTTTACAATGTATTAAATTATAGATCAGGCGTTTGAGAGTGTGTCCTTTTTATTGATAGACAACTCACAAAATGCTGCGTACATGAGCTAAGTTGGGGTGGATCCCCTTTGGCCTAAGCAGAGACCCCTTGGCTCAGGTGCGTGTGTGTGGGGGTGAGGGTGAGGAGGGGTGGGGGACGGGTGGTGTAATGTAGGATTATGTTAACATATTTTGCGAGTGCTGTAGTTCCTCTGCAGCATTTCATTTGCATATCGCATGCTCCTCATTGGGTGGCATTGGACACATCAGAACATGGAAATTAAAAGGCCCTAAAATGTATATATATATATATATGTATTTATATATACTCACATATATATTTGCTAATATGGAATGTTTTGGTGTAAAATTAAAAAGGAATTTCGATGGGGTTGTTTTTTTTTTTTGTTTAAGAAAACATTTTTATTTGATAAAGTTTCATTTATGTTCATGTATTATTGGTATGTTTTGTTTGTTTTTATCTTTATTACAATAATAATCATAATATAATAATAATAATAAAAAAAATTGATCATAATTATTACAATACGAAAAAAATAGTCGATTTAAAAAATAATTATAACTAAATGTTGCCATCATTTATTTTTGTGTAATCTTTTTCAACACATTACGTTCAACTTTAAACATATCTCATTATTTCATATTTTGTATACTATATATATATTATGTATATATATATACATATACATATAAAATATATGATGTATATATATTTGTATATGTTTATACATATATATATATACATATATACACATATATATATATATATATATATGGGTGTTAATATTATCCATAAATAGTTATTTGATTATATTTGTAAATATTATTTAGCTAAAGCGTATGAAAATGCAAAGTATTTAACACGTTAACTTTAAAAACTAAATATATTTAAAATTAAAAAAAAAATTTAATTAAATATAAATCATTTTCAACAAAATTGTTGACAGCGGCAACAAAATTTGTTTTGCATATTTTCCTTTTCCTTGAAAATAATAAAAATTTATCTTTTCTAGAATTTGTAATATATTTGTTTTAAATTTGAAGACGCAAATTTTATTGTTTTAGGTATTGAAATGTGTTTGGTAAGTTTTATATATTTTTTTAATTTATTTCATTTTTTTTTTTTTAATTTTTATTATTTATATAATAATAACGCGGCAAAGTTTGGGCCTATGCAAAAATGTTTAATTATTTTTTTTTTTTGGATGTGTGTGGGTTTTTTCTTGTTTTTTTTTTTGTTTTTTTTTTGTTGTCTTAACTTTTCGCTATTTTTAAAGATTTCGTTTAGCTCAAACGTTAACCTAGCGAAAAAAATGTGTATTTAATCTTTAAAATTTTGATGATGGATTCTTTTTTCATTTACGTTTTGCTTATTGATAGAAAAACAGTGTTTTTTATGTTTATGATTTAAACTTAGGTGCTATGCAAAAAAATTGGCTCACTTAGATATAATTTTTTATTTTATTTTTAATTTTAATTTTATTATTTAATCTGTGAATTTCTTTAGTACGATATGCGGGTGTCTATTTTTAGTATTCTTTTTTTTGCAATATTTAAATTCACAAAAAAAATTTATGCTATTTGTAATGCAAATTTAAAGTACTGTTATATTATGTTGATAAACTGCATAATGCTTACTACATATATTTTTTATATATTTGTATTTTTATTATTATAAATAATAATTTAGTGCACTTTGCATTTATTTTGCTATATTGTGTTTTACATCATAATTAATTTGCATTATAAGTTTTTACGTAAATTCAAAATTTACAAAATTTATTGTATTTAGTTTATATTTCGTTTTTCCTTTGTGGAGGAATTGGGGGAAGTGATTTATTTCTCACGAAAATTAAAACAAGAAAAAATAAAAAAAAACAAAAAAAATTGATTCTCATTTAGGTATAAGGTTACTTTTAACTATCTTTTACTTTGGGTTCGCCTTGTTGTTTGTTTTGAGTTTTCATGTGATTTTTTTTTGGGTATGTATTTATTTTTCAGTTGTGTGTGTGAGTTGTTGCTGCTTGAGATCAAAAGATAGTTAAAACTTTTGTGCAACAAAAAAAAAAATAAAAAAAAATGTATATAATAATAAGATATATCGAAGAGTAGAATTATAATAATAGTTTTTTTTTTTGTGTTTTGTTGGAAAATGAAAAGACCTTGTTTGCTCAGCTTTGCCGTTAACATCTACAATTAGCTATTTACAAATCGGCCTTGAGTTTCTATTTGTATATTAAATATTTATTGTTTGTCTATGTACACTTAACAATGCAGAAAAAAAGTTATTAATCATTACAATAATAAGTATAATAATAATAAAATTCTACCGCCATTTGCTTACAGTCTTTAAGTCGTAAAGAAATCAAAAAATCTGCGCCTTAACAGATTTGGCTTTTGGTAGAGTTTTTTTTAGGTAGAGATGTCGCGGCGGAGATTAAGGGGGAGGGGCGGGGCGTTTTATTTAATTATTATTATTTGATTTTTGTTTTGTTTTTGTGGGAGTGGGTATGTGGCAAGTTTAAAGCCAACAATTTAATACTTTTGCGCTGCTCTATCGCTGCTGCGCTTCGCATAGCGTCTCTAAACTTTTTAGCTACAACTATATATAAAAAAAAAAAATTGTAGTGCACTATAAACTAGTTATATATATGATTTATGCATATGTATGTATATGTGCTATGTATATATATAAATATACATATATATATATTATATATATATATATAAATATATGTGTATATATATCAATCATTTATGCGTATGTATATATAATATTTATATATAGATACGTAATTAGCCAGTGGCTAAAGATTTTCTGGGGCCGCTGCCAAACTTAATCACAAGAAATCGTCTTCAACATTGCACACGCCAGCTGCTGGTTACCAGTTCCAGTTCCAAGCTTAGTAGTTCCATGATGTTGCTGCCGGCGCCGCTGCCGCTCCGGCTGTAGTCGCCTGCTGTGCAGCAGTGCAGTGCTCGTCGGCATCGCCATTGCTGCTGAGGCGACGCACGCGCACCAACCGCAACTTCTCCTCATTGATCACGTTGAGCTGCTTCTCCGCATCGCTGTCGAGAGGCGTTGTGTCTTCTAATTGCTGCTTTTGCGGCTGCTGGGGCTGCTCGTCCTCGTCGTCCTCTTCCTGCTTGATGCGTACCTCGGGCTCCATGAAACGCTGCTCAATCTCCAGTTGAGCGTGATCGTCGTGCTCGGCATCGGTGGCATTGGAGTCGCCGCCACCTTTGATGCTGTCACTCTCATCGCGATTGTAGTCGGAGCCTTGCATGACGCAGACGCCATTGATGATGCGCTCGCTGCTGCTGCTGCTGATGTCGACGCCAGCGTTGTTCGCTGCGACACCAGCCGCTGTCGGTGTGCTGGCACCCGCCGGATTGACCCACTGTGGTGCCGCCGGCTTACGACGCGAACTGCGCGCCGCATTGCTCAGATATGCAGCAGCGGCAGCAGCCGAGGCGAGCGCCGATTTCTGCAGCGCCTTCTCATATTCGGTTATGGGTGTGTGCTCTGGCTCGTGGCTGCCACCCTCGATGGACTCGTTGTCGCTCATGTTGTGTCCGCTTGCGTCCAGTTCGAGCTCGTCCTGATAGTCATCGCTGCGCTCGCGCTTCAGCGTTGGCATCGATAAATCCAAACCGCTCATCTGTTCCTTGAATGCTTGATTTAGTGCTTGCAGCTCATCGCCGCCGGCGGCACCCACTGCAGCGGCCGCAGCTGCCGCTGCACCAGCAGCAGCCGCCGCACCCGGTATGCCGGCTAAGCTGCGACCGAGCAGAGCAGCAGCCGCGAAATACGGTGGGTAGGGAATGGGCGCACCACTCAAGCCCATGCGTTCCTTGTGCAGCTCGACGAGACGCTGCTGCAGCAGTATGCGAAACTGGACGGGATCGAAGGGCGTTGCATTTGTGTTCTCACGACTGGGTATGGGATTGTCCTGGCCTGGCTGGCCATGTGGTACCTGCTGCTTGAGCCGCATGCGGTGATTGTGGAACCAGTTAGTGATGGTACGCGTCGCTAAGCTTAGCTCGTTGGCCAGAAATTCAATAGTGCCGACATTCGGATACGGATCCAGGGCAAATGCTAAACGCAGTGCCTCCTTTTGCTCCTCGGAGAAGAGGACACGCTGCTTCTTGCTGGGCGGTGCACCGCCCACCGACGAACCCACAGAACCCGGTCCCGGGCTGCTCGTGTAGAAATCATTCGTATCATTGCTGGACGTATCGCTGCTGTTGTCCTGCTGGTTCGGTCCAGTGCTGCGTCGTCGCTTGCTCGCCTCCCGCCGCTCGTTCTTCAGCAGCTGCAGACGCTCCACATTGTTGGCATCACTCAGCCACAGCTGCATGCGAATGAACGGTTCACGACCCTTGATCGAGAGCATGTGCCAGGGCTTTGGTTTGCTGAGCAGTTCCGAGACGGAGCCCTGTGATAGACCGAGCACTGCCTCGCCAAAGATCTTCTGGCCAATGTTGTTGGCAAGCAGGGCCTCCTTAATTTTCGTTGTTATATCGTGCGTGTCCAGATCTTGGGTGAGTGCGGCCATCTCGTAAACCGTGGGTGACATGTGCTGATGCAGACTGCGCATTGCATTTGGGGCATGTGCACCACCCAGCACCGGCATCATCATTGGCTTCTTCTCGTTGCTGCCCGGCGTGCTGCCGGGCGCTGTCGGATTACCTGCAGCCGATTGGATGCCACTAGGCGTGACCGCTGCCGGCAGACTGATTGCGTGCTGTGGCGGCAACCCTGGCGAGGTCAGCAGCATATTCTGATGATGCAGCAACTGCGCCTGTGCCTGTGCCTGCGCCTGCGCCTGCTGTTGTGCCTGCTGATGCTGATGTACCTGCTGATGCTGTTGCTGCTGATGCTGCGCCTGCTGATGCTGGCTTGCCTGAGCCTGAGCCTGTGCCTGCGCTTGCTGTACGGCGGCAGCTTGAGCGGCAGCGGCTTGCTGTTGCTGTTGCATTGCTGCCGACATGGCGGCGGCTGCTTGCATCTGTTGCATGATGTGCTGCGCCTGCGCGGGCTCCTGCAGCTTCAGCTCGTTCATCATCTTTTGCATGGGAAGCGTCGCTTGCATTTTGTTGGCCAAGCCTTGGGGCATCTGGGGACTGCCGCTGTAACTGCCCGTGCGCATCAGTTTCTCAGGCGCAATTTTATACTGACTGGCGACCAGTTTGTGCACCGCATTGTCATCCTCGAGGAACATCTTCATGCGAATGAACGGCTCGCGACCTTTTTGTGTGAGCATGTGCCAGGGCTTGGGTCGAGCCAACAAATCCGAAACAGAGCCCTGCGACAATCCCAACACAGACTCACCAAATAGACGCTGCGAGATGCTGTACTGGGAGAGCGCCTCCTTCACACGCCTCACAATATCCTCCGTGTTCAGATTGTTGAACATGTCGAACTGTTGCTGAGTGATGGGTGGCAGCACCGCTTTGGTGGGCCGCTGCGGCTGTGAATGATGCGGCGTCACGGGCGGCTGTGTAATCAGGGAATTGGTAATCGATGCCATTCGCTGCAGTGGACTCGCCGTCGCCGCAAACTCCTCACCCTGATTGCTCAGCGCTGGCGGCAGTATTGAATTGCTCAGCGGACTGGGTGCCGCCGAGTTGCTGCCATGACCGCTGGCAACCGTTGAGTTGGCAGCATTTGAATTACTGCCACTGCCCGCTGATGTCTGTGTTAGTGGTGGTGCGGGCGGTGCTGGTGTGTTGCCGCCCTCCGATTTGCGAGCAGCATGCGACAGGGCTGGATAGCTCCGGTCGTTATCGTCGCCACGTTCGCCATCCTTGGAGCAGCTGCTGCTGCCGCCACTGTGCTGGTCGAGCGATGAGCGCTGTCCATTTAACTTAATATCCTTGCTGGCCAGCGATAGATCCTGCGCACCGTTCAGCACCTGCTGCTGTAGTGCCATCAAACTGGAAAAGTTGGGGAAACTGGCAGCCTGCTGCGCCTGCTGTGCCTGCTGCTGTTGCAGCTTGGCTATTTCACGTTCGAGTACATGACGCATATTCTCGTCGGCGGCCATTGCTGTGGGAAATGGATTGGCGGGTGCTCCAGGCATGCCAGCGGCTCCGCCAAAGAACGGCGTCAACAAAAAGCTGCAATTCACATAAGACAACAAGAAAATTCATCAATTCTCGTATTATTAAAAGTCTATAGATTTGCAGCAAATAGCTCAGAACATTTAATTAATACATCCATAATACACCCCTGACAAATTAAACAAGATTATAAATATGCTAATATTGTTGTTGTTTTTTTTTTTTTTTTTTTTTTTGTGGCGCACAGCTGGTTTGCCTGCTTGTTTTAATATCTTTAGCATACGATTGACATACTGTATTGAATATTGTATTAAATATTTAGTAAACAAAAAATGGAATTCTTGGAAATATTTACTTAATCAGAGACCACTTGTTCAACTGGCAAACAAGTTAAAAAAAATGCAATCTATGGAAATGCGTTATTGGGTTCAATTGACGGTTCAGCTGACAGCCAAGCAGGCCACACTGAACCGGTTCAGCTTTTGTGCTTCTGATATTTGACATACAAAGCAATTCACAATTTAACTGGCTCTTCTGGCTTCTGTAACACTCACCTTGGGAAGGCTGCTTCGCGTGGAGTGCGCGTCATTAGCTCCTGATAGAGACGCGCCATCTTGTCCGGTCCCAGATCGTCGTGACGAATGCGCTGCTGTTGCTCACGCTGAGCTGCCTCGCGCTGTTCGCGCTGCTCCCGCTGCTGCTGCTGCTGGTGTACGGCAGCAACGGCGGCGGCCGCTTCGCGCTGTTCGCGTTGTGCATGCTCGGAGGCATGCTGCAGCTGCTGCTGCTGCTGCGGCTGCAGATGCTTAATCTGCTGGTCCTTGTAGAAGGGGGAGCTGCAGCTCTGCGGCGGCGATTTGCTATCCTCATTGCTGTGCGTATCGTCGCCGATATGGCGACGCTGATGCTCCTGCTGCTGTGCGGCGACCGCGCTGCTCTTCATCAGGGACGAGGCCTCGCTCAGTATGTGTGCAAGGCGATCCTCGGACATGGAATCATCGCCACCAGCGCCGCGACCAGCATACTGTGGCAATCCCGAATCTTTAAAACAGATATATAGAAAAGGCCAATGAGTTGATGTTGTATGTTGTATGTTGTATGTTGTATGTTGTATGTTGTATGTGGTATGTTGTATATTGTATATTGATCGTAAAGTGGCGTTGCCCATTAAACGTTATAAACTTTATGCGCATTCGGTTTTTGCTCATTTATTGAAGCCCAATTGATAGCTGCGAACCAAAAAACACCGAACGCATAGTGGCCAACAGGCCTACAGACCAGCAGGCCGACGAGCCAACTGGCAAATTAAGCCATAAAGCGTTCAAAAAGCCAGCACAAATTTGTGGCCATAAAGCGGCGCAGCAGCATTTAAAAGGTAACTCCGATGCACTTTTGATTTCTGCCACATGCACTAAGCCAAAACACTCCGCAACATAACAACACAAAATAAACTTGATAAAATGCCCAACATATTATTATTTATTATCAATGCAGTCATTGCCACGTAGTTGGAAAATATTGTTACATAATATTTATTTTTTTTTCAAATTTTACAGGGTTTTTCTGGTGAGATTCTCCTAGTAACTATTGAATTATGTTTAACATGTTAATATATTTGTTGTGCAGTGTATATATATTTGATAAACATTTTGTGAATTATAAATTCCAAAGCAGCTTTTGCGAGTCACTGCCTGCAAGCCACCGACTCGTTTAGCTGCATGCGACTCTAGGTTGCAGCCTGCTGACCAGTCCAAAGGGCTCAATTATAGCACCATTTGATTTCCAATCAACAAAACGGCGACCACAGACAAAGCGAACCGTGAACCGGAGCAAGCGGAGGTGCAACAGCAACAACATCAATGGGCGGACGCAACAAATAAAATAAAAGCTAGACAAAAGTTCAGTCCAAAAAAAATAAACAAAATAAAATGGGGGAAAAAAACCAAATAAAATGGAAAATGGAAAATGCAAAAATAAAAAACTGGATGGATGGGCCCTTAAATAGTTCAATGCATGCGGCGCGCTAATTTGGCACGCGCCATGGCACCAAAAAGTGGTTAGAGAAAAACTGGTAGCTGGTAAAGGGTGCTGGGATGCCATAGATGGAGAATATGGAGCTGGGCATGCCATGCCAATGCTCATCGGACCGCGCTGGTAGTGGAGCAGAGCCAGTTTGAATAAACGAAACAAAACGAAACGAGTCGAAATGAATGTGAATTCAATTGCAATTGAAAAAGTACACGGAGTACAGAAGCGAGAGCAACAGCAGCGGTGGAAGCGGCAACAATAACAAAAAGAACACAATTCTTTACGCAAATTCAATTGAAATGAAGGTTTTTGGTTCCACTCGTTAAATGTCGCTGAAAGACTATTTAAAAAAAAAATATATCGAAAAAGAATCGACTGCCAAATTGTAAAAATCGCACAAGTGGTTGAGCTCTTTGCCACTGTTCTCTTTGTGTCCTGCGGCATGTTTGTGGCTGCGAGCCAACAAACATCAATCAGCGCAATTGGGCGCTGGAGAGTGGGGTGGGGGGGGGGGGGGGGCGTGGCAACGCAACGAAATAACTGAAAATCGCTTTACAATTGCCGAAGCATAATCGATGCCCCAAAGGAGCAAACACTTGTCCAGCACAAAGCATCAACTGAGTAGTTGCAGGAGTATGCGTGGGGTATCAGTTGCTAACACAGGAAACGGAAATCAACACATGAATGACAAATGTTTGGTTGCCCGTTGCCAATTGAAGCGAGAGATTTTGGGCGAATTGAAAAGTGTTCCCATTGAAACACAATAATGCCCGAATGCCGACTGCCTTCGAGCTGGATAAAAGGCGATAAAAGGGCCAACTACAATAGATCGTAACGTTTTGCAGAGTGGCGACACATGCCCCACCACATGCCACATCCTACTTGCCGCATGCCGCATGAAATATCCTGTGGCCAACGTTCTGGATTTTACATTTCTGTATTTTTTGTGTGTTGTTTTTGCTTTACCTCTTATGATTTTTGCAATTTTTTCAAATATTGTTTTTTAAGGTCTTCAAAAAAAATAATTTTTTTTTGGTTAGTTTAGCTCTTTGTCGTCGTCGTCGTCGCTTCATTTGGGGATTACAAAGTGTTTTTGTGTTATAAAGTCGAAGATGACATTGATGACACCTGGCTGACCCCACGCCAGGACACACAAAGGACAGAGGACATGCGACACAGACACAGACAGCTTAAGCGCTCTGTAGACGGAGATGGTCGCAACTGGAACTGAAAATAAAACTGAAAATGGAAATGTAGAACGGATGTGGACTGGAGTCGATTTAAGACAGGGCAATGCACTGTCAACCCTAACGATCAATAAACTTTTCAATTGCTTTTCACTTTAGGCTTTAAAAATAACTGTAAGCTGTTCTTAAACTGTAGCTTACGAATGGAAACAAATGAAACGAGTCCAATTTTATTTTGCAGCGAATGGAAGTAAAATGTTCAGCTAGTTGTTATACGACTTGGAAACTGGAATATTTTGAGTCGCCTAAATCAACAAAGTTAAAGTTAATTTTTTAAAAATTAAATGATTTAAATATGCGCATTTGCCACACATAAGTGAGCTTCAAAAATGTTTTAAGGAGTATTAAAAAAAAAATATATATATATTTTTAAGCGGTTCACGTAGTGTTCGTTACATATGTATGTCCAACAGAGCGACAGATTCGCAGACAGGAGCGACTTTTAAATAACGCAATACCCAAACCCCAACTACATATCTACAGCGTCGTCATCCTACATAGATACATATATAAATATGTCTACATATATATTTGGGTATTTGAATATTTGTCGTTTATTTTTTTGTTTTGTTTTGCTTTATACTCTGATCCCAAATGTGGTAAGGCATATTGGTTTCAACTGTCGATTTCCATAACTCAAAGCTAGAGTCACCAACTTTGAAATGTAGATGATCAATATTTTGGCCACGCCCACTAAACACACCGCACCCACACCCACCAGTTTTCAGCTGGTATTACACTAGTCTCAGAGTATCGATCAGTTGGTTATGACCGACTGCAACGCTTCCACTCGCTTTGTGTTAATGTTAGTTACTTTTTGTCTGTGCTGTTCATTTGACTGTTTTGTTTTTGTGGGTTGTGTGTTGTTTGTAATTTATTAGAGAGGAACATGTTGACCAAATTGTCATTCAAAAGGATATGGATTTTATGCGACCGTTAGCTGTTATAAAAATACGGATATGAGCTATCATATCATATATATATATATATATATAAAACATACATATATTTGGCAGAACTCCCGGCACTACTAGCCACCACCTGTGCCACAATTTGCTTGATGAATATTTGCCTTTTATAACAAATCAGACGAATATTCCCCGCCTGACACGATGAGTGCCCAGCACCCAGCACCCGACACCCTGCCACCCCCTACTGCCTTTCTCTGCTCATTCGACTGTATTTTTTTTTGTCTTTTTTGCTTTTGTTGAGTTTTCCAGTGGAGTTTTTCCTAATACAATAAATATTTGCCAGCACACAAATATGTAATCATACTTCAGTCGCAAAAAAGGGTTTACAAGCAGGTGTAGGATGTGGGGGTTTGTTTGGGTGGTTTGTTGCCACAATTGAACTGGCGCATTGAAATTGGCACACGCACGCAATTTGCATTAATTGCAAGAAAAATTTTCTAATTAAAATGCCAGTCATTTGTTTTTCTATGTGTGTGTGTGTTTGTTGTTCTGGGCGGGGCAGGGGGCGGTATTAGCAGAAGTGTCAATTAAAAATGAAGGCAGAAACTCAGACGCACAGACACCTACTTGAGGAGCGGCTTTCGACTGCTTTCTTCTAACTGAGCTGAGGGCAAACGTAGCATGGCAAATGAAGTGGGTGGCTGCTTTGGGGTTGGGGGTTGGCGCAGGAATTTTTTTAAGTGGTAAGCATTGCCTCATCAACAGCAACAACAGCAGCGAACAACATCAAACAGCAGAAGCGCCAATTTTCCAATTCCAATTGCAGTCAAATCAGTCAAGAGGGTTAAAGCTGCATGGAATGGGTTGTTGTTGCCTTGCAATTAAGCCCAAAAATATGACAAGATATTTGAGCCCTGCTATATGCGCTAGCTCATGGTAATTTGCAAGTTTTATATTCCTTTTCATTTTCTGTTTTTTATTTCATTTTATTTTTTATATGCACTGAACCCATTCAAAATGGATAAACATTTTATCATGAAGTTGTGCAAATGTGAACATTCATAGGTAAGGACTTGGGTACAGGGTATCTCCCAGACGACTTCTACACCAATGCATTCATTTTGTTTATTCTTCTTTGTATTGTTGTCAAAGTTCATTACAAAGTAATTAGCCCAAGCAACACAAGAAATTATAAATGAAAAAATAATAAAAAAAAGGGAGGGAAATAAAAGTTCCGAAAGTGCAACACGAGCGCGCGAGACATCTGCAACATTTTGCGGCATGATGGCAAAATGTCGAAGACAAACTTTTCCCTTGTCTATGTGGCCTAGTGGCATGGCATGTCGGTTAACATGAGGGCAATACAAACTACATACATATGTTTTATATACACAGTTTACCTATGTATTCATATAAATATACTTATGTATATTTTCGATGTTTAAATAAATTAAATTTAAAGGGAACTAGTTGCATGGGTAATAATGTATACTCCATCTGTGTTCATTCACAATCATATATTTCGAAAGGTTTTGATTTAATTTAAGAGTATCATAATTGATTAATATGCATTCTTTCCACTGAATTCAGTGTGTAAAAGGGGTGGGGAGGGGGGGGGGGGGGATTTAATCGCATTAAATAAAAATTGTTGAACGAGCTTTATGCTAATTTATGTTCGTTATATTTCTGTGATACCCACGCATCTGGGCCACGCCCCATTGTTATGCTAAGAACATTCCGCAATTTTCATAAAATCAAATAAATTAAATTACAATCAAAAACGAAAAATAGAAAATGTCTAAAGAAAAATACTTAAATATGAGGCCAAAAAGCGAAGGAATTGATACGGCCCGTTGGCCACTTAGTCAGGCAGTGTGTGCGCGTGTGTCTGCATTCATGTATATGTGAGGCACATATTTCGCTTTATGGCTGGTGACAAATAATTTGTGAAACGGCGGCAAATAAAAGTGCCAGGCAATGTTTTGTCGTCTGTCTGTTTGGCATTTGGAATGCCTTTGTCTCTACCTCCCCGATCTGTTAAGGAGCCCCCGTTCCCCCAACAGCGACCTCACCGAACTACTACTACATATACTACTATGACCGCCCTCTCCACACCGCGTGCGTTGTGTGTTTGAGTTGTTTTCTTTTGTCTTCTTGGCCGCGTGCTTTTCTATTTTAGGCCACGCACTTTTCGCCCGACTTTATGGCTGCTGCCGCTGCTGCTGCTGCGCCAGCGAGCGGTTGGCTAAAACAAATAGACGACGTCTGCTAAAATTATGTGTTAATATGCTAGTATTATTAGCTGCCATAACGAGTTGGCTCGGCTAAATTTGCTGCTACTGCTACCGCTGCCGTCAACATATACAAATATTTGTCATTACGTATACGACGCGTCTGACGGAGCTAAAATGACATCGAGCTTTTTTTTTTTTCAAACACCACCATCCCAACTCCAATGATTTTTTTTATTTATGTTTTGTCTTTACAATGCTAAGCGCAATTTGAATTGGGCCCTCAAACTCAACCTTCTCAATCCATCTGCCTCCTCCTTTTTTCCCTGTTTGTATGTTGTGGCATTAACAACTTTCAGGCGTCCAGTGCACAGTGGTCGTGGTTGTGTTTGTATGGCGCTAAATGGTGATAGTACTAATCAATAGCATATGTATAGTCAAAAGATGTCATACATCGAAAGTTGCTTATAGTCACAGATCCTCTGCATTTTTATGCTCAAAGCTGTTATTAAAGCTAGGGCTATGCTACATTTAATTTGTTCCTCAACTTTAGCACTTTACAAGTTTCGAAATTTTGTACTGTATAAAATTCAGAGATGTATATTCGTATTAGAATTTATGTTTGATAACATTTATCGGTTTTTTTTTTTTGCATTTATTCGCATTTCAAAACTTTTTTACAACTTTTCAATAGTTGTGCCCCCAACAATTTTCCACTCACTTTGCCTGTGCGCCGTTTAATATGCAACAATTGTCGTTAAATGTTTAACAACAACAACAACAAGCAAAATCAACGGCAAAACAAACCAAAAACGTGAAAAGTTTTGCGTCAACTAGGCGCTTGGTACTCTTACTCTCTCACTCTCTTACTCTCTATCTCTCTCTCTCTTTCACTCCTACATGAGCAACTCACCCAAACCCTATGCGTGGCTTACACAGGCTACCAATCGTTCGGCAGCCGCCCTTGGCACAACTCCGCATTGCAACTCCCAACGCCCCCTTTGGTCACCAGTCAGCTGCCGCACTTTGTCCAGCACAAAGACGACTTCAAACGCGCGGCACGTCAACGTTTTGCATGCCTCGTTGAAGGCAGCAGTTGCATTGCATTGTTGTTTTTGTTGTTGTTGTTGTTGTTGCTGTTGTCGTTGTTTACATTTAATTCTACTTCACGTTTGCTGTTGTTGTTGCTGATGTTGTTTTTTTTTATAATTTTTTTTTTGTAAATTGTTGTTTTATTTTCCATTTTATTGTATATGTATTTTGTTTCAAGCCTTTCACCGACCAATTGTTACGGCAGTCGTCGCGTCGCCCCCACCATCTAAACCATTTCAGCCCATTCCATTTGATCCTATTCCATTCCAACTCGTTCCATGCTCGCGGGCGCTTTAAACAATTACAATTCAAAAATCATTGACGCGCTTTGCTCGTCAACTTTGCAGCCTACAAAGTGACTTCAAAGTATGATGTTTTGTTGCATTTATTGTTATTATTATTATTGTTATTGTTATTGTTATTTTTATAATTATTATTATGTATTTGCGCCCTGCATTAGGCAATTGTTTCTTGCAGCAGCGTAAAGTCTTGGCCAAGCGGCTTGTGGCATGCATCTAGCTGCCTATTTGCTTATAATTAACTGACAACTAACGGGGCACAGACTTGGAGCGGGCCTTAAAGGTGGAGCGTGTGGAGGGGGAAGGAGGGGGCGTAGTGTTTTGTGGGGTCACTAAGCACATTCAATCGCATTAAGACAAAAAAAAATTGCAGCGCTTGCGTTCAACATGCATAAATAAGTATATAAACAGTTAGTTTAGCTGCCATGAGTAATCGTCATAAATTAATTGTCAACATTTGCATGCACTTAGACACACACACACGCAGACACACACACACACACACACGCAGACATATACACACATCACACGCACACACATGTGCATTGGGCAAACAGAGGGCGACAGTAAAACTTTGATTAACTTTACCGAGCCGCATCGCCCGTTGGTTGGGGGCTTGGTGCGTGTCTGTGCCACAGTTCGTACTTTAAAAATACTTTTGCATTGACATATTTGTGGCCCCGTCTGGCATAGTTGTGCCTTATTTCGTTGTTGTCGCTGTTGCTGTTACTTTTGCTGCGGCCCATTCAAATTGATGACTAATCAATAAACTTAACCAAGACAACAAAAACAAACAAATAGAATAGCTTGGACCGGAACCGAACAGACATATAGACATATGAGTAAGTTGCGAAGCTATCGCTAGCCAAAGATCTGACTTGGTTTGTATAAAAAATAGTAGAAATAAAAAAAAGAATACATAACACGACTGTCTATTCCGAGCCTCGTTTTGGGTTATACATTAGAATTTCACGCCTAATGTGCGAATTTGCCAAAATTTATGATGACAGGCGAAATGGTTGCATGAAATGCATCAAGTCGTCGCCATCGTTGCTGCTTGTTGGCACGTTGATTATACGCAAAAATCAAAAATAATTAAAATTTCACATTTTAATGTTTTGGCCGCTGTCCAAAAAAAAAAAAATGAAATGAAAAAAAATAAAATAAAAACACAAATAATAATAATAAAAATAAAAAGACGAAAGCAACCAGAAAATGAGCAAAGTCGATTTGAAAATGGGGAATCAATTACACTGTGTTTGATATCGAGTGTTTCAGCCTCAAATGGTTTTTCTGAGTTAAGCTTAGAGTGTAGGTGAAAGTAATAAGCAATACAATGAAATTAAATTGAGAAATCAAAAAGCTTAATCGAAAATAGGAATAACAATGGCAAATATTAAAATTCAAATGAAAATCGTCCATCTACTGTATATTTTGAAATTTTCGGATAAGGTCAAGAATTCAAGCCTAGACTTAATCCTAGCCAAGTTTATGTTTGTTAATATATACGTAGAACGCTTTAAAGTACATATTTTTATTAGCTGAAGCCATAGCAATCAGCATCTGTCAGATATTTTTCAACAGTCTGGCAACGCTCGCTGCAAAAACTGTCAAATAATTAAGCTGTGTGCGCGCTGGTAACAGAAAAAAAAAACTATAACCACCTGCAAAGCACAAAAAAAAAACTTTTAGGGCACTCACCTTTCTTGGGGATGAGGGACTTGAGGAGCATGACGGCACTATCATCACAGGCCCAGGCGTGCATCTTGCGGTAACTGTCACGGCCCTTCTCGGTTAGCTTATCCCAGGGCTTTGGCTTGCTCAGCAGCTCGGAGACGGTGCCCTGCGACAGGCCCAAAATATATTTGGCAAACAGCCGCTGCCCGATATTATGCACGGAGAGCAGTTCACGTACGCGCCGCGAGATGTGAAGAGTGTCGAGGGCCTGGTTCGCATACTTGTCCATATTGTAGCGCAGCATCTCCTGCAATTTGGCCTCCATGGGATCACCTTTGGGTATTAGCGATTCACCCAATCGACCGGCCATCGAGACGCCCGGCTGCATTTGCAGTTCAGCATCCGCAAAGCGAAAATGTTGTGCTCGAGGATCCTGGCCAGCAGCAGCGGCGGCCGCAAATTGAAACGCCGGCAGGCTGGGCAAATTGGGCAGAAAACTGGGTGCACCCAAAGCGGCCGCATGCTGTGCATGGGCAGCCATTGCTGCAGCTGCAACAGCCGCATTCGCATTTGGCGTCAGGCTGTTGTTGTTATCCTCGGCAACGGCAGCAACGGCTGCCACATTGGCAGCGGCCGCGGCCTGCAACAGTGACTTGTTGCCATTCAGCGTGCTAGCAATGCTGGCCGCCAGCTGGGCGGTGCTGTTGGGTGTGCTATTGGCGCTGGATGAGTTCGAGTCGGCGCCATGATGCAGATGATGTGCCGCATGCAACAGCTGTCCATGTGGATGGCCATGGTGGTGCGCATGATGATGATGTGGATTCAGTGGATCGCTGCCGGCTGCTGAACTGCTGTTGCTGCTATTGCTGCTGTTGTGGTGATGTTGCTGCTGTTGAAGCAGCTGCTGCTGCTGTGGCTGATGCTGCTGGTGTTGGTGGTGGGATGCGGCATCTAGGCGTGTGGATTTGGAATTGGAACAAGAGGAGTGATTGGCATGTAAGAAAGTTGAGTTAACCAATTGACTGAGTAGCACTGTGGACGAGGGTCCATGTTGCTGCTGCTGTTGTTGTTGTTGTTGCTGTTGGTGATATTGTTGTTGTTGCTGTGCAGAAAAGTGCTGCTGCTGCTGCTGTTGTGACGGCGGCAGCGGCGGCGGCGGTGGTGGCAACAGTTGCTGCTGCACCGCATTGGCATTTTGATAAATTGTTGGCGTTTTGCTCCCAGTTGTTGCTGCTGCTGCTGTTGCAGCTGCTGCTACTGCTGCTGCTGCTGCTGCTGCTGTTGTCGTTGCTGCCGGTGTTGATGTTTCAAAGCCGCGCCTCCAATAGCTATTGACCAGCTGCTCTTCCAGTGTTTGGCCAGCGGCCATCTCAGTGCCGCCCTCATCAGCATCGTCTGTGTCTATGATTTCGATTTTAGGCTGCAATTTGGCCTCGGTCAATGTATCATTTTCTGGCTTTTCCGATACATTTGTGATTGTTTCTGACTTGGATGTAGCTGGTGCTTCTACTGCTTCTTGTTCTTCATCTTCATCTTCATCTTCATCTCCATCATCTTCTACTGTTACTTGATTTGCGGTTGTTGCTGCGTCTGCTGCTTGTTGTTGCGGCATTTCTGCGGGAAACAACAAAAAAGTTGTGCTTTTTGTTGTTGCTACTTATTTGGAATGATCTATCATAAAATACGGTTTTCTTTTTTTTTTTTTTTGTATTTGATATAATGGTATTTAGTATTTGTATTTGGTATACCGATTTCAACAACATCCATGGAACAAAACGCCAAATGAATCAAAATATTCTTTTAGAATTCTTTTCAATTTTTTTTTTTTGCCAACATTTTGCACTTTTTACTTTTCGCTTGCCAATTCGTACAACAAAACAACAAAGAAACTGTATGTGTGTGTGTGTGAATGTGGTTTTTGTAATATAGATACTTATCAAATGTATATAGATAAATATTTGTCATACAAGAGAGACAGATAGAGGCAGAGAGAGAGAGACAGGATTAAAGCGTGTTGTTGTGCTGATTCTTAAGTGTTGTGTATTTGGATATGTCAATATCAATTATCGATAAACATGCAGAGCAACTCAAGGTGTAAAACAACGACAACAACAACAACGACAACATACGCAGACGTTTCGATGCAAATATTGTAAAAGAAAAAAAAGAAGAATAAAAAAACAAAAAAAAAAAAAAAACAAAAAAAAAACAACTGAAGAACAAAGAAAGAAGAGTGGAGAGAAGAGAGAAGAGACAAAGCACACGTTCGCCTCGATTGATCG
This sequence comes from Drosophila paracracens, assembly GCA_035044025.1. Lineage (NCBI taxonomy): Eukaryota > Metazoa > Arthropoda > Insecta > Diptera > Drosophilidae > Drosophila > Drosophila paracracens. The sequence goes on from JAWNMN010000838.1 coordinate 284,632, forward strand.
TCGCTGGTTTTTTGATCGCTTGTTGACAGCCATAAAGATTGGCGCCGCAGTCCGTTGGCGCCGATAACAGAGTTGCGGATGGTTCGTCCCATCAAGCAAACAATTCATAAACGGGGCCCCTCTGGGAGCCGGATGATGATGGCGGGACAAAGCAAAGCGTTCAACCGATTGCAACAAGCGACAAAACAGCAGCGCAAAATGAAATAACGAAGCATGAACCGAACCGAGTTGAAATCGATTTGAAAGGAACGCAATTGAAATGTACCGGTTGAGGTGGGCCGAAGATAGCCGCTGCTAATATACTCACCATCACTGCATGCATTCGCTGCCTCGCTGGCGCCATTCTTGAGTGCCTCTGCGGCCAGTGCTTTGGTGCGTTCCAGGAGCAGAGCTTGGAATTTGTTGGGATCGTTAGCGCAGGCAGCGGCTGCTGCGGCCGCGGCGGCTGTGGCAATAGCCGAATGTGGGCTGAGCACATTCAGATCCAGTGGACTGCTGTGCAGGGAGAAAAAACAGTATGTGTATGGAAAGTTAGTAAGTTTGTGCGATTTGGCACTGAATGCAAATGAAACTAAATATAATTGGACATTGGGCAAACACTAATTGTTTCTGATTAGAAATTAGCTATAGCAAGGATTTGAGTTCGTCTTTATATTGGCGTTCAGATACCTTTGCCATTATCGAGATTTTTTTTAATGTGACTTTGGTTAATTTGGATTTGCAGCTTAGCTGGGGTTTCGTTTGATTGTTTAACTTACTGCTGTTCCTTTTTGATTTTCAGCTCATTGCTGTCCGCTGTGGCTGTGGCATTGGATATATCGGCATCCTGCTCCTCATCCTCATCCTTTTCGTCATCGTCGTTGTGCCGATTGTTGGCAATTGCAGCGTGCTGCTGCTCGTTAGCCATATCCGTGTCCTCCTCATCATCATCGGCATCGCGCAGTTCAGCATGGTTATCATTATCATTGTCATTATCATCATCATCGTCATCATCGTCATTGTGCTGATGGGTAGATGTTAGATCTGTTGATTTAAACACCGCGCTCAACTCGTTGTTGTTTTCGCTGCCCTGGCTACTGTGATTGTTGTTGTTGTTGCTGCTGCTATTGTTGTTGTTATTGTTATTGTTTGCCGCAGCCGCATTAAGAGCGGCAGCCAATGCAGTTGCCTCGGCAAGTGCCTCATTTATCTGTTGCTTATCCAAACGTGCCTCCAAACGCATTATGTGCTGTCGCTTCACCTCCAAATGCTCTTCGAGCCTTTGGATTTGTACAAGGTGAGTTTGTTCCAGACCACGCAGGCGTTGCAACTCATCCAAAAGTGCTTTAATCTATAACAGATGCAGACAAATGAAAAAGCAAATTAGCAAGTGGCTTCCAAAACATTTCAAGAACTTACGGATTACATTATCATTAAAGAAGAATTTAAACATTTCCGAATTTATAGATAGACAGAATTTATGTTGCAAATGTAAGCATAATACAATGTAACAATCTGACAACTCTGCTAATGTAATACAACGATCAGGCAACTCTGATCGTAAGTCAAAATGTATTTCATCATAGCATGTAAGAGCACTTCGTTTTAGACCGCCAAATTAGTCGCGTCGTTGTTCAAATAAAAATCCAACATAAACTGCAGAGTATCGTGTTCTTATTAATTAACGCTGAAGAAATGGTCAGTAAGGAAATTACAACCATTTATATTGTTGGAGCGAGTTACCTGAATAAAACCAAGTACCACCGCCGTTGTGTACTTAAGGGCAGTTTATTTGAGACTAAAATACTTGCAGCCAATTGCACGATGACCTTTCGGTAAATCTGCCAGCTGCCAGGTTTGATTCGTAATCAATGCCTCATACTCTTTTTGCATCGCTTCTTGCCAAAATGAAGCATGCGAACTGCGCGTTGCCTCCTCGTAGGTTGCTGGAATGGGTACATCACTTGTAACCATTGCGCTTAGTATATTAAATTACTTCATCGGGCGACCAGGTCTGCCCTTTCTTAGCAATTTCGGTCTTCCAGGTCCAATACGAGGGATCTGCTCTTCCTCCAGCTTTTCGCTATTTTTGTCACTTTCCAAAGATTCATCCGCACTACTTTGATCAGTTGCACCTGAGCGAGATGTGATGTCTTTCTCGCTGGAGTCAATCCCATCATCTTCTTCATCATCAACTTGCTCAACTCGATGCCCCACATTCGACACATCAAATGTTACTGCTTCGCCCTTTGCTTGCTCCAAACAGCTGGCCTCGTCAAAGAGAACATCTCGTTTGTCAACCACTGTCTTGGATTCTGCATCGTAGAGCCGATAGCCTTTAGCCTGCATTGAGTAACCAATCATGCGGTATTCTTTCCCCTTTGGCTTAAACTTGCCCTTATGGCGACCTTTGTCCAGTGCATTGAAATGTTAATTAACATATTTTTCAACATATATCAATAAAAATTGAAATAATAATAAATAGCTTAGCAACAACATTTTTCAATACACTTCAGATAGTTACGGACGAATTAAGTAGAGAGCAGGATGTGGCTAATTTTCAGAATTGTTTTGGTTGGCTTAACAAACAGTAGTTGTCAGATTTTCGGATGTTTTGAAGAGGTGGAATGTGGCAAAAACTTTATGGTTGCATATTGTGCGGCTACACTTTCATTGTGGTTGACAGTCTGTCTCATGTCTCATGTTTTTTTTTTTTTTTTTTGTAATTGCACGCATCAATATTTAAACAAGAACAATGCAGAGTCGCGTCTCCTTGTGCCGCATGTATGTGTGTGCCGTTTGTGTGTGCAAAAGTTCGAGAGTTATAAAATAATTTTTAATAAAATTAAGAACGAGGACGGCGGCTATGTCGCTGATTGCCTGCGACTGAAGTGAAGCTGCTGGCAACAGGCCACAGATACAGCCACAGGTGTATAGTGGTAAAAGGGGCGAAGGTAGCACAGCAATACGTTCAATGTATAGGCAGACAGGGGAGTTGGGGATATGGGGAGTATGTGCCTGCAGCGAGCGTTTGAGTTTTTGGAACTTTGTTTGTTTGATGAAAATATGATAATTGGCAAATTTGACAAGGGAATTTTTCTTAAGTGCGTCGACGTGTGCACGACTTGTGTGGGTGTGGGCGTGGGCATTGGGAGGGGTAGCTGCTATGCGAGGAGGCGTGGCGCCACAACAAAGTTGACAAGATAAAGTTTTGCGCCGTGCGGTGTGGACCAAAATTTTTTAATGACAGCCAGGTGGCGTATGTGTTTGTGTGTGTGTGTATATGTGTATGTGTATGTACGTGTGTGTGTGTTGATGTGTATGTATTTCTTATTATGTGATTAAAATTAATTTAATGGCGCGGTTTTTAATTGACGCATATGCCAGCCAAGACAGCGTCAAACACAAACTTGTACAGCGACTCTTGCCGCTGACTGTACCCAAGTAAGACAAATAAGAAGCAGCAGAGAATGCCTCAAATCAACATAATGCCAATTGGTAATTTGCGTGTCATTGCGTTATTTGTGTGGCACGTTAATACACGTATGGGAACACAAACAAGAACGGAAAAGTTGATTGGTAAAACTTTTGTTTTACTCATATATTTTATCAATAAAATAAAGTGAATGGGCCTAGCCAGATTATGATTATTGGCCATACACATTGAGTGAGAAGGGGAACACACAAACACACACACACACACACATATACATATATGCAATAATATATAATTGGCATTAAAAACGCATCAGCATAAATAAATATGTAGATGTATTTGTGCATGTGGAAACATGTGTCCTTTACCAGGTCGCGGAACATGTCATGCCTGGAAATGCTAAGCAGTTAATTTCATTATCAATCAAAAGGCAGCAACAGACATCTCCCCCAACCCCAACTTGCTTGCAGAGGACTGAGGTTGCGTGTTCGATTTTTCATTAACATACGAGACATGTAAAAACTGCTAAGGACAACAACCCCCCTATTTGCAGAAGAAGCAGCACAAGACGACAGCGACGACGACTCAAATTAATTGCATAAAAATGTTGTATACCCCATATAGACCAATACAGCAAAATCCCTTCTGGCTGACGTCTAATTGCCAACTCAATTGAGTCACCCTCTACCCCCCACACCTCCCCCTCCCGAATAAAACAAAAAGTGGAAAATGTAAAAAATTTGTTTTGTTAAATAAACGCAATTAGCATGCGGCGCAAGTGTACGGGTATGCCAAGGGTTGTGCATATGAGTGGGTGTGTGTTTGTCTGTTGCGTCTTACAAACACACATACATATGCGTGAGTTCATTAATAATCAACTGACTGCGACACAGACACAACAACGCCTTAGAACTGCAGGCTTAAACTTGAAATTTAAATTTGGCAACATGGCTAGCTGAAATTTGGCAACGTTGCGCAACACTTAGGTAAATATTAATAGATGAGTGCATTTTTGAAGCGCGCACCCACACTCAGATACACACAAGCACACCCACACACACACACACACACACATTTTTGTCATTTCGATTTAAATTTGTTTGATACTAAGAGCAGAAGCAGGAGCTGGCTCTGTTGAAGAATTATTAAAACGATAAATCAACTTTTTGGGGATTTTCGACACAACTCAAAAATCATTTGCAACCCTTTGCGCCAAAAACTTTTGCCTGTCCAATTCGTTGGCTGCCTGTGGCTTTGGCTCTGTGGCTCACTGAATGCCCATATTCGAATGAAAAGGGGCGGGAGTTGGGGAAACGAGGGGTAGGTGTCCGACTTCAACTACGCAGCAATCAAACAAAAACTACTATGAGAGCAAAGGGGGATGGAGAAAAACAACCAAACACATACCCAAAGTATTGACTGTAAAATTATGAAAATTTACATTTTTCCAACAATGTGAATAGTTGTAAATTTGGCATGGGGCAGCTGCAGGACGCTGGCGATGGAGGTGGAGGTGGGGAGAGGTGAGTGCACAGTTCGGACATTGACTGACAGTTCAAGCTGCTGTGTATGTGTATGTGTACGTATGTATGTGTGTGTGTGTGGGTGTGCAACTGTTAATTGTCGATGGTTTGTTGCTAGCCACAAGAAATGCGTGGGGCATGCAAAGTACTCGGGCGATATTCAGTTTATAGTCTATAACTGTATATGCATATAATATATATATATATATATATATATATATACACATATAAATATCTATATATATAATAGAACAACAACCCTTGTGTTTATTTTTTTTTCTTTTGTGTATGGGTGGGGGAGTGGGTTGTGGGGTGTGGTTGGGGGAGCTGTCAGAATTGTAAAAAGTTGCGTAAGTTATGCAAAAATAGACACACATACATGACAGTCAGGCGTATGGGGGCCGAGGCAGTGCTGCGGAGTTGGGGGTTGATGTCCCAGCCGGAGACATTAGCATAGAGCCAAAAGCAAACGATTTGTAATTAACAAAATTGCCAGGCAGCCGGAGCGACGACAAGCATGTGAATGAAGGAGGGAGGATGGGATAGGCAGCCAGGCAGGCAGGCAGGCAGGCAGCCCCCAAACAATTGACAAAGCAGTCAATACACACACATACTCACAAAAGCACAAGACAACAGCAGCAGCAACAGCAACAACAGCTACAACAATAATAATAACAAACACTCCAAGGCGAACACATACATGAGCCCACACACACACACACACACACACTCACACATACGCACACACGCATGAACAAAATGTGGCAGCAGGTGGGCGAATTGCTTGGGTCGATGCAAAAAACGCCAAAAGGAATTAAGATGCTCAGCGTATGTGTGTGTGTGTGTGTGTGTGTGTGTGTGTGTGTGTGTGTGTATGTCATTTTCACATTCATTCATATGGGCTGGGGTAAAAAAAGGGTTTAATCAGTGTACGCAGGAGTTGTAAAAACATCTCAGAACTCAAACACACACACACACACAAACGACCAATACGCAAATACAAATTAACAATAAGCAATCAAAGACACACACACACACACATACACAATCATTCTAAGGGAAGAAGAAGCTGCATATGCAAGTATATGAATATACATACATATAAATGTATATATATTATTTTTTATAGCAGCCTTTTAGGCACGCCAGCTGCCAAAGCCAAAAGCAACCGTCAAAGGAATTAAAATTCATTCGGGCATAAAAATTTTAAAATATATGTATGTGTAAATATATAAATATATAGATATATATAAAATAAAGGGACGCATAGAGACAGCGACAGCGCAGAAGACAGAGAAAGGTTGTCAGAAAGAGTTAGATGGAGTGTTTGAGAGAAAGAGAGAGAGAGAATATGAAGTCAGTTGGCTTGGGCGCTATAAAAACGGGGTTACTTTTCAAGCAGTCTGCTAAAGAGGCTGTCGACTGCTGCGACTGTGGGCGGCTGGAGCGGCAGGGGGCGTGTGTTGTTAATTTCCAAAAAGCCAAAAGACAAATGAGTAAAGAGCAGCGGCATCCGTAGCCGCCGCAGCGTCGTTTTTGTCATCTCAATGTACTGCTTTTTTTTCATTCGAATTTTTTTTTTTTTTTTTTTTTTTTGCTCTTCGTTTGCCATTGATTTTTGATTGTTTCAAGTGTTGCTGACGCAGGGGGAGGGAAATTGGGTTGGGTTGCGGCTGTGGCTTAAAGTCTGCCAAGTGCACCCCAGAGCTTTGACGCCAAAGCTTTTGTAGTATTCTTTATTATTGCCGTTGCTGTTGCTTTTGCTGCTGGCAGCTCGCAATGCCCAAGTTGGCAATTTGCAACAAAAGAAAACAAAGCGCATGAAAACGCAGGCAAAAATGTGAGAGAAAAATGCAATAATAACTCGCAACGAGTGTGCGAATGAATGAGTGTGGGAGTGAGTGCATTCAAGATGCAGGCGCTTGCATCGATTTGTGTTTTGAGTATGGCTTTTCATTAATGAGTATATTCATGAGCCCAGGCATGCATTCAAATGACATTATTAGCGACGCACAAATTAACGTTTGTATTTATACTCGTAAGTATATTCATGATTGCATTCATGATTTAATAAATGCATTTATGAGTGCATAGATGCTTATCCATATATGAAGTATTCATAAGTGTATTCATTGACGCATCATTGTAAACACTGAGCAGCTGCGTAACTATCAATCTGTGTGGCTGATCCTTGAATCGAATGAATCGAGTTTTGAGCGCGATTGTTAGTATTCACACAACTTGAAGACCCTAAGCGACAGGTAATTTTGTAATTTTCATTATTTGTCAATAGCTAACGGCATGGGGAACTGTGGTGAATTTGGGGAGACTGGTTACAGGGGGTGGTGCCTTGCCAATTTGCAACAATTCAAAGGCATAAATCAAACAATTTCAGGCAGTCTGTCAGGCAGACAGGCAAGACAGACTGGCAGTCAGACAGTTATATACAGTTTGTCACTCATTCAGTGATTCAGTCAGTCAGTCAGTCAAACAGTTATTCATTTACGCACACACGCACATAACGGTACAGTTATTGAATTGATTTGGGAGCAAACGACACCAACAACTGAACGAATCGAAAGCAGGTGGAGCTTGGAGGGGGCTGTGGATTGTGGACAACCCCCCACCCACTCCCCTCACAAGGCATTGCGATTGTGTGTCTTGATGTTGTTGTTGTATTTTTTGGATTATAAAGTTTTGTAATTAAAATTTGACAGCTTTACAATTCCCAGGCGCAGGAACAGAACGATAGCAAAGAAGGCGGCAATCAGGCAGGCAGGCAGTCAAGTCAGTCAGTCAGACAGTCAGTCAGTCAGTGAGTCAGAGGCAAAAACCCTTTAGCCCCGCAATGTCTTATTCGAATTTTACAATTTTCGATAAATGTTTCGATTTTATTGTCTAAAATTTTGTGCGTGCTGCGCGGGTTGGATGGCTTTCATTGAAGAGTTTCTCTGGCGTTGGTTGGAGATTTTATGAATATGGGGCTGATACCGATGCTAGCTGAATACACACTCAAGCACACATATAGATATGAATGTACAGAAATATGAATACGAATATATGTGTGCTTAAGCCATGCATCAAGTTTTACATTTTAATCAAAGCTCTTCCTTTAACCCACTCTGACGAAACCTGATCCACTCAGTCGCCCGTTTCGTTTCTAATTCGTTAAACTTTTGCTTAATAATTGTCTGGCCATGCCGAACTCAATTCCGGTGCACCCCAAGTCCACACCATAAAACGCGAGCTTGACTTTTATTCATATTTCGGTCTCAATATCATAAAAATATATTACAGTAAAAAAAAGTAAAAAAAAAACAAATTGTGATTTTTTGTTTTTGTTTTTTCGACTACCCCCGATAAGCGCTGAGCGACGACTACAAAGTCGACCCAAAATGTACCCCTTGAGTGAGTGTGGGGCATGGAGGGGTAGTTGACGCAGGCAGCGACTGGTCCAGTCACATGTCTAATCCTTTTGCTTATTGATATGATATCTACACGCAGAAACCAGCAAACAAGCCAACCATACGTATAGAAGTGCAAAAAAAAAAAAACCCAAGCTAAAAAGGTTATGCCAGCGATTTTTATTTTATATATTGCGCTATACAATAACCGAATTTTTTTTTGGAGTCATGAGTACTGGGATTCTTCATGTTTTTTGGCTTTCATAATCAAAAAACGTTAAAATCATAGTCTAGACAATAATTTATGAGTACAGCATTGCTCTTCTGCTGCTGCTGCTGCTGCTGCTGCTGCTGCTGCTTGTTGTATTTGTTCGTGTCGCTGTTGTCTTTTTTGTCGGTTTTTGTCTCTTTGCCCGCATTATCATCAATATGAGAAAAGCAGACAACGGCCAGCAGACCGCACCCGTACTCCACCCAAAAAAATACACCCGCCTCCCACCCGGCCAAAAAACGCAATGCCAATCAACATCTCTAGCAAACATTCGTAAGGCATCATATCCTCGTGCACGTCCTTGCTTGTTGTCATTGTTGTTCTGCTTCTTTTTCAACGTTGTGCTCGTTGATTTTTTTTCGCCAACAGATATAAAAATATGAATGTGGCGGTTTGTCGGCTCGAGCTCCACACAAAAAAAAAAGTAGAAAAAAGGCCACAACACCTTAATATCAGCTCGCTTACGTTAAGGACTTAAGGACGTTATGGGCGGGGCAGGCGGGCAGTGACATGCTGTGGCTTGAGGCATAACCAGGACGCGAGCTTGGTACTGCTGCCTGCCTCACATTGTGGCTTGCTCTGCTTTTGTTTGTGCAACGGACGGGCCAGCTTGTTGGCATTTTCTAATGGTTTCAACTTCCTTCCTCTTGTAGTTGTCCCTTGACTTTTTTCTTCTTTTTTTTTGACGTGACCCAACTCCTAAATTTTGTTCTGCTGGGCAAGAGAGTGGCATATATCGACGATATTTTTTTTTGTTTTTTTTTTTTTTTGGTATTTCTTTAAGTCGTCAGATGTGACGTTGTGACGTATGCACATTGATAATTGAATTTACGAATTTCTGTTGGCATGCATTTCCTGTCCCTGCTGCACTCCACCACCACCCAATTGTGGACAGCTGCAATTCATTCGCGATGCACAAACATTCGCGAATCTTAAGTAAATAGATTATTTTTCTTGTATTGATTTGTGAAACGGTCGCTTCTGAAGATTGCCGACAAAGTGGAATGCCGACGAAATGAAACAGTTAATAACAGACGAAATGCAAAATGAGAGTGTGGCAGCAAGGAGAGACAGTTGAATTCTAATTTGATTTAAGCATCAAATTCAAATTGGATTTTCTGAAGGCACTGCGTCTGTGGCTAAGCTCAATCTTCATTTAATGACAATTTAATTTTCTATTAACGAGAAATTGTAATGCCAATTGCTGGCCAAATGGATTGGGCGTTGTGTAGAGGGTGGTGGAATGCATAAAAAACAGTCATGCCATGAGCTACCAAAGCCAAATAGGTGGAGCCGGGAGACTATTAACTATACTATAAAAAAAAAGATAAAATATGTATAGATAGATAGATGGCAATCTTATATTAATTGCCCGCCTGCTTGGCTGGTTGATTATGACCGCACAGTGGGCCCCTAAATTATTGATAGAATTATTGAAAAATAAAATATTGATCAAGTGAATATTCAATTTAGTTTGGGAACACATTATAAATATTTTTGTATTTGGCATGGATAAAAATAGGCAACGTACATTTCATACCATATTTATAAAAAAAAAACGTTGCTCTTAATTGGTCTTGCAGTTGTGGCCCATAGTGCGACAGTGGGCTAAGAGCTAACCGACCGACTGATTGGTTGGTTGGCTAGGCTGAGCTGGGCTGATGAAGCCGACTGGCCGCATTTGAGCGACCCACGGCAATTATTTTGACGACGCGTAATTTGCGTTGACGAAGCGGATGATGAAGATGATGACGACGTGGACGAAGATGTCGCGGTTTTTTCTGGCGACAGCGTAGCAAACTAATTAAAGCCAACTCGCAGACAAAACCAGCGCACCCACCTCCCCCTTTTCACACACATAGACACACACCCAAGAAAATCGCAGACTCCCCAATTGCAGTTTGCTGGCCGAAAATGAACGATTTTAACGCTTAGCCTTTTTTAATTGTTCAATCGTTGGATTGAAAGACGCAGGCAGGCAATTGGACTTGGATTGGGCTGGAGAGAGGGAGGGGAAGAATGACCAAAGACTGGTGGCTAGGAAAATGGATGGAGAGGGAAGGACAATCGAGGAATTGTAGCCTGAACTTGATGGGCATGCCGTAACTTAAATGCATGGCGTCAATAATTATTTCCATTTCCATTTCCTTTTTTTATTTGGTAATTTGTATGCCAGGGAATTTCATCAAATTGCTATAGCAGAAGGCAGTGTTGTTGTGGTGGGTAAGGGGGTAGGGGGTGTTTTTAATTTGAAATCAATTATGTATGTAATTGCGTGAGGTTTCTTAAATGTTTTTTGTGCTCTTTTGGGTTTATTCTGATTTTGTTATTTTCATTTGTCTTGTTATTTCTCTGTTGGTACCCAAACTAAAGCAACATACAGATTTGCACATCACGTGATCACGATTATCATGATAAAGATATTATGATAATCATGTGGTTTATGCTTATCATGGGTTTCATCGTTTTGAACGTGTCGCACGTAGCGCACAGAAGGTTAGCAAACAAAAAAAAAGAAAAAAAAAACCGCAAAGCTAATCACACAAATGTGCAAATGCAACAAAACACAACAACAAACACAACATCAGATGGCAGCTTTTTTTGCTTTTAACTGCCTGCTGTTGTCAAGCTAGACCAGAGTCATAAATTAATGAATGCATGTTTAATTAATTGTTTAACCACTTTCTGCAAGTTCTTTTTTCTGCCTTGGCATTCGATGATTTGCCACATTCCGTGGGAGCCGCACTTGCAGCAATTGCTGTTGTTGCATGGGGCAACTACTCTGGCTGCGTCTGGTTACTTTTTATCAATTTAATGCTAAATTAATAAATGCAATTTGATGTATTGACAGACAAAATGGTCTTCCATTTCTCTAATTGAAATCTTAAATTTCCGTCCAAGCTTGTAATTGACTTTAGCTGCTAGCCGAAGACGGCCGAATCATATAAAGTCGACCAAAAGGCTACAGTGCTATTAAATACCCTGTAAATCATTATGCAGCAGCAACTTTTATTCAATGTATGCTTATGGTGGTGGTGGTTGGGGTATTCAACATGTTTTGAAATCGAATTGAAATGAATTGAAAGGAATGAAGTAATTGAGAAGCATCAGGCTTCTGAATATAGACTTCATTTACAGACAATTTTGTGAAACAGGATATAAAAATTGAAATTGACAATTTGGTATGTCAAACGACATCATTTCATGTGTGTATTTGTGTGTTTTTGCGTGTGTGTGTTTAGTTTGGCCAGCTGACAAGGCGATCAAATGGATGGTCACATGTTTTTTGGGCAGTGTTGCGTAATTATTCATATCACCCACAAGGCAGACGAAAACCATAATGAAGGGAAGGCATAGGAAAAAATTGTTTGACAAGTTGGCTGCAAACTTGCCAACTTATTTGTTAGCCATTAATCAGGCGGGCAATTTCGATGACTTCGCCAGGTGCACATCTTAACTGTCTTGCAGTTGAGCTGCCACAAATTTAATGACTTCTAATTAAGCAAATGCAATTGCAGCTTGTAGCAATTTATGAAGTGCCAAATGGATATTTAAGCAGCAATCTCAGATGTGTCGTGGCCAACTTGTTTGTCATCTTGTGGCAAGTCAGTGTATGGCAAAAGAGAAAAACTGAATAAATGGGTATATACCACATAAGAAAAATGTTACTTACGCTTGTGAGCGATGAATATGGATTGCTTACCTGGAAAACAGAAAGAGAATACCAGAAAGTTAGAAACTATTCGATTTTTTGGTCATCATTATAAATTCTAGTTTTCAGTGCTATTGCAAAGTGAAAGCCAATTGCAATTACAGAATTCAACGAGCCATGAGAATGAGTCCCATTATAAAAATACGTTTTTTTTTTTTATGTCAGCTTTGCACTGAGATGAGAGAATTGTATTAGCAGAAGACATCAACCAATTGCTGATGACACAAATCAGCACACAAATTGCATGTAAATCACATGGCAAACAATCAAAACAAAAGCAAACCGAACCAAGCCAACTAGCGCACGCTACAACAACAATAAGAACGACGACAACAGCAACAACGACAGCAACAACGCCAACAACAACAACAACAGGAACTGGTACACGAAAATAAGGAAATAATCAATTTAAAAAAATCAAAATCGCCATTTACCATACAGACAAACAGCAGCTGCTGAACTATAGCTATATGGCGACTTTATGCCAGGGCATATACTTAAAAAAAAATAAATGACTAAAAAAAAACAGAAAAAAAAACTGTCAGCAATCAACAATCAGTCAATGTATCCAGCGACAGCAAATACTAGACAAGAGCGAATACGCAAGTGAGATGGCTAGCAGGGACAGGGGGTCAGCGAGACACAGTGTGACACTATTGTTAGCCTGCTTGCACGCTCAATGAGGTGCGGGTGGGGGTGGGGGTGGGGGCACTGCTGATGAAAATCCATATGCGATAAATAAATTGAATTTATCCGCAATTGGTCGAACAGAGACGACGCCGACGACAGCAGCAATTCAATGGACAACATGTGAGTGTGTCTGTGTGTGCGTGCGTGTGTGAGTGTGCTCATGATAATGACTATTTTTCACTTTAATCAGCAGCAACAGCAACGGCAACAACAACAAAAGCAGCATCACCAGCAGCAACGATAACGACAGCAACTTAAATCATTGCAGGCAGTTCTAACTAAGCTCAATGTCTCTAGCAATGTCTGTGAGTGTGTGGGTGTGTGTGCGATTTGTTGCTGATTGATTTGAATTGAATAATTGCAATTGTGTTTGAGGCTTGTGTTGCGATAGCGCATGCCACAACAACAATGGATACAACAACAGCAAACGCGACAACAGACAAAAAAAAAAAGATTAATATTTTTTAAATTAAAACTAATAATGAATAAAGTTCGCTTGTTGGTTTGCGTTGCCTTGAAGAAGCAACATCAGCAAATAAACGATAACAGCAGAATACCAATTGTCTGCCCAGGTAAAAATTCTGTCAATCAGTAACCAAATTCGAACTTTGAACTTTAAGCGTATTTCAAAGTTGAACAAAACAAATTGCTTAATATCCAAATATAAATAGTTTGTTTTATTTTTGGCGAAAGTTTTTGAAAATAATTTGAAAGCTATGCTTGTAGTTTAGTTGCTTTGTGAACTGATCTTTTAGGCTGGTAAAGCATATGATTAAGCTAAAAGACGCTTACCCGCTTTGAGTGATGCATTAATATAATATGTATGCATGAATATTATGTTATTTGACACACAAGTGACGTGCTAGAAAAAGTCGAACTTAAGCTTTAATTGGAAAAATCATACTAAATTAAAATAATCGCCAATAATTTTGAAGAGCCCAACACAAAATTTAGAAGCCATCGAAAGCGGGGCAATCATTTGAAATTGTTTGCATGTTCGGGAGCGCGCATAAATGTGTATGTGTGGTGATTATGAATTATAAATTATGATGAATATTAATACAAATCTAATAGACAATAACAACAATGCCCGAATTTAAATTGATCTGCCTTGACACTGCCTAATCAAATTTATTACGAGTGTCTCAGTTGATGCCACTTGTGCTGTTGATATTATTATACATTGTCGTTATTATTGACGATTGCCACGCCTATGCACGTGTATTTGTGCGTGTGTCCGCCAGATAAGTAATTCATAACCCAAGCACTTGGGATGTGGGTACAGATCAGTCATGTTACGGCACCGGCCATGGCTTTGGTTCCCGCTTCGGCTCCGGCTCCGAAAGTTTAGCGCTCAAATCTAACATTTTATCGATCAGTTGTTTGCACAGTTGCTGTTGATCTGGGGCTAATTTAGTTTAATTTTAATTTTAGACAACTCGTGTTGGCCTCGATATGTGTTTTCCGCTCGATTCGAATTTCAATTTTCTAAAAATAAACTCAATTGTCTCACACAACACACACACGCGTACAGCACGAGTGCACAAATATTTGTCAGTTAATATAATAGCTAATATTTAATAGTGTACCAAACAGTTAATATACTATAATAGATAATAACCATGACGTTAACTCTTTCATATTTTTGCCCAAGTGCGTCAGAGTCAAAGAATGCAACATTTTAAGAAAGAGACACAAATATTCATCTGCGGGTTAAGCAATTGTCATACGTATACATACGCTCGCTCCTATGTTCAAATGCAAGGGTATGTTTGCTTAATTTCTAATTAGTTAAAAACCCATCCGTCAACTGAGCAATACAATTTTGATAGCTCATCACTTAATTCGCCCCCGACATCCGCTGTTCGCTTCACTCAGCTCCTCAGTTGCTCCGGTTCCAGAAGCTGTGTCACGCAATGATAAGCACAAATCGAATTTGTGCATGAAAATCATTATTATTATGTTTATCTATATATATGTATATATACATAGATATTCGGTACGCATTATGCTGGTCAAAAGGCAGAGGTGGGGGAAGTTCAAGTCCATTTCCAGGTCAAACTCAGTGGGCAGACCCTATGCGGGACGATTTGTCAGATTGACAATATTGAAATATTTCTATCATATAATCCACTCCAAGAATCATATGTTTCACAGACATTTTTAATGGCGATTTGTACGTTGACAAAATGCTGAGATCAAAATGATCAGTGCAATAATCCGCTCCATGCATTGTATTGTCAATTAAGCAATGAAAATGAACATTACTATTTACATACAAACATACATATGTAAAGACTAAACAATAAACAAATTAAAGTTATTAGAGCCGTTGGTCTATGATAACATTCAGTGATTTGTATTTATATCTCAATATTAAAATGGAAGTCCAAAAGTTGGAATTTTGAAATAAAGATAAAATATATATTTACTCTACTGGCTGTGGTCTCAGCGCATTCACATGAATTTCAAAATTATTCACATGAATTTTTGTTAGCTGATAATCTAATAAATGTACAAATGAATTTTGTTGCTTCGGGTATTTTTTAAGTTGGGGCTCGACAAGTGTTAGGATAAATATTAACTACAATAACAGCTAACCGACTAACCGCAGAGTCATAAAAAATTGATTTCGGTTTGTCAGCGACAAAACAAATACAATATTCATATTCATGTTGTTGCCGTGCTGCTTTTCAGCTGGGATCTGTTTTTTTGTTTTGTTTTCTTGTTAAACAGAAATACACACATTAAACAATTATGTAGAATTCGATAAACATTTTTTCTTTTGTTATTTTATTTTTTAATATTATTATATGTATACATATGTATATAAAAAAAATGTTATTTTTTGACAACCAGTGATAAAAACTGGCATTTCCCGCAAAACAATCCAAACAGACATACAATCATACATACACATATGTGAACATGTGAACATGTACAGTGGCTCATTTTATGACATGTAAGGGTAGATATGTAGAAATGTGTCTATAAAATGATATTGTTAAAGTTGTTGAATAATTTGTTCTACTCGTTAGCCACATTTATTAATACATTTATGTACGTTGTCCTTATAAACTAAACTCGAGAGTGTATTTAAAAATGGTTTCGTTTTTTATCGTATTATTTGTAAAGAAGCATTTAGCATTTTTTTTTTATATATATGCATTTTCATATTTAGTATTCTATTATTATTATTTCTTGTTTGTTGCGTGATAAAAAACCACAGACAACAAAACAACAAGCACCAATAGGAAACGAAACTGAACGTGTCATTTCTTTTCTTCTTCTGATATATATAATTATGTATATATGTATGTAAAGATGGTATACATAGATACTATAATATATTGTAACGAAATCAAAGCGGAAGCGTTTTAGACTTTATTAGGTGAGTGGTATGTGGTCTTTGGCATTTTTTAGAATTGCTAATTTGTTAACAATTTTCATCATGCATCATTTCATTTAATTTTATACAATAATTTTGTTGTTGTTCATGGAGTGCTTAACCCATGGTTGGCCTGCTGCTATTTTTACACGCTTTTCGTGCACTTTGTCTATAAAATGCACTTCTGCGAAAAAATAAACACGCGTTGCGCCAAGACAAACAAATGCACTAAAGAAGCAGGAGGGCGGGATGGGGGGAAGGTAGGGGAATTGACGTCCAGATACCAGATAGTAGAACAGACCCGACAAGACAGTCTCTAACAACAAACAACTGTTGCAATTCCATTTAACATAATTTTTTGCACAACTGTCGATCATATTTGCTTGTTGTTGTTTTTCCATTTCATTTAAGTTTTGCAAATTTTGTTTTTTGCATTTTATTTTTGGTTTTTCATTTCGGTTGCCTGTTGCGTGGCGGCGTCTAAAAAATATTGTCGCATATTTATGAACATGTGTAACAGATAAATCTGGGATCTTTGGGCACACACGTAAGTGATTTAGTTGTCAGCAGAGTGCATTTATTACAGCTGTGTATTGCCTCGCTTCTGGAGCTGTGCGTATGGCTGGGTGTTGAGTATGGGCGCCGCCAGGGGGCGCTAGTAATCAAACTAATGAGCTAAAGCAAAACGAGGTTTGTTTTCGGGAAAACGTTTTACAGTCGCAGCATTTGGCAAAAATAGCATTTAATGGATTTCAAATAAACAACAAACGAAGCAAGGAAAACAGCTATAAGTGGCAGGTAAGTAAAACACATAAAGAGAGAGCAAGTGGGGGTGTTGTGGAGGTATGAGGCTAAGAGATTGTGTCTGCTCTGTCTGCCAAGTGAAGTGATAAAACATTAAAGAAATGCAACGAGGGGCGCTGCGGTTCGTTTTATTGTTGCTGTTGTTGTTGTTGTCGTTTTTTTCTTTTTGTTGCATTGACACCTTGGGGTTGCTAATGGCAGTTAGAAGCTGCGAAAGATGCCCTGAATACGCAGAATGGCAAGATGTTGCATAGCAAATGATAATGATTGATGCTTAAGTGCATGCAGCACTGTGCAACAAGACAACCACCAAATTTGCACGCAACATTTGCAGCGGGCTTTTTTTTTTTGTGTTGGGGGTTTGGGTTTTTGGGCATTGGAGCAGTGGCCCTGGCAATAAGCAATCATTCAATGCGGGCACAATGGAGAGGAGATTCCCGCGAAGCCTGCATTAAAGAAATTGAAAAGAAGCAGCGACAGGGGACGAGAGATGCAACAATCGAAGTGGATCCGAAGCGAATGAGAAAGAGATGCATGCTAAGTAAGAGAGACAGAAAATAAACGGGAAGAGACGTCTAAAACCAGAGGACAGAAAATAAGACAGAAATCTAAGGGAAAGCAATAGATAGATTGATAGATAGAGAGAGAGAGAGAGACGGAGAGAAGAAATAATGAAAGGGATACAAGTTTAGAAGCAGACATATAAGACTGGCATAGACAGACAGAAATGAGGCCCAATCGATAGCTCAAACGATAACCAGCTGCTTCTTCTCCTCAAGAAAATATGGATTGGACTTCCCCAAGTGATGATTGGTGGTAAGACTAGGAATTGGCAACACGGATGACAAGAAATGTAAACAAAAGACGTCAACAAATTGTAGGCGTTAAAATTGTCATGTCAATATTTTAATGATATCACTTTACACAAGGCTCCTTCGCCCTGCAGCCAGTTAGTCAACAATGAACAGTCTACAGTTCAACCTTCCCCCAATCAAAGTGTCTCGTAGAAAGTTTATTTTAACTTTTTCTACAACATTTTTTTTTTGTTGAGTTTTTTTTTTATTATTTTGGTATATTTCCTTCTGGTCTCCGAGTCAAATCCCTCGGATATTTTTTGTGTTTTGCTTTCACGTTGCCCTTTCTTATAGCTTCGTGTAAAGAATAAGTCAAAAGTCCATTTTATTTTTTTCTGCTTTGTTTCGATAGCTGCCGGGACGCTCATTTGTTTGCCTTGTATATCTTGCTGTTTTTTTTGTTTCTGTTTTTTTTTTTTTTTGCACTTGTGTTTGGCTAGAAAATTAGAAGAAAAATGCGCTAAACTGGCTGCCTGGCTGCCTGTGGTTAAGGTGGGCTGGAGGCGGGGCATGGCGTGGCGAGTTGGCTGTTTTGTTTACTTATGCAAGTGTTTTCTCAATTGTGCGTGCGGACAGCCGAAACAAGCCCAAGCACCAAGGACAGGCGGGTCAGTCGTGCGTCGTCGTCTGCGGTTTGAAAATGCTTTTTTTCTTTTTTTTTTGTTTTTTTTTTTTATTGGCTAGGGTTGCGATTTTACTCCTCAGCTCTTACTTGTATTTTTGGGTGGCAACATTTGTCTAATCTTAACGGTTTTACATTTCATTGCTCTGGGTAATTGTCTGCCCGCTGACGCTGCACAGAGGGAGGGAGGCGTGGCATGTTCTGGTGTGGTGTTGCATAGACAGTTTATTAAATTAACAGAGAGCGGCTGCTCGCCAAATTGTGTGTAGAGTATTGAAAAACTTACCTCTTTGTCTTTGGCAGCTAATAGAACAGCGGGCTGATTATTGTTGTTGTTATTGTTGTTGTTGTTGTTGCTTGCATTGCGCTTTTTGCGCTTCTCATTGCTGTTGCTGTTGGTGTTGGTGTTGTTGTTATTATTGTTGGTGTTAGTGTTGTTATTGGTGCAATCGTCGTCCTCGGCGCTATGTGCCACATGTTGCTCATTTACATTATTATCACGCAGTGCAACATGTTGCGCTTCACTGTTGTTGCTCTTTCGACTACAGCTATTGTTTCTATCAGTATTGTTGCTGTTGTTATTGTTGTTGTGATTATTGCTAATATTTAAACTAGCTTCCTCGTCATCCTCATGCTCATCGGTAGCCACATCGGCAACATCCTCATCATCATCATCACGATGATGACCATCATCAACATTATGTGTTGCATTCGCATCGCCAATGCTATCAGTTCTTGCCAATGACTTAGCGGCAGCAACACTGCCGCCATCAGCAACATGCTCCGGTTCCAACTCCATATCATCATCGTCTAGATCACCATCAGCATGCGCCACATTTGATTGCATCGATGCATCCTCCTCGTCATCGTCCTCGTCATCGTCGTCGTTGCAATTGCTGCTTGCTGTTGCCTCAGCAAGATCCCGTGCTGATTGCTGCTGTGTTACCCCTGCTGTTGCTGCAGTTGCTGCAGCTGCTGCTGCTTGCGTATTATTAGTTGCAGCAACGGGCGAGTGCATGGGCGATTGTTGCTGCTGCTGTTGTGCTGCCGCTGCAGCTGCTGCCGCCGCAGCAGCCGCTGCCGCTTCCATCATCATTTGCTGTGCGTGATTGAAGAAGAGCTTGGGATTTAAACAAGCGCCACCGACGCCGTTCTGCAGGCTGCTCTGCAACTGTTGCTGCTGCTCGGCACTCAGCAACGGCGGCGATGGCGACGGTGTATTTGTGTTGGCTAGCAGATTGCCGCCGTTCTGTTGCAGCGTTATGGCCGCTGCAACAATCGAGCTATTCAGCAGCTTGTCGCTCTCACTTTCGCTGTTCCCAGTGGCTTCCTCTTCGCCGCTGGCCAATGCCGCTGCCGCTGCTCCTGTTGCTGTATTGCTGTTGTCGCTGTTGCTGTTATCGCTGTTGCTGCCTGGCGTGCCTGTGGATAGTTGTTCCTTGAGTGTGTTCACTTCCTTCTCGGCTAGTGTAGCGCGCTGGAAAAATTCAAAGAGAGAGATAGAGAATGTGTGAGAAGAAGAGTAAAAGAGAGTAAGTCTAGTTTGAACACGCCCGCACACCCGCACACACCTTGCGCTTGGTTGCCCCTTGTCAGGCGCATATGTTTCTGGGCGCAAACTTTTCCGAAACCAAAAGGCAACTATCGACCCTCATTAATTTTACTTTTAAAGTCATTACGGGTTAAATTTAGCCAAATTAATACGTTGCAAAACTTTTGGCCAGCCAGCCAGCACACAAAAAAGGCTTAAAAAAAACATACGAATTGCTGGGGTGTCAGAGAGGGGCGTCTGCAGTGGCCCATTTGCAATAGCAACCAAATAGCAACAAACAGCCGACACAATTTATAGTTTATCGTTGGTATCGATAAGCCAACTTGAAATTTTAGTGCTATTAGCGTTGACCTTCGCCAAGGGGGTAGTCCTAGGCCAAAGCCAGACGACGACGACGACGACGATGGCGACGTGGACTTTGCTTGAAATCAAATGCCAAATGAGAAATTAAAACAACAACAGCAACATCAGCAGCGACAAAAAAGGTTACAAAAATATGCGGTGCAAACTTTTTTGGCAAATTAGTCTGGGCCCAGGACCTAGCGCCAGCAACAGAGCCAGAGTCAGCAACAGAGTCAGAGACAGAGCCAAAACCAGCTAGAGCTCAGCCTAACCCAAAAGCCCCCAAACCCAACCCACAGTCAAGTCGGGTCCGGCGCAGTGTGCCGTAGTAGTGTCCTGTCCTTAGTGCTAGAAAGCGATTCCTACGACTTTTCCTCGGTCTCGGATGGCAATGACTTTTTTGGGTACGGGGCCTGAGGAATGGGGCACTTTGACTTCGATTTTCTGTTGATTTGTACTTGTTTTGGTTTTTGAGTTTTGTGCAATTTTATTTGTATAAATACCGGAAGCCAATGGCTGGCTAGAAGGAGGGGGGCGAAGTCCAAAGCAGCCGGGGCGTTGCAGGCAATAAAGAACTTTGGAAATTAGTCGATGGGCATATAGTTCTCTATTGCCAAAAAGACTTTGTCGGTGTGAGCTACAGTTTTTCAGCCTTTGCAGTTCTTACACAAGTTTTTTCCTCATATCGATGACGACGACGTCGAGGACGATGGCAGCAACCCCTGCCTCTCACAAAGTTAAGCAGGAAGTCGTTATAAGGGTCGGGTTAAGGTTGAATTGCAATGCAGTTGATTGGGAGTGGTAAAATGTAAACGATTAGGAGAAGTTCTTTTGGGCTTAGACTGAACTTTCCGAGGTTATGACTATCAAGGAAATGTCGAAAAAGTCTACGGATTCCATTCCTTATATTGTCTTTATCATCAGAGTCAACTGACAGATTAAGGCTTATGACTACCCAAGAAATGATAATATATTATATAATATTAATGATTCCTTATGGACTCTAATAAAGCAATTGATCAAAATAGGTTTTGTCAAGTCTGATGAGCTTTATCTTAGGCGTATGTCAACATAGACTGTACAACTTGCTAAGTCCATTAGGTTTTAAATCAGCTGGCTGCCTATGTTTATCTTAGCGTCAGCCTTGAAGAGTTAGCTGCTCACAACAATGTGTATTGGTTTAAAATGCAGCTAAAAGACAACAGACTGCTTTCGTACAGCCGCCGGAATTTGCTGTACTTATTGTTGTTGTTGTCGTGCGCTATGTTTATCTTTTTTCTTGCAGATGAATAGCCCTCGAGGCATATTTGTCAACATCATCAACAAACCAAGCGAGCTCATACCCGTGCCTCTGCCCATACCCAAACCCAATCCAAAAACCCAAACCTGAACCCGCAGCCAAATGTAACGTAAGCAAAAGCCTGAGGCGCTGGCGGGGAAGGCGACGCAGTCTCGGTCTTTGGCTCGACTCGTCTCATAGATATATATTTATGATATTTAAAAGCTCTTAGGTACAAACAACAGACAAGCGGCTTTCGGGCGCAATTCGCGTCTGCGATGGGGGTTTTCTGGGTGGCAAAAAGGAAGCTGCAGTTTTGTCCTTGTCGTTTGCTGGGACTTTAAATGCCAGACAGCCTTCAAGAGCGCGCAGGCTTCTACAACTGGGCGGCCTGTTATGGCCAAGGGTCTGGGGTTGGTGATGGACGGGTGGAAGGCGTCTAGGTGCGCTGTGATTTTCATGCTAACTGTTTGCGGCAATATCTGTGGCACGTTGCTGTTACTGCTGTTGAGCTGCTTAAGCTTGAAAATTGTTTTCATAATGCCAGTCAGTCAGTCGATGACTACTAATACAAGGCACAAAATATGGGAAAAAAACGAAACACAAATGTTTCTTTTGACTTTTTGCTGCAAAATCGATCAGTGGCACCCAAACTGATGCGGGCTGGCTGGCCAGCTCGAGCAGTTGCCACGTTTTTGTTTCTTGGCGTCCTTTGAAATGCAATCCCCGTGAGAAACGCAACACTTGCTTTGCTGCTGGCCACAGTGGCAAAACTAGTTGCTGACCGAAAACGAATTTTGGCAACGTCGCAGCATTTTGCTCACTTGCTGCGCAAATCAATTAATGTACTGTTACGACTCGAATGGGAACTACAAATTGGAATAGGAAAGGAGTAGCAACGGCAGGATCTGGATGCTGCGTCTGGGGCCCAGTGCTCAGCCTTTTGTGGCCCAGTTCGAGCGGCTTAGCAGCAGTTGCCAACCAAATGAGTTAATTAACTAAAATGCGGGTGACTTTGCTCGTGTTTTACTTTCCGGGTTTTTTTGTTTAGTACACACCCACACACACACACACACACATGTGGAAGAGTGCGGGCAGTTGTATAGGCTCGGTGCCCACTTCAAATGGCTCGCCGCCCGCTTGCCGCTTTTGTGTGTGTGTCCAGTCTGTGTGTGTGGTCAGCTTATGGCAGAAAAGGCTTTAGTATTGAGCACCCTTTTAGCGTTTTTTTTTTTTGGGCACTTTTGTTTTTTTTTTTTTGGTTTTATTTTTTGACGGGTTGCACAGCGAGTTTCATTTAATATTTTTGCATGTGCCGGCGTCGCCACTTCAAAGGACCTACCAAAAATAGCAAAAAAAAAATAAAAAATAAATAAATAAAATAAAATAACATGGGCAAAACAAAAACCAAATGCGAGCCAAAAATGTTAAGTGAAATGTTAACAGCGGGACCAATGTGCAATGCTGTTATCATTTCTATTAGCCAAAAACGAGCGGGCTCCAAGCACAGCTTGAACTTTTAATGGGCGCATGTAAGCGGCTGGAAGGGTCTATACATTTTGCATCAATTGGGCTTCATAGAAATTACTGGTCGGTTGAAAAAAAAAGGTGGAAAGCAGTCAACTTTGTACAAATTTAAGCAAAGAATGTAACTGACTTTAACGTGAAATAATAAAAAAAAAAAACAAATTTTTCGCTTCTGAATGCAGCACAGATAAATAATAATAAAGTAACCAAAACTTGAGAAATGATTTAATATTAGCATAAGCTTACTTGACAGCTTTGATTTTGAGGTCAAGCTTGCCACAATTTGGATTATGTTTGAATATTTGTAGTCAATATTATTGTGGTTAGTCTGCTCCATTTTTTTTTATATAGTGGTTTCGCTTCAAGTTAATTGTGGGTTCAGAGCTCAAAGGTTCTCTCAAGGATCAGCCACTGGGCAATTGAGCTCTTGTTATTTATTTTTTTTTTGCACGCTCTCTTCAGCAATTGTAGCAACTATCGCATGCACATAAGCACTTCAATGCTTTACAACCAAGTCAAATACCACTCGCCGACTTCCCCACGACCCCCGCCGCTCGCACCGGCCTAACCCCTACCCTAGCTCTCAACGCTCTCAATCGCTGTGTGCGAGTCGTGCGCGCGGCACATGTCAAAAAGCGCGCACTTTCGAACAGAAAAAGATTCCAGCCCTTTGGCTATGTGTGTGTGTGTGATTACGTGTGTGTGTGTGTGACAGTATGTATTATAATGCATAAATACTCGTACTCTTTTGGTAGTCATGAAGAATTTTTGCATGCAGCATTGTCTCAAGCTGTTTTCTGAAGTGAGTCGAACGGTCGACGCGTTATTTTGTCGCATGGCAGCTGTCAGACGGAGAGAAAGAGAGAATGATATGGAGACACAGAGATTGAGAGAGGGAGAAAGAGAGGTAGGGTCAGCAGGGAGTATGGGGTAGCACTCTTTGTAATTAGTACGAAAGCGACGTTATGAATTGTGCTTCAAGCTCAGCTCGAGTGCAAGTTCTTGTTGTTATTGTTATTGTTGTTGTTGTAGGCGGTCGCAACCCCTCAGGAGCATAAAGAGCAAAAGCAAAAGCAAAAGCAATAGCAATAGCAAACAGCAACAGCGGCAGCCTCCATTTGGTAGCGGGTTTGGGAAACGTCGCCGCATTCTTTGGCGGCACAATAAATCAAAGCAAATCAATGCGACGTCCGCTGGCGCGTAAGTGGGAGTCGGGAGAGGCAACAGCCACAGGGGAACTAACGAGGGTGCAGATTGAGAATTTGGCTTGAGCTTTGATTTAGGGGCGGCAGTCAGTTGTTGTCCTGACATTTCAGTTGGCAGCAGACGGCAGCAACGCATGATTTAAAATACAAGAAATCCGAGGCAGCTTCTGCCAATGCCACTTAAACGCCTACATGACATGACAAGCAGCAGCGGCGGGTAAGTGGGTGGGGAAAGGGGTATACTGGCGCTGCTAAGCTACCCTAGAAAAATGAAGCTAAGGCGTTTTAACAATTACACACACATTAAACATCAGCAAGGCGGCAGCCAGCAGCAGCAGCAAAAGACTTGTAAAAAGTTAAAAAGTTGTGAATTGTGCAGGTGGACGAGGAGTAGGCAACAAGGGGTTAAATATGCCTGTGTTGGTGGGCTTTCTTGTGTGCATGTGTATTTATATCCATTGAAAAGTAAGAAAAAGTAAAAAAAAATGTAGCATGACATTAGGCGCAAAGAACGACGCAGCGCGTACGTCTTGATAGCTGTAAATGCAAAAGAAGGAAACGCCACACAAAGATGCTCGGCTTCTACCTGAAATGTGTGTGTGTGTGTGTTTGTGTGTGTGTGTATATGTGTGGCTATTGTATATAGTCCTGTCAATGTGCCAAGTACTTTGTGGCTTGGGGCCGTGTGCATTTAACAGAATGCATAGAGTAAGACAAGTAACGAACATCCAAAGAGAGAGAGAGAGAGATAAAGAAAGAGAAAGAGAGACAGAGAAGAAGGTAAGAAGGAAAGAAAGGGAGGGAACCCATTATATTGGACGTATTGGTGTAACAGAAGTAATAATTGCATCTACTCCAATATGCATTTTGAAAAACTTCGGAAAAAGCCAAATGATCGAAATGCAATAATTAAATCTGAGGGTGGATTCCCAATTAGCTGACCTTTAACTTTGCATATGTCTTTGACGCTTCTCTCCTCATCTCCTTATCACGAATTCAGTGCACTTACTAGGATTACTAACAGGCAGCTAAACATTCTCAGCTTGTGATTTTGTTCTTAAGCTTTATGCTTTTAGCGATCCATTAACTTTTCATTATGCGCTGCAGCAATATTGAATTTTATTTCCACGCTACGCTCCTTTCACATATATTTATTTGTGAAATGCCTCCACACACAACACACAACACACAAACTTACACACACAAACGCCCACACATTTGGCATATTTGCTGTGTTTTTATTTTCGGGACATGCCTTTGCATTTGCTTTACAATTTCAAACATCATTAGCAACGCACACACAAACACACCCACACATACACACACACATAATGAAGGGAGGTGTATGGGGTACAAGGACAAACAGAGAGCTCTTACACACACATATACGCACATATCCCTTTTTGCTAATTATTTATTTAAATATTAAACAAAAAATACCCAAACACACGCTGAAAGAGAAAGAAACAGAAAGCATGCTGGAGAAAGAGACAGATGGGAAAGATGGCTAATGAGAGCGAGATAGCGCGCCATTAAAACTGCAACAAGAAAGAAATAAAAAAAAAAATAGACACAAACACACTCACACATACACACACACACACAGATCAACGGTGAAAAAGATGTGAAAAGAGTAGCATAAAATCAACAGAAACACTCACGTCAAGAGAAGACGAAAATTATGTATTGATGTTGCTGTGAGAGGTTGAGGTAGGATATGGGGTGGTGGCTGTGCTAAGTTGAGTTGTATTTGCTATCTGTGCAGCAAAGACGCACGCAGTAAATACAAAAAAAAAAAAAAAAAAAAAAAATTCAAATAAAAATATACACACACATAAAAGAAGCAACAAACAACGACGAGCAACGACGAAGACAAAGTTAAGCACGAGCAGCGAGAGCGAGAAGGAGAGTGAGCGAGATACGTATATGCATGCATGCAAGGCTCGCACATAACTGTACATACACTCTGGTTTGGCACTTTGTCTGTCTGTCTGTCCTTCTGCTCAGTTATGTTCCGTCTGCCCAGTTAACTAATATTTTCTAATTTAAAATTCTGTTTCTTTTTTATTGCCTGACACACACACGAGCACAAGCACACTCACACACACACACACATACATAGACACAGAGACACACGGGGACGCCCCAAACATGTGTATGTAAATTTATAAAATTTCTATTTACTTATCAAAAATCAGGCAGCGACGAGCCATTGAAAAAACAAAGAGTTGTATTTATTATTAGCCCTCACCCTCACCGGGCACAATACGCAGAGCAGGCAATGAAAAACATGAAGTTAAAACTGAAGAAGAAGCAAAAGATGATGAAGGAGCAGCAGCTGTAGATGGGGTAGATAGGGAGATGGAGGTTGAGGTTGAGGTTGAGGGATATGAGCCGGTTGCGGGGAATTCAATGTTTTGCTGCTGCGGATCCTGTGTACGCCCAAATGTATGCTATACAAAATATAAATTAGCTTTGATATGCGAAGCCGCTGGGCGTTTGGCCGGGGCTGGAAGTGGGTGTGGAAGTCAGAGTAGAAGTGGGAGTGGGGCTTGACAGAGTGGGCTGAACTGTAAAAAAGGATTATATACACGCGTGCTTCATACATACATACATGTGTGTGTGTGCTTGTGTGAAAAGATGCTGAAAAAAGGATTAATGCGCGCGCCAAGCAAGAAGACAGCAACAACAACCGGACAGGGGGGTGTACAAGAGGAAGAGTGGTAGTGGAAGGCAGCTATATGCTTCGATTTTTAATGCGTCATATGACAAGGCAGCCAGCAGTTATGTGTGCGAGTGTGTGTGTGTGTGTGGGTAATTGTCTGTCCTGGTCTGACAAGAGGCAGGCAAAAATCCAAAGTTTCGAGTTGAGCGACTGATGGAAAGAGGTAAGAGGGTGTGCGAGTTAGGGGGTTCGGCATTTGGGGGCTGTAAAGTGTCGAAGAAAAATGTATGTGGCATTTTCTTTTCAAAACCTACAGTTACACACAGATGCTGGCGTGTGTGTGTGTGTGTATGTGCTTGCATCAAATTAGACGATTTCTAATTGCTATCAGTCGAGAAAGGAGTGGAAGGGATTAAAAGTGACACATTTGAAGGCTACAGGGGTTGGAGTAGGATATGGCATTTGATAGATTTACCCAGATCAAAGCGTAAAATATCGAAACTGTTAAGCACAAATTGCCGGCAGCAGATCAAGTTGAATAAATGAATGAAGCTTGTAAGCGTCATTCCTATCGATCGCTCTCCCAAAATCAGACTAAAAGTGTTTGCATCATTAGTTGGTATAAGGCTTAAGATCATGAGAGATCATGAAAGAGCTCACTGCACTGCTGCAGAACGCTTCAATTTTAGTTAAATGAAAACAAATGTTCGATTGTTTGTCAGGTTAGTTGAAATACTGATTTCTTATGGCTTCTGCTCATTAACAATCAAAACCCAAGCGACTGTCTGTCTGTGTGTGTTGGTGTGTGTGTGTGTGTGTGGACAATCCTTACCACTATGCACACCTCCACACGCCAGCCAATGTTGAGGCACATTCACGACACACCCCGCACATGAAAGTAATAATAATTTTTTGGCTTATCCTTATTATTACATAAAGTATGCATACCTTTTTGTAGCTGGACATGCACGTATCTGCCTCACCCGCTGACCAATCGTACATCAAAAATTAACGCACACTCATGAGATGTGTGACCCTTTTTTGTGTGCGTATGTATTTGAGCCATTGTCGTAGCTGCCCTCTCCCACACTGCCATTGCAACCAATTTCGAACGCTCTTTTGGTCACTTTGTTCGTAGGCCTTTTCGGCAACATTTTTGAAAACACAACACAACGCAACAACAACAAAAAAAGTAAATAATTAAGCATTACACTGACCAAATAGCACACACACACTCAAACACTAAAAAAAAACAACAGGGGTGTGGGATTGGCGTTGATGTTGGGGGCTGTGGGTCAGATCAAGTCAAGGCACACACGGTCCAGACAAATACAAATAAATATATAACTCGTATATGCATGTGGGCAGTGCGGGGCCATACAAATAATGATTAGAAGTCCCTTCTCACACCCCTCTGCGCAACCCACCCACCCCTACCACTCTTTTTACATGTGTGTGTGTGTGTGTGTTTTTGTGAGTTTGGCTTTTACTTTGTTTTTTTTTTTCATACTGTGTGTGTGTGTGTAATTTTTGACATTTTTATGCGGGCCTCAAACTAAAGGCAGCTCGACCAAAAAAAAAAAAAATAAAAAGCTTTTCAAAGTTAATGTGCCTAAAAGGGTGAGAGGGTTGGGGTTTCGACGTACATCCGGGTTGTGTGTGTTGGTGTATAACATAAATTTGACACTGTAAAATTGTAAAATCTAAGAGAAAATAATGATTTCTATTTAGCTGCAGGTACAGTTGTGCACAAAAATAGCAAAGCGCAGGAACCAGTGTTAATAATAAGCTATCCTGAGTCCACCCCACCTAACTCCTCATCTATTTATCCGGGACATAGATATGAGCATTGTTATTGAGGCTTAAAAAAAGGCAGACAATGCAAAATATTTCAGGGCCTGGCCCAAGGCATCCATTTATTTTTCAACCCCACTTTTATAATTTTTAATGAGTCCCAATCTATGAATATGTATATATTAAAAGCAGTTTAGTTTGGTCCTTAGTACAAACTAGGATGGCATATTGGAAAATTCGATCACAAGGCTCGGAAAATTCTAAGAACTTGTACGATTATACATATACATATATCTAAATATTCCAATATATATGTAAATACATGCCAATTAGCATATTAAAAATGCTCTGATTTTGCAAATGCTAAGATGAATGTTAAAGCATTCATCGACATCGATGGGAGACAAGCTGTAGAGGGAGGCGGGTAGCCTTGGCTTCGAGTCTTGTGCCGCTGTGCTATCTATCAAATCTTTAATTAAGCCAAAAATTAAGCAATTAATTTTGTTGCTTAGACTCTGCGGACAGACGAAGAGCAAAAAGCCTTTTGGCGTTGCCATCCTTTAGTATTTTACAATTTCAATCAAAATTTCCAATCAATGTCAATTCATTATGCGCCCAGCCAGCAAGCACCAAGGACAGCCACAAAAGATGCCCCCTCCCCACTCACCACACACACACACACACACACACACACACACACACACCTCCACATTCACCTCGAAGCAAGCACCAAGGCAACACCGTCTGATGGAAACGCTTGAAAAGCAACCCTGAGCGAGCGATGGAAACACGGCGCTGGCATTTTTAATGAAAGCCACGCACAAAGTTCCCTGTCAAGTTTTGCCTAATCAAAATCGACAACATTTTATAGTTTGGCCGGGAAGACAGGCAGACAGACATACAGACAGACAGACAGACAGACAGAAAGTCAGACAGTCAGACAGACAGAGAAACGGAAAGACAGTCAGACAGTTAAGACACCACCAGAGAGTGTCTGCAGCTGTGGAGGAGGCAGTGTGCTGCGGGAAAGGGGCGTGGCAGCGAGTGTGTGACAAACAAATATTTGAAAACGTAAATCAGAAATCTTTCACTTTCATTTGGCAATCCTTTTATGCCCTTTTACTGATGCTGGCGCTGGAAGCTAGATGCTGGATGCTAAATACTGACTGCTGGGGTAGGTAGATAGTAGCTTGTCCTGGGTCTGGGACAAAATCGAAAAACATTTCGTGTATTAAAACCGAAACGAATTAATTTAATTAATTACAATCATGTCTTATTAGAGACGTATGAAGACGATGATTACGACGAAGACGACACAGTAAGAAGGGTTCCCGCTCAATAAGGGATGGGGTGTTGGGCTGATGGCAGGGAGTTGGGGTTGCCTTGTATAGCTGAAAGACAAATTTTGTTGTTGTTTCCAAAGAGTTGCGAGTTGTGAGAGCTTGTGAGCGAAATGCTTTTGTTTTAAGTGTTGTCCTGGGCATAGCATGGCTTTGGCTAGAACTGGGGGGCTAGTGATTCCCTTTGGGTTGAGCTTTCAGTGGTTGCGGGGATGGCTTGTGGGATGGGTGATGGTTTGGTGGTGGTGCTCTGTTTGCTCGATACGTAATAGCGTATATCTTATGCTCACATCATTTATAAATGCCTGATTTGTTATTTACAAAACGAGACAAGTTGCGGCATTTTGGATTGTATGGGATTTCACTTTGGGACTGTGTGTGTGTGTGAGCGTCTGTTTTGTATGTGTACGCGTGTGCTGCCACTTAATTTGAATTTGAGTAATTGCCAAGATGTTGGCGTGTCTTGCGGCCAATAACAATGGGCTAACAGTGAAGCACTTACATAGTCTGGTTAAAGGCAACTACAGCTAACAGTCGAGTTTTATGGGGAAACCAGTGTTGGTAGCAGTGTCAAAAGTTGTTTAGCTTGGTATTAGCAATTTTAATATTTAATACCAGAAAATTCAACTGGCAACACAAAAAAAATTGACTTAATGCAAATCCGAAACTGATTAGGTACAGTTTAGGCACAGCAGTGCTTTAACACTCACTTAGCCGTAAGGTAAAACAACATTTTTTCCCGCAATCACAAGGAAGTGTGTATGTGTGTGTGTCTAAGCTAGTCATATATAATTTGTGTAACAATCGCAGCCCGCTGAAAAATGACAATTCGCGGCCCACATGACGCATACGCAATATTTATTGGCAACAGCAAGAAACTGAAGCAAAACTTGCTGCTCAGCTGCAGAGTGTGTGCGAGTGTGTGTGTGGTGTGTGTATGCCTGCGTATATGTCAGACAAGCTGCACACTTCTTTTTCCACTTTCTAGCCATTGTTGCTGTTGTTGTTGTTGTTGTTAATTAATTTCTGTAAAAATATTTATTATTATTAGTCGGCAAGCGACTGCGGCAAAGCGGCAATGCACTCATCAGCAGCACCCAGACAGAGAGAGAGATAGAGAGAGAGAGAGAGAGAGAGAGAGAGAGCAGAGAGAGAGAGAGAGAGAGAGAGGGAGAGCGAGAGAGAGAGAGAGACACACCTAGTGTGAGTGAGAGACAGAGCAGTCGAGAAGTAGATTGCATGCCAACGATCCATGCTCCCCGCTGCCACACACACTCACTCCTCCCTTCTGCTCCTTCACCTGCCGCGCTCCGCTCTCAACGACTTGACTGTCACTAAACGGCTCATCTAACTGCAATGCTTCATAGAAATTTCGTTTGTGTGATGCTGGTCGGGAACGTGTGTTTGGGAAGGAGAACGGCAACGGCAACGGCAACGGGAATGGGAATGGGGTCTGGCTGCCTGACTTATTTTTGCAACAACAATGAATGCTCAGACGGACGCAAATCACAAAATGAAAATCGAAAAGTGCATGGTTCTATACATTGTACGATATATATATTTATAAACATATCTATATGAATAAGCATATATGCATTTATATATATATAAAATGAAAAATAAATACATATAAATATATATATATAAATGCTTATTTTTTTTTAAGTGCAGATAGATTTGTATCTGGCTTATGGCAACATCAAATTTACACTCCAACAGACGATGATGTCGTCGTTGTCGCTGTCGTTGTGATGTTGTTGTCGTCGTGCCAGTCAGTCAGTCAGCCGCGTCGGCCGCTGCCCCATCGCAATGCAGCCCCCCATTCCCGCAGACCATGCCCACCCGCCGTGCCACCCCTTTGTACGATTATAAAAATAGGCAAATAATTATTTAAGAATTTCTTGATTAATTGGCAGCGTTGTTGTGGTTGTTGTTGTTTTGGCTCTTGTTGTTGGTGGTGAATGCAAATTTTGCGTTGCCGTTGCTGTTGCCGTTGCTGTTGCCGTTGGCAGCAACAGGGCCATTTTGGCCAACACTTGATTGCATTTTCAATTGTTTGCCGTTATGCATTTTTGCCAATAATTTACATAAATGGCATCCTCGCATTGTTTTTGGCATAGACAACACGAAAGCAACAACAACAAGAACTATAAAAATAAAAACAGCGCTTTTGTGGTTGTGACTCATTTGAATGAAGATGCAACAACTGAAGTTGCAACAAATTGAGTTAACAGCACTATTCGGCCATTGTTAGTAAAACAAAAAAAAAGAAAAAAACTAGATTTAAATCGTTTAGAGAAGCTCTGCCTAATCAATATGGGCTTAAGAAATGATAACCAGATCTATAGGCTGGTCACAGACAAGCTTAAGCCTTGGCTTGTAATCAATCGATGTTGTTCGAAATGATCTCCTTTCAACCGCCTTTCAGCACAAGAGCCAGTCAAGTTGACTAACCTGTCTCAGTCAACACTCAGCGCTAGCACTCAGCACCGAACACTGAGCACTCTGCAGCACCACCACATCATCAGTCCACACTCCAAAGTCTATGCACCAATTAGCATATTTTATATCAATTCCTGTCATACATTCCACACCTAGCCAACACGTACATACGTACATACGTACATATGCACATATGTACATGTGTACATACGTTGCCGTTGTCGTTGTCGATGTGGTTGTAGTTGCTGTTGTTGTTATTGCCGCCCAAACAATTCACAAGACACAACCAGCACAAAGGCTTGCACTCGCTTATATTCTCTCTCTTTCGCTCTCTCTGCCTTTCTCTCTCTCTCTTTCTATGTGTCTCTCTATGTACATATGTGTCTCGTTTATTTTTATCAACTTTAGTTTGGATTTTTTTTTTTTTTTTTTTGCAAGACAGAGGCACACGCAATCAGCAATTGCCACAGTCACATCCACAGATTCAAATATTCATTTACACACATATATCTACAGAATCATCTTGTCGTTTCGCATAAATAACTGTCGCAGTAATTCCCCCCCCCCCCCCACCCCTTCCACCCCTGATAACCCCCTTCGCAGTCTGTCTGGCGTTCATCTGTATGTCTGCGTGTGCATGCATTATTTCATTAAAGTATTACAATATTAATTCGATTTTCACTAATTGACAAGAAGAAGAATCAGCAGCAAACCCATCTCTTTCTCCACTCTCTGCCTCTCAGCTCCAGACTCTTGCTCACTCTGTACGCTTGTCGCGTGTGTATGTGTGTGTGTGTGTGTTGATCATTTGTCGTTGGCCTTTGTTCTGCCTTCCAGTCTCATTCAGCATTCCTTAATATTTTGCTGTTCCCAGTCCAATTCCTAGTTAGATATTTTTGCCGGAGATTTTCTTTTGACCCAAGTGAGTTGTTGACCTGTCGTATGCGGCCTACTAAGTGGCCTTGAGGGCTGCATAGTGCCGCCCAGTGGCTCAACTGCACTCCAAAAGCCTCCTTACACTCTCAGCCTACCGCCGAAAAACCAACACGCCCACACACAACAAATTGGGCAACTGGCGAAAAACGCGCGCGAAAAAAATAATAATAAAAAACAGAAAAAAAAGTAAAATATAAATAAAAGCCAACAAACGAAATTTTCGCGCCGGCATTTGGCGGGGAGGTGTTTCTGAGTGGGGCGGCTCGGTAGCTGGGTGAAAGTGTGTGCTGTGTGTGTGGTGGGAGGGGGGGAGGGGGTTGAGGGGAGTTGGGGTTTGTGTCTGTTGCGGTTTTCATGTTGTGCGTAGCTGTCATCGTTGCCTCGAACAAACTGTTGCTGCCACACCCAGTGGGACACAATTATATGCCTGAAGTACATTTGACGCACAGCATTAGGCAACAAATTAATGAAAATTATTCGAATCTCGCTTGGCATTTAACTAAACTAGAATTGAGCGCTGCTTTGGGCAGTTAAGCAAGATTGCACACATTGCATCTTAAGGGTTTCTGTTTAATGCATGGCATTACAGTTACTGTGCTTGACAGCTTAAAGTTGCCACAACGGTCCAACTGGGTCTCTTCTGCGACTGCTTACTTTGCCTTGGCGTTATTGGCGTGTTTGGCATTCTGCTCTTGTTATTGTTGCTGCTGCGGCCGTTGTTGTTGCTGGCTGACCCCAAAGTACAAATCAATGTGTGTGTGTGTGTGGGTGTGGCGCACTAGTGTATCATCGTCATCAGCATCTGCACATCACACACACCGAACTTGCCACGTGCGGCTTGGCGTGGTCAATGCCAGCTGGCCGGCCGGCCTTGTCGTCGTGTTTGAAAATTGTGTCAATTGCAGTGCCCACTGGTCTGTCTGCCCGCCGTAATCGCCATCCGCCCCCTACCAACAAATTCCTCCACCTACCCGGGCCAACCATTGGCAGTGTCAACAACATGCGACATGTCGCGCAAAAATGCTGCACGCATTTGGATGGGCAACAAACCCCAGAACACTCAACAGTCGCCACCAAAACAAAATACTAAACTGCATTTTGGGTTTTCAATGCTTTGTTCTAAATTTCAAATTCTCTCCTCATTCAGTTAGCAAATTTAGGACGAACCAAAATTGTGATTTTACTAACGCATCCGATTGGATGCCCTTCTGATTTTGTAGTATTCAAATAAGGGTACCACAACTGAGTCGACTTTATGGGCCAACCTAACCTAAACAGCTCAAGCACTACATATCTTTCTTTGAGTTTCTTTTCCCGCAATTGACAACTTTCCTTAAGCGTGGCAAATTGAAGTGATAGTTTAATGCCCGCTTACTGTCAAATGTCCTCACTCCTGACTCTGTTGCTGCATTATGCCTTGTCATGGACTGACCTCCGACACGTCCGCTGTGTCGTCCGTTGCAGCTAAAACCACAAGCCCCCACCACCCAACACCCAACCACGCTGTACGCTAAATTGCTGTGAGACGTTGCGATTGTTCCAACTTTGCCATAGTGTGTGTGTGAACGTATATATATATATATATATATATATGTATGTATGGCTGTGTCTGTGTGAGTGTGTGTATGTGCATGGGCTGCTTGTGAGTGTATAAATTTCTAACGGCGACTCTTTTGGTGACACATGGAGCTTAGAACTTCTGGTTCCGGCAGGCAGCAATGCTGCATTTCTGTTGCTATCATTGTGCTGTCTGCAACAGCAACAGCTATGTTCCACATGCCTCTGTGTGTGTGTGTGTGTGTTACGTCTGTCTCGACCTGAGCTGCTATGCGCGCTCGCCTCTGACCTTCAGCATAAATCAAATCAAAATCGATGCTCCCACGCATTTGGCCTGTTAATGCTGTTGATCAGCAAAACAATACAAAATTCCAAAACCAAAAAAAAAAAAAAAAAAAAAGAATCAAGAAAAAAATAAACGAGACAAGCGCTTAATTTAATTTCCTCCCAGCTTGTGGATGTGTGTGTGTGTGTGTGTGTGCGAGAGAATCGAGGCCACAATTTTTGTGAAATTCGATCGAAAGAATTATGTCGAAAGCGAACAGCAACAACAGCAACAACAACAACAGAAACAACAACAACAAAGGCAACGAATCAGTCAAAGCTCTTTACGCTTTTTGCATATCGGCAACAGGAAATCCATGTTTATGCTTAAATTAATAATAAAAGAGCAAAAACCAAATAATACAAAAAAATTTCTGATATGTAAAATATGTGTATACACACATATATATATATATATATATATATATATATGTGTAGTTTGTTATATATATATATATGTATATATGCAACTTTCAGTTGGTTTTCGCCTATTAGGATATTAATGAGATGAGAAATTGAAATGTAAGCAACTGCTGCTGCTGCTGCTGCTGCTTCTGATGCTGGCGTCGATTTCGATGTCGCTGGCGACGTCTTGGCAACGCGTCGGGGCAATATTATGAGGGGCATGCGACGCATTAATACAATAAATTATATTATGGCTCTTCCTGTTTGCCCGATAAAAGAGCCAGCGACAGAGCCACAGAAATTGAATTGAACGTTTGTCGTTTTGCCTGCTGATCGTCAATGGGGCAAGCCCGCGCAAGCCGGGGTTGCGGGGGTGGCGGTGTGGAATTGCCATAATGAAGTCGATGATGATAATAATGCGTCGACGTCGTTGTCGTCTTTGTCGTTGTTGTTGTCGTTGCGGTTGTTATTGCCGTTGATGTTGTTGTTGTTGTTGTTATATGGTAGATCTGCGCGTCTGATTTGTGCAAATAATTGAAATTTGCATATAATGAATGCAGGCAAACAGGCAGGCAGGCATACAGGCAGGCAGGCAGTGCGGGGGCGTCTCAAAGAAAGAAGCAGAGAAGAACTAGAATCGAAAGAGTGTGCGTCTGTCTGTGTGTGTGTGCGAGTGTGTGTGTGTGTGTGTGTGTGCTGCACAGTAGCTGCAATCAGAGGTTGCCCGGGAAGGTAGCTACTCGTCTATTGTGAACTGGCACATAAATTACATTTAAGGCGACGCGTCTGACGCCCAAAAAAAAGGATGAAAGCCACAGAAACGAGTTAAAAGCGTTAAATTCATTCACAACAGAAATACAACAAAAATAAAAGCAAAAAAAAAAAATAAAAAAATTTATACCAAATGTAATTTGCAAAAAAATAAAAAATGAATAAAGAAAAAGCAAGAAATCTTTTGCAGCAGCCTTGAAAATGCTTTAAACTTTAAGTCTGATGATCTTGATCATCAGCATGGCATATTATCATAATCAAAATCAAGATGATGTTGCGCCTACTTTGGCGTGGGCGTGCTGTCTGCTGTTTGTTGCCAAGGGCTGGCCGCTGTTCCCGTTGTTGTTGTTGTTGTTGTCGCTTTGCTGCTAATGGCAGGCAGACGAGACAAGTTTTGACATATTTTTTTGTGGAGTGTGTTTGTGTGTGCGTGTGTGTGCCACATTGATGAGGAGGACATGAATGAAACGCAA
This sequence comes from Drosophila paracracens, assembly GCA_035044025.1. Lineage (NCBI taxonomy): Eukaryota > Metazoa > Arthropoda > Insecta > Diptera > Drosophilidae > Drosophila > Drosophila paracracens. The sequence continues at coordinate 321,927 of JAWNMN010000838.1, forward strand.
ATGAATGAATACACAGCCAGGCACAGGCACAAGCACAAGCACAAGCACGGGCTGAGGCAGAGGCAGAGGCACCGCAAAAAAGTACAAGCAAAAGCACAACACGGACATCACCAGAGACAGAGCCACAGCCACAGTGAGAGCCAGAGACAAAGACAGAGAAGGCAGAGAGTCAGAGGCTGGCAAATACATTGCCCGGGAATCCCGTCGCCAGGCCCCGATGTGGCCATCATTATGTGCCAAACAAAACCCGAATAGACTCCAAGCTGACAAACATCTTTAGGATTACTAAAAACTAAAAATCAAAAAAGAAAAAAAATCTACAAGAACTTACGCGTGGTAACCCAGTTGCCTAAATTTTGTCTGATGTTCTGTATTTGTTGTAATTACCTGTAACGAGTCATGTAAAAAGTGAATTGCATTAGTTTTATGGGAAAGCAAACCATTTACACACTAAGGCATACCAAGGTAATATGAAATAAGTGACATAATAAGTCACTAATTGGTAACTAACTAAAATAATGTAGATATACCAATTAGCAATTGAATATGCAGATATGTTTCCCGTGGGATAAGAGTTAAGTCTCGTAAGCTCGTAATATCTGCTTAAGTTGGAAAGCATATTCGAGAAGATGCCTATCTAATGAATATATTTTGACTTTCTGTGTCATAAGCTTATATTTACAATTTGTATGCACTTTAGTTAGCCAAGAACTTACTTTGACACAGGGGTGTATGGAATATTGTGTACTGGCTTTGAGCCTTGTGAGTTTCGGTAGCGCGCGTTTTGGATATGAGCACGGGACACGTCGGTAGCCGATTAAAACGCGTCAAATAACAATTAACAACTGATGCAGATAATCAGTGAACAAAAAAATTCTGAACGAGAAAACACACAAACACACAAACACACAACCAAACACACGTACAGCGAGAGAAATACATGCATACGCATGTCAGCAACATTTGCGATAAACGACAAAATGGAATCAAATCTAAAGCTCAAAAAAAAGATTTATATACTATATAAGTAATGTATAATATGTGTACATATAATAGCAGCAGCTACTGTCTGTATATGTGTGTGCTCTGGTGTGTATGTGTGGATTTTAGTTAACACTATAGTGCTCGACAAAATAACAAAAGAGAGCAAATACATCATCATCATCATCATCATCATCATCATAATTATAAAATTAAATGCTTCTTGCTTGGATATTTATACTCTTTTTTTTCTTCTTTTTTTTCTAGGTTCTACACAAATTTTATCAATTTTATTTGTGGCAGCAGCTGAACGTGCAGAAGAGCAGGAGGGAGGGCAGGGAGAGAGAGAGAGAGAGAGGGAGGAAGCCAGAGGCTTAGCTGCGTCTTTGGTATGGCTTGTCAGGTGTTATAGTTATAGGCGCCGTAAATTGTTTGGCGGCAAGGTTTATACGTTGAATTACCCGTACTTAGTACTGCATTGGGGCAGTGTGTGGCAAAGTTTAAATATTGCTAAATATACAGAAAGCAGAAAGAGAACGGAATACGGAATACGAAATACTGAATACTGGATACGGAATAATACAGTATACACAGTCGAAATGTGTGCTTAAGATATCGCCCAGAAAATAGCTGCCATATTTATATAGAGACGTAATCAAGTCAGTCAAGTCATGTCAACCAACCAAACAAACCAAAGCCTAGTGATTACTGTCTATTGGTCGCCAACGCAACGTCAGGCCCCGACGACATTTCAACAGATACAGTAACAACCACAGTCACAGATATAGATACTGATACAGATACAGATACAGATACAGATATAGATATAGATACAGCTAAGTATAGTATATAAAGATAAGATTCTGTTATCGCGCCATTATACTGTACGGAATGAGTGCTTAGTGTTCAAACAAATAGGTGTATAAATAAACGGGCGATACAGATAAGGTGACTACCCCCACCACCCACCCAACGGTCCACAACCCACACTCCTCAACCGAAAAAAAAATACAAGGTATTTCAAGAAGTGGAAGTCATAGCATGCAGCTAGATATAGATACCAGCTATAGACATATACACATACATAAATAGGTTTGGGTAAAGGTACAGCTATAGGTATAGGTATAGGTAAAGGCATAGATATAGATATAGTTCGTTATAACAGTTAATCCCACACGCACGCACACACAGTTGGAATTGTCATAAATTGTTTAGTTGTTGTCTAAACATGTTGAAAGATTTATGTGCCATATAAAAGAGGCGGTGTATATATGATCATATAATGATTTGTAAGAAATCGGCTTGCTACGAACTCGTATATTTGAATGTTTACACATGTATATAAATATATATATATACATATGTTATATTATATATATATATATATATATATATATATATATGTATGTTTACATAGGCTATAGATACGGTTAGGCAATGGCGTCAGTTAGTTAGTTATTAAGCGTTGATGGGCGTGACAAACCTTGAGCTACTTTGCGGATATACCAAAGTATCTGAATCTGTAGTATCTGTATCTGTTTCTGCCATAATGCGTAGTTTCTGTGTAGAGATTGTCATTTTATAGGCCCACGTACATAAATAGTGGATCAGTGCCATTATGACAATATCTAATTTTTTCCGAGCTAAGGTCGAGTGTAGAGCGTCTTTTAGTTGGAGTGCAGACTCGTTTACTACAGAAGTTTGTGGATAGTACAGGTGCCATAATTTATATAGATTGTCAACAACACTAACAAAACATAATAATAATAATAAATCTATGACTTTTGGACCTCTCGAAGAATATTAGCTTGTTTAGGGCTGAGTGGCTTACCATTTTCAAACACTTGCAGTCACATGTGTGCACCACCCAATTTAGCAAAACTTTAAACCAATACGAGCTGACATCTCTCTCGATAACACAAACACACACTCACATGCACACACACACACACACTTAGGGAAGAAGTCTGGGCACGGTTACGGTCGCAGGGTTCGGGTTCAGGCACTGGCCAGCGCCCAATACCAAAAAACGAAGAGCTGAAGGGAAAAAAAAATTGGTAGAAGAGAAGATATATATATGTATATAGATAGGTACATATCTATACACACAATATATATTGAGCGTATGTTTATGTATAGCATGTGCACATACACACACACACACACACAAACACACACACACATTTATTTATGTATATAAAGCAAAATTCCTATAATAAAACGGGGCGGAGCACAAGTGGCAGCAGGAAAAAAATCAGTAAAATAAGTAGAAAGCTCAAAAAAAAAAGAAGGAATATATACATATATATATACCGAAGCGAGAAATGAAAAGCAAAAGAAAAATCTACCAAGTGTAAAGAAATTGGAGTCGCAGTCAGCATCATCAGCAGAGGGGCAGGGTGGGGCTGCGGTGGGTCTGAACTGAATGGAAGGAAGCAGCAGCAAATCCTGATGCTCCAAGCGTAGCTCTATCTCTCAATGTGTGTGTGAGTATGTGTGTGTGTATTTGTATGTGTGCGTGCTTGTGTGCAAGTGTGAGTGTGTGAGCACTCGAATAAAATCGAATAAGCATAAAAACGCATGCCATAAGATGTGTATGTAAGTGTGTGTGTGTGTGTGTGTGTGTGTTGCTCTCTGTCGCTTTAGCTGTACATAAGATAAAGCTTTTGCTGCGGCTGCTTTAGTGTGTGTGCGAGTGTGCGAGTGTGTGTGTGGGTGTATGTGTGAGTTTCTCTGTGTGGGATACACATGTCTAAGCTGTTGGCTTTGGCTCTGTTGGCATATCTAGCTCTGGATTTGGGTTGGCTGCGCCTCGAACGCATGTTCAATAACGACATAAATAACAGGGGACGTGCACACACTGCCACACACACACACACACACGCGCAGACAGACACTCGCAGATTGAATGAGTGTGCTGCTTAGCACCTAAAAGCAAGCTACTATTTTGCTACTTTTTTTATATTATTTTTTGCAGCGTACGCGTGCATTTGATTACATTCCTTGTTGGCTTGATTTTCTCTTTTCCACCTCATATTTTTTGCTTTGTGTATTTTCGTCCCTACACATGCACATAGTGTATATATATATATATATATATATATATATATTGACGCCTGACATCTACCCGCTTCCACCCCACCCCCGTTCAACGTCCGTCTCTTTGTGCTACTCGTCGCTGGTTGGGCGCAAAAACTTGTCAACCTTTAGCTAGACCCGACTCCGCCGCAGCCGCCCTTCAATTCAATGCCCCCAAAAAACGAAAAGGAAAAAAAAGCAGCAATAATAACAGAAAAAAGGCAGCTAAAACCCGACGAAGGGCGCTGTGTGTGTGTGTGTGTGTGTGTGTGCGAGAGAGAGAAATAGAGCGGTGGGCAACACGACGACATGACATAAAACGCACGAAGCGGCGCCCCGGCCCTAAAAGCTTTGTAGCTGCTGCTGCTGCCGCTGCTGCTGCTGGGGTGCTTGCTGGCGTTGGCGCTGCTGTCGTTGATGGCTTCCCAATCGAAATCGATGTTCGTATGTACAACGCTCCTGCTGCTTCTTTCATTTTGCCTTCTTCTTTTCTGTATTTTTTCTTTTATTTTTGGCAACCACCCATGGCAGAAAATAAAAATGTTATTCGCTTTAGCTTTGGCGCTTTCGCTCACTCTATCTGCCTTTTCTCACTCACTTACTCTCTCTCTCTCTCTCTTTCTCTCTCTCTCTCTCTCTCTCTGTGTGTGCTCGGTTGTGCTCAATAAGAACAACAGTGGAAAAAAAGGTTCCTTAGCAGCTTTAAGACACCGCTTTAAGGCGACACAGCTCTCAGTGGATGCTGCCTGCTGCTGCATTGAGCCGAGTGAAAGTGGCGCTGGCGTTTTTATGGCTGTCTGGCTGCTGATTTTGTTCCCCACTCATTTTAATAAAAATTCAATACATGCGCTCGCTCGGCTGCTGCTGCTGCTGCTGTTGCTGCTGCTGTTGCTGTTGAGTGAAGGGAGAAAAGGACGACAACTGCGCCCAGAGAGAGAGCGACGCGACGCGACGCAAAAAATAAAAGTAAAGTAAATAAAAAAAAGAAGCAGAACAATGTACACACATACATATATCAAATTGGATTGGATTGGTTTTGGTTGCGGTGGGGTAAAGTGGCGTCGATGATTATTGGGTGGTTCTCGTTTTTTTCATTTGCTTCGATATTTTTTTCTTTTTTAGCTGATTGGCTGGGCTGAGGGGGAAGGGGTGCTGGGGGACTGGGGCGGTTATTCTGGGCTGCCTCACTTAACATATTGACAGCCATTGGGCGCCCATTTGCAGGTTGTTGCGTTGTTTTTTTTTTTACATTTTTTGCTTGCTGCTTTTGCGATTTGTTCGCAGCACATAAAAATTGAGCGTCAATTGAATTCGATTGGGCGAAGGCGACGCACGAGTGAGTGAATGCTTGTGCGTATATATATATGTGTGTGTCTGTGTGTGTGTAGGGAGCCAATGCGAAAAAAAAGCAGAAGCACTAATGGTAGCTTCGGTAGTAGGTTGAAAATGCTGTTAACCTTTTGCACACACACATGCATACGTATAAACGTCCATAGATGCATGCGTACATAGCCCCCATAAATACATAGAAACCCACACACACACACACACATATGTATATACTCACACGTGTTCACTTACATACACATATATGGATTGCTTTCGATATTATTGGCAACGCCTTTCGCCTCGCTATATACAGGCAGACAGTAGTATGCAGGACGCACTCGTATTGGTATTATTGGAACGACTTGTGATTGGTTTTCGCTGTGCGTGTGCGGGTGTGAGCCTGAGTGTGTTTACTTGCCTTTGTGTGTCTGTGTGTGTGCGTGAGTGTGGGGCTAATGAGTTGCCGTGTGACCATTGGCACGCACTTACCTGAAGTACCCCAGAGCAGCCTGAACTTTATGTGGCACAACACTTGAACGTATTAGTACGTAATATCCAGTTAGGCTACTAATTATAGTCTATTGGATTAAAGTTAATCTACTACCATCATACTTGCAATTTCTATATTAATTTGCTTTATTACATCATTATTTTGTGACTAACTTATCGCCATACGGACTTCAGCTTATCTTATGCAAATTCATTCTATATAAATGATTCAATTATTTATGCTTAGCTAATGACTCATTCACTTCTGTATTTTGCCTTTAATATAGATAATAAATCTTATCATTGGTATTCGCACAACAAAATACATATATGCAAATACATATATACATTTTTGCAGCGTATGTGTTACCAAAATAATTAAAATAATGAGTACAAAAATATAAGAAATTAATAATGACTATTTTAATAAACAAAACAATTTCGTACATTCGAATAAGTATAAAATCATGTACAAATTAGTCTTTTTATGTGCAAGTGTATATAAAAGAACCAACAAATAAGTCACGTACTCAAGATCAGTCTAAATATACATGGGTAAAATCTACAATACCTCTTCTTATATCAACTATTTTCAGAGATGAACGAAAATATTGAAAAAATTCATCAAAAATTATTCCATTATATCATTGTCATATCCAGAAAAAAGTTTTTGATACACATATATATTTTTTTATATATTTATTTACATTTTTTTGAGTTTTACGTGCAACTTAAACGAAAATCCCGGCTAAGCTAAAGAACGAGCACAGATATGTAAGTGTGATTATGTAGCTACAAATGTGCATGTATGTGTGTGTGTATATAAGCAAGTGGTGTGTTCATTGGCGCCCGGAACCACTGACCCCCTCACCCCCTCCCAGCACACACCAGAACACCACACACACACAGTCAAGCCATGCGATCGACCACTTTCCATTTGGTCGAGGCAGTCGGGTGCTGGTTGCATGTCAATCTTTAATGTACCAAAGCTGTCAATGTGTGCTGCACACTGACACACACTCGCACTCACACTCACACTCGTACACATACATATGTATGGGCAGGCGAACGAATCAGCCAGTACAAGTGGCCGTGTGTGTGTGTGTGCGCCAGTCAATAACATCCAATCAGGTTTGTTAAAAATCTATCTATATATGATGTTCACGATGACGGCGACGCAGTCGATGTCCGCACGCAGACACACACATAAGCACACAAGCACACGCACACACACACACGCTCGAGCTGGCAAAGAGAGAGAGAGTGAGAGACAGAGGGAGAGCGAGAGAGAAAGAGCGAAACGACAACGACAACGACGACGACGACCCTTCGCTCAGTTCAGTTCAGTTGAGTTGAGTTCAGCTCAGCACAGCCTTAGAGTGCAGGAGGGTATTGCTGTCGAACCTGCAGCGCTGCTGACTGCTGTTCTGTTAGCTACCCTGCCGCACAACGCTCCGCCCCGCCCCGCAAACAAGCAGTGTAAGTGTAACTGTGTGTGAGTGTGTGTATGTGTGTGTGTGTGCCTGTTTCATTCATTTGCTCTGGTTCTACGTATCGAACATACATTGAACGGTACACACACACACAAACACAGAGAGACCCACACGTATGTGTCTTATCAGCTGCAGCAACGCAGGGACCACTCTCTCTCTCACTCTCTCTCTTTCTCTCTCTCTGTGCGGGCCAAGCACTCACACACACACACTAGTACTTTCAGAGCGTAACGCAATGCTTGCTCGCTCACTAGTTGCGGCTCGCTCGTTCGCGCGCGCTCTCTTGCTCTCTGTCTCCCTTGCACACACACACATACGCTTGCCTGACGCATATTCCACTCAATGGCCCGTTTTGTATTGAGCTTTATTTTCGAGTGCTTTACTCAGCAGCCACTAAAATTTTATTTTATTTTATTTGCTGCAGTTTCTTGGCCAAAAACTTGCAAGCCAAGTGCACTGCGAGCTCGAGAGCGAGAACGAGAGCAGGCGAGTGAGCGAGCGAGCGAGCGGCAAGTGCAGTTCCTGAGAGCGTTGGCAGCGCTGTCGCCGCTTGAGTTTGAGTTACTTTTATTGTTTAAGATTCTTTTTTTTTGCTTTTATTGTTGCTTTTGCTGATTGATTTTCCATAATGTGAGCGCCAGCGAACGCCAAGCCGCAAACGCGACGCTCTCCGAGGTTACGAGAGTATATATGTGTGTGTGTGTGAGTTAAACTGTGTACATGTGTGTGTGTGTGTGTGTATCGAACGCACAGCCAATAGCAAAAATTTCCAATTGCGTGCGATTTTCCAATCAAAATGGCACAAGAAAAAAAAAAGAACGCAAACGGCAGCTGCGACGCCGCTGTCAGCAGCGGTGGCTGCAGCAGCGCAAAGGGGCGTATGAGCTGACAACGTTTGCGTGTGTGTGTGTGCGAGGGATGCAAACTCATACACACACACACACACACATATATGTACACATATGCGAATAAAAAAGGAAAAATTAACAGCAACTCCAACTTGGGTCCCAACACTCAAAACCGAATCGATGCGCACCGACCGTCGAACGAGCGACCGACCAACGACCATGCCCCCGCATCACCACCCCTTTGGGCATCGCCCAATGAAGCATAGACGCCGGAGCCGAACAGTGGCACTGTGGCCATAGCTGGTGTGGTCTATGGAACGGGCGTGGAGGGAGGTGGGCGGAGGGGGTCCGAGCGCAGCGACTGCCTCCGCCTTGTGCGCATCTCTGACATATTTCCAATATCATTGGTCGATAAATACCGAAGCTAACGAATCGAAACGAAACGAAACGTACGAAATGGCAGCAGAAGGACGCAGCAGGAGCATATAGACCCCTACACACACGCACAGACACACACACAGACAAGGACTTTGGGGCGCGTCAGTAAAGCAAAGGAGAAGAAAAAAAGAAAAAAGGAAAGAGAATGTTATAAAAGAAAAAAGGCAAAACAGACGAGCAGCAAGCAGCGAGCAGTCTCCTACCGCTGCTCCTGCTCGTGTTCTATGCAACTGAATACACATGCACACATATTTACTCACTTATATGTGTGTGTGTGTGTGAGTGAGTGTGTGCTTATAGTTGTAGTTGTAGTAACTGTAGTTACAGCCGCATACTTTGGCAGAAGCTTATTGCATGTTAAATTCAATTGGCTGTGCTTATTAGCAAACTGCTCAAATCTTGGCTACAACTGATCTCAAAAGATCGCAGGACCTTAAATAAAAAATTAGTTTTCAAAATAAAGCAACTCGATTAAAAAACACAAATTTAAAAAAAAAAATATTTAGAAATGATTTTATAAACTAAGATCGAACATATCGCTACACATATAAGATCTTAAATGATAGAAAAAAAAAAAAATCCAGAATCATAAAAATATACAATGTAATATTATTAACACATTACTGCTACTCAAGAGTACGAAACTATAGATCGAAGAAGAAAGATTTAAATCATGACGATCAGCTAATGTAAGCGAAGAGCGTTTAGCATGAGTGGATCAACTTATCGATAAGCAGCGTCATTGAGAACGGGCAGACATAAATGGCAAAACTGCAGTCTGATAGTCTTCACTGTCAATTTGAGGCACCATCACTGTTCTGGGGTGTGGGCAGGGGAATGGGCTTGTGGTTGGGTCTGCCACAAGTTAGGAGTCGGTGTCGACGCACTCATAGCGTCGAATGCGGTGGCAGCGTCAGAATGCTAAGGTTTATACCCAGCATGATTGTAACTTCGTCGTCGTCGTCGTCGTTGTCGTCATAACGAGCAAAAGTCTGTGGCAGGACGAAGAATGACGATGACGATGACGATGACGACGACAATGTCCTTTCACATTTGTCGTTTTAGCCGAGACGATGCCAGCAGCAGCAGCAGCAGCAGCAGCAGCAGTCAGGCTGCCTCCAGCTTCTCAAGAGTCCCACTCTGCCCATGCTGTTGCTGTGTATGCGTTTCGGAGAGCGCTGAGCGCTGGGCGGTACACAAGAACAAAGTGTGATAGCGAGGTGGCTGTGCAAGGGTGTGGGGGGGTGGGTGGGGGGACGTGCAGCGCGGTTGGGCATTCGAGGAATTGCGCTTGTCTGCAACGCTGTCTGCTCAGCTCCGTGTACCCAAACTGCTGCCAATTTTTATGCGCTCCCTATTTTTATCCGAGTTTCGTTTCGTTCGGCTTTTTTTTTCTCCTCTTTTTTTGATTTCGTTGCTCCCTAGTCGAGGCCCCCGCAGTTGCTGCTGCTGCTGTTGCTGCTGCTGGTGCTGCTGCTGCTGCTGCTGCCTCCTGTCCTATCTGTGTGAATTCCCATTCAGCTGCTGCTTTATTTTATTTCATCTTCACTTTCGGGTTTCGTCTCCTGTTTTTCTTTTATTTTTTATTACCGGCTGCTGTTTCTTTCTGACGCTCGTCGAATATGTATAGATATAGGGGGTGGTTTGGGTGGCGGACTTGGCGGGCTTGGCTGGGTGACTGGGCAATAGGAGGAGCCGTATATATTTCGATTCAAGGATATTTCTCGATATGTGTAAAAAGCAAAAGAAACGAAAAAAAGGAAGAAGAAATGCTTATATATGTATTTGTATATATGTATAAAAATACCCAAGCGAAATGAAGAAGTGAAAGAAAAGACAGGAAAAATGGCGAAAAGCTCTCAAGAGGTGGTGGCTGGGTGGTTGGGTGGTTGGGTGGCTTGTTTTTAGGGGCACTGCTAGGGAGCTTTGAGTTGCTCTCCGTGTCTGTCTGTCTCTGTGTGTGTTTGTGTGTGTGTGTGAATATGGGGTTGGGGCTTAAATTTACTGAGCAGTTTACGGGCTGGAGCAGAGAGGAGTGGGAAGGGGTGGGGAGGGGAGGGTAGGTTAGCTGCTGCCACTGCCTGTTCTTGATTGCGCGCTTTAGCAGAAATGAAAATCGAGCAGCAGCAGCAGCAACAGAAAAAGACGAAAGTCGCGGCACATAAGAACAAATTATTATTCTTTTTTCGAGCGCGCAGGATTTCAGCATTTGTATATAGAGTGGAAGCGGTCATATACTTACACAGAGCTACGAATACGATATGTATTGGAAATAAGGGATGGGGTGTGGGTTGGTGGGTAGGTGGGGGGGATATATGTATATGGATTGCTATGTGGATAGAATACCACTAGCAATAAATTGCCCTTTGCTGCTGCTGTTTCTATTTTTTCAACTTAATACATATGTATATATATATATATGTATGTATGTATCATGTGTATGTGTGTATGGATGTGTATGTGTGTTACTCCATCGTCTTTACTATCCATGTATATATGTGTATATATGTGTCCCTCTCTGCTTGATTGCTGTGCCATGAACACTTCTCTTCTCGCTGAAAGATTACTGAAAGTATTTCCTATATTGGCCACCAATTCGTTTTAAGCATTTTATCTACACTGTGCGCAATGATATGGTTGGAATGTAATTACAAATTATCATACTAATTCTGATCCTAAAGTTTGTCAGCTTAACCTTTATCGTGGAACTGGTGTTTGCCCTCAATTAGCAAGCATTGAAACTGATATGGATTTATTTTACATTATATTACGTATACGAAATGAAGCTTTGGCACAATTCTAAGATTTCCTATTTGGGTTTTCAGACAGTTACATAAAACTGATTTATCAGCTCGATAGTTAGACACAAAGCGGGGGATGGGGAGAGTCTTCTATATATATGTTTTGTTCTCTTGCCTCTGTGTGTTCATCTGTGATCTTAGCTAAACATCCGGTGTTTAACAATCGCACAATGAGAAGCGTTCGAGCTGCTCTCGAGCTAAGTTGACTTAAATTATCAAGCATCTCTCTCACTCTCACTCTCACTCTCACTCTTTCTCTCTCTCTCTCTCATTCTGTTTCGATCGACCTCTCGGTCTCTTTTTGTGTGGGCATGGTCAGTTAGTCGTTAGTTTGCGTCGCTTCGGTCAGATAATAATCATTAGTTTGATCAATTGCCTAGCCAAAAACAAGAAGCGAAACAAAGGGGGCGATGCTGGGCGGGGCAGGGCAGGGAATGGGAAGTGGTTGAGGCAGAAAAAGTGTTGCGTTTAACTGGTAAATCAGTTTGGGTAGTTAGCCAGAGAGCGGACGTGGCGGCGGAAAGCCACTTAATTGAATTCGATTTGTAGACGCGATGAACGCGACTTTGGCATGTCAATGTAGAACAAACGGAAGTCCAAAATAAATTGAAAGCAATCCAAATCCAAAAACCCAAGTCAAAGCCAGACTCCGTGTCATAGTCAGAGTCAAAGTCAGTGGCAGAGTCAGATACTGAGTCGACAATGGAGTCAGAGCCAAATCAAAGCAATCAACGCGATGAAAACAAAAGCAATAGTCAACAGTCAGATACAGCTACAGCTATAGCTACAGTCACAGCTATAGCTACAGTCACAGATACAGCTACAAATACAGATATAGATACTTGCGTCTCCAGATACATTTTTATAGTTGTTGTGTGTGGGTTGCCCCCGACGTTGTCGTCGTTATCATCTTGTCTCGCTTCCTGTCTTCATCATAAAAAATCAAAGTAATAATGCGTGTACTTGCGTTTGCCACTTTATAGATTTATTAGGCACACACACACGCACGCACACACACACACACACACGCACACACACAATGCCCGCCACATGAGATTTTTATGCTCAACGGAAATTCAAATTAAAAATGCTCCGTTGGGGGATCCCTCCTTTCTATACCGACATGGAGGCGGAAGACGACTCATGCCCACTGGGAGGGGGTGGGAGTGAATGGTTTGGGGGAGTAAAGGGCGAGTGAGTTGGGGGTGAGGGGGTTGCTGTATAAGGGCTGCCTGTCAGACAATGAAGCTGAGCATTGCAAATGATGCGTTCGCCTGCTTTTAATTTGATTTCTCAGCTCAGTTCAGTTCAGTTCAGTTCTGTTTAAGAATTTGCATAACGCACGCAACGTAGTTTTTAGGATAAAACAACAACAACAAGAAAACAAAATAGCCGTTAGGCACACCGATAGTTACATACCCTACATAACCAGCGATTCTGACAGCAAATGGATTGCATTTACAATGGATTTGAACTGAGAGATAATTTTGCAGAGAAACAAACAGATGGTTAGGCGATATAGGCACTGTCAGTTGATGCTGATCGAAAACATATATAGAGTGTTGGACTTGTCAGTGTATACCTCAATGCGTTACACGCTGCACAATGCACTTAGAATACCCGTGGCAAGGGCATCAAAAACTGTACCAAATCGAAGACTCGTAAAAAAAGCAGAGGCGCGGGCGTGCATATAAATCAAAATGTGGACTTACAGCGCACCACACATTATAATGTACGCTTGTGTGTGTGTGTCTATCCGTCTGTCCATCTGTCTGTCTGCATTCAGTCTGCCGAGTCGATCGCGTTTCCTGATCGACTTCCTTTACAGGGGTTGCACATCGCGCAGACGCGCAGCCGCAGCGGCTGCCACTGCCTAATTAGAGGCAGCGTTCTTCTGTCTGATTCTTTTTCTTGCTGCTGCTGTTGTGACATGCTCGTAATCATCAGCAACAGCAACATCAACAGCAACATACAACAGCAACATACAACTTCACACGCTGCGACACGCAGCTTCTATTTTGGTGGCAATAATACGAGAATTGTAATTCGACATTTGTGGGGGGGGGGCTGGGGACTGCAGGGTATCTGTTTAGTCGGTCATGCTCGCTATCGACAGCTATGCTTGGCAATTGTCGATGACTAGTCGATGGCATGGCTAATTCTAAATGCTTACTTACGTGTAGACTTCAATGATTCACAACATCAAATGGTATTTTAACGTACCTGCAACATAAAGCAGAAGAGCAAGAGTGAGTTATATGTATATGTATGTGTATGTGTGTGTGTGTGTGTGCGTGTGTATTTGTCTTAAACATAGATTAAGCGTTTGTCAAATATGCGATTCAACAACAACAACAAACCGTCGTTGAACGTTTGCCGTTGAATTCCAACACTTTTTCACATTTTTGTGGCAACAATTTTTGCTTGTTTTTTTTGGACGAGTGCCGGACGCGCGGTTGCCTCGTGCCTCAGTGTGTGTTGGCATTTTTGGCATTTAGCTTGTGAAATTTAAGTCAAAACAAGCAGTGCGCAAAATTAACCCCCGTAGCCTCGTGCAGCGGTTTTGCTCGAGCCTTTAAATACAAGGGTTAGTCCACAAAAGGCAGATGCCGCTAGACTTTCAATGCGATTATAAAAGCGGCCAAGGGAGCAGGCGACTCGGCGGCACGGGGGCAGAGACCTTGAAGTTGTCTTTACTTGGCTTAAAGCTGCCCAACTGTTGCCCCAAAAGCACAAAACAAGCAGAGACAGCACCAAACAGCAACAGCAACAACAGCAACAACAGCAACAACAACACAGACTGCCACAGCAGACTGTCAGCAGTCAGTGTGCAAAATGTTCTAATTAAAGCTGGCAGTAAAAAGGCGGCGCACAGCCGAAGAATTGTGCCAAAAGGCAACGACGACGACGACGACGACGACGTCGGCGTCGGCAGTGAAAAACTAACCTCAGACAACAAACAATAATGAAAATTCTCAGCAGCTGACAGCAGCAGCAAAGGCAGCCAAGGGGGTGGTAAAAAGGAAAACTAGCAAAAAGAAATTAAATTTAAAGAAAAGCGACGTCAACTTTTGTGTAGCAGAGCGTCAGGCGTAGACACACAAACACGCCCCCACACACACACACACACACACACACACACAGAGCCAAGAAGTAAATTAAGCACACAGCTGTGGGCCCCTCGCAAGCAACGCTTGCTGGCAGCAGAATCACCAAGTTAGTTGCAAAAACTGCCGGGCAAAAAGTGGAGTAGCAAGCATTGCAAAACGAGCTGTAAGCTACATACATAGATAGCTATGCATATATGTGGCATTTGTTTACAACTATTTTTATTTATATATTTATTTGCGGCAAGACTTTAACTTTTATATTCCAAACGAGATGAGTTAACTATTATTATTAATTATCATTTAGCTGTGTGGCTATGCTCAATAGGCTGCCAGCGACTAATTACTGAGTTGCTGTCGCTATACTCTCTTCCTCTCTCTCTCTCTCTCTCTCTCTCTCTCTCTTGTGTGTGCGTGTTTGCTTATAGACTGGCGGGCAACTTGAATACAAACAGCAACAGTTTAAACCGCGCCAGCTAACAATTTTGCTAGCATACATTTGAGCCTGTATTAAATTTGTGTGTGTGTGTGTGTGTGTGTGTGTTTGTGTGTGCATAGTTTAAAGACTTAAGCAACAGCCCTCGCACACACACACACACACACACACGCACTTTTAATTACGCACGTTTTGCGGCGGCAGCTAAACAAAAATCACAGCAGCAACTAGAGACACTCGCTGTCTCACTCAAACTCTTCCTCTCCCACTCTCCAACTCTCGCTCTCTCTCTCTCTCTTTCTCTGCCTCTGTGTTCGCCTCAAAAAAGCCGCAAAACGCATGTGTTGCTGTTGCGTATATGCTGCACATGTCCTTGAAAGTTTTTGGCATAGTTTTTGGCCAACAAAGCAACAGCAACAGCAGCAGCAGCAGCAGCAGCAGCAGCGGCAGCAGCAACCAAACTGTTAATGTGCCTATAACTGTAACTGTCTGTGCGTCTGTCTACGTGTGCGTGTCTGTGTGTGTGTCTCTATGTGTGAAAGGGTTAATGACTTGAGGATAGTAGTGCGTTTTGAGCTGCTGCTGTTGCAGCCGACAGTCTGGCAACGCTGCATCAAATTAAACACTTGAACTACGCGCCTTGACAGCTACTTAAGTGTGTCTCTCTCCCTCCCTCTCACTCTTTTTATTGTTGCTATTTGTTGTCGTTGTTGTTGTTGTTATTGCTGGTTAGTTCCTGGTAAAAGGGCAGCAGCGGCTTATCAATAGCCACCGATCGGCAGTCCGCATGATATGACAGAAATTATGACTTCATAATGGTTGCGAGCCCATCAGCTCGTTAAACAGGCAGAGCCCCTCAGGACAGCACAGCGAAAATTCAATAGAATTTTGCTACGATAACTAGCCAAAACAGGCCAAAAACTAACACACACACACAGACACACACACACGGACACACTCGGCTCATAGGCCAAAAATTGTAGGCAATTAAAAGTGCGCAAAGTTTTGCGTTGAGCTGACAAAAGAGCAAGTCAAATCGAGGGGGAAGCTGGGGCGTTTAGACATCGTTTTTGACATTATTTCATAATTAAAAGGGGGCATGGCTGAGTGTGTGTATATATATGTGTGTGTGTGTGCGGGTGTGGGCTTTGCGGTGTTGCGGAGGGTTGCATTATCAGTGCTTGCCAATTATGATTGGAGCACATTAAGCACGCAGTGAAGAGGTCTGCCCGATGAGTGAGTGTGTGTGGGTGTGGGTGTATCGGTGGGTGTTAGAGAGTGTGTCTGGGCACTGATAAATGCCATAAATGTATTTGATGGCCTATTAAACGTTTAATGGAACCCAAATGACAATTGGCCGGCAAAAACAAAAGGTAAAAATATCTCCACTGCGATAAACTATTCGAATTAGCAACGCACCGAAAATATAATTATAGTTCATAAAATCCGAGCATTTAAGATATGTTGAAATACGAGACAAATAGGCAATCATCAAATTAAGAACAAATATAAAATATATATTGATATATTCAATATTTTTCTCTCTAATTCATAGAAGTATATATCTTTGGGAAATTGAAAATTGATTATTCATACCATTTGTTGGATAGTTGCTCTTATACTTAATGGAGCTTGCAGCACGACGTGGCTGACTGTGGAAAGTTGAAAAGATGTGGCAACATCTTATGGTATATAGACACCATATACCCTATACTATATGGGGGGATTAGCATTTCGAAGACAATGAACGCCCACATGAGAGAAGAGCGCGGGGGATGCACGGTTGCCAATCGGCAATCGAAAAGCGGCTGATGGCCATAATCTATGGCATATATATATATATAGCATATGGCATATGGCATATAGCACATATATAATACTAAATGTCGGTTTATTTATGTACTACATAAACCGAGCAATTTGCTGAGGGGCTTTAGCGACCCGAAATACCTATACGATTTTATGATAATTTTGCGTTCTTTTGTTTTGCGCCGTGTCCCATGGCAGATTTTCAATACATTTTTATTTTTGGCCAAAAAAAAAAAAAACAGAATGAAAATTAAAACACAAAAAAAACAACAAAACAACAAAATTTATGTGGTAAAAATTTATTTTCTTGGTCGATCGAAATATTGTGAAATCAAAAAAACAAATAAATTAAAAGCCACACAATATAAGTAGACATAAATATATTTATATTATGCATTTGTGTGTGCCTGTGTGTGTGTGTGAGTGTGTGTGTGTGTGTGTGTGTGTGTGTGAAAAAGACACACTCACACAATAATGACAGCAATGCGCTCTAGTTCCCAGCGCGAGCGCCACCCCCACTTCATGCCCCGCAACCCAAGCAGCTAAACGAATCTATGCCAAATTGATCTGAGAACTTGGTTTCAAATTCATTTTCAAATTCATTTTCATTTTCAAATTCAAATTCAAATTCTATTGATGTGTGTTGGATATTTTTATCGAACTGTGGGATTGTCTGTTTTGCCTGTCACACAAGTTCACTTTTTTATCTACATATCTGTATCTGTATCTGTATCTGCTTCTCACTTCCCTTCCCTTCCCTCCTTGCTCTTTGTCCTAGTACTTTATAATACCTTTTAATTTAATATGCAGCTGACGTGCGCTCTATGAAGTGGCAGTCAGCGATCGAGCGATACCCCAGCACACATATAAACCACCTACCCCCCCCCCACCACCACCAGCACCGTTCCGCACCCCTCCTCGTCAAGAGCAGTGCTTCTTTTGTTTCTGGCTTTTTCGTGTTTTTCTGCATGTGTGCGAGTGTGTGTGTGTGTGTGAATATGTCGTTGTTGTGTTCGAAAATAAAATAAAATAAATCGAAATGACAGATCATTAAAATTTACAACAACACCAAAAAGCAAAGCAAAACTCAGACAGACAGCAAGTTGTGGACATTAATTTGTGCCGCCCGGCAGCCCAAAAAAAAAAAAAAAAAAAAACATATATATGTAAGGAAAACCCATCCCCCACCCCCGCTTCCCCCCGCACCATGCCCACAAGCCCCACCCACTCCACCGTTCAACCCGTCGACGCTGTCTCCGAGTTATATTTGTCGTTGTCGATCAGTTTTTATGTCGTTCGATATGGCAGAAGCGAAAATTTTTATTAGCCTGCTGTTCCACAATGCCCCCAGTCGCTGCGGCAGTGGCAGTGGCAACAGGGGACGATGATGGCTGCCAAGCAAGTGCAATTTGTTGTTATGCATATTAAAAGTGCATACACATGTCTTCAATTCAGCAACTTTTCCATTTGTTTGTTTGTTTGTTGTTTTTTTCGCTCTTTTATTGTGGAATTTGTAGACTTTGTGGAGTTGTCGAAAATCCTCTTTTGGGTTTATTGGCCAGGTTTTTTTTTTTTGGCATCATTTTGTTTTGCATAATCAACTTGAAGTCATTCTTTGTGCAGCTTGCAGTTATTTTGTAATTTCAGTTTGTAATTATCGGCTTAAACTTATGCTTGAGAGCGCGTAGAGTTAGATCATATTGCTGTAAAGTGGAACTTAAGACAGTTATACTAAGATGTTGAAGACTTCAATCTACATTGTAGACTTCAGCATGCTTCAGCGATGCAGTCATTGATTGCCCAAATCTGTATCTGTGTCTAGATGCATCTGCGCATTTGCCCCAGCTCCACGGGAATTGCTCGATTTTTCCCGCCTTGTCGCGCTCATAAATTAATAATGGAGGCGCTTGAGAGCCGCCTGTCGCAGCAACCAACCAACAAACAAAAAATGCTAAATACAAAATACAACAACACAAAACACATTAAACATTGTGAGTGTGTGTGTGTTGCGTTTTCTTCTTCTGCAAACAGCTCCCCAGCGATACACAAACAGAAACAGAAAAAATGCATAATATTTACGCCTATAATTTTGTGTTTAATATTTTCAACAGCTGACATCAAGTAACACCAAAAACTCACTAGCTGCCTGGGCATGTGTGTGTGTGAGTGTGTGTGTGTGTGTATAATTGACACTCAATTATTTTAGGGGGGGACTTTTGTGGCATTACGCGCTGCCATTATCTGAGCTACTTAGCGGCGCTCAACTGCCACTTGTTGGAGGCCGCCCGCACACACCCGCAACCAAAAAATTGAACTAGCTAATAATACAACAACAACAACAACAACAATGGCAACAACAACATTAACAAGAGGCACCACTTGAGCCGCACACACAAAAGATTTCCGCTGACAAAAACGGCAGCCGCCGCCGCCGCCGCCGCAGCAGCAGCATTGAAGATGGAAACAACAAAAACCGAAACGACAAAACCGAAATACCAAAATAAAAAATAAAAAAAAAAACGAATGAAAAAAGAAAAAAACAAAAACTTTGAAGAAACCCCATCTAGAAGAGATCTTTGAGCAGCAGCAAGAAAAATTGAAGCGCGATTGATCACATTGATCGCTTGGCAGTTGTTTGCCAGCGCAGCTAAACAGCCGAGTATTTAGTAAAAGACAACAACAGGAGGTGGGGTGGGGGTTGGGGTTGGGGTTGGAGAATGAGCGTTTTGTTCAGCGTTGCCTCAAGTGGCTGCCACTGCTGATCTGTCGTCTATGCAGCTGATTTATATAATAATTCATACATGTTTTAAGCATCATTTTCGGTACCAAATGCCATTGAATACAAGAAGCTGAGCGTCAAAGAACTTGTCGTTCATACTTCAAAAAGCAGCGTCAGCAGTTCATCATGATCAACCAAATGATGTTCATCATCATCATCATCATCATGATCAACGAAAATTGTGTGGAAAGCAAAGCGATCCGTTTACTGTTTTCTTGTTCTTGTTGCTGCTGCTGCTGCTGCTTTTTTTTGTGATTTGGTTTGGTTTGGCATTGTGTGAGAATTTCATGTTTTGTGCATACACACACACACACACACACAGAGACACACACATACATATGCATGTATGTAGGCGTTGCTTCACATTATCATCTCTCAAATCAGATCAGATAAAATCTGATCAATTCGGACGCCAAGAATGCTTCTGTGATGCGCCTTTTACCATTCGTAGCTTTGGTGTTTGTTTTTGATTTCTTTCGTAGACACTTGAAATATTCGTTTGTGAGAAGATCACTTGAGAAGAACTTGAGCTGCTAAACGATCAATAGTTGAAGTTTTATCACTAAACAGGCTGCAATATTTAGCGGAACAGAAAGCGAGGGGGGCGGGGCAGTATTAGTTGTGATAAGCTGAAGAAGGAGAACAATGTGAGCTTTTACAGCAGAATTCAAAACAAATTTAGTGTCTAATAAGATCAATAGAATTCCCTGACACACACACACACACATACACACGCATTTTTGTCAAGGACTGTTTGACAGAGACAGATGCTGAGATGTACGGAATTGGAGACGGGAGATAAATGCAAAAGACTAAATCGGACTCCGCGAGAGTTTCGCACAAGTTGATCTTGATATGGGATGCAAAGATTTGTTGTTTTTCAATGCATGTATGGTAAGTGCTGGGTGTGTGTGTGTGTGTTGTGTGTGTTGTGTGTGTTTTAGTCAAGCTGCCGCCAAATGCCGTACGGTAATAATTAAAAACATAAAAGGGGGAAAAAATGCCACAACAACGGGAATGAGAATCGGAATGGTTATGGGAATGGGTACAAGCAGCTAAAAAGAGATACACATACAAACACACATATATATATATATATATATATATATATAAAAGAGAGAGAGAGAGAGAGAGATGGGAAGAGAGAGCGGCAGCCAGGAGTGTTGTGTGTGTGTGTGTGTGTGTGTAGGCGCGGGGTAAGTAGCGCATTTTGCCTACTTAATCATTGTCTGAGCGTCGACATCGAGGGACTGACTGTGCGTGCAACATGCAGCAAGAGGCAAGAGGCAACTGTTGCTTGGGTGTTGCTGTTGTTGTTGTTGCTGTTGCTGCTGTTGTTACTGTTGCATTGCTACTTGATTTGATTTACGCCTGCCAATGCTTTATGATTGAGTGGGGCGCACACACTCACACACACACACCACACACACACACACACACTCATAGGGGCAGACAGACAGACGCAGGAACAAACAGCTCACATAAATATGTTTTTATTTTACTGTTGCGCTCCCGTTGCCCCTCCTGCACCCCGTCAATGATCGCGCATATGCCGCAAATATATTTTAGATTTATACAGTTTTTCCTTGTATTTTAATTTTCATTTCATTTGGCTTCTTTTTTCATTTCTTTTTTTTTTCCACTCATTTTAATATTTTTACGTCTGTTGCGTTGCAATGAGCCGCGTCGTTGATTCGCTTTTTAGCATGCAGCATGCAGCAAGCGGCAAGCGGCAAGCGACAAATCCCTCCGAATGCCGAATGTCGAATTCCCAGCCGAAAACTATCGAACATTTTAACGCCGCCAGCTGTACAGATATCTATGTATATACAATTACCAGCGAAACTTAAAAAAAGGGTCGCCGCAACAAAAAGTTGTGTGTTTTTTTATATAATTTTCCAAATCAAAAAAAAAAAACTCAAAAAAAATAGAAGGCGACACAAAAAAATGCGATATCTACTGGGCTAATGGACACGGAATAAAATTGTGCGCAGCTCATTGAATAAATCAAACTCATTTGCATACAACTGATAAATTATGGTAGTGCACGGGTAGTCGGGCGCGCCCGACTGACAATTGACAAACTGGCTGGGCATAGAGCGAGAACCGTAACCAAAACCAATGCAACCCCAACCCAATGCGAAGGCCGTAAGCGAACCCTTTTGAAGCGTCCAGATCAACCCCAGACCAGAATCACTAACGTGCCCTGGTCAATGCCAAGCATGAGAATGAGAATGAGAATGAGGACGATGATGAGGATGAGGACGAGGATGAGGATGAGGATAACTATTCGTCCTTATAGATCTGGCAACTTACGGCGCACAAAATTAATAGTGCCTGTAATCGAACGCGCCTTTTCACTCCGATCCGAGTTAGAAACAAGTTTTGGTTCTTCATTTTGAATTTTCGCTGAGACCGGAGCTACAATAATGTATGTATCTATGTGTGTATGTATGTATGTATCTATGTGTGTATATATGTATGTATATTCTTCAACAAAATTTGACACTCGATGCGATGATAATAAAGCCCAGGTGCCCAATAGAGCGTATTGTGTAAGCAAGACACCACACTGGGCAACAGCAACAAATTGCATGCCCCAAATGTGTGATATTGCCAACTGCAAATTGGCTTACTTAGCGCAAAGTTATTCAACTCTTCTTCTTGCACTTGTTTTCAATGCCAACCTATTGAAACCCAGATAGAACCAAGCAAACTAGTTGGACTTCAACTGAAAATAGCCAAGGCAGCTGCAAACTGATTTCTGTTGAGCTGCAGAACACTTTTTCTACTGCCAATTGCTGGCTGGATAGAAACGATTAAATACAAATTTTGATACAATTTTGTATATATATATATATATCTAGATATGTATCATTAATGTGATGGCACTTTAAATCTTTCTAAAACATTCAAATATGCTTTTGGCGTTTTAGCCCACAATGTCTTCTTATGGCCCATTGCAAATTGATGAAAACACAGAAAAAGAAAAAAAAAAGGAAATTGAAAGAACATATTGGAAAAAAAAAGATTGCATATTGCAACAAGCACTCAACGTCAAAGCAAATTATTTTCTAAACTTATTTTCATGCCGTGCCAAAAATAATAAAAACAACAACAGTCAGAGATAGATAGAGAAGGAGTGAGAGAGACAGAGAGACAGAGAGAGAGAGAGAGAGATAGAGAGAGAGAGAGAGATAGAGAGTAGTTGTGTATGAAAATCAACACATTTTGAAACAAGAAAATAAACAAGAGGAGTGGCAAAAGTTTTGGGGGTTGGTGGGTGGAGGCAGGAAGGTAGCGGCAGCAATGCACATTTTTGGGGGCGTGTGTGGGTGTGTGGGTGGTAGAGACGCAAAGCGCCAGCGGGGCAGAGGCACGAAAAGCCAAACAACTTAATTAAAACATCAATAAAAAATTGCAAAAACAAGACAACACAGGCCAGGAGGCGTCTGCTGTAAAACTGTGTGCAAATAATTTTCATGCAAAATTGAAAACGAGAAAAACTCAAAAACTGAAAATAGCTAAATTGCATTGCAAAAAAAAAACAAAAAAAAAATAAATAAATAAAATAAGAAAAAGGAAAACAAGCAGAGGAATAATTAAAAAATGGAATGGTATGCAATGATATAAAATAGAATGGGGCAAGCAGCAGACAGACAGACAGACTGAGAGACAGACTGAGAGACAGACTGAGAGACAGAGAGAGTCAGTCAGTCAGTGCGAGGAGATATTTGTTGACGGTGTTGTCTTAATGGCTGCATATAATCCTTGATCCCCCCACCGAACTGCCAATAATGATGATTCCTTTTTAATGTGCGCTCCTCGGGCGTTGGTCATTACTCAACAGGCGGCTGCAGCGCAACGGGACAAGGGCAAACGGGGTTGTCTCTGTATGCTTGTGGGGGGGATAGCGGGGCTGTGTGTTGTCAGTGTAGCTGAAACTTTTGCATCGTGTATCGATCACAAAAGTTGCCAATACGCAGCAGCAGCAACAGCAGCAGCAGCAACAATTGCCGTCGTCTTCGTCGTTGTCTGTGTTGGCAACCGGTAACAGCGCTCAAAACTCATCATCATCAACTCAGCGACGTCTTAAAGTTGTTCTTGTTGTTGTTGTTGTTGTTGTTGTTGTGTGTGTTTTGTTTCTTTCTTTTTATTATTATTTTGTTGTTGCTTTTTTGTTTTAATTTTGTTGAATTTGTTGTTCAGTACTTCGCTTTAAGGGGGGCGTGGACGAAATGATATTTTATTCAATATCCTCAGCGAGCAGAGTTGAGCGGCTTGAACGATTTGTCCTTTTCAGGCAGCTGGAAAAACTGTGTAGGAAATCAAATTGATGGGCAGCAGTACTACGGCGAGTACACACACACACACACGCAGAGAAGCCTGAAATTAAAAACTCATAAGATATCGACTGATATATTGAGCTGCACAAATTACTGACAACTCAAAATGAAAGACGAACTCTGCTTTTTGTTGTTGTTGTTGTTGTTGCTGTTGTTGTTTGGTTTTGTTTTGTTTGTTGCTGTTGTTTGGGGCAACCGTCTTAAGATCTGGGCTTGGAAATTGTTAAGAATCGTACACAAGCGGCAGCTAAAAAGATATTTAAGACAGGTTTGCAGTTGCACACTCACACTCACACACACACACACACACACACACACACACTCATACACCAAAAGACATGCATATAAAAAGACAATTAGTTGTTATTAAGTTGTACACACAAAAGCCGTCGAATCTCCTTTTCATCTACAAAAGCCAGCATTTAGCTTTTCTCTCTTTCCCTTCTCTCATTTTCTTTTTTTTGACTGCTTTTGTGATTTGGCTTTTTGTGAGGTGGCTTCTTAGCCACAGATGTGTAAATAATGATGGCCAAGCGATGACAATGAGCTGTTACCAAACATCTAAAGCATCTTAGACTGGCTGGCAACTTGAAAACTTTATTTTATTTATCGACTTTTGCCAATATTAACAATTCAAAAATTTTGCTTTTTTTTGAAATTTTATTTTTATTATTATTATTTTTTATAAGCTGACAAATAATCCATTTGTTGATTGCGGCTGATTGACTTCTTTTTGGAAATTGATAGTATGCAGCACTAAAAATGATCGCATCGAGCTGCTGCTGAAGCAATTCACATTCGATTGGCGGGGCAGGCAAATGCTTCAATTAGCTGGGGCAGCTATTAATAATTAATAGCTGAGTGTCTAGCTAACCGGAAAAGCAACAAATACAGCACTACACAATAATGGTAATAATCATAATAATAAAAATTGATCAAGAGTCAGACAAGTTATCGCACACACACCACACACCACACACCAACACACACACACCACACACATAGTTCATGAACTTAATTTTTAATAATAATTTTTTGTTCAAATGATTTTTTTTTTTTTTTTTTACTTCACATTATTAGTGGCATGCCAAAGTTTTTCCCTCGCCCCCGCATCGCGCAGTTTAATTGTTCGATTTTCAGTTTTTGTGTCGTTTTTCGTTGTTGTCGTTCGGTTGATTTTTATATATATATATTTTTTGTGATGTTGTTGTTTTTTTTTTTTGGGGCCGCCGCCTGTTATAGATACATTTACTTACTCGCATATTGCTGTTGCTGTTGTTGGTGTTGTTGTTGTTGTTGTTGTTATTTGTGAGAGGCTGCGTGGTTTTTAATTTCCGTGCTGACAAATTAATTTAATTATATTAACATATCTCTAGCGATCGAGCGATTGACTCGCACATTCGACCGTTTCTGAATATACAACAAAAATTCAGCTTCGCTTCGTTTCGATTCGATTCGTGTCAGCAAATAAATATATCTATATTATGTGTGTGTATGTGTGTGTGTGTGCGTGTGTGTGTATGCATGTGGGTGTTTTTTGTGATTTTTAACCCTTGGGCTGACTCATTAGCTACTTGCCGGCTGCTTGGCCCGACCCCAGTAAATTGCACTTAAAACGCTAAAAATTATATGACACACGCTGCCACTGATCTCCATCTGTATCTGTATCTGTATCTGTATCTCAATCCCTAACTGTATCTGGTGTATCTGTATATCTGTATATCTGTTGTGCCGCTGGCGTGTGTGTATCTAACAGCTTCAGCATTGAGGACAACCCTCAGCCGCCCAGGGGCTGCTCATTTCGGGCATATGCAAATGGCTTTCCACACACAACTTATGCATTGAGACCGCCATATTTGAAATAAACTTTAAACTATCAAACATCGATGGTGATGGTGGTGGTGGTGGTGGTGGTGGTGCTAGCTGCCACAGGAACTTGCGAACCGGTTTCGATTTGATTAATGCCGCAAGTACACAATAAAAAATAAAAAACCAAAAGCAAAAAACAGATCGAAAAGTGAACAGATAAAATGAGCTTGATTCTAGTATCGCTTCTGCAATGCATTTTGGCAATTAAAAGCCGCCGACTTGAAGCAGAGCTGAAGAGTATCTGTCGGTCAGTCAGTCAGTCAGTCAGTCAGTCAGTCAGTCAGTCAGTCAGTCAAGCACTTCTCGTCTCGTCCATTCTTGATTGGTAGTCAGCGAAAATCAATGACAGTTTTTTGTTTTCAGTTTTTTTTTGTGGTTTAATTTGCTTAGCCAAATGAGAGCAGTTTCTTTTTGCCATGTTAATAGGTCAAGTTTATAGATTGCATTGCGACCGGGTTTCAGTTTTTTATTATATTATTATTATTATTATTATTTGTTGTTTTTGTTTTTCTTTTTTGTTTTTCTTTTTTGTTGTCTGCTTTTGTTGCTTGCAATCGAAAATACGGAAATGAATTTGGGGCTTTGAGTAGATTTTTGGTGGCAGTGCGCTACTTCTGCTTAGATTTACATTTATATATATAAGTACTATATGGTAATAATAATTTCTGTTAATCTGGCAATTTGCGGACAGTGCTGTTGACGCTTTCGATGGCTTTAGGAATTGGTGCCAATTTGTGTGTATATGGCGCATGTACTTGAACGACAAAATTGCGATGAACGAGCGCAAGAAGTTACCAGAGAGCGGACCGGAGCGGAGCGGGGGGGGGTTGGGGTTTAATTTGAACAGCTGTCGATGTTTTTTTTTTCATTATTTCTTTATTCTTAAAATTATTTTTGTTAACTTGGTTTTATTTGCTTGCCGCTGCTTGTTAATTATTTAATGAACTTCTATTTTTGGCCTTACAAACGAATATGTTTCAACTTTTGTCTCTGGTTACTCGCGTGCGTTTTTTTTTTTGTTTTTTGTTTTCGTTTTTTATTTATTTATGATTACACAATTTGGCTTGTCAATGATATTTATGGGCGCAGATTTTTGGTCTATTTTTGGCAAGCAGCGAAGTTGATCGCTCTGCTCGCTGATAAGCCCAAATTATCCAAAGTGATCTCTCGAACACACGATGAGATCACTTCAACTCCGATTTCGAATCCGATTCCAATTCCACACATCATTATAGATCGCACTGCAAATCGATCTGTGTCTAATTGCCAAACACATCTTTTTCATTTCTTTCATTATTTTTTTTGTTGTTTTTTGCCAATTTGCCAAGTTACTTAGTTGCTGTTGGCTTGTTTTTTCATTTTTATTATTTCACTCGCCCCATTAATAACAAATCAAATGCTCGTTAAGAGCGCGCTCGCTCTCAAATTCTGCGAATCAATCCCCAGCAAAAAGCTAACCAAAAAAAAAAAAAAACAAAAACCCAAACAAAAATAAAAAGGTTTCAAATCTTTTTTCTTAAACTTCTCTTCAAGAATTTGGTTACGATTCGAGTCGAATATATTTTACAAACAATTTTTATATTTAAGAAGAAAAAAAACAGGAGAATATTTCAGTTGTAGGTGCCAAAAGCATTTCAAATTTGAACTGAGTGAATACTGAAGCTAAAACTAAATTTCTAAATTTAATAATTATTTTTGTATTATCATAAGCAAAGTGAAGAGTTCGCTGGAATTTATGGAACTATATAGAAAAATAGACCATCAGTGATAAGGCTGAATGCATGAATATTGCTCATGAAGTGTTCAGTGAAACTATTGACTATATCGTGTGTACTTTAAATTGAGTATTTACTGTCTAGTTGTATACCTAATGTTCCCTTCATATAACGCAAATAAACAACAACAACAACAAAAAGTTTAATTTTTTATTTTCTTTGGCACATTTTCAGCAAGCATAATTATAATTGGAGATAAGTGCCCATCAAAATATATGATTTTATGCGTTGCTCTTTCCACACACACACACACACACACACATGCACACACACACACACACATTTCTAACCATTTCCTTGTGGAGTTACAACGTTGCAAATGGGGCGTGGCCGCAATTTGGATTTGCTTATTTAAGTTTTATTGATTGCCTCGCTGGGTGCACTCTGCACTAATCGCAGATCCACAGATCCATAGATGCACAGATATGCGGATCTGTAAGTGTCTAATAGCAGATGTAGCCGGCTACAAGCATGCCACATAAATACATACATAAATACGTTTATATGTGCATAAATATTTGCATTTGTATTGAATTTCATGCAAGCATGCAAAAATTTGCCGACGGCAAAACGAAGGGAACATCGACAAATAAATACTGTTATATATACACAGATATATATATATATATACATATATAAATATATATGTTATATGCTGATGACTAGATGGATCATCTGTATATAAGACTAGATGGTATGTATATATTTATATAGGTCTACCAAACGAGTCCCTCGTCAATGTAAATCAATTGCAAAGCCATTTTCTGAGAATTTATCTTGCCTCTTCTTGTTGCGGTTGCATTCTGCGAATGTAAGGGAGTGGGTGGGGGGGTCGCTGGGAGGCGCTTGCAATATTTGTAACTGCAGCTGGTCCAAGATTTTTGTTTGATTTGTGAATATATTTGTATACAAATATGCGAATCCAATTAGAATGCAGACAAACTCCAATTAAGATATAGATACAGTTATAGATAGATATATATGTATATATAAATGTAGAATGCATATAAATATATACATATCTTTTTTCTTCTTTTTATATGTGTCTGCTGTGTCTGACTGCAATTGGAGCTACTTGTTGTTGTTGTTGTTGTTGTTGTTGTTATTGTCTTTGGAGTTGCGACTTTGGCATGTGGCCAAAAATTGTCGTCTGGCTGCGGCGATTCATAATTATGGCCTAGATGATGATGCTGATGATGATGATGATAATGATGTTGAGGTCTCGCCTAAGTTAAGTGTTTGCTGATCTTGTGTATGCGTGTGTGAGTGTGTGTGTGTGTGTGTGTATGCTTGAGACTGTTGCCCATTAATGTTTCCCCCAACAATCAGCTAAAGTTCGACAAATGATTAAGGCAAGAAACAAAAAAAAAAAAAACAATTTTCTCGAAACGGATTTGGACACAATTCGCAAGCAATTCAAGCCTAAAATCGCTCAGCTATTAACTATTATTGTTGCTGCTGTTGTTGCTGCTGTTGTTGTTGTTCTTGTTGTTGTTGCATTTTGTAAACAAATTTTCAGAAATCAATAAAAACAATTGGCACAGACACGCAAACTCAATTAGTTACAAATGAATTACAAAAACACACAACAATAAAAATGGAAAATGGAAAATGGAAAATGCCAAATGCAAACTGCAAAATGCTAAATTTAAGTGCATGCATATAATATCCATATTGTTGTTTGTTGTTTGTTTTCTGTTAAGTGTGGGAGTTTTTCGCTGTTTTTCTGTTTTTTTTTTTTTCGTTTATTTTTTTTTTAGTTTTTTTTTTAGTTTTGCTGGGAAACTTAAAAAATGATGTCGCAAATGCTTAATAGAAGGTTTTTTTCAACTAAGAAATTTGTAAATTTTGCTCAATTCATATTTGAGAATGCCCTAAACAAAAATTCTCGTCCAAGATTATATTTTTTATTTTGAATTATTATATTTGGAATAAGAAAGCAAAAGTAAATTGAGTTGAACTTCAAAAACATCTGTCTTTGTGCATCAGAATTTTATGCAACATTTATGCTTGCTACCAAAAAGACTACATTGTTGGCCAAGATAATATTTGCTGGTGCCTAAGTAAGCCTCAATCATGAATAACAAATTAAATACACGAAATTGGACTAAAAACATACTCGAAAATTGATGCAACTTTTGTTTATCTCTCTCTCTCTCACACAGTCTCCCACTACTCTTATCTTTCTAATCATGTATTGTGTCAATAAATTAAATATTTATTCATTATCCGATTTTTTCTTCTTAGACTTTTGCCTGGAACTCTTTAGCTTAATTTTTACTCATTACTTTTTGCCTTAAAGACTTTTACACACTTGAAAAACCAATTGAACACTTTTTCCAAAATATATATATATATATATTATGTATATATATTATGTATAATATATCTGTCAACACTTTGAGTGAGTAGCCGGTAAATGTTGATGCTTGAGCTTCATTCTCCGTTCGATTGGGATTGGGATTGGGATGGGAATTGGTGTGGGAACTGGGATTGTTGTTTGTTTCGCTTACCTGTTGCCAAAATTGTGCCAATAAATAAATTTGCTCCTTTTTGATAAACCAATCGTTGATTGATTGAACAGCCGTCAGATCCATATCGGCTGTCCCAGCGGCTTGTGGCAATGTTGGCTGCATTCGTGGGCTGTCTTTGGATTTGTGTGATTCTTTTGAGTTGTTGTTTGGTTGTTGTTGGTGTTGGTTGTTATCGCTGCTGTTGCTGCTGCTGCTGTTGATGTTGTTGTTGTTGTGGCTGCTCTGCCGTTTCTAGCGGCATTTGTTGCGGCATTCAAAACAGCCACGAAAAAAAAAAATTGTTTTTTTTTTCTTTACACTTTGGTTAGTAAATTCAAATTTGTTGTTTTTGATTTTGTTAGTTTATTTAATTAGTGGCAGCAGCGAGAGAGACAGAGAGACACAGACAGTGGGAGAGAGCGAGGGGGAGAGAAACGCACACACACACGCACACACACATACACCCACACCCACGCACGCACTTTTGCAGTTGTTGCTGTTGTTGTTGCAGTTGTTGTTGTTATAGTTGCAAAGATGCTGGTGCTTCTTCTTCTTCTTCTTCTTTTTCTTGGTTTGTTTTGTTTTGTTTGCTTGCTTTTTACGTGCTCAAAAAAATTCAATTCAAAATCAATTATTTTTCTTGAAACTGCTGTTTTGTTGCTTGCCAATATTTGTTGTTGTTTTGATTTGATTTTGATTTGCAACTGATTTGATTTAGCTCACACACACACACGCACACACTTGCACAATTTGTTGTTGTTGTTGCCGCTGTTGTTGTTGTTGTTGTCGTTGTCGTTGTTGTTTTGGCTGCAACAATTGCGACGGCTTTAAAATCTGTTGCCATTTGTGTGTGCCAAAGTTAAAGCCAGGAAATAATTCTGATTGGATCTGTTATCTTAAGTTGTTAATTTGTTTTGGCTGCAGAGCCGCGCTTTGAAGCTATTTGCTTGTTGCTGCGATTATTATTGTTGCATGTTGCCGCTGTTGTCGTCGTTGTTGCACTGCGCTTGTCGCTGTTGCCGTTTTTGTTGTTGTTATTGTTGTTTACACTGGACACTCACGGACACTTTTTTTTCCTTTATTATTTATATATATTTATGCATATATTTTTCAAAAATAATAGTGAAAAAAAAATAGCTCAAAAAAAATGGATGTTAAGCAACTGAAAAACAGTTAAATTGATGCTGATTGCATTTGTTGTTGTTGTTGTTGTTGTTGTTGTTATCGTTGGTGTTTATAAATAAATTAGCTTGATTTGTAACTGTTTCGTTTTGGTGTTGTTACTGTTGTTTGTGGGCTGATGATTCGGCGTGATTCGCTATTCGCAATTGGTTCGACTCCGCGGCAGAGCGGAGACACAGATCTCTGGGTTTCAACAGTCAACAGTCAGTCCACACACACAACACACACACTCGGTTACTGGCAGCGGCACACACAGGCGACGTTGCCAGTCACGAATTCAGTTGATGACTGAACAACAGTGCACAAGTCGCAGCGTCGACAACCCCAAAAAAAAAATCATACACGATGTGCTCGGCAAGCAACGACCACGAGCACACACGAGCAATGTGGACGAGCGAACGAGCGTACGAGCGTCCCGAACGAGCAGCGATGGCATTGCTTTGCACTCGAAGAGAGACAGAGCAAGCGAGAGAGACAGACAGGCAGAGAGAAAGAGCGAGAGCGGGAGCGAGAGAGAGAGAGCGAGCGCGCAAGTGTGAGCGAGCGAGAGAGGGTGAGCGCGCAGAGAGAGAGAGAGTGTGAGAGAGTCACTCAATTGGTGACTGCCTGCACGCTTTTGAATTCTTTCAATAGGTTTTTGATTTTAGTTTGTTTTGCTTTTGCTCTTGGGGCTGAGCATTTTTGTGCGCCGTCGCCGCTCACATGTACGTAAGCACATATATATTACAACAACAACAGCAACAACAACAACAGCAACAACTTGTGCTCAGATTGTGTTCGTTCTGTTTACTTTTTGCTTGCTTTTTTTTTTGTTTTTACTTCTTGCTGCTGGGCTGCCTTCCTTCTGATAACTTCTGTCAGTTGCATGTATTGAAATTCATTCATTCAAACCAACGGCCCCCGTTTGTCTCCCTCTTTCTCTCACCCTCTCTCTCTCCCACTCTGTCTCTCTTTGTCTGACGTTCGTGCTCTCTCGCTTGCACTGCATATGTGACTGAGGCGTCGACGTCGCTGCTACTGCTGCGGCTGCTGCTGCTCCTGCTTGTGCCTCTGTCGCCTTTTTTCTGATTGGGAAAAACTTATAGGAAAATGCTGCGCTCACATTTCGCCTTTTGCTCATGTCGTTTCTTTTTTTTTTTTTTTTTTGCTTATTGAGCCGCAGATTGAGTGCAAACTCCATGTGAGCGAGCGAGAGAGCGACAACGTTAGGGGAAGTCTTCTTCGCCGTTTGCCGGCTTCGTGATTATTATTTTTTTCTTGTTCTTGTTGCTTGTTTATGAATTAAGTTGCCATTTCATTTCTTTTGCTTCTCTTATTATTATTATTATTATTATTATTACTACTATTATAATGTATTTTTGTTTTGCTTATTTTTGGTTGCAAGCGTATCCATATGGCTCAAGGTGCACTTCCGCTGGCGAGGCAGCTGGGGGAGTGGAATTGGCTTCCTTGCGGATTTCGGTGGGTAGCTCAAATTATTATTGTGTCTGCTTTCTGCTTTGTGTGTGCGGTGTGTGTGTGAGTGACTTTCGATGCCAAGCTTGGTTTTCCTTCTTTTTTTTTGTATTGCTTCAAATGGCCTGCCAAAGGTCAACCTGCCCTATGCTGTGTTGGACGGGGTGGCAGGTGACAGGTAGTGGTCGGGGGGCGGGTGGTAGCCCCGCCTTTTCTTACAAGTTGAATGTTAGGCGAGTTCGAATCGCAAGGTGCAACGAATATTACAGTTAAGGAAAAAGATTTAAGATACAAAAATTAAATTTAATCCAAAATCAATATATTTGAAATGTTTTCGAAAAACGGATAAAGAATATTTTCACAAATTTTCAAATAAATGCAAATTTAATTATTTATTATTAATTTAATATTTGATTCTTATATTATTTACTAAAAATAAATAAATAAATAAATAAAAATTTTCATTTAATTTCAATCGATCTTCTACAATTTTTGTTATATATTAAACTTAGGTGTTAGCACAAAATAATACCCGAATTCCTGCATTGTCAATTTGAGGATATTTTGAGTTTGGCTATGATTTATATAAACACATCAAATTTATTAGATATATTAAAAATAAATAGAAAATAAGAATAATTAATTGTTACGTATTTTATACAAATATAAATTATTATTTTTTTTTATTCTTATATATAATAAAATTGGTTCGCCATAGCTTTTGATGGTAACGCAAAGCGTGGTTTTGCTGCTTAGGCTGTGGCTCACAATCAGATTCAAACTCAACCGCCCACCGCCCCACAGTTAAGCATACAATGTGTTCAAGTTACGGTTTCGACTTGTACATAAAGAAAAAGTTCAATTGTATCGGGGCTCCGAGTGCAGTGCAACAGCAGCAGCAACAGCAGCAGCAGCTATGACGACGGTGGCAACCTTAACCCAGCGCTCAATGGTCTGCAGAGGA
This sequence comes from Drosophila paracracens, assembly GCA_035044025.1. Taxonomy (NCBI): domain Eukaryota; kingdom Metazoa; phylum Arthropoda; class Insecta; order Diptera; family Drosophilidae; genus Drosophila; species Drosophila paracracens. The sequence continues at coordinate 355,619 of JAWNMN010000838.1, forward strand.
TGGGTAATGGGTGAGGGGTGGGGGGCTGAACGCTCACCTAATGCAAAACAGAAAAGAGAAGCAGCATCAACAACAGCAGCAGCAGCGGCAGCAGCATCAGCAGCCGCTAAATGCGTTGCACCGAACGAGAGACGCACGACGTGCACTGGCTGAGCCGAGAGCGGGAGATGAGGCTGGCAATGAGAGAGGGAAAAGGCATCTATAGACTGAGGGGGGGATTGAGGGGGCTTACAGTCAGCAGCCACCTACACGATGGCTTCGGAGTCGTTGCTCGGGTTGACGTTGGCGTCGCTGCTTCTGCTGCTGCTGGTGCTGGTGCTGGTGCCGAAACTCTTTTCATTTCATTTCATTGCTGTTAGATTTTTTTTGCTCAACGCTTTGGTTTTTGTTGCTTTCAGCCAACCATTTCTTTTACAGTTGGACATGTGTGCGTCTGTGTGAGTGTGTGTGTGTGTGTGTAAAAAGCACATGCGATTGCCAGGCGCGAAGCCTTCTTTCTTTCATTCGTTCCTTCTCATTTGTGCACATGGTCGTAGGAGTCAAATGTGAGTGATTGACAATCGATGGATGAATGGTTGAGTTGGGTTAAGTTGGGTTCGGTTCGGTTTGGTTTGGTTTGGTTGAGTTGCCAGCTGAAAGCTTGAAGCGAACACTGACGGGGAAATAGCAATATGACTGCTTGCTGCTGTCAACGGCAAACAAAATAAACAAGTGTTTGTTACAACAACAACAACGACTGGAATATAGGCGCTCAACTCACATTGTAAATCACTCAAGAAAAGCCACTCAATGTTTGAGTGAATGCTGTTCGCTCACTCTGAACGCGTCGGAGAAGTTTGAGTTGCAGTTGCAATCGGGGTCAGGGGTCTGCCAGTCGTTCGAAATAATTTTCGAACTTATTCGAATTGAGTTGCAATTTTTGTTTATTATTGTTTGAGTATGAATGAAATTAAATTAAATTATAAATAAATAGGATAACTCAGATATGCATTTATATATATGCTTGGGTATTACTAAAATCACAGTCCTTATTTCAGAAAATAGTTTCATAAAAAATTCAAGAAATTGCAAAACAATTGTATAATTTAATATTATTTAACAGTTGCTTTGGAAGCACAGAAACAGTGAATACAAAATGATAAGAATTCATTTAATCTTCAATTTAAGTGTTAAGACATCGAATTCAAAATGCATATATATAAATATTTATAAGTTTTCATATATGTATCATGAATGCATTTTTCTTTTTAACTGAAGTTATTCAATTAGCGTATTTTTTAAAGTTATTTTTTTTGTACATAGTACAAGCTATTTTCTTTTTGATTTTCTTAAAAAACTAAAATTCATAACTGTTGTCGAAATGCTAAAGCAACAAGAGGCATTCAATTCGCGACGAGTTTTGGCAAACTAACAAAAAAAAAAAGAAGCGGAAAGAAAACTTACTCAAGGCTGGAGAGAGGAAGTTGCAGCGACTCAAAAAAGTGCTCGCACACGTCCGATGTAAAAGTCGCTCAATTTTCGATAATTCGCATAATAAAAACCCAAACCAAACCAAAACCCGCACACACACACACATACACAGGCGAGCAAACAAGCGAGCGACACTTACACAAGCGCAAGTGTCACACGGCAGCAGCAGCAGCAGCGTCAGGAAAAGAAACAAAACTAAAAAAAAATATATATATACCATTTAAGCCCCGCCCCATTTGATTGGCGAGCCAAAGCAGACGACGACAACGACGACGTCAATGGACACACACGTGAGACATGTGTGTGCGTGCTCGTATGTGTGTATATATATATGTGTGTGTGTGTGCTGCGCAGGTAGCAGCGGGCAGCGGCAGCACCAACATCATTCATCGAATGAAGACAACGACGACTACGACGGCAGCAGCAGCAGAAGCAGACGCAGCAGCAGACGCAGCATCGCCAACAAATTTACTCTGCTGCTGTTGTTGTTGTAATAAGTGAAGAAAGGAAAAACACAACAACAGCAACAACAACAGTAATGGGCAGCAGTGGCATTTTATTTTATGGCAGCTCGCTCGCTCGCACCAAACGCCATCGAATTGAGCTTAAGTTGCCGCTCTGTCTCTCAGTTTGCATGTGTGTGTGTGTGCGGTGTGTCTCTCCAACCTTTTGCATGTGTGTGTGTTGGTTTTTTTCAACAGCTTTTGGCTTTGATTTCTTTTGCCTTCAAGTATGGCTTTTTTTCTTTTCGGTTCTCTGCCCTCTGCCGGTGTCTCTTGGCCCGCTCTCCGCTGCGCACGCGCTCTGCCCGCGGCTTGAGCTGTAACTGAGACTGAGGCTGAGACTGAGACTGAGACTGAAGCTGTGCTCGCTGCTCGCCTTTGCCATTGAGTGCGGCGCTTGATTTCTGCTCAGTATTTACTTTTTTCTTTTCTACTGCTGCTGCTGCTGCTGCTGTTGCTGCTGCTGTCCGCAGTGAGTGTATGGCCCGACTGCCGACTGCCCGTTACCGACTGCATAGGTGTAAAAGAGCGCGCGCTATGCAGGTGCCGATGCGTACTCGTCGTCGTCGTCGTCGTCGTCGTTGGTTGTATTGTTGTTCTTGTTGTTGTTGTCGTCGTCTGCTACTGCTGTCGCCTGTTTAGCTGACTATTGCTGTTATTGTTGTTGCTGTTGCCTTTGATTGAAATTATGATTTTTTATTATTAGTTGTGCGTGTGTGTGTGAGGCGAATCGAGTGTGAGTGAGTCGACTCGTCTCGAGTCGTGTGTTATGTGAGTGCGAGTGTGAGTGTGTGTGAGAGCGTGAGTGTATGTGTTGGCCTAACTGTTAAAGTGTCATATTAGTGTTGTTTTTTGGTTGGTTGATTCAATGTTGGCTCTGTAGCTGTGTGCGTGTGTGTGTGTGTGCGTGCATGCAGCAAATTGATTTGATTTGTGTGGCATTTTTGCGCTGCTTGATGAGGCGGCAACCAGAATAACAACAACAATTAGCAATTACAATCAACGGCCGGTAATTAAGTTACAACTTGGCAACTTTGTTGTTATTTCAATGGCCAATCTAGGTTCACACACACAACCACACACACACACACACACAAAATATATGTTATTATCAAACATTTATCAAAACATTTAACATTTGAATGACTGCTTCTGAGGTGACCCTTTAGTCACAATGTGTCTGCACTTCGATTTCGCCACCCATTTAAACTCAAAGTTAATTCCTCAACTTACTCAAAAAAGTCAACAAGTTCCAAATCAGATTTTTGCATTTCCTGAAAATTTCAACCTACTTTCAATGTGGTTTTTTACTGATACATACAAATATATAAGGTATTTTTAACCCACTTTCGGGATGTTTAAAAAATGCATTTAATTTCTTGGATTAACCTAAATTCGATGCTGAATGAGTTCACAATTATTTTTCTTGTCTTTTGTTTTATTTGTTTTCTCACAAATTTCAAATATTTTTTTTCCATTGTGGAAATTTAAGATCTAGGGGGAGTGACGGTGGAGAATCCATCGTACCCCTGCCTCCGCTTGCCCTTGAGTACAATATGTATTATTTATAACTGAATTCATAAGGTTCCAAAGCGCTTTAAGCAATATTTAAAGAAATTCAACACAAATTGACTGTCAGAAACTGAACTTAAATATTTCAATATTCAAATTAGTTAAAAATGTCAAGTTAAGTTTTCAATATTTCATTTTTAATTCGTTTAATTTTGACTTAATCAGCTTACAATTGTTGCAATAAACATCATTTTAGCCAGTTGCCTGTTAGCCGGGCTTAGAAGAGACGGATAATAACCTGATTCAATTGATTAAATAATTCGATTTCGGCAGGGTTGCTGCTGGTCAAATCTGTGAGTGTACTTTCACTTGTGTGTGTGTGTGTGTGTGCCTGCCACATTTCCACACACTCCCCTTTAATGTGCTAATTACTGCTAATTAGACTTTAACATGAGAGCTAGGCAAAAAAAACAAAAAAGTGACAGCAAACACACACACGCACACACACAGGCACACACAGACACACACACACACTAATAAATTTTCGCTTGTCTTCAAAAAATAACAAAAATAAAAATTGGCTTTCCCTTTCAAAATGCGAAAAGAGACCTTCAGCGACAGCAGCAGCAGCAGCAACAACAACAACAACGACAACAACAACAACAACAGCAACAACAGCATCAGCAACGAGATTGACAGCAATTACAGCAGCAGCCGCTGATGTCGCCACAGGACATCAGCAGGCAGTCAGCCAGTCAGGCAGAGTCCTGGCCGCAGCAGCAGCAGCAGCCTTTTGACCTTTGCCGAAAAACGATGACAGCAACAACAACAACAACAACAAGAACAACAGCAGCAGCGAATTGCATAACAACAGCAACAACAAAAGCAACAGTTGAACAACTCACACGAGCAACAAATTTTGCTTGTTGTTGTTGTTCTTTGCCAAATGTAGCTGCGTATTGTTACTGTTGTTGTTGCTGCTACCATTACAATATTTGCATTGTTTTGCAATAAACGCGTGATAATTGCAAGTCATACACACGCACACACACACACACACACACACACGATAGAGGTGTTGTGCCAAGTGCAAGTGTCTGCTGCAGGCAGCGGTTAGGCAGCCAGAGTTGGCGGGGCACACAAGGTTTAAGGGTTGCTGGACGCACACGCCAGCGGCAGAGGGGTGCGGTTGCGTTGGGGTGGGGGTCGAGAGGCAGCGAGGGTTGTGGCCACTTCACTCACTGCGTGTATTGCGAATTGTTGTTGTTGTTGTTGTTGTTCCTTTCCTTTTTTTGTTGTTGTTGTTTTTTTTTTTGCACAGGCGAAAAGTAAAGGAAAAATTCGCTATTATTGTTGTTGTTGTTGTTGTGTGAAATTTTGCACAGAGCAGTTAGAGGGGCATGCAACAGGCAAATCAGTTGTGTGTGCGTGTGTGTGTGTGTGAGTGTCAGTAATTGCGTAATAGATTAATGATTCGAGTTTAGAGTTGTTTACATGGCCACAGGCCAAAATGCAACTGAAAAGGGCTCAGCGAAAGAGACAGCAACAGCGAGTGAGAGCTAGAAAGTGAAAGGGCCTTTGGGGGGTGTATTACATTATATACATACATACATATATATATATATATAATATTATTTGCTATTTGGTTTTTTCATGTGTTAATTGTTTGTTAACAAGCGCGATTGTAATATTATTATTAAAATTACAAACTCAACTCATAAATATCACTGACTGCTCGCATCTTGTGTGTTTATTATTAATTTAAGCACTTACTTTTACTTTGAATACAATTTTTCAAATCTTTGTTAGTTTGTGGACGGCTTTGACAATTAAATGAATAAATTTCTGGCCTGTTTTTGGTCTACATAAAAATAATGTTGTCTTTTTTTTAGTGTATTTTTTAATAGTTTCAATTTAGGTGTGGGAAAATCGTTGCGTCACATTTTGTGTGCAACCAACGATGTGGTGCAGGACTAAGGTACTAATTTAAGTAGGCTTTTACTGGTTTCGCGACTTGGCAAACAAAACAATTAACAATATTATAATAAGTAACGGCAGTCTTACACCTGACAAGTTATATTTTTTAATTTTTATTTTATTATTTCTGAAATTGTTTGTTAATTGCTCAAACTTAGGTGTAAGCAGATAGTTGCCATATTTTGTTACCTCTAACTGTGAATTTCCAGCCAAGTAGCCTTTTAACTGTGCCTGTTATTGGTTGTGATGTTTGGAAAGAAAGAAGTTAAACAATTGTTTACAGTAAGCACAATTTACAAGGTTTTAGCGCTCTGCCCACGTGTGCAGCTGCGCCTGCTGCTTACAGCCCTCAATGCCAGGCTGAAGCAGCAGCAGCAGCAACAGCAGCAGCAACAGCAACAGCAGCAGCAGTAGCAGCAACAGCAGCAGAAGCTAAGGCTGAACCTGAAACTTAACCCGAACGGTTCCTCAATAGCCGTCGGACAATTAAACACCTTTGCTCATTACGGCGCCTTGGAGAGCGCCTAACTGGAGGGTTGTCCTTGTGTTCCGTTCCATTGCCGGCTGGCAGTCGGCTCGTGCTCATTTGCATATTGCAGCAGGATCAATGCGAAAGGATACCGAGCACTGGGTGCCGACCCACTTCCCAAGGCGCAGGCGAAGCCGACGACGAAATTTCTTTGCATCAATTATTATAATCAAGCCCTGGCCAAGGAGGGGGGGGGGGGAGGGTATCCGCTACTACGCAAGTTGGCTACATGTACATTTGTATATATATATATATATATGTATATATATATTTATATATACATATATATATTTTTACTTGTGTAGTTTGCTGAGCAGCTGCCGAGCCAGTTTGAATGACGAGCATGAAACTTGGCAACACTGCCAAGACGCTTGATCATAATTATGATGTTGCGCCTCCTTTTGTATTGTTTTTTATTATTTAAATATTTTTATTTGTATTTTTATTTGTATTTGTATTTGTGTTTTTATTTCGTTTTGCTTTCGTTCAGTTAACTCACATTTCGCTGTGCTAAACACATCCTTTTACGCTTGGCTGAGCGCCGGACTTGTTGTCGTTTAATTGGAAATTCAGTAGATGCATTTCAGTTCTAATTACACATATACATATATATATATATATATATGCCAGATACTAGATATAAATATACACACTACAAAATTACTGTTTCAATCGAGCAATTTATTTAAACTATTTATTTAAAACAAATCTGGTAAAATTATCCAGAATAAATAAATCAAAATTATGCTCAACCATTTTGAATTCTCTCTTTCTCTTTCTCTCTCTCGATCTCTCTCTTTCTACTTCTCTGAAAAGTTGTTGGACTTTAATGGAATTTCAAGTTTGAAATAGTTATTTTTTTACAGTGCACCTAATAATTTATATACACATGTACATATATGTATACGTATGTATGTAGCTAATTGTGTGTTGTATCAGTATTGTTGCTGCCATTGGGTTATTGGATATGCCCATGCCACGGCCCACAACACAAAAGCCAGCTACAGATACCCAGATACCCAGATACTCAGATAGTCAGATACTCAGATACTCAGATACTTGGCTACTTTTGATAGTGCAAAGATCTGTGGCTATTGCTGCTGCTGCTGCTCCGTCACAGACGTCAGCTTTTGGTTTTGGTTTTTGGTTTTTGTTTTTAGTTTTGGTTTCGGGCTTGAATTACCGGCCTGGCATTCGTTTCGATCGTGTTTTGGAATTGTAAGAAGAAACAAGCGCGTGATCCATTGGACAATGGACAACGGATAATGGACGAGATGCCTTGGACATGTCTTTGCATTGCATTTTACATTCGCATTTGCATTTGCATTTAAATTAAAGCGAGAGAACAACAGCAGCAACAGCAACAACAACAACAGCAACAGCAGCAGCAGCAGCAACAGCAACAACAACAAAATTAACATAGAAAACTCATAGCTCATCATCAGAGCGAGTGTCGAATCTCGATGCCTGCTGAGGAGGCAATAGCTGAGATGGGGTGGGGGGACGCACTCAGATTTATGGCAGTTGCATATGCCACAGCGACAGGCAAAAGCGATACAATTACCAATAACAGCAACAGCAATAGATACAGATACAGCTACAGCTACAGCCACTGCTACAGGCCACAGATACTTTTCGCATTATGGATGATGCCCGTTTTGAAGTGCAATTACGATGCGTTGACTGCACCGCTTCCTGCCTGGATGTCCTGCGGGACCACAAATACCAAATGCCGTATGCCAAATGCTTGCTTTTGCCAAACCAATTTTGACCTTTTATAATTACGCAGCACCCCAGCCAAATAGTCTGATACCCTAACTATTCAACGAGGGTGGCACACACTACATCAACTCTGTTGTTCCTTCTCATCTCTCTCTCTCTCTCTCTCTCTCTCTCTCTGCAGCCCTGAGATGAATAAACTGTGAAAATGTCATAAGTTCGACTGGGTAATTATATGCCAACCAAGAGGCTAGTTGCTTACAATAGTATAATAATATAATAAGAGGATGTTATCGATAAAAAAAGAAACTCGATCTTAGAATAGTATAATAATATGATAAGAGGATGTTATCGATAAAAAGAAGAAGAATAATAAGAGGCTGCTATCGATAAAAAAGGAACTTGATCTGAGTCAATCAAGAGGCTAGTTCCTTACAATAGTATAATAATATAATAAGAGGATGTTATCGATAAGAAGATGAACTCGATCTTACAATGTTATCGATAAGATAGGAACTTGGTCTGAGGTCGAATAGAATTATTTAATTATTAATGTTATATATGAACTTTATGGAGCCTGCTTTCAGTTGCTGATTTTGCTTTCAGTTTTTGATATACTTCAATGGAGATTTGGCAGATATTTGGTAAGAGTGCATTTTGTTTGCAGGGCATTTTGAATTCGGCTTTAAATATAATTTGTGCTCCTGTCAAATGCAAATGATGCGAGTTGGCGATCATTTGAAAACCGCCCTCATTGCCAGAGCAAGCTGTTAGCTTTTTTTGGCTTGCATTTGGTAATATTATTTGTACATATTTTAATTTTAGCTATTTTGTATTTGTTTTCGTTTTGTTTCTTGTTTTTTGTGTTTTGTTTTTTGTTTTTTTGTTTTTTGTTGAGAGTGCCTTGAGCTGTTCCCACAGCTTTCTAAGTATATGGAGAGACGCAGTTGGAAATTGTTATGGCTGAACTATAATTTCTGGGGCAGTGTCTGATTACGGCGCTGACTGATTGAGGGGTGGGTGGGGCTTTGGACGGTGGGGGGGCGTGTTTCGTTCGAAACGAAACGAAACGAATCGAAACGGAAAACAACTGTAAACTGTGTCATTTGGTACGCATTGACACGCCGCTGCATGCCAAAAGATACAAACGTATCTAATAGATACATGTGAAAATCACGCATTTGCCGAGTCGAGCCGAACCGGGTCGGCCTGGGAAAGTCAATGAATTGTGCTATTGGCTTTGCTCAGCTCCCCCCTTACTCTCCGCTGCTCCTCTGATCGCATGTGCATCCATGAGATACAAAATAACAACGTGTTATGACAATGGCCAGCTCAAAGTCTGCCTCTAAAGGGTGCTGATGCCTCTGCTGCTGCTGCTGCCTCTGCTGCTGCTGCTGCTGCCTCTGCTGCCTCTGCTGCTGCTGCTGCTCGGCATTCTTTGTCTATTCTGGTCTATTAAGCAATGCGCTGCGCTGCGCCGCGTATCTTAAAGATACAAGTTAACTAATAATTAGCTAGCTGGCAAAATTGCAACCTCTTTTTTTTTGTTTTTTGGTTTTATTACTATTGTCGTTACGAAATGCGTGTGTTGTGTGTGTGTGTGTCTTGTTGTTGTTGTTGTTGTTGCCTGGGAATATTTTGTTTTTTGCCATGCATTGAATTCGATTGTTCGGTTATGTGGCCATAACTATAGGTAAGCCAGATACTTATATAGATATATATATATATAGCTGATGGAGTCACGAATGAGCCGCATACCCCTATCCTCCCCCTCCCCCCCTAGGCACAAATGTCGCTCTTGTCGCCAACTTTCAAACTTATTGTTTAATTTTGAATTTTTTTCGTTTATGGTTGCTTTGTACTTTGAGTTTTGAGTTTTGTTTTCGGCGTTTATTGCCGGCCTGTGATTTTTTTTCGGTTTACTTTTTTTGGATTTGTTTTTTTGTTGTTGTTTTTTGTGTTATTTTTGCTTATAGCCATTCGTACTTATTACGAGTATCTCAACTTTTGGCCCCACTCGCAGCTCTATTAAATTACACGTTTGGCAATCGCTCGTCGCTTGTTTTTTTTTTTCATTTTGTTTTTTCATTTTGTTTTTGTGTTTTTGCTGCTTTTTAGCTGCAATTTTCGGTAGCGTATAATGGACCACAATTTTATTGACATTATTTTAATTGGCAGTTTGTTCAGTTTGCCTGTTATGCGAGTGTGTGTGTGTGTGTGTGTGTAAGTGTGAGACTGAGAGTCATCGCATTGTTCATACGCAAGTCACTAATTGAGGTTAATGGGGTTTCTTGAAATCGTTCAAGCCACGTTTGTTATATGGCCATGCCACAAGGCTCCTCGAATAATTTGTTAGTTCAACTTTGATACGCACACATCACTAGTCAAACTATAAAAAATGAAAATATACATAAAACATAATAATCACATTTAATAATCACAATCATATTGCATATATATTTATTCATATTTTTCTCAACTCTTATGATTTTTCCATTTTTTCTTTTTCTTTTTTGTTTATTTGTATTTTGATGGCTTTAACAATGGAGATCTCTTGGCTAACAAGCAAAATTGTTTGCAAATTTTTGTGTGGTTTCATAAAAACAAAAACGCAGTTTCGATTGAAATTTTGTTTGTTTGTTATGTAACCAAGATATGCATTAATGTGGCCATGGAGGCCGTGTCGAACACGTAAACGATTGAAAATGAAAATGTTAAGAACAATGTGACCAATCCATAAAATGTATATGAAAGCGAGTTTGGAACAGGAACAGGAAGAGGAAACTTAATGTGGTTAAAATAAAATGCATGGAAGTTGAAGAGTTGAAATGAATTATGTGCAGAATCATTTTTATTATGCTTCTCTTCTTTGATGGAACATAAAACCCGAAAAACATTAAATAACTATTTGCCAGTTGTTTTTTGTTTGACAGGCCCACAGATAGAGAGAGAGAGGGGGGCAGACATAGAGAGCGGTATCTGTGGCCAGAGGCAGGCGGCTGCCTACTTCAGGCATCGTTGCCAGTTTGCATCATTAATTTGCATTAATTCCGAATCAAGAAATGTGTGCAATGCTTTTCATTTCGTTTCCTTGAATCGAATTACAACAATCGAGCATATGTGTGACAGACAGCAAAGGCAAAGGCGAAGGCAAACAGGATTTGAAACTGGAACAGGCACATGCACTGCTAGGCAGAAGCTGAAAGGAGCACGTCTTGTCAGGCGTTGCCTAATGACATTTTTGAGGTTGACAGCAAAGGGTTTTTACATTTTTATACAATATATACATATATATATATGAATATATATATATATGAATATATATATATATATGTGTGTGTTGGAACACGCATATGACATTTGTTTATTTGCATCATTTACCTTATTTTGGTCGCTGTTGCTCTTCGAGGCAAACTGGAGCGAGTCGCAGACGCTGCAAAGTATGCTACGGAAAAGTAAAGGATTATTAATGATGCCGCTGACAAGTGAAGTGGCAAAGTCGCAGCCAGTAAAACCAACACAAAACAAGCAAAAAGAAAAACAAGATGAAAGGAAACCAAATACACAAATATTAGTCACATTCGCAGCCACAGACGACTGTCTTCTGCTCTGCTCATGTTGTCCTTCGGCTTTTGCGCATGTGATTTATTGGCATTTCAGGCATTTAGCGTGCCACGCTGCAACAACAGTCTTCAGCTGGAGATTAGCATAAGCCAAAGTCATTTCATTTGGCTAAACAATTTGTAATATTGATTAATGCCTTCTGCTGCAATCGGCGACTCGAGAGGACCAACAAGTGCGTGAGGCAGCCCACGTAACTGGCTGGGATGGGGGGCTCCCCATTCCCATTTCTATTCCCATTCCCATTCCCCTTTCTGCTTTCTGCTTTCCCACTTTCAATGCAACAGATACAAAACTAATGCGATACACTTAATGCAGTCCATTGTTTGCCCCCCTCTTGTGCCACATTTGCATATGTATGCATTGCATTCATGGAGAACAACCTTCTATTGCCACTCGGTGGCAAGCAGGCAGTCAGGCAGTCAGGCAGGCAGGCTGGCGTGAGAATTGCCGTGTCCTTGAAGCGCTCGATAATATCGCATTATGCACGTCCCCTACACTCGCCCCTCCCCCCGTCCTTCACACTAGGATACAGCGCTCAACAGTTCGCCGTTCGCAGTTTTAGGGGCTGCTTATGCGCAGCTACGCATCGCCATCGATAGGGGCAACAAGTGGGAGGCGACGCCATCCTATGCCACGCGGAGGCACACAATGAGAACTGCACATAGACTGGCACTTAACTTGAATATACCACGTGAGAGTCAAGAAGAACTAGATGATTTTCCTATAAAAAAGAACAGCCAGAAAAATATATTTGAGATGCAAAAGTATCTGTGAGATACTTTCAAATAATGGAATATCTTTGATATATTTGAATGCAACATACAAAAATAACTTTTAATATTGAACGACATCAAAGTAAAGTTGAGATTAAAAAGTATCTTTCAGATTTGACATACGAATATGACGATGAGTCAAGCGCGGCATCTATAAGATAAACGATATTTGTACATTGTGAATATACCCATTAGCGGAAGCATCCATCGAGTAGAGGGTATCGCAAAAACAAACAACGACAGGCTCAACATGCTCATTATTAACTACTAAATAACAGTGGCAAACAGAATTTGTGCCGCAGTCGGAATCGGAATTGGCGTCGCAGTAAATGCCAGAGTTTGGTGTCGGCGACGTAGACGCAGCAACTGCTGGCAACTGTTGCAACTAACGAACGGGCGGCATATGCACACGCTTCACCATTTGTATCTCATAGATATATACACAAGCAGACCGCGCGCGGCAGCAACTGCAATGGCAACACACACGTAGGCCAGCTAACTGCTTCTGGTGCGGGTGCGGGTGCGAGTGCGGGTGTGGGCTGCCTACAGAATTGGTAGCTCGACTAACGGTGCATTTTGCTATGCAGCGCGCAAAACTTTTTGCCCAACAACAACAATGATGATGATGACGACGACCTTTTCAAGCCCAAAGCGCATCGTTTTATCAGCTCTTGGCAAATCTGCAGCGCTGCAGTAACTGCCAGACCCTGCCCCCCCTGCCACCTGCCCCCTTACCACAACCCCAACCCCCTATACACACCCAGCACATTTAGCTGGCTGCAGCGGCTGCACTTTGCATTTTGCCATTGCACTTGCCGTTGGAAATTAATTTTCGTGCAACAGCCGGAGCTCTAGAACAATAGGCAAACAGCCGCGACTGAGGCTTCAACAACGACTACAACTTGTAGATAACTCCTGACCCCCTACACCCAACGCGCCCCTTTCCCCCCACCCGAACACAGGCAGTGCAAACCAATGCATAGTTTTTGGGGCCTACTTGCAGTTAGAGACACACACACACACACACACACTCGCACACACTCGCACACACAGATAGTACTCAATAAAAAACCGATGCGAAATTCACACACGTATTAAAGTGCGCGTGCTCGTTGCTTGTGGCTTGCTTCTGTTGTTGTTGTTGTTGTTGTTGTTGCTTTTATTATTGTTATTGTTGTTGTTGTTTTTTGTTTTGTTGCATTTTTTACTGGTTAGCCAAATAAAATGCAAACTACTTGTGTATAGCTATATCTATATCTATGTACAAGAGGTTGCCGCGGGTCTAACTCTAATCGTGCCCGATCTTGATCTCAGTCTCGATCCGTAGAGTCTAACGGTAGTTGGGCTCTTGCCTCATCTACCACATACACATTTCTCATGGTCATATGTTTCCTGACGCGGGTGTAGATTGGGTTTATTTAATCAATTTTTATACACTTTTAGATGCTATTCGAATTTGGTCGTAATATGTGAAGGAAACCTCTCCGATTTGGATCATCGGATTACCATATCATATCGTGACCAGAGGAACAATCGATTGAATGATTTGTTCTTCTAAAAATAGTTACCAAGCTATTCGAAGCAATCTCACAAAATATTCGAGTGCTTAAGTTGGAGCACTATTCATGTTGTTGCCAAAGCATCAGTCGAAAGATGGAATAAATGTGGAATATTCAATTCAAAATCAACGATCCTTTGTGGATATAGTAACTGCATTTCAGCTAACTTTCTAAAACTATTTAGGGTTCAGTTGTTGAGATGCGCTTTCATTGAAGGATCGAATAGATTTCGCTGTAATACTTTGTATCTATGCATTGAAGGGTATTTTCACAGTTTTGGTTTTGGCATTGAAGAACTTGAATTGATTTCGTTATCATAATCATAATCAGAATCATAATAACCGATCTGTGTATGGCTTGAGATGCACAGCTTTGTTTTCGGCAAACAAATGGCAACAACTTCAGCTGCCGTTGGCTGAAAGATTAACATATGAAAACGAGTTGATGAAACTGCTCCAAAACACGGGCTCGCCCATTTCCCATTCTGCATTCCGCATTCCGCATTCTGATCAATCAATAGACAGGCGTTGGTTCGGTTCGGTGCGGTTCGGTTCGGTTCGGTATGTAAATGCTGTGAGAGCTGAGAGCTGAGATCCTGAAATACCTCGATCTACGCCTGTCAGTGCGGTATTGAGACTTTTGAGTTATGAAAAGTAACTTGGAGTCGCCCAGTGCCTGCATTTATAATTATGAGAAAATTGCCGTCCAGCCGCTTGCTCTCTCTCTATCGCTCTCTCGAGATCTCTCTCTGTCTCTGTCTGTTTTGAAGGGCAGACATCTGCACCCATTAGGCATATGCAGCAGCTTTGCATGAAATTTTCGTTTCATTTGAAATGAACGAAAATAATGAAAATAAATAATATCCGTTGCATTGATATGCAAATGTATCGGCCGCGGCAAGGTGAAGAAGACGCACACGGAAATGTATTGAAAGCAAAAGCAAAAGCGAAAGGTGAGGCAAGCTGAGGGCATATATCTAAAAGTAAAGGTAAAGGTGAAGGTAAAGGAAATCAACCCTCGAACAAATTCAGATTATGATTATGCAAATTGTCGCACAACTGGCGGCTGCAAGATCCTCAAATCGTCAGTTTGTCGCACCGATCTCAACAGTGGAGTTCTTTGGCCTCTGAAGGGGTTGTTTCCCTCACACAGAAGGGTTTTTCTTTAGACCAAATTTGCCAAAAATTGAATCGATTGTGCGCATTGTGCGATTTGCGACATTTGAAGTGGCATTTGCGGTAATTGATAGGAGTTGCCAAATACCCAACTGCTTATCTCTCTCTCTCTCTTTCTTGCGTTTTGTCTCTTTCTCTCTCCGTTTGTCTATTTATATATTATATGCATATATCAGTGAATCGCATCGATTTGCCACCGATCGATTGCAGTTGCTGAAATAAAAGGGTTCGTTTGCCCATTGTTCTTGCAAGCGATTTGTGCGAAAATTTGCCAGGCAAAAGAATGCAAAGTTGGCACAACAACAAAATTTGTGCAACACAATCGTAACTCTCTCTCAGTGAAAGGGGTGAAAGCCGATCCATGTCAAGGGGTCAAATGGCAATAGCGATATTAACCACGCGCGAGAAATGATCAAGGGATACACATTTCCATTATATTCACATTGTTAACAACTTCAACAACAGTTAAGATTTTGGTGTTTATTGTTAACAGAACAGAAGCCGATGGCTTTCATTAGGCGGTTGACCACAACTAAGCTACACAATTTTCAACTATTTCTCACTCTTACCATGTATTTAAATTCAGATCGCGTAATATCCTAATACTATTTAGCACATGTTCAATTTTAATGTGGCCAATTGTGCAAAATATCGATAAAGGAAATTTATTGGTCAAGGCCCATCCAGCTCTGTAATCAGCTGGTGGGAAATATACTTAAATATATTTTTACTTTATTTTATTTTATTTATTGTCAACTAAAATCAGTCGATACAAAAAATATACAAAAAGTAAGAGATTAAATTTAAAATAAGATTAAAATTATAAATAAATTGAAAAATACGAAATATTTATAAGATGCAAAATATATCATGCAAAATGGTCCAACATTTGTTGCATGAATTGGGGAAAACCCAGAAAAAAACCCAATCAGACCAAGAATAATTAGTAAGAAAAAAGTTATTCCCGAGATAGGACATTTAAAATTGAGTTTTTAACTATAGAAATGGAGGACTCTGAATTGATTACATGGTATAGTTTGTTATAATCATTACAGAGTACTCGAAACGGAATAATAAATAATAATAAAGGAATAATTAGTAGTACGGGAAAGTGGGAAGAAATAGCGAGACGGTCTAGAGGGAACTGAAAATTGTGTTTAAGTAATTTACCTACAAACATAACTCCTAGCATAACCCGAAGGTTAGTTGGGGATGGAAAATATGAATATATATAATATATAAATATTTAAATATATTAAATGCATTCCAGCTGTGTATCTTTTTCATCTATCTTTTCCAGTTATTATCGAAACGAGTTCTTTGTAATATTTTGTACTGGATATATAGATAGTATTTCCACAGTCTGTCAACGTCTTGGAAATGTTGAATATTATTTTTAAAAGTTGTTACTTCAGCTGTATTCAATTTGGAAATGTTCACGCATACTTGCACCGCATATACATGTATATATATACACATATTTGTAAAGTATATACATATTTACATATTTATTAGTTCGAGTAGTTAGTTATTCGATATACTTATTTTAGTCACCCCAAAGCGCAAGTGTGCATAAAAAACCCCCACCGAGTCATTTTGTTGCCACACTTGACCACGCCAAGTCAGCAGAGGGCTAACACACACACACACACACATGCATAGACTTACACAATACACCTCTGGTCATATAAAATGCTAATTTATAACTAAAACCGATCTATTAACTTGAATGTCAAAATAAACGCGACCAACCCTCGTGAAATGAAATTCATGGCCAGTTGCCGGTTGCCTGTTGGTAGTTGGTTGTTTGGTTGTTGGTAATAGCCAAGAGTCCAGAGAGAGTTTTGGGCAATTGGCGGGTTGGCTGCTTCGGAGCCAGGCTCGTATGTATATGCCACCATTGGGTGTCATTTGATTAGCATAATGCAACTATAAATGTGCCATAGCTTATTTTTACCAATAGCCAAGAGCCTATGCCCATGAAGCAAGCAGGGGTGGCGTGTGTGGTGCGGCTGGCTGGCTGGGGAGTGCTGGTGGTGGTGGTGGTGGGGGTGGTGGTGGTCATTTGGTCGACTCGCTTCAGTTGGTAGTTGACATTGCCTGATATACACATTAAGCGTATTTTATTAGTGTAAATGTTGACGTTCGGTTATTTGTTCGAGCCATGAACACGCCAGGTGAAAATGCCAATAGAAATTGAAATGGATATGAAAATGGAAATGGTCACTGGAAATGGAAATGGGCACTGGAAATGGCCTCCGCCGCCGCCGCCGCCGCCGTTGTTCCGCAGAGCCGCATAAACAACTGTAATTTGAATATTTATTACATTATTAGCGCACGTTCTGCTTAACATTTACAGTTCGTTGTTTTCCCATATGTTTGGGGCCTATTTTCATGAACGTTAAAAGTCAGAGAAACCAATCCCAATTCCTTGTAGACATGGCCATGCCCATTGACTTTATTGAGCCAGTATTAGGCGATGGTCATTAAGGCCAAAAAAAATAAAGAAAAAAAAAAACAGGCAGGCAACTTGGCCGTTAATTGCGGCCCAGGGCTTGGCCTGCCTGAGTTTCCCCCCACTACTCCCCTGCCATTCCCCGCGACTGGCTTATCACTCGCTTTGTATCTTTGTCATCTTTTCAGCTGCCAGTTGCTTTTTTTCCTCTTGTTGTTGTGGGTTTTGTCATCAGATCATTTGTTGTGCTCTTCTAGTAAAATTTATTGGCTGCTCGACGGCTCGTCGGATCGTCGGATCGTCGGCTTGGCTGCCTTGTTCGCCAGCTACGTGATCATCCATAAAGGTGTAATAATTTTTATTAAGTTCACTTTGCTGCTATTCCCCCCAAATCCTTCTCTGTCCCTGTCCCTAACACCGCACTCAGTCCCTGCCCGGGACACCTTATGACTTATGCGTGCGCTGCATTCGTGCAGATGACGATGGGAATCTTTACGCAGAATTTGTGACTTCAACTTCAACTCCAACTCAATTTCCACTTCAATTTCAGCTTTAGCTGATGCTGCCTCCCTTGCTGCTCCGGCTAGTACACGAGCTTTGGCGACAACCCAAGCCAAGATGCGGTTGGCACGTGTCGGCATTTCAACGTCTCGATCCGCACAATTGTTTGGCTATCGATTTTACTCCATGTGCCCCAGCCAAGTTGCGATCGACGTGGCAGAGATAACTTCAACTCAACTTTTGGCCAACAACAAACGACCCGCAATCATTTTAATACACTATTCCACAAAGGTTCAAGTACAAAGAGCGACTTGCTTCGAGTTATATCTTTATATATTATATATATATATATATATATATATATATTCCTGATCAGTCGATTCAGTCATGTTCGTCTGTTTTGAAGCTGTTTTGATAAAACTTTCCTTATCAGTTTTTATGAACAACTTTTTTGTTTAGGGTTTTCACATTTGGGCAACAACTCAACGAGATCGGACAACTATATCATAACAGCAATCGGTCAGTTATTAAAATAGATATTGTAATTTTGGAAAATTTTGCATACTTGACTCTGGAGTTTGTAATCTTTGCCAGTTCCTTATAGAACATAATTTTAATTTGATATTGTGTGTCTCACAAAATTGAATAATCTTTTGAAAAATATTATTTTAATAATGAGAAGTAAAATAAATATAAAATTTTAATCTGCAATGTTTCCCAGTTCAATTTTAAATTTAAACATAACAAAGCTGTCAAGTCTAACTTAACCTAACCTCAGCCCTTTTTTGGATATAGCAACACAAGTACCCCAACCAAGTCTCTTATACTCTCTCTTCATAAGAAAATGAACCCAATATATAAAATTGTAATTTATATACTGATCATTGTCGTTCTTTAACTGTGATCTCTTCCTAAAATGTCATTTAATTCGCTTCCAAAACAATTTCTTAATTTGGTTGGATTTGCAGACTCTCAGCTAACCAACCAAAAAAACAAATTTTTCTTAATTACTTTTCGTCAGTTGTCTAATAGCCAAATTCAGCTGGCAATATCGCTCGGAATTCTTGACATGAGCACAAAGGAACAGCAGCAAGAACAACAACGGCAACTGGCAACATGAACATATATAAATTCACCGTCAACTTAACCCCATTTAACACTTGTATGCAGAGAGCACCCCCGGCCGAAGGCTTGTCAGAGGGGGGTGGCTTGTTATCACCATTCAATAATAAAATGCACATGACCAATTGGTGGTAACAGCTCATGGAGTTGGCCAAGTCAAGTAGTCAAGTAGTCAAGCAGTAGTTGTGGGCCAAAACGAGCGCTAGAAAAATGACTTCAATTAACAGTTCGGCTGACCAGTGACTAACCAAAAATGGTTGGCAGCTTGCACAGGACACGCACACAGGTCGCCGGGGGTTGAAGGGATGAAGGGTTGATCGCACGAATTGTTCACGCAGGGGGTCAAAATCGAAGAAGCGGCGGCTCCATCTGGCGGCCACCACAAGAACTATGGCGACGCTTTAACTAAATACTCACACTCCAAACTCTGTCTGTGTGTGCGTGTGTGTGTGCGAGTGTGTGTGTGTGTTACCTGAGCTGTGAGGGCTTATCGATTCGCATAAATTAATTTTCATTTAAAACGAATACGAATACGAAATGCGAATACAGCGAATAAAGTCAACGACGGCTGTGCGGCAATTTTATACTAATAATAACAACAACAACAACAACAGCAGCAACAAAAGCTAACGATAATAGGCAGGTACATAGCTACAAACACTCGCACATACACACACACACATACACATACAGCTTTTGTTTGCATATAGCGCCAATATATGACGAAAGCGCCTTTGCCTCTGCCCGTCGCACATTGCATGTGAAAACTCATTCATTACTTTTGTTAAAAAGGCCAAATTTAGCGGCGACGGGCAACGACAACGACAACAACGACAGCAGCAACAGCAACAACAACGAAGCTGCTGATTCTACAGTGGAACCCACCTTAACCACAAAGTGTTTATAAAAAGCCACCTCTTCGATTTAAGCCAACATTATCGATAATATACAAAATGCAACTGGAATCTGTTAAGCTACAGTTTTAGGCAAGGATCAAAGATGATAATCACTAACTATTGGACATAACGATGGCTTAGGGACACCCATACTGCAAAAGGATAATATGAGTGCCTCAAAAACAGCTAATTAATAATTAATCATAGCATAGATTTGAGTTTTTCCTTTTATCTTTTTCTGAGCATTTTTAAGGATTTATCCTGGTAAAGTTAGCAATTGTGCCCATTGTGCTTCGCTGGGCAACGGCATGTGGAACGCATACAATTCATATGCAAAGCTACACAGACACTCATGGGACATATGTACATACATACGTATATATGTATGTATGTAGCACATATGTAAATATATGTGTGTGTGTGTGTGTGTGTGTAGAGACATATATATTTGTATGACTTTGTATATGGTATAAACTTGACTAAAAGGACTCGAGGGAGATATTAATCTACTTTTTTTCTTTCTTTCGGTACGCGCCAGTAAACAGCCAAAGCCAAAGCCAAAGCCAAAGCCAAAAACGTTTCATTCACTTCGTTCATTATTATTACCAACTATTCGCGGTTGTTGTTGCTTTAACCTGATACCGAAACCAAAACTGAACGAAGCCCAAACTAAGTAACACACACACACGCGCGCGCACACACACACACACACACACACTCAAGGAGGCAGTCGTCGTCATTTTCACCAGTTTTCAGCTGCTTTTAATTTTCATGGCACGAGCTTTTCTCAGTTTGGCCTTTTGTTTTGCTCCTTTCAGGCAGCGCTCTTAACTTTTATTGTTAACATGCAATTCATTTATTAATAATATTCATATGTCAGTGGTGCATGTGTAGCAACAACCACTACCACCGCCACCACCACCATCACCAGCAGCCAACCCACATCCCCTCACTCTGGTAACTAAATGGTTGAGTGTGTGTTTGCATTGTGAGGGTTGCCATTAGCCAGTTTAGTTGGCCAGTTTTCGCCCTATGAGCAAATGTCATGAGTTAATAAGAATTTAGTAAAAAAGAAAATCAATCTATGAAATACATTCTGGGGCACATTTTTATAATGCGATTTACATTAATGTTAAATTAAATTTAATTGATTCGAATAATTTGTAATAACTTAATTAATTTTCGTATATAAATAAGTTTAAAGTTGCTGACTAAAAGTTAGCTTTTCTTAAGCAACAAAATAAATCAATTTTCGACTAGCCTTTGCTTCGGGAATAATATTGCCTAGAAACTATTTCGAAATGTTCTTGGAAGGTCAATGGAATGATTCCGATTTTCCACTCTTATATACATTCATAAATATTTATATATATATATAATATGTATACGTATATGTATCAGATACATATATCTGTATATGTATATGTATATGTATATGTATATTTATATCTGTATCTATATCTATATCTATATCTATATCTATTTCTATATCTATATCTATATCTATATCTATATCTATATATATCTATATCTATATCTATATCTATATCTATATCTATATCTATATTGATATCTATATCTATATCTATATGTATATGTATATCCATATGTATATGTCTGCTTAGTGTTCATATATAGACGTCCACATAAGACTCATATCAACTTTATTTCATTTTGCCAAGCGTTAGTCAGTAATTCAGCTCGGAGAGTAAAAAATTACTTAATTGTTGTCATAAACTGTCGACGGCGGCGACTAAGTTGAAGCTAAAGTGGCACTTAGTACAGTCAGAGCTAGCAGTATGCTGCCGCACAGTGGATCGGAGGTAAGGGAAGCATATGAATTTATTCACTATCAAAATTTTCATATTTCGAAATCAGTTGAAAAACAAAGAGGTAAACATATTTTTCAGGCATAGCATAAAAAAACAAATTTGTTATATATGGAATATACAGATCATTCTTCTAAAGAGATATTTGCAAAAAAAAAACATTCAATATCCGAATCTGAAAAACAAAATTTTTTTTCCAGAGACTGTGTTTTTGTAAGTAAACGCTTAAGAAAGAAAAAAAAGAGCCAAAAAATGGACAGCAACAACAACACTAAAGTTGACAGCTAACAAAACCGTAATCATAATAATAACTGAAAACTGGTTGTTAATAATAATATTTTATTATTATTGCATTACTTGGTAATGATTTATTTTAAAACTTGTTTCAGTTTCACACACTTACTCAGAGCAGCAAAAAGGCAGAGAAGATGACACAAACTATTGTCTTATATATTGCGTCCGATAAATAAGTTATACATATGTATATGTGAAAGGTATTTGAGAGCAATCGTTTTTTGTCCTATTAAATATATATACAAATTCTTCCTCTTAAATATTTGTCAAAGCAAGGATTATACTTTCCACTTCGTTATTTTGGGTTCTAATCTTATTTTGAATAGTTTTTTAAAGAAAGTTTGCATTTAAATTCAATTGATAAATACTGCTTGTCAATTTGAATTTTATTATATTATATATATAGGTGAATATGTATACCAATTTACATGTATGTGAAAGGGAAAAACTTTTCTTTAAGATTATTCTTTTTTCAACTTTATATAATAACTATTTCAGCTTATCTTAGTGAAGAAAGTTCAGATCCAAATTTAATCTATCGTAAATTATACCTTGCCAATTTCAATTTAACTTCCCTTTATATATGCGTGACATTGGTAATATTGAATATTGAGCTGGGTTTCTTCGGAACATCCTCTCATATCATCATCGCATGTTCATTAGTTCTGCCAAACAAATTTCAGTGTAATTTCAATTAGTTGCTGTTTTGGGATGGAATGCGGGATTCTGGCTACTTACTGCAGTCGCATTATTTTTGTGTCTTTTATTTATTTATTTACTTTTGGTCGAGGAGCGGGAAGGAGAAGTCGGGATGGGGACGGGGCGTGTCGGGTGGGTAAGGCATTTTGAATTGCATCATAAATTCAATTCAAATAAAGTTAAATTCACATTCACTTATTCATGCAGCCACGAGTCGTGCTTGAACCGATCTTAATTGAAATTTTGTGATCTTGCCTCTCAAAATCATCGTACACATGTATTCGACACAATTCCGTACACTTCTCTCTGTTCTGTTTGTTTTGCGTTTTAATCAGGAAGTTTTTAATTGCGTCGTATATTTCAACCGGCAGCTAACCATATCATCAAGACTACAACCTACAAAGCCCCTCCTCCCGACGGTCAGAAAATAAACCAAAAAAAAAAAAAAAAAACCCAAAACCCGAGAACCAACCTATTCCGCATCACTCCGCCCTCTGCGTGTGGCGTCATTTAATTGAATTATTTCGAACGACTATAATAATAACAATGACAACAACAACAATGAGCAATGGAAAAAACGTCGTCAAAAAATCAAAAGATTTTTTACTCACTGTTTGTTTTTTGTGTTTTTTTTTGTTGCCTGTCGTGTATATAATTAATTTTTAATTTGACTCGCAGAAATTGGGTAATAAAAATTGTAAGATTCAGCAACAGCACACGCTCCCCACCACCCCACCTCCTCTCCCAATGCTCCAGCCTCCAATCCATTCCAAAGTCGATCCCCTGGTCAGCCACAAGGCAAAGAAAGAAAAACACAACAACAACATGATAGAAAAGGGGAGAAACAGTTGCCGTCTTTGTTTGATTTGCCTTTGCACCCTTTTGCCATTGCTCAATGCTGTACTGCATTGAGGAGCTCTCGCTCACACTCGCACTCACACACATACGCGACGTCTCTCTTGGACATTGTTTCATTGTGTGTGTGTGTGTGTTTGTGTTTTTACCGTTTCGCTTTCTTCGATTTCTTTGCCTTGGCAATTTTCTTTACCCATTGCTTTGCATTATTAAAAAAAGTAAACAGCGACATTTTTTTCTATTCTTTTTTTTTTTGCGTACTTTATTGTTAATTTTTAAAGAAGGCAATGTGCAACCCCTTCCATCCAACCACCCACCCAGCCACCCAGCAACAACAGCAGCTGCTGCTGTCCGGCACGCAAAAATTATTATAATTTTTGTTGCTGGCTGTTATCCGGTTCGACTTCGAGGTCGGGTTGATTTTTATAATTTCTTTGGTTTTTTGTTATGTTTACCGTTTGGTTATTCCTTCGGCTGCTTACGCCTTTGACTTGCTGGATAATCGTCTTCGATATGCCTCGACTTCGACTGCGACTTCAACAGCGGCGGCGACTGCGACTGCGACTTTGACGGAAACGGAAACGTAGCCAAAATGCGACGCCCTGCAGCCGTCATCGCCATCGCCGTTGCCAGCCCTGTGCCATCCCATCATCCCCCCCCCAAATCAGCAAGTTCCTTCACTGTGCCTGGTCCTCAAGCTGTTGTAATTTTTTTGTTGTGAACAATAAAAATATTGTATCCTTTTTTTTTTATCCCACAAAAAATCAAAGGGTGCAATATGCCGCTCAACATTGTTGACGCCGTCGTCCTTTTTAAGCTCTACACACTATATCCCCATAGCCCCCCCCCCCCTCCCCTCCCCTCACTCTGGCCATCCCCACATTATCCTTTGCGACTGTTGCTGTTTAGTAAAAACTGCGGCCGCGGCCAAAAACACTGGCAACCATTTATTGTAGTTGCTTTTATTGTTGCCGGCTCGTGTTTTCATTTTTATAAACTTTCAATAATTTTTTACTTTCAGCCATTGCCTGTGGCGCTACACCAGAAAACGCACAGCATTTGAGAATCTGCCCAAATCGTGCCGCAGTCAAAATTGGCCCAACATGCCATAACTTATTACATCAAAATATGTACATATTTTTGATTGGAAATCATCTAACTAACTTGATTTGGCATTATAAATATTACTCACTTTGGCAAATATTAAATTTATTTGAACCATTTTGTCTTTTCATTAAAAATTATTTATGTGAACTCTTTTTATCGCTGCTGCCTTTGAAAAATATATTTATACATTTACAAAAAAATAATATTACAATTTAAGGCACAAGATTTTCAGCTCTCAATTTGAGTGAAATTTCTGGAAAATAAAAGTAATTTTCATATTTTGTTTCTTGTTTTAATAGTTGATTTATTGATTTTGGTGTGGATTCTGGTTGAAGGGCGCTGCATAGTCGACTATGCCCTTAGGTGCGCATACTGTGTTGAAAATTTGTCTAAGATATTGTTACTCACGTCTCTGCATTTTTTTTCTTATTAATTTTGGTGCAATTTTTCGTCCTTTTCGCTGGCTTTCCTTGTCGCTTTCGCCCCTTGCAACCCAATCGAGTGACGCCATTGTGGTGCCCCTTTCTAGCTCGTGTTGTTGTTTATTACTGTTGCTGCCTTTAGCTTATCGTAATTGATTTGGCGTTGTTTTCATTCTTTTTTTTTTTTTTTTTAGTTCTAGCAAGGCGGCTGGCATTAATTTCTATATTGAATCCTTTTATGTACTCGCCAGACAGAGAATTTCAGCGAATACAGAGAACTGCTAGCCATACACATACAAATATTTCTAGTACATAGTATTTTGTTGTGCAACGGTGACCGGGGAGTGGGGAGTGGGGAGCTGTGGCTGCGGCTGCGGCTGTGAAGTTAGCTGCATTGCGTGCCGATTGTGTTTGCGTTTCTTTAAGTATTTTCCGCTGCTGGGGTTCCTCTTAAATTGTCAGTTAAGCGACACTCGAATTACTTGCAACAAAGCAAGCGAACTTCGATTCGGTTCCCAGCAGCAAACTGCAGCTAAGAAAATGGTCAACAGTAATTACATGTTACAAATATTGAATCTATCTCTCTCTCTCTCTCTCTCTGTCTCTCTGTCTCTCTGTCTCTCTTGCTCTCTTTTGCATTGAACATTCACAGAAAATGCTGAGGAAGTTGACATTAAACAGAGTCAAAAAACAAAAAAACCCAAAGAAAACAATAGTCGGAAAACAAACGATGACAAGCGGCCAAAAAGTCAAATACATGAAAATTACAAGAAAAATAAAAATAAAATTAAATAAAGTGAGAAAAAAAAATGAGTGAACAACCCAAGAACAACAATCAAGCTGAAGCAACAGAAGGGAAATAGAAAAGACATTCAACGCACAATCTCTGCAGTCCCCCACACTCAACCATATTCTAAGTATATATCATATCACATCGGGGCAGAGCTCACGATTTTTTAATTGTGGTATGAATTGAGTTGGGCTACATTGAGGCTGCCATCGACTTACTGTGACTATTACTTTGGCATTCGGAAGTTGGCATTTTTACTTAGTATTATGTACTATTATTGTTATTATTTTAGTTACTGTCGCTGCGGCAGCGGCGGCCTTAAACAAACAGAAAGTTGCACGCTCCGACTGTAATGGGCCCAGCAGAGGCGTGAGGAAGGCTTGGACGGTGGCTTGGGGAGCGGCTCTCGTGGGCATGATAGCAAAGATAGCTTGTAGCCACCTTTCTACGCAACCACATCCGGCATTTGTGTGAGTGCAAGACTTACGCTCCCACTCATGAAAATGCTTAAAAACAACAAGAAGTTGGGACAGCTGTTTAAGTCACGCTGAAGATAATATACCCTCATAGAAGACGTTGCTCACATATAAAGTTCAGTTTAAATTTATATATATACTATATATATATTTATATATATTGTATTGTAGGCGCACTAACAATTTAAAGATATGAGCTTGGTAGGTATATCTGACAGCTAAAAACTGATCTATTGATTGGCTATATCGACTCGACTGCTGATCAATACAGGAGTTGGAGATGTCTTTTGCAATGCTTGCCACACTTCACGACGCAATTGTAGTACTCCGCTGCAAGGGCATGCAGAAGAAGAAAAACAGACTCTGACCGAGCCACTAAGCGAGTCTGAGAGAGCGCGAGAAAGTTCAGTGGGTCAACTTGGTAGTTGAGTTTGCGGCTCCAGATTCCGCTCCAACATCAATTACAGCTTCAGCTCCGGCTGTGGCCAGGCTCTGTCCCTGTCCCTGTCCCTGACCCTGTCTCTGGCTGTCCTGTGCTTGCGTTGATGTTCATCTGTCAAATAGCTGCAAGGGTTTCAAGTCAAGTAGCAAATATGTATAACGAAACTTGCAACATTCACTTCCCATCTACTGCTATGCAGCCTGCACACCATTTGAATTATATCCCACTTGGCCACATAGTCAGTTATATGGCTTTAGATAAATGTGTAAGCTTTATTTTCTGCCTCCACATCCATGTCCACTTTAAAAGTTTACTTAATAACACTTGCTCGGACATCAATATCAAATAACTGCTAATTTAATCTTGGTTGAAATTTGAATAGCTGCTCAATTTAGTTTTTCTTTTAAGTTTGGACACTTCAAGTATCGTTTTCTATAGTTTTTTTTTATTACAATTTGCATGTCGTCGAATTTGACAAACACCTGTCAAGTTGTAGAAATTACTTTTTTTTTGTTCTAAGTCTCAGCACGCTCTTATTCGCGTTGCTTGCATAACATTTTTTGTTTCATTGTGTTTCCCATTTTTTTTATTTATTTTTTTTTGTATATTTGGTTGAGTTTTTTTCTATATTTTTTTTTAGCACCTTGGAAAGAGAGTTCGAGGGTCGCGCTGGCTGCCCACCGGAAGAGGGGGGAGCGACTATGACTTGGTCCTAAGTCCATCAATCATCAGTCACATTTCGAGCAGCGCAGCGGCGTCGTGCACTCAACGTAACATTCAAATCAATCAAAAAAAAAAAAAAAAAAAAAGAACGACAAGGCAGCGACGACGACTTCTAACTGTTAAAGCGAATTGGCAGCCCAACCGGCCCATTCCATTTATGCAAAACCAAAAAAAATAAATAAATAAATAGAAGCAGAACATACCAAAAAAAAAAGAAGAAGAAAAAACAACAAAACGTAAAAAAAATAATTTTTCATCGAATATGTGAAAATAGCGAATATGTGTTGCAAGCTGATGAAGTTGTTCGGACTCAAGCTGCCCCAACTCTCCTTGCCCCCCCCCCCTCTCTCTCTCTCCCTCTGTGTCTCGTTTTGGCTTTGGTATGATGACTAATGTGCACGGTTGCTGTTGCTAGTGTTCATGCTGAAGGGGGGGAGGAGAGGGAGTAGGATTTGGGGTGGACATAATGTTCATATGGCGTGCGTTGCCAACTGGCACGAAAAGTTCCACACTGGCCCAAGTGGCTGCAACTCCACCCAATGATCAATAGCAATTTTGGAATCTTGCTTCTAGGGATTGTATATGGAATATATATGAAATCTTATCCATCGGCTCGGATATACATACCAATTCAATCCTTCAGCTATTTTACTACAGAGAGGAACGACGCGGCTGATGAGCACGCGAGAATGGGGGCTGAGAAGCCCATAACAGGGCCAGAACCGTTTTGTGGCATGGAAACCCTCACAATATGACTGCAACTTAGAAACGAAGAAAGCCAGAGGCGACAACGGAGCTGGGCAGAGAGACCAGGACTCCGACAAGCCAGATGTATTTTGGGTGGCTATAATCATAAGCGATTTATATCCATGGGGAAGAACGGGCTTAGGATACTCACCGGTCTATTGACAGCACATTTTAGGCTGAGCAATCATCGAACTAAACTAGATATTTATAGCAGCGAACGATGCAGGTTATGTGTCGCCTTAGCCAGGAAAAGATACAGCATCCTAGGATGCATGTTATGAAATTCAAAGGCAAAGAAGCCCCCAACCCAGCAAAGATTCTAGCATTCGTGCAGGAGCTGGGGTTGATGGAGGACCTATTGGCTCAGAAGGGGGCGTAATATGTATAATAGGTATCAGTGCAGGTACCCCAGTTATAATGATAATATTACTCTGCAACTGGTTTTGGTTGGTATTTGGATGTAACTGCAAGAAAGCCAAGCTCCAGGAATTAATCTCTTCTCCCTCCCATGGGCTGGGTAACGACAGACGAGGTGGTGGGCCGATTGCTAGATTGCTACTCGATAGACTACTTGACACGATGAGCTCTTAATGTATATTGAATACAATTTCGTTTGTAATTTGTTATTTTATTTAATATTTATGCAGTTGAATGCGAATTAATTGCTTAAATTTCAAATGTCTTAAGTGTAAAATTGAATATTTTGTTTACAGGATGCCATTAATAGGCCATTTGATCAGCAAAATAACACACATCCTAATCATGATCTTCATTCGTTTCATCATTATTATCATGATAGTGCGCCGTATGTGCGACATTTTTATTTTTTTTTAGTTTAAGCAATAAAATTTAGTTTTATTAAAGAAAAGCGAAACAAATTCAAAAGAATTTTGCGCGACTTGTTTCGGCGTCGGCGACAACGACGACATAAATTTAAAACCACCTACACATAAATTTTTGTAGATACTGTAAAAAGAAGATACAAAAAAGTGAACTGCAATTATCACAACAACAACAACAACAACTGCAACAACAACAGCAGCAAGTGCAACTGTCAACTATTAAATGACATTTAACATGCCTACGAGGGAGCTCAGCGCTCGAGTGTGCTAAGCAAGGGGCAGAGGGGCGGGATGGGGTGGCGTTTGGGGGCGGCATTGCGGCAAGTCTGTCGTCGAGCTATGGCGGCATTAGTTTCTTAAAATATCATTTCAAATTTCAAATCAAGTCATCAGCAGTGCGCCAGGCAGCATCAGATCCAGCCAAAGACACCAAATCGGGCGAACAGGAGATCGGGGGGCAGAGAAAGGGCAGGGCAACATTCTCCATATACTATTTGACGGGGGCTGATGACAACAGCAGCAGAAGCAGATTTTTATTTATTAGTTGTTGTTGTTGTTGTTGTTGCTGTTGCTGTTGTTATTGTAGCAGTACATTGCGTGCACAAGTGCACTTATATATGTAGATTTGGATTTGGATATAGATATGGATATGGATATGGATATGGATATTTTAATTGAAATTTATATGCTATCATATTCGTATTTTTAGCTAAGCAATATCTTAACTTTGAGGCGACTATTACGAGTACTTAATGCACATATCAAGTTTAAGTGAGTATCTGCCAGAAATGTGGTCATCTCGCCAGAAGGAAGATAGAACCGTGTACTTACTAATAGTGTTGAGTCCAAATCAATCGGATTTCGTCAAATATATATTATATACATATATATTATATTATATATCAAGCATGTCAAAACAAGAAGTTTAATTACATATCTTATAAGTCCGGAGGCAAGGTCGCCAGGAACTCACGAAAGATCCCGAAGGAGAATGGGATCAGTGAGACTAACGCAGTTGGAAGCGGGATTGGTCTATCGGCATATCGGCTATTGTGAAAACTGATTTGATCCCCAGTCGGAAGTCTCTCCAAGCTGGATTATTTGTGGCATACAATGGAAGCCCGGAGGAACCCCAAGCACAGGCACATTGCCCCAAACATGGATAGCATAAATCCATGTGATACATTTTAATCTAAACCACACACAAAATATTTACTAATAATTTAGTTTTCACCTATTTTAATCAATGCATAATATTTTCTTATTTACATTTTTTAACAATAGATTTAAATGTGATCTGCGATAAAAATGAAAATCGATTCATTTTTTATTTTTTGTTTCTTTTGTCATTTCCACGAGTGAACCTGGTTAAGTGTTGTACAATATTTGGACATGTTTTCTAATTAACTCTATTAATAATAGCCGAAGCCATTCTTGGTCATGTTTCTGTGATCCAAGTACTTGGCGTTTATAACCATAATATATATGGACAAGTCATGTCAATACAGGTACAATTGAAATATTAAAAGAACCAGCAAGAATTTGAGTTGGCACACTGTTTTGTGATTATAATAAAGTCGATCTGGCAGCGCCTGCTTATGCAAATGACTTTGCAAATTTTCCATTTTCATGGCAACTGTTCAACTCGATCTTTGACTTTTTGGCTGTCGGCTGCGACGGCAGTCTTTAGAAAGTTTTTGGCAAATCATAAACGCGACTATCAAAAATGGCGCCAGCAACGCAACCGCATCATGGTCATGGATCACAGCACCGAGTTCGGTTTACTTGGGTTGAGTTCAGCTGAGTTGAGTTGTGTTGAGTTTGGCTTCGAAATTTAAATATGCCAAACGAAGTCGACGTCGTCGACGTCGTCGTCGTCGTCGTCGTCGTCGTCGTCGTCGTCGTCGTCGTCGTACAGTTGCCTCGAAGTCGGATAAGCTGACTTAGCCAGTCAGTCAGCCAAGCGCGTAGGGCCCTCCCCTCCTTCTGCCCCTCTCCCAACTGTTTCCCCATGCGGTTCGTATTATATGTCCCGGCCACGCATTTAATGCGCACGAGTCTTGGGTTTTTGGGTCTTATCTAGGTGTCGGTAGTGCGGCTCTCAGGTGACTGCTCGAGTGCCGCATTCCACCTGCTTTTGGGCTCACTCGCTAGACTCAGTAGACGGTGCGCCATTTTGGAATTTCGTTTTCTGGACGAATGCCCCTAATATGAATTAACAAAATTTCAAATTTCAAATGCTATGCTCATTGTTAGATTGGTAGGTGAACGCAAGTATTTCGGTTGCTTTTTTGGTTTTTGTATTTGGCTAATTAGCGTGGCTCATGGGAAACACATGGGGAAATGGCTCTTGGCCCGTTTCCACCCGCAGCCCATAACCTGAATTTCTTTTGAAGCATTTATAATGCGACGTTGCTTATTCATATTATATACATTTTTTTGGTTTTTGGTTTTTATTATTATACTTTTTTGAATAAATTAAAAACCTTCTGTCCATCATGCGTTTGGGCTTGAAGTCCAACTAAAAGTTTAAGTCGCTTGCAGGTTAGCTAATTTGGGAAACTACTCGTAAAGGGAGCCAAATTTCTTTTGGAATTTATGCTGCTAATTATGAGTAGAAGTTGAGATTGAGCAGTAGAGATATTAATATTCTGTTTGTTCTACTATATTATTAATACTTATTTTGATCTCATCTTATTAAGTGCCCTCAAAAAAATTTGAATGAAAAAAAGCAATAATATGAGTAACAATTTTAGAGACGGATTAAAATAAAAGGGTTCATCGATAAACCCATTTTTAAAATTATTATATGACAATAAAGTTAAGGATTCATTTTTATGAAGAATATATAAATATGATCCTAGCGAAATATATATGGAAAACAGAAACGTATTTCAAATGAAAGAACCATGGCTTACTACACTTCACGTCTGTAACAATATGCCTATGAAAAAGAAGTGTAGTGCACAGGGTTATTAAAGCGTAAATTCGAGACTATTATGTAGACCTATGAATATATATTTATTTTAAGCTTAAGCGCTGGGTTCACACTGTAACAAAAAAATTAGTAATGTCTGTTGTTGTTCGCATTTAGTTTATTTTTGCTTTTTCGCCAGCTGACTGGGTTCAATGACTAATTTATGAAAGTTGGCTTGACTTTGCTTTTATTGGGCATGGACCGGAAATGCTGTACTATCGCAACACCGCCAATCCCCCCCGAAGTGACAATGCCCTATGAGTTCGCTTAGTTAAATAGTAAATTTCAATTGCCGTATATCTGAAAATTGTAACAAGTAGTTGCAAGTGCTTGGCGAGGAATCAGAATTGGAATTGATTATCAAAAAGGCAGCCGACAAGGAGTATTCTGGGAAAGGCGGACGATGCCTTATCTGCGGTCGGTTGCTCAAAAATTATTTCTATATTGACATGTGAAATTTCGCACTCACTTGTTGCACGTTGTGCGTTGGCTGTGGCTGTTTGCTTTGGTTGCTTTCGTGTTTGCTTATGGCTAACCAACAGGACGCTAATCAGCGGGAAAACAAGTGCCGCCTGTATCGCTGGCATAGGGCGTGTGCCGACAAAATACGTGTCCAGAATATCCTGTGCATCTCCAGCAATACACCACCCTCCTCCCCATCCTCTCTCTCTCTCTCTCTCTTTCTCTCTCGCAATGGCAGTTTGACGCCTCTAATTGAGCAATAATCCCTTACCCAAAACTAAGAAAAAAAAAAAATTAAATATATCAGCAACACCATTTGCTGTGTTTCTTTGGTTTTTGCCGACTTGAAGACTAAATCAATTTTTATGTCGCACTTTGCAGTTAATGTGGAGCGCCAGCCACATAAGGCAGCGGCAACAACAACAGCAACAACTTCAGGTCGCGTTGCGTCTGCCACATACATTAAATATGCATCAAAAATTGATGATGATGCATTTTTAACGATTCGAAGAAGATTTTGATGTCATGCATTTGACAAGATTCGACAGTCAGACAATGCGACCAACTGACGTATTGCCCTGATGATCCATGATCCATTTCTGACCACTGCTGTTGTTGTTGTTGCTGTTGCTTGTATCTCTGCCTCAATTTCAATTTGATGGCCTTTTGATAAATTCCCTTTAACGTTGCTTATGTCATTTACCTCTTCGATTGTTAAAGGTTTTCATTTTTATTGTGATTTGTTTTCGATGAGTACGCCCACCACAACAACAACAACAACAACAATAATAACAAATACAAATGCACACAACGGAAGACAGCAGACAGCCGACAGAGTCGCAGTTCGGGTGCTTAGTACATGTCAACACCGCTGGATGGCGCTACAAGTAGTTAGTGGCGTCTCGATGGCTCACACGCTGCGCGTCGGCATGGACAGGCCGTAATTATTTTTGTGGCCAAATTGAATTGAATTAAATTGTGTATATGAAGCAGCAAAAGAAAAAGAAGTAGTTGAAGCTGATCATCAAGAAGCAGCAGCAGCAGCAGCAGCAGCAGAAGTAGATGAAGCCAAAGCAGCGCACAAATGAACAACGAACTTATTTTTTCCACAGTTGAGCGATTCTTGGGTGTCGTTGTCATTGTTGTTGTTGTTGTTTTTGTTACTGTTTTGTACTCATCGTCACTAGCCAGTGACGCCGCGGCTCACTTGCACCTGCACAATGACGACGACGGCGACGGCGACGGCGACGGTGACGGCGACGATGATGACGATGACGCTCCACGCCGAGACGACGTCGCCGTCGTCGTCGTCGTCGTCGTCGACGTCGTTGGAAGTATCTTTCCCAGTTGCTGGTGCTGCCATGCCCAACTACAATTCCATCCACTGGCAAACACCAGGCCGGCAAGCGAGCAGCCATCAGCATTCGTGGCCACTGTCACTGTCAAGCGTAATCATAATTTATTGTAATTATTTTGTATTATTTTTCAAAATTGTTTTAATGAGTCGACTTCTTCATCGTCGTCTTTGTCGCCGTCGCTTCTTCGACTGGCGCTGCGATCGTTTTGGATTTTTACCTGATTTTCCAACAGTATGTGTACAGCGATGTTCAGTTAATTTTACCGCAGTCACCTCGATCTGCCAGTAATTGCATTATAGATACGTGTACGTATTTCCATGTTATGATTACCGTTGCTTGCGAGCAGCAGCAGCAACAACAACAACAACAACGACCGCTATAAAGACACTTTTTAGGCATTTTGTCAAACGAAATTTCATAATCGGAAGTGTTAGCTCCGTTGTCTCTTTCTCTCTCTCTCTCTCTCTCTCTCTCTCTGTGTGTGTGTGTGTTTGTCTTTATATTATTCGACTGCTATTACCGAGTATTTTTAATGAGGCTCAATTATTGAAATTTCTCAAATGCAACAGTGCTGTAAGAAATTAACTTCCCTACAAGCTTTATTAAATTGTGTCTTGCATGCGATTTTGGTGTTTTTTGTAGAATTGAATAGTTTAGACTTGCCAGCAGAGCCTGATATTACTATTGTTGTGGAAATAAATTATACAATTTTACAGATGATGAAAGTTGCTTTTATAATACTCTCTGCAAGCGTACAGCACGCTGAAATGCAGGCCAATAAATACATTTATTAATTCAAATTTAACTTTTCAATAATTCCATTAGATTGATAACATTGAAAGGCATTCAGATAACAAAAAATCCATAAAGTAAAAAATTAATTCTTGTTTCTTAATATTATTAATATTTATATTTTATGAAGTCTTCGGGGCAATTTTAATATTTATATTTGTAAGTTTATGATTTATCTCAAGCTATAATCAATTAATTAACGCACAATAAATTATTAGTAAGGAAGAAACATTTAAATACCCCCCAGAAATGTTATAAATATTTCTACTTTTTAAACTTATAATTTTGAATTTTGTTTTAAATTTAATTTAATTTTACTTATTACTTTGTGTATTTTTTTGTGTCGACAGACTTTAGTGGACAATTAATAAATAAATAAATAAAAGCAACAAATAATTTTAAAATGTCATCAATCAAAATCAAGTTTATTGGTTTCGGTTCCAGAGCAACAACTCCTCCAGCAGCAGCATGGCTCAATTTTGATAGTAGTCCATCAAAAGATAGTTGAAGGGAAGTGTTGCACTTAATGCTAGTAATCGCATGTAGATGTTTGTTTCTCCATAGGCAGTCAACGGTGAACAAGTCTAGTTGATGTATGATGTGCTGTATCCTATTCTATAATGATAATGATAGTAATTTTGTAAATATTTGCATTCATGCAGCCATCGAGCGAGTGCTGACAGTTTCTGATGCTGTCGTCGTTGACGCATTGCTCAAATGCTTGCCACTGCTGCACGTTGGGCACCTGTTGATCTTATGCAAATATCAAATAGTTGCACGCTGCACAAAAAGAATCCCTCACAAAATTCAAAAGCACATAAACACACACACACACATAGAGCAAGTCACTTGTTCTTTTTGATAAGCGCGTGTATTTTGTTGAATTTTTTTTTGGTTTTGTATTTTTTGTTTTTTTTTTTCAAATCATTTGTTTGAACTTTATCAGACTGGGCTTGCGTGCATAGCGGCTGCTGAGGCAACAGGCGGCGGCCGGGGATGTCTCCGCATTTCTGTGTGTATTTTGTGCTGTGCTATTAAAGATTTCTGGCTTTGATGTGGGCTATGACGATAAGATAGTATTATGCAGAGTGTATTGTAGAGCAGAGTAGGGGCGGCAATTGTTAGGCTCTGGCTCAGCAGCAGTCAGTGTCAGGGCTAGTTGTAGCAGTGCATGCCAAAGCAATGTCGCTGATTTCCAAGAATATTCTCTGATTTCGTTCAAATAGTTGGTTGGTAACTTGCCCGCCCGACCGCCTGCTCGACCAAATAATAAATACAAAATATCTTAAGAAAAAAAAGAAGAAAAACGCACAATGGCAACAGCAACAGCAACAGCAATCATATAATGCTATTTACATGCTGATAGCAATGATTGTCAAATATCCAAAAGCCACGAGACAGGAGATGTGGCATGTAGCAAAGTCAATAAGATTGCGACTGAGTTACAGCATCAGCAACTACTTTTGAATGAAATCTATCTGTATCTCCGCAGCTGTATCTCAATCTAGAAGTCGTTGGATACGTTGCATCTGTAGATACAAGTATCTCTTTATCTGTATCTCTATCTGTACCTATATCTATATATATCGCTGAAGTCAGAGTAGTTAGCTCAAAATTTCACCTTAATAAAACATACATTATTCTGCAACATCTCTGTTTTTTTTTCTACTGTGTTTTTTCCTGTTGTTGTTTTCTATTTGCTTTTTTTTTTTAGTTTTATGCTCTTTTTTTTTGCTTTACTTACTCATGATTGTCGCCATCGTCGTGCTGGGCTCATTATTTTTATGGCTCTTTCTGCCCAGCGCTTCTACCAAAAGTGATCTAAATCTATTGAGTGAACTCCCAGAGACTCCCTTCCAGCACCTAACACTTGGAGCTGTAGTCGAAACTGGTGCTGGCCTCCACCTGAGAACCTGGCAACAAGCGAATGGCTATAATTTTTATGACGCTTTTTGCTGCCGCATTTCTGGCTAACTATTTATGTCAGCAGCAACAGCAACATCAACATTCACTTATATTTTTATTGTTATTCATGCATAATACCAAAAAGATAAATAACAAATAAATTTCTTACTACGAGTATATACGCTAAGCCCTCCTCTTTACTTCCCTACTTATCCACTTCTAGACCATCTTCAGCTCTGCCTCATCCACTTCCACTCTTTCTATGTGCCTCTCGGCTCTAACTCAGTGCTGTGTGGTAATTATTAATAAATGCTGCTGCTTTTGGCTCTCGTCTGAGCCTCCACTCTCAAATAATATTCACGCTTCGCTAAACATTGAAGAAATCTTAAAGACTCTTGCGACTGCGACTCGAACTGGAACTAGAACTAAGACTCGGCGTCCCAGACTGAGATTGTGAATAGACCTCGGCCTGGGCCTGGGCCTGGGTCTGGGTCTGGGCCTAGGCCATGCCCTTAACGTTGCGACCGACAACCGACAACCAACAAGCGACGACCAATTGTCTTTTGGCATATTTTCAAGTTGAACGCTCGGCAATTTTTTGTTGTTTTTGTTTTTATTTTTTTTCTTTTTCTGCTTCCTTCTACCATTTCTAGAGATTTTCTAGTGCGATTAAGCGAAAAACGAAACAGTCTCATAAAAAATATCGCTGTGGCTCAGCCCCTGTCTCTAACACTACATACATATATATGTATACATATATATTTTTTTATATATGTATATATATGTGTGTGTGTGTGTGTGGATAACAATCAAAGCTCAGCACATACATACATCCAAATTAACAAAAATGGTGGCTGTTATTGCGTTGTCGTTAGGCCTGGGCCCAGAAATTCATAGCAAATTAGAGTTACGACTGCCTGCAAAGTTCAATGGCAAATTGCGTCGTGGATTGCATGTGGATCGTATTGCATGATCAGCTTAGCTGCCACTGGATACATTTTCTACCTTGCAGCTTCAGACTATAGTCAGAAAACTATTTGAGAAACTTGCATTACTTGGAATATTTTTTAGCTCTATGGAGAATGTGTACTGTGAGTAGAAGCTTTGTGGGAGATCAAGAGTATGGTACCATATATATATATATATATCGTAAATGTATGCTTATTTATTAAATATTATTAATAAAAAGATAATCAGAAATATTGATTTTCATATTGAGAAATTTGGCTATATTCTAAACGATTTTATTTGTAGCTTGTAATTGAGCGCCATTTGGCACATGAAATTCATACCGATAATCTCGAAAAACCTTGTAAGGCAACTCTCTCTCTCACAAACATGTCAAAGCTAGACTGTCAGCTGCCAAGTGGAAGCAACGGTTCAATAACTCATCTGAAAGTGCTCACCCCTTTGTGCGTTCCACATACCGAATGCAAATTTACTGGCCACGCTCTCTGGGCCATGCCCCGTCAGTGACTGGCTTTGACTGCTTTGCATATTGACATCATCATTTTGCCGAGACGACAAACTGTCAAACAAAACAATCGCTGTCAAATTTACTACAATGAGCCCGGCCGCTGAAAGCAGCCAAAGGAAGTGAGATGAACAAAAAAAAAACATATATTTATATATAAATAAAAAATGGAACCAAATAAAAATACTCGATGAAAAAAACTGAGCTGTCAGTGTTCTTATGGGGGAGCAGGCCAAGAAGTAATTTCAACATATCAATAAATTTTTGACAATTTCTGTACACACACACACACACACATACACCGAAAGCGAAGGAACACCTTTTCAATAAATTTGCTACAACTGTCAGGCGAAACAATGTCATTGTCACGGCGCTGCTGACTTGCAGGCAAACTGAGCGACCTATAAACCTGTCACTGGCTGCGGCCCGCACTGAAATTGAAGGCATGCGACGGCCCCTGGGTCGGCTCACGGTTGTTCCCATGGCCCAGGAGCAGCAGCGATGACAACGACAACAACAATGTCAACGACAACGACAACGACGACATTATTGTCGCTAAACAAACGATCAAATGGCAATTTAAAAGTTTTTATTTAACACTAAATCACCCACCTCCCCCTTGCACAAATGAGACGCCATCAACCGCCGACTGCCCCTCCCCCCCTTTCTTACACTCCCCATTCACCCTTTAGCGGGTGGCCACCTGACACGCGCCCGCATTCTTTTTCAATTTTGAAACCCTTTCGACTGGCGGGCTGGCAACCCTTGCGCGATTTTCAATAACTTGTAGTGAAAGCAGCTGAACAAAAGGCGCAAAAGTTTACCGAGTTAAATTATAAGGTTGTTTCTGTTTCTGCTTCTGCTTCTTTATTATTATTTTCTTTTTTCATGTGCTTTCCACTTGTTTGGTTCGTTTCGGTTTTCGTTTCGTTTCGTTCTTTTTTTACCATCGACTGCCTGACTTTTGACTCCCCACGGAATTTAACGCTGTGTGTTTATTTTTTTATATTTTTTTTTCTTGCATGCATGAAAAAATTGTTTGCCACAGGAATCAGGACTGTGACGGGAAAAAAGTAAGGAATATTGGCATTGACAACATTGCCAAGCTTTAAGTTAGCAACATACCATGCTCATATTTAAATTGGAATGGAGAGAGAGCGATTCAAACAATTGTTATATTGCACATAATGAAACTTAGCTCAAGCATTTGACAGGCTTATAGTCTACTTAAATGCCGATAAACTGATTTCCAAGCGAATAAATAAATAATAATAAATAAATTAAATATTTGCAAATATTTCCTTTAGTATTTGCTTATGAATATTTTTCAAATACCAACAGCAACTTATAGTTTTAGGAAACATATAAGGAACCTTTATTTGAAAAAATGAATAACATATATTTAGAAGGTTGAATTTGCATTTGG
This sequence comes from Drosophila paracracens, assembly GCA_035044025.1. NCBI lineage: Eukaryota > Metazoa > Arthropoda > Insecta > Diptera > Drosophilidae > Drosophila > Drosophila paracracens. The sequence continues at coordinate 395,054 of JAWNMN010000838.1, forward strand.
GTTATTTCCTGGCCAATCATTGGACACATTCAGACGGCCAGCTGACGATCATAAAAATACAGCAACAGAAATATGAAGCCAATTGACCAGTCAAAGGTTCTATTGTTATTATGCTTGTTGTTGTTGTTGTTGTTGCTCTGCTGCTCTGAATTATCATATGTAGTTAGGTGGTATATATATTGCTACTCATCCTGCCAGCACTGCTGCTGTTGCTGCTGCTCTTGCTGCTGCTGTTGTTGTTGCTGTTACTGCTGCAACAATTGCGGTCACGCTTCGTTGAACGACGGCAGCAACAAATGTGTGTGTGATGACGACGTTGTTGTATAGGGCTGATTGAAAGATTATTTTGCACTGATAACGCTAAAAACGTATGGTTGGATGGTTGGATGGTTGACCACAAACCACCACCAACAACAAAAGTCAAATAGAGCGCAGCGCTGCACAAAAATTGTAGTTCGAAAATTGTTGCGCTTTCGGTTTGCGTGTTTACATTTTGCATTTAGCATTTTATATTCATTGCGTTGTCCATTGTCCGTTGTCCGTTGTCGGTTGTCGGTTGTCTGCAGCACCGCCGGGGTCGTCATCAATTCGCAATGCATTTCCCACATTTTCAGCGGCTTTGCGAACGACCATCATCATTAATAATATTGAAAAGCCCTAATTACAGTTAAGTGGCCCAAAAGAGTCTCTCGTATGATATACTATCGAATGGCGGCATGAAATTGGCATGGGTTGTTGCTCTTGCTCATGCATAGGCAGACAGCTCAACTTACACACACACACATACACACACACACACTTACACATACTTACACATTTAGCCTGGCTAAAGGGTGCCACCAGTTCGACTCATCAGTGCAACTAGGCAAGGGTAGGGACTGTGTCCCGCTCATTGCGTAAATCATTTTTCCCACCCCTTATGGCGAGCGTGCTCTGTGTGTGTGTGTGCCCTCACCTGTCCAAGGTGCTGCAGGCTGCGCAGGTGCATGAACAAGTGCAACACACAGAATACATACACACAGACAGGCAGACCCCTGACCCAGACTCTAACTCAGACCGAGACTGCTGATGATGATGACCCTCACATTGCTATAATGAAATCATTTATAATTTTAATTTCATATGACTATTTCGTGTGTTGTTTTTGTTTGTGTTTGTTGTCCGTTTTAGCCTCGTTTGAAAGTGGTTCCCCTTGCCATCCCTATCTTGGTCCTTTATTCGTTTGGCTAAGATCAGGCGGCTCAAACCCAGTCAACGGTTCATTGCATAAATGCGCTCATTGATAAGACACCGAAGCCAAGACGCACGTGGCTACTGCGCAGATGCAACAGTCGAGGCAGCTGACCTATAAAGTGAGGGATGACTGTGTCTTACTTTAATAACTATGCACTTTTAACTTCAGCTATTTTGTATGTGTGCCCGATGATATTTATCACTTTATCATATTAAATATATACTTACTAATATGTATATACTTAATCACCATTTGACAAATAATTACATTTGCCAATAGATTTGTAATTATTATTATGCAATTATGAACATGCTAAAATAAGAAATATATACTGAATAAATATATCAAAATCAAAATATTGAGTGTATGACTATTGAAAGTGTGCTTACTTGAATGTTACCTATTCGAATATTTTATGTCTGAATGAATGAATGAATGCATAAATGTTCACTACTATTTAGTTGATATTTTTGATATTTGTTGCTTTTATTGGTCTCTGCTGGGTTTCAGTTAACTTTAAACAAGCAGGCGACGAGTTGCTTAGCAATTGTTGATTATTTCATTTCTATTTATGGCTGTTTTTTGTTGCGTTTATTAGGTTAAAAAATATACAAATTTAAAGAAATAAAAATTAATAGTCACTTTCAGAGATTTTGGAATTGCAAGCGAATTTCATTCCGGCGTTTGAACCAAATAGCCAAATTCAGTGCTCAGAAAATGAACTCCAATATTTGTAGCTCAGACCAAATGGGTGGCACTGGCGGCGCCCTGAAGGCCCTGGCCAAGAACCTATCTGGTCAATTGAATCTCAGTCGCATGGAAGTGAAGCGAGTGGTGGCCGGTGTCATATCGGATTGCCTTGCCCGGAATCATATGGGTGAATTTCCAACGCACATGTTCTATTTGAAGCCGGGTCTCTCGGATATGACCCAACAGATCACACAATCCAAGGAGGCATTCGACGAGATGCTTAGACAGAAACGAATACGCTCCGTGAAGGAAGCGCAATATCCGTCTTGCTCCCGTTCCCGTGTCCGCTCCCTGACAGTCCTGGCGCAGCCCGAGAGAAGTCTCACTGGCGTCATCATCGACAAGCATTATCGGCAACCACGCGGCCCTCCCATACCAAATATTTGCGGCGACAGCCCAATCAGCTCATCTAAATGGAGGCGTCTGCCAGCCCCATCTATACAATACAGGAAAAATAAACTGTGCCCGAGATCTCTGGCGAAATTTCAGAGCGAGAGCAGACCCAAGACTCTAGCCAAAAAGAGGTCCTTTGCGAAGGCTGCAACCAGGGCGGGAAACCAGGCTATGAAGCGACAGCCAATTCATCGAATTCGTGCAAAGGTGTCAGAATTTGGTATGACGCCCAAGACCAGAAGCCGGACAAAAATGTCACCACTCAGAGCTGGTCCCACAACCAAAAAGACTGGCATCATGAAGAAGCAAAACCAAGGCATCAGTACACTGCTCAAAACAAGGAGTAACAAAAGCGGCCGCAATGCCCCACAGCAGTCCTTGCAAGAGAAGGATAAGACGCATTCGACGCGACTCTCCGCCGGCGCCATTTTGGCCAGGTCCAAGTCCAAGTCGAAGCCCCAACTATTCGAGATGAAGCCCTTACGTAAACCATGTCAGTCTCAAGGCGGTGCTGGCACCACCCATCGGCCCAATGGCGCTAGGAAAGCAAAGTCGAAGAGTAAATTGTTGCCAGCTGGGGGGAATAGGCCGACCAAGACCTTAAATAGCATCAAGCGAATCAATCGAAATAAGCGTTCGACGACGCGACTGGCCAAGCATCTGGAGCGGGAGCAGGCCATTGACGATCTGGAGCGGTTCGAAGCGCGCAACATGCACACCTGCGCCCACCTCAATCGGACGAGGCACAGCAGTCGCCCCTACAGGATCAGCGCTCGCCTCAAGCAACTGGCCCTGCCGTCGATGCATCGTCGTTTTATACCACTGCCGGCAGTTGAGTGCAAAAACTTGACCATCTGTAAGCCAAGTATAAAACGCTGCAGGAGCAGTGTAAAAGTGGGCAGCACTGGGGCCCTGCAGGACACCTCGCGCACAGCTATGTCACCAGCCAAACGCAACCTGGCCCTGTCCTTTCTGAACACTGAGGGAACACGTAGTCCACCCAACAGGCGCAGCGGACTCTGGCGATAGTTAGTTCGATATCGATATCGATATCGATATATATATATATATATAGCATCTAATTCACCATTAATTCGCACATAGCTTATAATTTTTGGAAATTTATTTTAATTTAAATTTATTATCATATAAATCATATAAATGAATGTTATCATTCAAATGCTCGATATATGGATTAATACTGGTTGCATAAATGAATATTGTTATATATGAAATTTTTTGTGACTGTTCTGATACTAAATCTACTACTGCTAGTTTCAGTCAGAGAACCTTGGCAGATTCGTGTAACAACTTAACACTCGTTTCGCGTCTTAAACGAAACTATATTAATGTTCCAATAATCAAAGTTACTTAAGGTTGCATTTTGCGAGTTTTTTAATTTTTGTGTTTATTTTTATTTTTTTGTCTTTTGTTGGTTTGCAACGCTTCGCGCTTCGTTCGCGAGCCAAAAACGCAATGGCTTGAAAGGCTGAAAGGTTGTTGGGAATCATTTAAGCATTGCGGTGTGAAATTTCACACCGATTGCAATAAAAATTTCAAGCGGCCAACAATAAAACGCACCGTGGCAAGAGAAAGGCGCTACATTGAAAACAGAATCAATCAAACTGAGCCCGAGCAGGGACCCGACCCAGGTCTGTCGACATCTGCGCAAGCGCACGCCGGATGTGAATGTGTTTGTCTGGTAGCTGGTAGCTGCTAGCTAGTAGCTGGTAGGGCAACCGATCCGAGCCACGTTGAAGTGGCGTTAATGGTGTCACTAAGTACGCCGCAAACAGACAGACAATCGACTGGCGACCCAACCGGACGCGCGGTGGTCGGCCCTCAGTTCAGTTCAGTTCAGTTCAGCTCGGCTCAGCTCTGCTCTGATCATCGAATGGAACCAATAAAAGTTGCCTTCATTGTCTTTATTTGCGCGGGTCGTGCGTCTGTGCGCAGCCTGCATTCAATGTACTCATACTCGCACTCATTTCCATTAGCATTTCATTCAATTTGCATTCGCTTGGCAACGGCGAGCGGGGAGCGGGTCGCGGGTTGCCGACAACTGACTGCGGACTACCACGGACAGTGTTCAGTGTACAGTTGAATGGTCTTGCGGGTGTTGCGGGTGTGGGTAGATGCAACCAAAACAATTCAATTGTCCGGCTGGTTGAGTTTTTTTTTGTTTTTCCTCTTTTTTTTTTTGTTGGTGTCGGTTTTCTTGTTTTGTAGCTGTCAGTTGCGGTACATTGCATATCACACATTAGCAATGTGATGAATTCGGTGACGATCACAGTGGCAATCTACCGAATGAAGGTTCACTTCCAACTCGTTTCGAGCTACGATTCATATAATCCCAATAATGTAAGTCTGTCATTGGCACAATAATTTAAAAGTGAGTTCAGTTTTAGATTCGCCCGTGCCATATAATGACAACATTCATCTATATTATAAAGTCTAAGCCTAATATGAACACGGCGAGCAAACTAGGCACCTACGTAGATTGATTTTGATCGTCTCAAAAGACTTAAGAAAAAAATTAATTTATATGTATGTTCCTAAGGAAAGCTAAGACCTACATAACAACCTTTTGATCCCGATTAGTGCTAAGTTATTTACAGTGCCGATAACGATAACGATAAGAGTATTTTTTTTTTGACAAATTTAAGAATATAATCAGCAACCAATCGAACTGTGCACTTTTCGATATCGATATCGATATAAGTAATATGAAAAGAAGTTGCGAGTTTTTACATATTTGTATTTTGTATAGAACTTGTTGCTCACTATAGCTATTGCTATAGCTAATCGAATCAAATACCTAGCTCAGTCCCATTTTTCCAATTTCGACCCGTTTCCTTCTCTCTCTCTCTCTCTCTCTTTCTCTCTCTCTATCTCTTTCTCTCCCTCTCTGTCCAACTGCCCGCATATTGCAGTCGGAGTCGCACTCGCAGCGAGTAAAATGTTAATTGTGTCTGCAATATTTTTTCCAATGAAACATTTTTATGTTAATTCGAAAAATTGTTTTACAACCAATTAACTTAGCCAATGCACCAAAAAGATCAACGGACAAGATCGTAGCGAGCGGCAACAGGGAACTGGGTAAATGGGAAATGGGAACTGGGAACTACTACTGCAGTACAACAAGTAGCAAGTAGCAAGTAGCAAGCGAGGGCGAGGGTCATGGCCAGGCCGAAGGGTGAGGCTCGTATTGCATTGCATGCGGCACGTCTCTTGGAATTTCATTACGCTGACTGTCAGTTCGGCTCTAGCAGGAGTCAGCCAGCGGGCAGCAGGCAGATAGGCAGGTGTGCAGGCTGCCACAATGCACCGTTCTGTGGTGGTAGGTTGTTAGGGGCACAATTGCTGCGGGTCTTCAGCGCCTCGATCTAAATCAATCAAGCGCAACAAATGCCAAAAAAAAAGAAAACAAAAACAATTTCAATTAAAATGCCAGCGTAGCCGCCACAGCCAGAACACAACATTGCTTCCCCCTCCCCACGCAACCTGAACCCCTCCCCCGCTGCCGGCCAGTGGCGCGCGCGCTCGCCAGCTACAGGTGCGATTCTCAGCAGTTCCTGACCTGCGACAGCGACTGCGACTGCGGTCGTGTCATGTAATTAGGAAGTTATGTGGAGGGAGGGTCACCGCACCGCCGCATCAATCGAACCCATCCATCGATCGAGCGTTCCAAATGTAAATGTTGATCGCGGTCTAGCGAATAAAGTCATAGCAGCGGCAGCAGCAGCGGCAGCAGCTGCAATAACAGGGTTATTACCAAGTGGCCAAGTGGGCATTCATGATATGCAGGTTCTTGTGTGGTGCGAGGAAACTTTCCCAGGCCAGAAGAAGATCTTCATTAGTTGCGTGGCAGACTATCGAGCTGACAGATCAGATGCATTTTTTTTTTGCTGTGATGTTTCGCCATCTTTGGACTCCTGGCTGTTTGCCCTCCCCAACCACCCAACCCAACCCAACCCAACCCTTCCACATGATATACGAGGCTCTGGAAATTCGAATGCTTGAGCTAATCTTGCGCTAAGCATCGCTGTCACGTTGTTCTCAGCGTTGTTGTTATTGTTATTGTTGTTGTTGTTGTTCTTGTTGAGTTGAGTTGAGTTGAGTTGGTTTGTGGTGTCTGTGTGCGATTTTGAAGCGGCGTCCACGACGACCACGCACTGAAGTTGGTTGGCTCTTCTATGAATCTATGGAAACTAGGCAAGCTAATTGCGTCGCGTCAACGTATAGGTGAATTATTATATAGAAGCCATAAAAAAATTATTATAGCCAACTGACGGCTCTGCCCCACTCGCTGATCGCAATGGCGATAAACGTGGCAACAGCAACAGCAGCAACAACAACACAAAATCAGAGCTCGTTAAAAAAATACAAAAAAAAAAAGAAAAAGAAAAAGACTCAGAAGTTGAACCAATCAAAAGACCCGCCGTCGACGTCGTCATAAAAGCAGCGGCAACAATAAGAAATTATTAAAAAACAGCGTATATACATACAAGCCATGTATGTGTGCATGTATTTATGTAAGCAACAACAGCTAAGGTATTATTTGGGAATTGCACACCATATGGAAATGTGTAGATCAAAAATTGGGTAACGCTTCCTGAAAACATACAAAAAACAAACAAAAATAAATGGTGCAAAATGTGCCAAGCACTGGCGACGTATTTTTTGTATACCCTGGTTTTTTTTGGGGGGGAACAGTTAGCAACTTGTATTGAAAGTTCATTGTACGGCAGAAACGATGTTGGAGTCCACATTAAAACTTGATCTATGACCCATTGTTCTGGCCGCGTTTCGGAAGTTACTTTCCATTGGCTGTCACTTAGTCGGATTTCTTTTTATTATGTGCCTGCAGCAGAAAAATGAACGAGAGACAGCACGAAAAGCGCTAGATTTGTAGACAATATCAAAAACAGATGGGAACGAACCCCATTTCTTAGGCTTGGCTCGAAACAAGTATATAAGTTTTGTTTTTAAATTCAATTTATGCAGAGATCAAGTTGCATCCAAATGAAGATTGCATTGCTCTGGAATCCAACTGATTACGATGCTTATTTAACAATTTTAATGTACCCCATTTGCTTTACATTTTTGAATCCATTATTAAAAAATTTTAAAAGTGTTTATCGACTTATAACTGTAAGCATTTAATTAATGAATGTAAACTTAGAAACTTACAAGATTACATACAAATTACTATCATCTAAGTTTCACTATAAATTTTAAAGCCGAGCAATTGTTCCCATGAAAACTATTTGCCATAGTACTCCGATATTGATAGTCTTATGTCAAAACGTAAACCGTAAAGTTTTTTATGCAAGAACATATCTTTCGACAGATCAATCCGTCTGTTACTGGACCTGGTGCAGCAAAAATACGGATATGTATCGAGTTATATCGAGATAGCTTTTAGGCAGAGTTGGGTTAGCTCATATAACCAAAATAAAAAAATAAAACAGATACTTGACTATATCATGACTAGCGATGATGATCAGGAATATATATGCTTCATAATTGTGGGAATGTCTCCATTAAAAGCATACTACTCTCTGCACTGGCATAAGAGCATCTGCAAGTGTTTTAAGATGTTCAACTTATTCTCAGTTTGTGCATCCAAACTTTTAGCATGACTTCACCATTTTTACTCAACATCTGACGACTAATTATAGTCCAATCCACTGGCGCCTGTAACGCCCATTAAATCAGGCCACTCAAGCATACTACTTACTTATCCAAATCATAATTTAATTTGTAGAATGAGATCACAAGCGTCGATCTCAGATCCAATTGAAGATACCAATTTCGATCTAGTCTATTGGGTAAATATTTCTTGTTATTTATTTATTTTCAGGTTTGGCTTTATCGCTTATTGGGTATACACATATTAATCCAGGATGGCGTGCTCGGCCCGCAACGCCCCTTGCTACAAGCACACATGCATGTTTAAAGACGCCAGCAAATTTTTGTCCATATTTTACACGTTCATCATTTTTACATTGTTCTATCACGCGAATCGCCGTTCGCGTTTACGGCTTCCTTGAAGTATGGCAATACCCCCCCAATACCTTACCCATCCCCACCGTCTTTATTTAGTATTCTTCATTCGCTATTCTCAATCCCCATCGCAATGGACTCGTATGTAATGCATACTCCATTGCTTCCAGTCATTATGCCTCCGGGCATAAATCAGTGGCAAAAAATGATGACGGCAATGCCAGCAGCGGCGCTTGTTGAAGCCGTCCAAGAGGATGAAGAAGCAGAAGTAGTCTAAGAACTCTCCCCCAACCTTAACCAGCTAGTGCTATCTCTTTCCCTCTGCTCGAAGAGAACCGCATGTCGCATGTGCTACAATTTGAATTATTAGTTGTTGATGTTGTTGTTGTTGCTGGTTCGGCTCTTTGATTGCCACCTCTTAAGACCTGCACCATACATACTACTTAAAGGTATGCATACATACATATATATTGTCTGGGTTGTCGTCGTCTTTGGCTATATATATATATACATATATATGTATATACACGTATATAGATTGGCGTTGTTTGATTTGTTCGCATCGTGTAATAAGTGTGGTGAATAGCGGCAACTGGCACAGCTCGAAATTGGTCTGGGAGCCTGATTCGGGGCATTGACTGATTGACCATTGTGTAGGAAGTCATTTCTAGTCTACTAGCTATAAGTTTAGATCGCTTTCAATATAAGATAATTTCTTGTAGACTTCATTTTAGCAAATCAAATGTATTATTATAAGTGTAAAGAACAATTTAATCAAAATATTTAAGAAAAAGGTCACCAAACAATAAACAAAACAATTATTATATGCAAAATGGATCAGATTTGCTCACTGTGGAATGCGTTTGACAACTCACTCCATTTATACGGAATCTTTGAGCCCAATGAATTAAATGAAAAATATTAATAGTAAGGAAAATAAAATGACAAAATAATGTGAAAGATAATCAATCTAATCATAATTACTATTACTATTATTAATAGTAATGCCAGTCTGTGCAATCCCACAAATATAAATCAATTGCGTCTAAAAAAATAAACATAATAAAATAAAATGATGAAATCAAATTAATGTGAAGCAGAAATCATTTACAAAATTGAAATTGGCGTAGCTTTGAGCTGGAATTACTGTTGGCTATAGATTCATAGATAGACAAACAGGCTTGCAAGCATCAGCAATCAGACACACACACACACACACACACACACACACATATGCAGATGAGGATGGCCAAGTGGACCATTAATTAAAGCCACTAATATTACCAACTAAGTGAAGTGGAATTTAAAGCGCTGCAAGAGTTCAAACAAAAGCCAACAGCGTAACTCAGTTGGTTAAGGCAAGAGGTGGCTGCCACGAGAGGTGGTGCGGGGGATACATTGGGAGCAGGTGGGAGCGGTTACGTTGGGGTCTCGAAGCGCAATCAGCGCATTGGCCGCAATCTTTTTTTTTTCAGTTTTGTAGTAGTAGTTGGATTGTTTATTTATTTTTTTTTTGCATAATAAAACACTTAATTTTCATGCGCATTTCCAAAACTCCGAACGCTCAACTGAAGCGTCTGTGGGCCCAGCAACAGTTACTCAGTTTCTCAGTTTCGTCTCGCATGTAGGTAATTTCAAATGGAAAATTTATACAGCGAATTGTAGTAAATCATTAAACAAATCGCACTTTAATAGGCAACAACAACTCAGGCCTAAAGAAATTTACGACCAGGTTACGCATTGGTTTCCAACACAGCGCCCAACCCCCCCATCTTATAAAAAAAAATTAACAAAAAACCCCAAAGCAAACCAAGTTGAACTGAGCCCAACTGAAGCCGAGCCGAACTGAGCCGAGCTGAGCTGAGCTGAGCTCAACGCAAAGAAGCATCCAAGCGATGCAAAATTCAAGTGAAGTGAAGTGCAAAAGGCAAACAACTATAACAATAATACCACCAACAACAGCAACAAGACCACAACAACAACAACAACAACAACAATGACTTGACTTTGAGTTCAAAAACGAGACGAGCTCCCAAACACCTGCCACAAGCAGCAGCGACAGTCTGCCAAGTTGAGGTTGGCTCCGAAATGAAAAGCGCACCCGAAAAGCATTCGCTCTCGCCTTGCCTGTGTGTGGGCGTTCGTTCGACAGAGATGGCATGCTGCAAAGGCAACGCTGCTGCGACTGCGCAGTGCGCGCTACGCAATGCGCCAGAGATACACACATACATACAAACAGACATACATTTATAGATATACATACATATGCAGCCGCGATTTAGACTATAAGAAGCGTAGTTCATTACGTTTGAGCGCGCCAGCCAACCAAGCAGCAAGCACTACACCAACACCAACACCGACACCCCCGCCCCCAACTCCCTCCCCCCGCACACCTTCAAAAGTTACCTTAAAGAGAGCAGACCCCATTCGATATGTATGCGATTTTTATGTGTGAACATAGACAAGTTTTGGTAGTTAAATAGATGCACACTCACACGTTCGCAACTGCACAACAGACACAGAGTGATAAAAGGAGAGAGAGAGAGAGAGAGAGAGAGATAGATAAAGACAGACACAGAGAGAGAGAGAGAGAAATAGACACAATAAATATAAAAAACAAGCCAAAGAAAAACCCCAAAGTTAACCAACATTAACATTTAATCGAACCTCATGTTCAGTAGAGCATGTCTCCTGTTACAAACACACACACACACATGTACGAGCTATCAACGCACTGCCCCCCTTTAGCCAGACAGAGATAGAGCAACTACTTATATATACATGTGTATTTGTATTTGTGTGAGAGGAGACGTATAGGGGAAGGTGCCACACAATAGACAACATCAAATGAGGGAACTACTGAAGCTCTGCAAAAAGACCTTACCACACTTGACTCCACACATAACATACATACAATGCCATGGGCTTCTATACATATACATATGTTTACTCTATGTACGTATGTGTGTGAATATAGCTCCTATACCTGTATAATACCAAGCTACACTCGTGTGTTGCTGCTGATGTTGCTGATGATCGCTCAACGTAACAAACTCGCGACGTCTTTTGTTTTCGCATGTGACGGTTTCCTTCCCGTCATCGTCAGCGTCACTTGCCTGTTACCATTTTCACTCCCACTCACTCCTATTCCCATTCCCACTCCCATTTTCATTTCCATTTCCATTTCAATTTTCAACATTTTAACTTAATTTTCATTTACGTTTTGTTTGTTGTTGTTGACTCTTTCGCTATTGTTGGGGTGTTGCTCAGCGAACGATCAACCGATCGCCAATCGCAACAAGTTTTGTGTTAAAAATCACATAAGACTTACCCTTGATGGCGCCTCCGAGTTGCAAGATCGTTGATAACAGTGGCAGCTGCATAAATGCATAGCGTTTGCAAAGGGGTTCGCTCAGATAGGTTAAATGCAATGTGCAACGACTGCGATTTTACATTTGACCTAAAGTTCAGATCCCATTTTACTGATCACTTTATATTTATATTCTCAAAGTTGAGTTTCACATTCTGCTGTCAATTTTTACAGTCATTTTAACACTTGCTCAACAACAATTAGATCTAATAAAGTTGGAGTTTCTTTTAAATTATTTGATTTGGTGTTAATATTAATCGATTTAAATCGCTTTTTTGAAACTAGACAAATATCTTTATTAAACAAAAACATGGAACAATGGCGAATGGTTCTTTATTCTACAATTTTCTTACATACAGACCTATATACATATATACAGATATATACACAAGATTTCAAAATTTCTTACTAATATTTGCAAACTTGCTAATAATATTAATTAATAATATTTATGAAGTATTGTTTGCTTGATATTTTCCCAGAGAAACTTTGGTTCATATTTTAAGATAGCTTTCCCCGAGCGATTAATATGGACAACAACTTTTCACCTTTCCACCATAAAAACAGCTCGCGAATGTCGAAAATTGTTTTTGTGTTTATTTTTATTTTTATTTTTTTTTCATTTTTAATTTATTTAATAAAGCATCTGGACCAACTAGCAAATTAAGTTGGCCAGCAAAAGTGGAACGATCTTTGAACTGGCGCAGCAGCTAATGGCTAGCAGCTAGCAGCTAGCAGCCGGCAGCCAACACCTAACATCCAACATACAACATTTAACATCAAACGCCCGAGACCCCAAGACCGGTAGCGATCAAAATAATAGAGCCAGCGCCGGGTTCCGCGAAAGAAGAGTACAAAAATGATGAACATCATTTCCAACATAATACTATATACTGTATACGTATGTACAAAAGTAAATAAAAAATAAATGTACAATGAAGATGCTTGCCGCAATCACGATATTCTGCGGTTTCCCAGTGGCTACCGAAATGAGGCAGATGTCCAAAAAGACCGTAAGCCCCACCTTAGAGCCAAGCATTAAACGCGAACGTGCCACAATTATGCGTCGTCTCTCACAAATTGCTCAATTGCCTGAGCGGAGTGAAGTCCAGTTGCTGGAGTTGCATGATTGTCGGACGTGAAGTCGGAGCGAGGACCCACCGGAGGAGATATTTGCATCTGCAAGTAGATGACGCTTATACAATTTATTTGCAATTTTCAATCAAAAACGCGGGCAAAATGCCGCAAAATGCGGCAAAATGCTGCAAAAGTCGTGGCCATAACAAAAAATTGATTATCTCTGTTTGCATTTTGCATTCAAAGGTTCTCTTTGGCAATCGTAAGGCACAGCACTCTCGGGTGGGCCAGCAACCAGCAATTCGAACACGTTTCAATATTTTGAGGTTTTTGCATTTTGCGGCCCATAATTTATAGCGAAATTATATTTGCTCAATTTGCATTGGCCAGTTGGGTGGCCCACTTTCAATTCAATTACCAGACAAGCATTTTCTTACTACCTCCACTATCGAGATCTCTCTCTCTCTCTCTGTCTCTCTCTCCGTTTCGCTCTCTCTCTCTCTCTCACACACATCCTATCATTACATTTTGACGCATCAACAAAATCAGCCCATGGACGCAGGAAGCGTTGATTATTTCAAAGATCTTTGCTCCGGCTTTTAACAAATCTTTACGATATGTCATTAAAAAACAAAAAACAAATACCGAAAAAAAAACCTAAAGAGAGCACACACACACATACACATGCACACAACAGAAATTTAACAACAACAAGAACAACGATTGCCGACGGCGTCGTTTATCGCTGTCGGCAAATCGGAAGTTTAATGGGTTAATGATGGGCTCTCTCTCACTCGCACTCTCTCCCTCTCGTTCGCTCACTGGCTAAAGAACGACGGATGAGCAACAAATAAACATATAAAAATGAACAAAAATCATAAAAATTGCAGCCGACACGACCACAATGCACCCGGGCCAGCTTGGACCACCTTGATAGTATCTGGCACATTAGATCTGACCCGATCTCTATTTGGATACTATTTTTGGGCAGCGCCAGCCTCGTCTCTTCACATGTGCAACTACACACGCACAACACACACACGCACAGTTAGCTGTTAGATATTCACAATTGAAGTGCACAATTGGCAGATGGCTTAGGCTAGAATATCATTCCAGGATAAAGATGAGAAACTCACTTAAGATCACTTAAACTACTATATTCTATAGTATTATAAATAATATTTTAAACTAACCACTCAAAATATGCGTTTTGTAAAGATCTCGAAATTTGGCAATAAAAAATCATCATCATTGGATATATCTATATAAATCATAAATCATTGGATATATGTATCTATATAAATCATACTGCTGCCTTAAGAATAATCGATTGGATAGATGAGTCTTAATTTGTGGGATGAATATATGCGTAGATCTATATGATAACTTCTGATACAAAGTAGTTACACAAGTGTGCAAATGCAAAACAAATAAACAAAATGAGTGGACAACGTACAAGAATATAAAAATATTTCCAACTCCGCACTGAGAATTTGGATGTCAACAGATTAACTCCGGTCTACATAATACCATTAATGAGCAGATAATAATTTATGCCTCTATCAATACCCAGGCAATATTAATATAACGCCCTCATTTGTGATCTGCGCTTGCTGCTGATCATTCAAACTGTTTTACATGCGTTTACAACTTGACTTGTAACGCAAATTAAAATGATGGAAATATAAAAAAACCAGCATTTTCAATTAACTCGAATGCTGTTGTCTCTGCAATTGAGATACACTCGCACTCACACTCACGCACTCACACTCACGCACTCACACTCACGCACTCGCAATCATATTCATATTCACACGCTCTTTTGCCATGCGATCAGCGCCGCTCATTGACAGCGACAAAAAAAAAAAGAAGAAAATAAGAGAGATAAAAAAAGCAATAATCATAATTGAAAACGAACCGAGGAAAAGTTAAGATGCTGATGAGCTGCCGTTGATCATATTAAAACACGAAAAGCGCAGATGAAGTTGCAAGTTGAAAGTTGGAAGTTGTCGACAACGGCACGAGAGCCCAGCCTCGGTGCAAGAGATCAGACAGGAGACAGTGTTAGGGCAGCAGAGGGGCTTATCAATTTATTGAAATGTCACATTCAATTAAAACTAACTGCTGAGCAAACATTACACACACACACACGCACACACACACACAGGCTCGTAATTCATGCGTCGATCAGTGCCCCCAACCCCCCTGAAGCCACTCGCTAGAGCAACGATCTCTGCATTAATTGATCATATCAAAATGAAGCGTCCGCATTGGCACATTATTGCCGTCGAACTCATAAAGTTGACCCTCACTGGCTGGAAGACAATGCACATCTCTGCGACTCAGACTCCGACTCCGTCTCCGACTCGGGCTCGGGCTCGGGCTCGTGGCTCATTAAGCAAGTGTTGCGCGTCGGAGTTGGTGTTGGAGACGGGCTCCAAGACGGTCCTCCTGATATTGACTTATGGCATTTTTATTATGCGACATCATAATGGCCGTAGAGGCAAGGGAAGCGCGAAAGACAGAAAGGCGTGTGGCACAAGGCTTTGTGGCGTTGGCATTGCATTCCGGGAATTATTCATGATTACATGCGAATGTGTTGGTGTTGTTGTTGCTTCGCTGGGTGGTGTGCTCAGTATCCGGCCACAAGGACATCATTATCATCATCAATAAAGCATAATTCTTGGCAAACAATTCTATTGAACAACAACAACGACAATAGTCTTTACCAAATGCCAACAAAGTCGCCGTCGTGCTTTGGGCCCACCAGAGTGCCATTATATGAGTTCTTTCAGTTATGTATGGAAACTTGTGCCTCTTGTGTTGGCTCGTGTTACACAAAACGAGGCCCAGAGTCGCAGTCGCAGTCGCAGTCCAGTCACAGTCACAGTCGGAGCCTGCTCTATGATCACTGATCAGTGGCACTGGGAGCCGCACGACACACAATAGGGGTCACAATGATTCGCAATTTTTTCAAACTGTCAAAATTGTATAGTGCTAGGCAACATCTAGTAGCTGGCCCCAGGAGCGGATTACGCCAGCACAGATTTTGGGCGCAATTTAGCAAAAACAACCAAAAGTTTTATCTCTTGCAGATTACTCAAGTCCCAAATCGTCTATATAGACATTTGCATTTTATTAATGATTATTTTAAATATGATCCATCACAAAAGTTTGTCCTTGACGCCTTTTGAGTGTTTTGAGTATAATAAAAAGACAACAACATTTACAAAAACAAAATAAATAAAAAGCAGTTCGACTATTGTTCGGCAATTAAATGTGAATCAATTAATCTGTTTATTTTTATGTATGAGACTTGTGCATTTGTTGAGCATTTATTTTAAGCGCCCCGTCTAAGCGCAGCTTGCAGCCGTCCATCAAGCAGCTCGATCGGAGTGTGAGCATCGGTTGTTGCCGTTGCCAACGCCATCGCCCACCTACCGAGGGCGTTTCTCGCATCGCACACAAGCGAATCCGGCGCACCACCCTGCACCACCCGCCGGCCAGTCTGCGGGCTTGCAATAGACAAATAGTCGCATAACCTAGCGAAAAAAGAGTCATCGCATTGCTGTTGTTGTTGCTGTTGTTGCTGTTGGTGTATTTGTTGTGGTCTTTCTCTGGTCGATTTATAAAGGTGGCTTATTATTGCAATTTAGCCACTGGTTTTGATTTTACCAGGCATAAAAACACAGCAAGAGGTCGTCAAGTGTATGTGTGTGTGTGTGCGTCGAGACAAATGTCATTTGGCAGCATTCGAGCGACTATATAGACTGTCATGATCATTATCACAATCCACTATATTCGACTACTAAGAAACGGCACGCACAGGCAACCGCTGTGGTTGGTCTGCCTTTTGGCTACTACCTGTCGGCTCGATTGCGAAAACTCAAAAACAGAGAGTCAGACAGAAAGAGAGAGACACAGAGAGAGAGAGCGACATAGAGAGGGAGAGAGAGAGAGAGCGGGAGTGTAGGTTAGAGAACGTGTGATCGCAAAAATAATAATAAGAAGAAGGCAACAAGAGCAATGTCCTGCGGCGTCAGCATCGAACTGTCTCTCGATCTGGCCAGGCGGACAGGTCGCATCGCAACGCTGCCATATCTCACTCAGGCACGATCGTCGAGTCGAGTCGCGTCGCGTCGCGCGTTCATCCACTCATTCGTAATTTATACTTTGGGGCAATGCAGTCAATAAATGTCATGTTTGGTTGTTGATTGTCCACACCACACCACAGCACCACAACAGAACAGGCCAGCGACAGTCTACACTCCTACAGTCTACAAACGGGGACTGCTCCAGTATTCGAAATCGCAGGCATTCTTCTTAAAGCGCATTATGCACGACGGCGATCGTTCGCCCGTCTGCTGCCCCAACTCGTGTCGTCTCCCCGTTGCGATTTGCGTACACAAGATCAATTGCAGGTGATTTGTTTAGCTGTCGAAATCGTCGTCTTATCGTAACTCATTACGAGATTTATTTTGTTCAACAAATGCAGAAGGTGTGATTTGTCTTTGTACTGATCACAGTCACCTCGCTCCCCACCTCGCTCTCTCTCCATCTCTATCTCTACATATATATATCTCTCTCTCTCTGTTTGTCTCTTTGAGCGCTTGGCATTTATTTTTTATTGAGTGAATCAGCATTGTTGAACCTGTGACTGGTAGGCCTGGTTGGTTACCCTGGACTGTGTATGGACTTTTAGGCAATGGTTCAATAAATTCTGGCCAAGCTACTCCAGCTCAGCATCATTAAACAAGCACAGAGCAGACCACAGAGCGGCCGCCCACAAAGGCCGCCTCATCCTCATCCTTGGTCCTCTGCCTCCGTCTCAACTCCAGCTTCTTAATGCGGCCTGCGTGTGTTTTGGGGACCACAAGCCGAAGCGATAATGTGATTTATGCTGTCCATTAATCTGGTAATTCATTTAAGCACACGAAACTGAACCCATCTCTACACACACTCTCTCTCTCTCTCGCTCGCTTTCAGTTATGCAAAAAAGTCTGAGCACACTGGCCACATATTTTATGGGCTTTGTGCATATGAATCTTGGCCGGGACTTGGAACTGACTGCTGGCTGCTGGCTGCTGCTTGTTGGCTGTTGGCTGCATCGATTGCAATTCGACTGCTGTTCATCTTGGCTACGCGAATGTCGTTACCTGAGCTTCAACTGAGCTGCACACTGCATAAGGGGAGCCTGCTGTGTACTGGCTCCTCTGCCCCTCCACAGCCATGCCCAATCCGTATCCGAATCCGAATCCGAATCCCTTTGCCCATTACAGTCGCTGGCAGCGATCGCTTGTCGCTTGTATTAATAAAACATTAATTACACACTTGATACTCGGGCCGCAGTTTTGCAGCTTCGCAGCTGAAGTTGCTCTTTCTCCTTTTTAGGCCAGCAGCTAGGTTCAGTCTCTGTGCCCCTGTCCCTGTCCCTGTCCCTGCCCCTGCTCATGCTTCTGCCACTGGCTGTGGCTCGGCGGCCACTCGCAGTGTCGTTGTCTATGAGGTGTTGTTGTAGGTGTTGCTTGGGCTTGGCTGGTGGTCCACACGTTAGATGACGATGCGCAAAATTGATGTGCGAGCAGCCACCGAATGTTGCAGTGTTGCAGTTGTCGAAGTTGGGGAGGTGCCTGCGGCAAAGCAACACAGACTGCACCACACTGGATGTGGCAATGAATGAATGAGGAGACTGCATCAAACTGACAGTAGATGGTTCCGTGATAGGAGTACCTACTAAGTATTTGTCTGACACCTGCTTCAATACACACTCAATAGTTTCCCTGGAACTCGGCCATGTAACGAATAAAATTTACATAAATACATCACTGATGTACATAGACTATGCATCAGTATTTTTATAAGTATGTATTTCTATATTAATATTTATTATTCTTCTCTTTGTTGTTTAGTTTTCATTTAAAATTCAAATTTCATTATTCCGTTTTAATTTACACATGTTTATTATATTTGGTTATTTTATTATTTTAGTTTACTTTTCACTTTTAATTATATATCATCACTAAGCAGGCAATACATCGAGGCCTATTCCGCTCAACAAATATGATAAGTTCCCATGATTTATATAGTTTATATATATATATCACTTTTTACTCTATTACTTTTGTAAAAATTCCTATGTTGCCACATTGTCTGCTCATTACCTCTGCTTGTGATGCCCGTTCCGCTATTCACTACTTCTCTCTCTCTCTCTCTCTCTCTCTTTCTATTTCTCTCGCTCTCTCCGTCTACCTCTCTGACTGTCCATGCTCAAATTGATGAGCTTGTCGTCATGCTAATTGTACGTGTGATTATTTTGACAGCAGCAGGCAACACTGACGGAAGTTCCAATAGCCGTGGCCCACACGGCAGGAGAGCATTTGGTAAGCGGGAAGTGGAAAATGGAATGGGTTTGGGAGTACGAGAGGCAATGTGCGTGCTTCTACCCAGATGCGGTGTGTGTGTGTGTGTGTAGTTGTCAAATTGAAAATGCAATCATGCGTTCAAACGTCAAATTAAACAGCTCGGAACTTATTTAACATAAGCAGCAGAAAACTGTTGAGGAGGATGGATGCTGTGAGAGAATCGTACAAGCGAACACCCACTTAACTAATCGCATGATTAATGATGTCAAACTGACACTTGAGGCAACTGCCACGAAGGCAGCAACAGACGCCTGGATGGCTGCCCGGCCAGTTGCCTCTGCTGCCGATCAAGAAATGAAATCAACACAGTCTCAGTTTCAGTACTGGTACCAGACGCACTGGCAGCCTCTCAAATAGACTGTGTGTGAATGTGTGTATTGCATGTGTGTTGCGTCTGCCAATCGCAACTGCGACGCTTGAATGACAGGTGCTGACAGGTGATAGATTAATGCTGCCGTTGCCCGTTGCCGATGCCTTTGCGTGATTTATCCAAAAAAATCCGAAATTATATAGCGCTTCCAATGCCGATGCCGATGCCGAAGCCGAAGCCTTCCTGATTATGCGCCCCAATAACAGCGGCAACGGCATCTGCATCAACATCATCAGCAGCATCTTTGCAGCATCAGCAATGAGGCAGCAGGGGCAAACAGGCATACGATAATTGATCTGTTCAATGCGTCGATCGCCACGCCAGACTGGGACTCCCCCAAACTAAATACACGATTGGTGGCTAACTGGCTGACTGAGTGGCTGGCTGGTTGGCTGACTGGTTGACTGACCGTCTATTTTTGGGGTGGCAAAACGTTTTGAGCATTATTAATGATGGCAACGCGTCGTCTTTTGGGCCCAATGGCTTATTAGCCGATAACTCAATTAATTTCGACAAATTGTGCACAGCATAAGAAAAAGGCTTACAAATGTCATGCATTGCGGCAGTTTGGACACTTTCGGCCAGACCGGAACAGCAATCTGCCTACTGAGCTATCAAGCATTGCTTTGCGATCCGTCAACTGAGCCCTTTTATATTTCTTCCTCTTCGAGAAGATCGGTTTCTTTGAATGTTTTTCATGAACGAAACTTCTTGTGATGGGATTCTAATAAATATTTTATGGTAAGCAGTCTTGAGTTTGCATTATAAATGACATAATGTGAAATAACTGAGAAGAATTATATATCATATTCCTCATAATGGCATACTAAATTTCATAAGAATACTTCAAGTATCTATCTGCCAAAGTGACTTAGATATTTGAGACTCGCAAAAATGTAAATTGAGTGGGAAAATCGTAATAATTTTGCCAGCGATTCGCAATTGCAGGTTGCAGTCACCCTTTGGAAACATGTTCTTTGCAAGTGCCGCAGATTTGCGGCGTGAGGCGTGTAACTGTAAACTGCACAGCGAATAGGCAGGACAATTACGAGTTGTGTCACCGTCACGTGATTGAATGCCCCAAAACAAGAGCTGACATAACAAACGGCACCAAAACATGACGACTGACCACAGCAAATTTTATTTGGAAACTGACTGACGAAGGGAATTACTTTTGCATATATGTATGTGTGTGTGAATGTGTGTATGTGTGTGTGTATGTGTGTATGTATGTTGGGGCCATGGGGCCTACAATAAACAATTTGTAGCGCCTGAATGCACAAATCTTGCGTCGTTAAAAATTAAGTGCAGAGCGGGCCACAATAGCCAGACAGTCTTAAGAGACAAGTCCGACCGACAGACAGGGAGACAGACAGACAGACTGAGGATCAGAGTGGCTCTCGACCACAGCAGAACGTTGCGGCGTTGCATAATTTGCATTTCGATTCGATTGGAACGTTCGTTGGTCTTTTTAGAGGCGCGTGTCCGCCGACACTTTTTCGTGATTTACCCGATTTAGCTGGGCTGAGCGAGCTGCGATTTTTGCCGTTGTTCGTTCGTCCGTTTGGTTGTTGGTTCAGTTCGTTTGGTTCTAGGAAATCACAATAAAAATTAACCAAATTCGTTCTAGTAAACGTTCGTCATCGTCCGATGCCGATGTCGATGACGATGACGATGACGATCTTCAACGGCACCTTGCCAAAGCCAACCCAATTCAACGTACGTGACACGATCGGAGCAGATCTGTTTGCTGTTTGCTTTGACTTTGACTTTGGCTGCGATTTGATTTGCCTCGGGCTTAATGCGCTGGGCAAGACCGTTGCAACGGCCAAATAATAAAAAACAAAGTGAAAGAAACAGCATCAGCAGCATTGGGGCCTTTTCATTGATTTGACTATGTCAAATCTCTGACCAGTTCAATGGGCCACTTCAAATCGAAATCCATGTGACAAATCAATTTTTAGCGCCCGCAGACGCAACGATTTCAAGTTTAAGAGCACTTCGGATCAGTGTGGATCTCACTCTCGAATTGCCAAAGTATATCAAAAACACACATACATATGTACTTACATACCAACATACATACATATATAAAGATTTGCATGCAATGAGAACAAATTAATTTCTTTTGCAGTTGCCATTGGCTTCTCAAGAATTTTCTTCTGACAAATATTTAGCGTCTTTTTTGAATGCCATTATTTGAATTTTTGATCTTTTGACCGTCGAAAGCTTTTGAAAATTTCTTCTTGCTGAGCTTACTAAAAAAATATCCCCACAAAGAGAACATTTGAATGTGCAACGGACTTTTGATTTTGAAGTTTCCAACTGATACAATTTAATCTTAATGTAAATTTGTAGCACATTCATGCATATTGTACATAAGACTATCAATAATATATTATCGGTGATAAATATAGTGTAGGTGACCTGTTTGCCTCACTCCGACCTGATCACGGTTCATTCCCATTTGGCTTCAATTCTAGTTGCAGTTCTAGCTGCCTTTCAAGACCAGTCTAAAGACCAATTCAGATATATAGAAATTAGTACGTTTACATATCTACATTTGCTTGTAATCAGTTTTTGTTTTCTTTTTGCAAGAGCAAGCAAATCTGTCAACTTAATCAGCCAGGCACCTTATCCCCCGCCCCCTCCCACTCCCACTGTTGCTCCACTGCTGCAACAAAGTGTTGCTCGGCTCATGCGCGCTGCTTCTCTGTTCTCTCTTCTGTTTCTTTAGCAGCAGATGCTTCTTCTTTGCACTCTTCGTGAGCTATTTATGCATGCAAAACACGCTCGGCTGCAGTCGCTGTTGCTGTTGCTGTTGTTTGTTGCTTGTTGTTTGTTGTTGTTGGTCTTGTCGGCTCGTGTTGGGCAACGCGCGTCAGCATCATAAAAATGTCATTCAATGCAATGCAAGGGCTGCGTCCTGCCGCCATCGTCTAAAAGTGGAAGGGGGGGCAGGGGAGGCGGGTGGGCAGCTCGCTCTGCCTGCGCACCGTGGGCGGCAATGCAAGCGCTACACTCTCGACGTTTGCTCCACTGTGCACTGTCGCAGCCGCAGTCAACGCTGCTCGTCACAGGCATCAGACAACGGCAGAATGAACGATTTGTGTGTTTTAGATTGAAATCAAAATAAAGCTCAAAGCGGCCGACAACAAACGTGGCCTGAGCAGGTACCCATACCCATATCCATAGCCATATCCATACCCATCCCGCTCTCCCCCGCACCATCGCACCATGACCCGATGCCCAATCGTTTCTACAAGAGCGGCATACCTCTCACTCCGCTTGTGTTTGCGTGTGTGATTTGTCAAAACTGTTACGATTGCCAAATTTCAGATAAGCTGCGGATCAAAGCAACTCCAGAAGAAGATCCAATTAATTTGTTAGTTATTTATACCCAATGTCCATTAAATAAAGGGTATGTGTAATAGAGCGATATAACTCCATTCGATCTACTCCAACGCAAGAATTCACCTCGAATGTATTTAATATATTTTAAAAAAATGCGAAAGTTGTGATTGTTATTTTTTCGAGCGTTAATAAAACCAGCTTAGCTTTTTAAGCTGTGACTATATTGATATTAACTTAAGTAGGGTATCTTTTAGTGGGTTACGCTAATTGTCTCCTACTTGAACATATTTGAACATCGTTGATTTGCGTGCTAAAAAGCTGTGCAGATTCTTCTTTGATTCAGGGCTAATTGGTAGTCGTTGCCTATGAAAAGCTGCCTGCTATGAGTCTGTTGTATATACATATGTATATACATATGTACATATGTATATATGTATGTGTGTGTCTAGTTGATTACCTCTTCGTTGCGCGTTGACTTGTGTGTCAATAATGTCAAACAGAATGTCAACAGGCGCGACGCCACGCGTCAGGCGCATTGCTCTATCCTCCTCTTCCCTCCCCCAAATGCAACCAGCAAAGGCAACGATCGAGATCCAGATGAGCATTTGGATGGTCGCTCCATTCAGTCGCTCAGTCGTTGGGTCGTTGGGCTCTCATTAACATAACAAGTAAAGTCAACAATGAAAATTGTTGTCTAAACAAGCGGCGCGCGCAACATTTCAATGAACGCCGCTGAATGCAGCGCTGCAGAATTTATTGAGGCTGTGGTAAATATTCGGGGCCCGCTCAAAAGAAATCAAACAGAACGCGCGGCAAGTAATTTGTTTATTTGGCCCAAGGCAATAAAATGAGTAAGCGGCAGTGAAAGCCACAACCAGCCAATCCCACCGAACCCGCAATATCGAAAAAAAAACAATAACAACAAAATAAGAAACAGAAAAAAAACTGGCGCCAACATTGAAAGTAAGCGTGAATCTTTGGCAGATCTCGATTAAAAACATACGGGTATCTACCATACTATTTCTGCTAATATAGAGTGTCAGTTGGCGAAGATCTGTTATTATAAAGTAAACATATTAGATATAAGATCAAAGCCCACAGTTCAAAATGACTTCTGAAGCGGAAGAAGAAGAGCTCTTCTGTTGCTGCCTGGCAACTAGTGGCAACTTAGAGATTGAGCACACTTCGAAGCCCTTTTCTAGCCGACCCATTTCAGTTGGCAAGTCTAAAACCAACCAAAATTGCGAATTTTATTAATGCATCCGGTTGGACGACCTTCTGATCTCGTTGTTTCCACCCAGTGTCAGGATGACGGACAACTCGGCCTAAGTAAGTTGATTTTATTGCCCAACAATCGTCGAGCCTAGGCTTAGATTAAAGATAATGGTTTTATAGCTAAACTTAAGCCGAATATCCCTTAAGACCTAACCAATTAAAAATATTCTTCTTTGCATTATTGAATTGAGTTAAGATTAAGTGCCTGTATCTTACATTGGGGACAGAACTACAATTGAATTAAAATTGAGAAATATTAATAAATAAAAAATAATAATATATATACAATAGACAATTGAACAATTGGTTCAATACATATTTGCTTGTATATCCAAACATCAAAGGCCTTACAACTTAAGAGGCTGTACAAATTTAAAAACATCAGAAAGTAATCCTTTTATACATAAGATACAATTTAAGACTAAAGAGTCCTTGAGATAAGTAAAGTAAGCAAATATAAATATATTTATATAAGCCAAGCTTTGTTAAAGAAAAAAGATGAGAATACATTGCTATATAAAAGAACAGTTCTTGTGCTGATGGCTTATATAAAGAGACAGAAAGAGAGAGAGAGAGAGAGAGAGAGATAGAAGTTTATTGTGTGAAAGTGGGCAGATTGGTCACATCACGTTCGTGCTATGCTCAGGACCTTAAGTTATTAGAAGAGCTGAGAACTGAGAATTGTGTTTTGTGAGTCAATGATTATTTTCAAAGAATTCGAATACACACATGGAAAGATAGATAGATAGATAGATAGGCAGATAGATAGATAGATATATGGGTTAGTGCTTGCCATGTCCAATGCTGACAAATCGCTGGCAATAAGTCAAAAGCAAAGGAAAGAAGAAGAGTGCTGCCACATCAACTACTAAAATGTTGAGGATTCTGGGTGCCGCCTTTCTTCGTTTTTCTTCTTTCACCCAACTCTTAACTGTGTTGAGCGGTACTTTCACTTTTCTCCCCTCTCTCTCTCTCTCTCTCTCTAGTTCTCGCTGTCTCTGTGTGTTGATCTTGCCTAATGAGATCCTTTACCTGCTGCTAAGCGCATATATAACAATGCTGGCCCTACAAATTAGTTGGAAATCTCAGGGCAAAATCGATTTGATATCGATGAGACGCGCCCAACAACAATGCCACATTGTGTTGCAAGTAGCAGCCAACGGCATGAGTTACGAGCTCAAGCACTCTTATGGCCTCATCAAATTACAATAAATGCTTCTCGAGTCGAGGTTCAAATCCAGTCTTGAACCCTGCGTCCGGCATGGTCTAGTAGCCGAGGCGTTTAACACAGCAGTCAAAATGCGCAGCAGGTTGCATGCACCGTCCTAGTTACAGGTTATCCCCGTTCCATATTTGCCTTTGCCACATTTGCTGTCTGCTGTTTCTGTTTTTTTTTTCTGTTGTGGTTTTATTTTTTCCTCTTTTGTGTTGTTGTTGTTGTTGCTGCGTATATGACGCTGGTGGTCCCATCCGCATTGCATCCAAATTTTTGATTTATTTAGCCGAATGCACCTTTTGCGCTCTTGTTGCCGTCGCCGTCTTCTTGCCCCTGCCCCTCGTCTAAATTTAGCAGCAGCCGTTGTTCACACCTCGCTGGCCGCAGCTAAACAGCGACAGACAGCGACAAATTCGTTACATGCAGCAGCCCCCTCCCCCATCCAACGGTTGGATAGGAAGGGGGCAAACCTGCCTTGCAACAAGTTGGCATTGTTTAACAGCAAAACGCAATAATTGTACGCAATCCCAAGTCCCCGCCATCCTGCATCCTGGACATGGCTGGTCACAGAGTTCGAGTCGTGTCTTAGCGCCGTTTCTGCCCATGCCCCTGCCCCTGCCACTGCCTCTGATTCTGAGCATCGCTTGTTGCGTATTGACAACAATCAAGTGTTTAGATTTTGCATTTTCATGTCCATTTCGCCAGTTGCAAGTTGTCTGCCTCAGCCACTTGCCTTTGCTGCCGTTTCTGTTCTGCAGGCCTTGCATTTTGTAAGCATTCATTTAAGAAAATTATTGCCAATGTTGGCTTACCTTTTTGCCGTACGTGTTGCATGTTGCACAGTAATGGAAACGGTCACTGCGTGGGACTGCCTACAATTTGGTGTCAAGCAAAAAGCGCTTTGACAAGGCCCAAGTTTCTCATTTTAAATAATCGATTTATTATTACTACGTTCATTCCATTTATTTTGCATTCGATTTCAATCTTCTTTTTTTTCTTCTTTTTTGAAATACTTTCTGAAATTCAGAAAATAGTAATGAAGTTAAGAATTTCAGCAACAAAATAGCTAATGTTAAGGTTCTGAGTATACATATCAAATAATCTGTTTGTAATCCCAGCCACATTTGGTTTTTTTCTAGTCGCATCTTGAATTTGATCTTTTGCGTTGGTGTTAATTAAAAATTCTTGAAGGAAGTTCAATTTCCGTATTGACAGCAGCGAAAAAGACAAATTAAATGAGCCGGCAGCATAGAGGCAACCGCAAGTGGAACCGACTGCCAAATCAATTGCAACATGCAACATTGGGGCACAAACCGAAACCAAAACAAAAACCGATGCTAAGCCCAGCGGACAATCCTCTAAAACTCAAGCCTTAAATCGCCATGTGGAGAATGAGAATGACCTGTGCTTAGCCCAAAATTTCGATACGGCTGCTGTTGGTGGTTGTTTGGTTTGGTTGCGCCGAGGACAACGTGGTCGTGTTGGTGGTGGGGTGGCTCAGGCTCGAGCTCAATCTGGATGTGAATGCGAATGCGAATGGTTTACGCTCCATATGCCACGTGCGTAGACAAAAGTCATTTAAAAATTTAAGACATTGCCATAGCAAAGACGACAGCCAAATGTAAAACCAAGTCAAATTCCTGGTATAAAATTCATTGAAAAATTTTATGCAACATAAATTTTGCGTGCAGGATTTGGAAATGCCGCCGAGGCCGAGAACTCAATCACATGCAAGTGGACGGGCGGTCTTCTTTTTTTTTTTTCTCTAAAGGGGGGTGTGCGGGTGCGTGTGTCGTTTCAATTTTAAAGCCAAGGAGCGGCACTTTCCTCTGCTACAACAACAACAGCAAAATAAATTAAAAAAAATAGCAAAAACAAGGAAAAACCGCCCCCAAACCGCTTAAGAAGTGGCTCCTGGCATACGGCACGACGAACAACATTTTGGGTCGACTGGCAGGTCCTTGTTCGACGGACGGTTGGACGGTTGGACGGCTTGGCTTTTGTCGTTGTTGGTTTTTATAGCTTTTTGATTTGCCATTTCTGGTAGGAAATGATCAAAAATTGAATGAAATTGTTATTTTTCAAGTGGAACATGTCCTTTTTTAGTACTTGCCTCACGAGGGTTTCACAACTTGTGCTTGTCCTGTTGCGGGTTGTTATCCTTAATAAGGGGCATCATTTCCAGGGCCTGGGCAGCCCGGCAGCTTGTTCCCAGGAATGCAGCGGCACTGCACTTACCAAGCATACTCATCATCATCATCATCATCATTATCATCATCACGTGATGTTTGTCATGCTCATCTCCATATGTTGCTCAGTTTGCAAAATTTACAATATTTCCAAGCGATAAAATGTTATCATGGTTGCAAAAGATTTGCTTATGTAGCTGAGCAGTTGGCGCTTGTGGCTGGTGGGAGTTGGCAGGTTGCAGCCACACCCTCAACGTACTGTGAACATTTTCCGAAGGCCCAAGAACGCGAAAAACAATTAAAATATTTGCCTAAATTACACACAGGCAAACATATGTTGTGTGTAGGTGTGTCTGCTTAGGTTTTGGGAGAGAGCAACTTAACCCGCCAATGCCCAGGACCGCCTTTAAACGGTCCAAGTATATTTTCGCTATTATTCCCTTATTTTGAAACTTATAATTGGAATAAATATAATATATATATTTATAATTTCGATATTATTTTATTATTTCGAAATTTACACTTTTTAATAGTTCTTTTTGCAAATTTCACCAATTGTCAATTTCATAGCAAATATATAAATCTGCATTTATCGCCGACGCCATTAAATCAACAGCATTAGTGGGTTAAAGCCAACGATGGGCAAATGGCCAGCTAGTAGCCAAAGTTCACAACATGGAAATCTAGGAAAAGTTTCTTCTCTTTTTTTTTGCGTCGTGCCAACCACAAATATTAATAATTATGAATTTATGAGCCAATATTTATTAGCAATAAAAACAAGCTGGCGACCAAAGACTGACCAAAGCAACCCCCGTCCGCAGCCGAACTCCTCAATGTAGTCCCAGCCAAAGATTAGACGCTCTCTGAAGCGTCGCTAATGAACTTTAATTACCAGCTTGATGAGGCGAACGAGGGCTCAATAGCAGTGGCCAAGGGCGAAGGGCAAAGGGCGGTACATTGGGCACATGTGGACAAATCTTGAGTTAGTTGTGGCAATCTGTACACACACACACACATACATACTTATTTATTTTATATATACATTCATATATGAATATATATATACATATATAAATCGTGCACCCTGTTGATTCTGTCAACATTAGGCACTAAAGGATATTTATAAGTTGATCAAATTGATATTCTAATTGCCGTCGATTTTTAAATTTTATCGGAATATTTCTCATTCTAATTAATTCTTAACTGATTTATGGGAAACTGTCAACTTGCTAATTTTAAAGATATTCCTTTTTTTATCTGGCAATATCTTAATTCATTTCTTAAATTACATATCTATGTAATTTTTGACGACTCTAATCACATACATAAATAAGGCTAAAAGAAAATTCTTCCCTACTTTGGTCTGCTTCCACTTTAGGTTTCTTCATGTTGCAATCTAATTTTAAACATGTGACATATGAGCTGAGTTTCAATTCACATGATTTCATAGGGTATTCGAATTTAATCAAGAATCGTGTAACGCATTCAATAAGTCATCTCTGAGTTAACCGAATATGTACTCGATATGTATGTGGATAGATATAGCTAAGCTGACATTTTAATCATTAAGCAGTTTTGTTTAAACTTGGCGTAAATGTCCCTTTATAAGGAACACTCAACATATATTTAAAGGCGGATTAAATCATCTGGCCTTCGCATTCACATTGTTCTAAGAATTATACAATCTAGTTGTGGAAACAGTTTAAAAGCTTTGTTTTCGAATGCAGTTGTTAATTTTAAATAGTCTTGCATTTTAACTGATTGATCAAGGCCAGTATTCTTCAAATATTTATAATCCTTACGATGGCTTGTAGCTGAATCCTTAGTTTAGTTTTCATACAAAAATATTCTCTTTAAATTATTGCTCCGGTTCCAGCGCTTGTTTCTCTCAATGATGAAAAGCTACACTTGTTGACCATTTTCAACTCCAGCTCCATTAAAGGCCAGCGATGAGTCGACAAATCAGTCTAAAAGTAAGAGCATCGGTTAGTCAAGTGTTGCATCAAATTGTGGAAAACAAAATCAAGGAACAAATAAAAAACAAACACAAATAAACGTAGCAATTTTTAATTGCTCCCGTTTGAAGTTGTCTGAGCGATCCGAGGGTGGCGGGATGGATCGGTTTTCGGGGTCTGGGCCTGGCTAACATTTAGCTCATACATGTGTGTGTGTGTGTGGATTTTTATTATATTTTGTGTGGCGGTCGCTTGGCCGGCTTGTTGGCCATGTTTTATGTGTTTCGTTTCCATTGAAAACCCCAAAGAGCCGAAAGAAACAAAAATTATTTGTAAACGGCGGCTGTGACAATTTTTTTGTGTGTGTCTGTCTGTCGCGGTGGCTCTTGTTGGCGTTCCGTGGAAGTTTGTAGACGTTGCCACTAAAACCGAAGACCAAAAACAAAAATTAATTGGAAATTTGTATGTCTCAAACATGTTGTAAGCACTGAGCAACAGCAACAGCAGCAGCAACAGCAGCAGCAACAGCAGCAGCAGCAGCAGCAGCAGCAGCGGTGGCAACAACAAGGCGCAAGTTCGAGGTTAATTGTTTGATTTTCTAACAACGACAAAATAAAAATAAATACATATAAATAATTTGTAAGGTTAATCTCAAGAGGAGAGCGCTACCTGTAGCAAGGCGGCCCAAAAAGCCACAGGAAATGTTTGTTTTTGCCTTTGTTGCTCGTTTTGTTACACATTTCTCGAGCCGCGCTTCCGGGCCGCTCTTTATTGTAACTGGCAACTCGAATTTATGGCCTGTATGCCACAAATTAATGACCGCAAAAAGTGTTAGCCACTCGCAGTTGACAACTTAGAAAGAGAGAGGGAGAGACGCACATATGAGTTGCCCTCAGTCGATTCAACCAAATCGCGTATAAATATCGTATTGATAAATATGATAAAGATCAGCGAAAAAGATTACGCACTTGCTTTGCACTATTTACGTGACGTCATCAATGCAGTAATGTGTAATAATTATGCGTATAGGTAAATATGATAAAGATAATATGATATGTGCCCAACTGGGACTGCAGACAGACTTTGCCACTATCCTAACTGAATTATTTCTGGCAAACACAAGTTTCCATTAACCGCACCAACTGAGTATCGGAGGAGTCAGCGAAAAAGATTACGCACTTGCCTTGCACTATTTACGTGACGTCATCAATGCAGTAATGTGTAATAATTGGCTGATTTAAAAGAAGCGCTCTTAATAAATACGAAACAATTTCATTTGTTTACTTTCTTTTTATCTTTATCTTTATCTTACTATTCCCAGATTTATTATATTCATTATTTTATTGATGTTTTCTTTCATTTCCTTCCATTAACACATTCAAAAATATGCACAAATGTGTGATTTGAATTTGAATTTGAATTGCTATTTTTGCCACATTGCATTTCGATTGTCTCAGCAAATGCATGCATGCGAAATATACTCAATCGCCAGCAGTTGGCAACCCCTATCTAGTCACCAGCAAGTTGGCAGCCCCGTTCTCATCGCCCACGCTCGTAATCGAAATTGGCTTATTTCGCCACTGTCCGCGGCTTTGTTCTAATTGATCAGCAAGTGAATGTTTGCAAGTAATGTGCGTGATATTTGATTAAGGCAAATTGAATTGCTTACCTGCGGGTAAGTCATTGTCATATTTATCTCAATATGCTGGTGAAAGTGTAAAGACATTTTAGATAAAGATATATGGGCATTTACTGCTATAATGCATAGTTTTTGCTTGTACCCTGCACCCATTACATTTGTGTAGAAAGTCTATCATGATGTTGTGCAAAAAGTTAATATATACATATATTCTTCTCCAGTATCAAAAGTCGGTGTGAAACAAACAAACTGGTCTGCAAATTTCTGAGAACTTGCGTATGTGCATATGTACAAACGATTTATATATATATATATATTTTGTATGTACATACAATTGCCTTTCAGCAAGATCGAATAAGAAACACTCATTTATTAATTGTTTACACAATTATTTACGAAAAAGTTGATATTCGCTGGTTACGGCCTTGATTGCAGCTCGAATTGTGAATAAAAATATATGTCAACTTTTTTTTTTTTTTGGAACTGCCTAATATATTTTACATCTGGATTTAGGGTACCTTCTAGTCGAGATTTCTTGCTGTTTATCACTCGCTGCAATGCGAGACGCGTCGTTGAAAGTTGATGCCCACTGGAACATTCCGTGAGGAGCACTAACAAATTAAATAAATTAATCATCGATCATGGGTTTATTTATTGCAACTCAAGTTTAATAATATACCCTTATACATATGGCGCCAGAAGAGTCGTGTGTGTGTGTTTGTATGAATGCCTATTAGTACATCATGATACTGTTTGCAGCGCCAGGCCGTGCCTCGTCTTACAAGCTCAGTTGCAAACCCAAACCCAAACAAACCCAATCCCGATTCCAATTCCAATCGCAGTCAGTTCGCCTTGTTGCCTGTCAGCCAGGGTAGCCACGTGCGCTGTGATCACGGCGGCGGGGGCAGGCGGTGGTTTCCTGTCGCCAGTGGACAAATGCTGCTCGGGGCACCTAAAAAGGCGACGAATATTCGATAGTCGGACAAGCTGATCAAACAGTTCAGCTATTTTGCATATAGCCCAGGGTCCATTAGGGTCCATTCATTTCGATAGCTGATTCGCTTGTAATTATTATTCTTATTAACTATTTAAAGTTTTCATATTTTTTTATTTTATATTATTTTTTACTCTTTATGTGAACTGAACTTTCTAGGGAATAAGTGAAGGAATCTTATTGATATTAATCATAATTTTATTTATTTCAAATTATGTCACACAATTTTATTGTTCATATTGAATGATGCAAGAACCGTTCTTTTATTAGATATATATTAATTTGTAATTACAATTTTTACTCTTTTTTTGAGAAAACAATAACAAATAATATTTCAACTGGACGTAGACTAAACATAACTCAAGTTGCTATATGCTTATATGTAAACAAGTGCGTAATGTCCGGCAGATAGATGTGTAGGGGATCAGCTTGCTACTTTTGTGAATGACTCGAGTTGGGTTTGCGCTGGTTAGATTCGCTTATTGTCTCCAGCAGCAGCAGGAGGAGCAGCAGGAGCAGCTAGGTAGTTGTTTGGATTGTTTATTTAAGTTGCGGTCTTCCGGCTGATGCTGCCTGGTTTTATGGTTATGGATACAGATACAAAGAGATACACAGTAGCCGTAGCCAGGCAGCCCCAAACAGAGACCAACAAGTCCGAGCTGGGCAGAGAGCAACAGTAGCAATGAATTTGCATGTAGTACATGAAAACCGTGATCTCCAATTTGTTGGCTCTGCTGGCTCTGCTCTGCAGCCAGTCGAATTAAGTGGAGTCGCTTCGCATGGCATCGCGTCGCACCGCATCGCATTGCCATGGCCAGAGCTCTGGGGGTACCCAAAGGGGTACTCCACTCGCTGCAGCGAATTGAATCGCAAACAGGGCCCCGATCTTGGAGTCGCGTACTTTGGCTACATGCCAAAAAGTTTGTAACATTAGTTTAAGGTGCCGGGACTTGAGGCTGCCCGTCCCCCGTCGCCGCTTGTCGCCAGTTTCAAGTTGTCAAGCTTGCCATGGCAAATTTGCGATCAAGCGACAACAACAGTGACAACATGAGCCCAGTGACGACCATCGTCCGCTAACCGCAGTCAGCAACACACACAGCAAGCTGTGAACTGTGAGCTGTGAGCTGTGAGTTGGGCTTCTTGGGTTTCAACTGTGTACATCACGTTGCCTTGTATCTGACCAAGCTGCCACAGCGCCTGGGCACGCAGTGATCTTCCTCTGTTCGTCTGTTGTTGCATCCAACTCTCCAACAGCTTTCAGCTTTCAGCTACCAGCGCCAACATCAACTTCATCTCCAGCTCCGACCTGGACCGTGTGTGACTCCCTAGCGAGACTGCAGCTTGGCCGGCAGCCAGTCAGCGACTCGGCCGAACTTTATTGACCATATTGATTGCTGCTGTATTGATCGCTTGTAGCTGATAACAAATAAATGGCCTGGCCACAATCAGCACAGTTGGGTGCTTCACACACCTAGCTCCAGCTCCAGCTCCATGTTGCACACAGTTTTGGTGTTCACTCTGTTAATGATGCTGCCAGTTTACACGGTGCAATCCAAAAGCCGAGTAAAATTCCTGAAAATTATTGCTAAAAAAGTTGTTGGTATATTGTAAAAGAAATTTTTCTTCCAAATTGTATTTTTTTTATAATCGAGAATCGAATCTGGCAAACACATGTCTATATGAACTTATTTACAAACACTTTGCTGAAATAACTTTTGTCTGTAATTTCATTTGGGAAGTGAGTTCTTATATTCTGGGCTCAAATAAAAATATATGATCAGTGCTGACTTATGTGTCTATGTATATGTTAGGGTGATCATCGGTATTCTCACTATTACTATTTAGCTGTCATCATCCACACTTCAATAATACCCCGATCTATACTCTATTCAGAAGTGCATGTTTATTTTATATGTAGAATTTGTACAAACAATATGCATATCATATTTAATATACAAACCTTTTGTTTGTCAGAATAATAATTCTACATATTTGTTTGTTTGGTTGTAATTTTCACATACTTAGCTATTTCACATTAATCATATGTGTGAATATTGTTCCAGTAGGAATGCGATTCGATTGCCAATAGAAACATGATGCTGGAAACGGAGAGGGGGAACCAGAAGCCATTCGCCATTCTGTGGCCAAATGAATATGATATCTGAATAGCAGTCAGACAGCAGCTTAATGGTCACGTGTAAACGTAGCCCAAGTCTAAAGACGGCTACTGACTGAGCCGGCCCAAAACAGCGGGCGGTGTCTGTTGGCTGCTGGCTGCTGGCTGTGGCTGCTTCTTGTTGGCTGCTAGCTGTCTATCTGTCTGTTTGTCTCTTTGGCTGTCTGCCACGTTTGCATATTCATAATTTCGAGCTGGATTTATCAATTGCTCATCTCAGTCATGAAAACGCATAAACATTTCAAAGTGCTTGGAGCGGGTCAATAATTTGACATGAACGAAACAATACGCAGAATCTTGCATAAATAACTTGATGCACACTTTTTGCTCTTGGACAGCAGTGTGTGTGTATGTGTGTGTGTTTTTGTTTTATTTTTAATTTCACATGAGCAGCCACCCACCACTCTCCCTTCGCTCCAGCACTGTTCAATGATGTGTGCTGCTGCCAGAACTGAGCGACTGCATCAAAAGCTGGAAGCCATGCCGGGCTGTGGAGAGTTGTCTGCAAACAACAGGCAAGCAAACACTAGACTCTCCAGTCAGCGTTTCCAGCCGCTGAAGAGCTAGGCGCGCTGAGATCAAGAGCAGCAGGTAGCCAGCGCCAATGATTATAAGGGAGAGAGAAAGGCGACTGTTGAGCAGCGATGAACATCGCTGAGCTGAGCTGAGCTGAACTATCACCAAGTGCCCTTTCGCATGGAATTCAATTTCGTTGTTGTTGTCAACGTGACGCCCACACACACACATACACGCACACACACACACACAGTGGAGTTGATGCCAAATGCAAAGAAAAGAAAGAAAAGAAAATAAGAGCTGCAGAGCTTGTAGAGCGTCCTCCTGTTTCGCCCACGCCCACATGCTACCACATTTGATTTTTAGCCATGGCCATAAAGTGTGCAGCAGCAGCAGCAGCAGCAGCAGCAGCAGCCAGAGTTGGCAATTTTGTAATTAATTTATTGCTACAGGCGGCATCAAGAAATTGTCGTGAAATTCGCGACGTGTCAAAACTATTTTTAATTGGAATGTCCGCGACGTGCGTCTGACCTGATCCCAAGTGCAGCAATAAGTCTGAAGAGTTGCATGCATGTGGCAAGCGAAAGATGTTCCAGCCATCGTAAAGTAGGCAAGATCAAAGTGCTTTTTGAGTGCTTTCGTTTCTATTTTTTGCGCCATAATTGATATGCCTGTTGGCCTTTCTTTCTTTCTTTTTTTCTTTTTTTTTGCTACCCTTGCATTGTAGTTTTGTTATTGGTATTTTTATTTCGTCTTGAAGTGTGTAACGCACTCGAGCAGGCATCAATGTTCCGATAATCTTTACGCATATATTCCTTATCAGAATTAAAAGGCCAGTCGATATGTATATATATCAGTCTAGCAATGCTGACTATCAATGAGCATAATTTTTGTGCCCTATACAAAATAATTTATAAATGATCCTTAAATATCTACGTTGATATAATACATGTCATAGCTACTATTAGAAACTGTCAATTGGTTTTGTACATTTTAAAAATTTAGATGTGTTCAAGTGGACTCTGGTCTGCAAGAGTATGTAATCTTTTAGTTGTGGTTGCTGTGCTGATTCTCGTTGTGTTTGTGTCTGCCACCTTCACATATGACTAATGCACCACTCAATAGACACTAAAGATGCATTACGATCCCCCCCAGCGACTGCGGCAATTGCATTTTAATGCAAATTTGGTGTCAACGCAATATCGACCATGACAGCAGCAGCGCCATCCCATCCTATCATATCCCAGACCAGACCAGACCAGACCAGACCAGGCGATCAACGTAGCCCAGCTATCCAGCTCTCCAGTTTTGCCAGTTTGCCAGTTTTCCCAACGCTCACGCATTCAACATTCGTTGCAACATTTGCGGATCGCCTTGCAGCGCATTGTAAGTGGCAACTGTGGCAACTGCTTGGTGTTAAAGTGACTGATTAAGTTCTGTGTTGTTGCTGTTATTGTTGTTGTTATTTCGACTGCTGCTGCTGCTGACGCTAAACGAATTATACGCTTACGTAGGTGGCAGACACTCAGGCACAGTCAGCAGCAGAGGCACCAGCCAAAGATACAGATGCAGATGGAGCTACAGTCGGAGGCAGAGTACTCGGTAGAGCAGTCACCCGGTACCCGGTACCCTGGTACCCTGGTACCCGAGGCATAATCATATATAGAGCCAAATGAATTGAGACGCGCCACACAGAGTTATAAATATTGTCGCCTTGCCCTGTGGCGGGGCGTTCCTTGCAATTCTGCAGTTTGTCTGTCTCTGCGGCTGTCTGTCTCTCTCTCTCTGTCTTTATCTCTCTCTCTCTCTCTCTCTCTCTCTTTCTCTGGCCATGTGGGCGGCACGCATTATTGAGGCCCACTTGGCTGCCACCATAGGTAGAGAAAATCTTGGGAATGCACAAAAATGTACTTGAAATTTTGCATCGATCATAAAATGCATTTAATTTGTTTACTCATCAAAATGTACTTGAAACTATTTTTGATCAAAATATGTATTCTTAATATTATCTTAAGTTATTTAATAACTACAACATTTTAAGTTTTCAGCCTTCAGACTTTAAAGTGTTATAATTTTTGGAATTTACACTTGAATACTTCAAATAAATTCTTATTCGATTTATATAGGATTTATCTTAATTTTTACTCAGTTTACCTCAGCATCTGAATATACTTTGAATCGTGGTTGATATAAATCAAGATATGGCCTTGCGAGATTTCCAAGTAATTAAATTATTCACTGTGCTCAACGAAATTAAGTTTTACAGGTAAAACTATTTCGTATAGTATCCTTAGTAAGTTATTTAGTTTTACGCTTTCTTCTTATATTTGGAATGACAACTAATAAAGTCATCAAGATTTGGAAAATCTGCACATTAAAATTGATTTTATGAACACGAAGCGAATGGGTTTTATGGTTCGGCTACTGTCGCGACGATCGCTTCGAGTAGATGCTATCGACAGGGTCTCAGGACCGAGTGTAATTGAAACCTTTGACTTAGTTTATGGCGATCATAAAACTATGGGTTTCAGCTACTGTTGGAGGCTACCTGTTCGGATCTTTATTGTCATTTGGCAAGTTCGATTTGTTCCATTGAGCGAAATGCAGAGTTGTAGTCAGTGATGCTTATCGGTTAATCGGGGAAAGTTTTATGACTTGTTTCTCTCGTAGCCAACGATGATTCTGCCAGCAGCTAAACACTATATGACTTTTACAGCCTGTGCATTTTACCGAATTTTTATAATCTGTCATTACCTTGCCCAACATAAATGCATGAGACCTAAGAGAAAGGTGGACTTTGCAAAAATATTTACCAACGAGATAGTATCTGTAGCATCGTAAAAATTGTTTGAACATATGTGTTTTTGAGTTCTACTTGCTCCTGAACTCTTTAACTGTATTTTTAAATCAGTTCCAAGCAGAGATCGTTGAGCTCAATTTATTTTGTAGACCAACAGGAAAAAGTGTTCATTTATGTGTTTTAGAATATTATGTTAGTTTAAAGATGATTGCAACGGTACAGACATTTTTAAACAATACAAAAATGTTGTTTACATGAAATGAAAAATGGGATGAACTTTAAAATATGACAAGTATATTAATTAGACGACTTCAGCCTTACTTTAGTCTGCTAAGTTAAGTTAATATATTTGACTTCTTTTATTGTATTCTTGAATTGAATTTAATGTTCTCAAATGCGATAACTAATACATTTTCTAAATATGTTTTTTGCTGGCTCCTGGTTGTGTTTTTTTTCATTGTGAAATATGAGAGAAAACTGATGAAGATGTGGAAAGTTTTTGAAGGTCAACAATCCAAAGCGCTCATGCCACTTTGAGCCTAACTCTATTGTTGCTCTCTGAGTGCACAAACCTTTGTATTTTCCTCCTTACTTCCTTTTGACGTTTGAGGCCAGCTATTTAGCCACTTCTCTCCCAGTCTCTCTCTCACTCTGTCTCTCTCTCACTCTGTCTCTCTCTCTCTGTGCAGCCAGCTTAAATCGTTAATCTATTGTCATCGCCTGGCTGGCAGTTGAAAAGAAATTGGCAGGCAAACGGTTTTCAATAGTTGGCATCCAATTTGGATTTTTATTGCTTCCTGTCGCTTGCCAGCTTCCTGTGCGACAAACCTCGCAGCGCCCCCGCAATTTTGATTTCATTCATTTTTTTGGGTTGGGTTTCGTTTATATTCTGCATTACTTTTCGCATTTCAAAAGCGGGCGACTTAATCGAGCAAAATAAACCGTTTTCATATGCTCGAATTGAGGCAAACACGTCGCATTACACGCCAGCTGAGACGTAGACGAATGAAGGGTGCTACGACGAGGGGGGCGGCGTGTGGGGCAACTGCACAGAGAGAGAGAGAGAGAGAGAGATCAGAGGGTCGCAGTCTGTTTGTTGGCATGCTTTGGGGGGACTCCCGCGGGGAATCACGCTCAGCATTGTAGCAGGGTCTCGATTCGGGCTTAAACCTCAGCCTCAGCTCACCTTGAAAGTGTTTGTTGTTTTTGTTGTTGTTGCGCTGCTTTCTTCGCCTTTATTGCGTGTGCCGAAATGCGCGAAATCTCTCAGGTTTTTTCTCTTTTTTTTTTTTTGAGGGAGCCGCAGCTTTTGTCAAAGGATTATCACTTCCCTTACTCAGTGCCTGTTGCCTGCTGCCTGCTGCCATTTATGTGGCAGAGTGCAGGACTGTAGGAAACAGGACAGGCCAAGGGTCTGGCTGCTAATGAGCTATACATTGTGACTCTGCTGGGTGGCTCAACTCCAACTCGAAGCACTCGGGAGTGTGTGGCAGGGTGGGGGCATTTTATGATTCGGATACGGATTCGAATTCGCTTGCCCGCCCGGCTGGATGATGACTTTGACAGTGTGCAATATGCGTTGATTTTTTATGGCCTTCAAATTGAAGCTGCGTAGGAATTGAGGCCGCTGTCGCTCTTGCTGTTTGCTGATGCTGTTTGTTGATGCTGATGCTGATGCTGTTTGCTGCCGCTATCGCAGTCGTTGCCTGGCCGGGGCTGGTTCGGCTCCGTTTGGCGTGTTGATCTCAAAATGCAGATAATAATTATTTCAATATGTGTGACTGACTGGGCTGACTGACTGGAAAACTGTGGAGGAGCGCATGGCCAGGGTAAGAAGAGGAGATGCAGGAGAAGTAGGGGACGCAATGCCAATGCCATCGCCGGCTCTTCATGATTGTCATGATCATCATTATATTATGCGAATGGATCAAAACCGTAAAGCCGCCAGCTCAGTTTTTTTTTTTTTGCATGTGCTTCTACTTTGGGGTTGCTGATGTTCTGCTTATTATTGTTCTTGTTGTTGTTGTTGTTGTTGTTTTCACTTAATCACTTGTGGAGCGGGGCACCCGAGCAGGGATGGAGAACTGTGTGTGGGCATTGGAGAGGGCGCTGGTGCGGGCGCGAAACTGATGCCGCGCGTCGGCTGACGGCGGTTTTAAGTTGAAAATTGAATTTCTAAGAATTACACAAAACAACAGCAACAACAATAATAAAAACGAAAACAAACCGAAGAGCAATATCAACAAGGCAGTGCGTCGATGTGCTGTTGGCATGCCAGCAACTGAGACACTCGACCGCCGAGCAGGCTTCAATTTCAGTTTTGGCCGCACCTCCTACCCCCCTCCCCCAATCCAAATTGCCTTGATGTGATGGGCTTCATTTCATTGCATTGCATTAATTTTGCCAATTAAAAAGTAAATAGAGCCTGCATCCTTTTCCACTCATATGCAGAGAGCTACGAGCTACACCCACTAAACCCTGAACCACCGATTCTCGCATTGAATTGTGTGCTGCTTTTGCTTGCAAAACTTTTCAATACAATTCAATCTCATCTAAATATATATATATATATATATATATATATATTTGTTTATACATATATCTATTTAAATAAATTATATATTTTACGTACATTAGTCTGATGACTGGGCGCTATTTTAGTTGGTTGGTAGAGTGAAGAATGCTCCCCGTGAGTACAGTGGAAACATTTGAAGATTTTTAAAGTAGAATTCGCAAAACCTAACGTTGTGTTGACTTATGTTCTACTTTTTGTTCTACTTTTTGCAACAGCTGTCAATATTTTGTTGAATTTTGTTTGGCTTCTCTAATTCGAATTTGATCGTGTGTGTGGGTACAGGGTATCTGCTGGCCGAGTTCTCTTGACTATGCCGGCGATTCTGTTCATGAACCGGTTTCTGACAAAAGCTTGACCTTAACTGATTTTCGCACAAAATGTGAAATACGTTTCAATCAGCATTTAAATCATAAACTTAACATCGGCTTAAAAGTTGCCTCGATTTCACAGCTATTTGGAATATACATACATATTTAAGTGTTTTTTCAGCTCATAACTGTAGCACATTAAGAACATTTTATTTAACAGCCTTGCCACACTGTACCGTGCAACAATTAAAAGCACGAGGCAACAAGAAGATGCGCCCGCGTTGCGAACATCGTCATCAAAATCAACATCTTTGTTGCCGTTGTTGTAGTCATTGTTGGCGGTGTCAATACCTTCCACAACGCCCCCAAATTGCTTATGACACATGTACACACCCGCACACACACACACACACACCCACACAAACACACACATACACACACAACTTACACATGTCCCGTGCCCATCAGGCCAAAGTGTTTTTGGGGCGTTTTGTTTTGTTTTTGTTGCTGTTATTGTTGCTGTTATTGTTGTTATTGTTGTTATTGTTGTTTGTTGCCTTTTCTTTCTTGTGTTTCTTGTTGTTACTTGGCTGGCGTCAGGCAAAAGTGAAGAACTGAGCAAATGAACGACTGAACGTCTGAATGACTGACAATCTTCTTGGGCGCCCAGTCGCAACGCGTCGTGGCGCAATTGTCTCTGCCGCCCCGCACCGCCCCGCCCCGCCCGTGCCCTGCCCCGCCCTGGCTGCGTATCGCATATCGCACCTGATAGGTTGCTCGCTGCCGTCTGCAGCTGTGGCCCATTGTGGGGCGGCCAACCATTCGTATAATTGTCGATGCGTTAAGGTAATTGTACACCCAGTTGCCAGCCAGCTACCAGCGCTGCTGACTAAGCAACGGCAGCAAGGCCGACCCATTTATACATAAGTGTGCTTGTTTCTCTGTCTCTATCTGTATCTGTATCTG
The DNA here is from genome assembly GCA_035044025.1 of Drosophila paracracens. Lineage (NCBI taxonomy): Eukaryota > Metazoa > Arthropoda > Insecta > Diptera > Drosophilidae > Drosophila > Drosophila paracracens. Next base: position 436,642 of record JAWNMN010000838.1, read on the forward strand.
TATCTGTATCTATATCTGTAGCTGTATCTGTATCTGCATCTGTAACTATAGCTAAAGCTATGGCTATAACTTTAGGCATAGGTTTATCTGTCTCTCTGCACTGAGAAAATAACATTGAAAGCAGTGATTCAGCTTCCAAAACATATGCTTAGGACCAAATATTATTATATATATTACGACCAAATATTGCAAGGAGTGGTGTGTCCTTGAGTATTGTGGCCGACTAGCAGATATCCTGTACACATCCTTAATATTCTTCAAATGTGAATAGAACAAATCGCAAGAGCAAACCTCTATAAATATACATACTCATTAAATATACATACATACATATATATATGAATATATATATATATATAAATTTAATAGATTTTTTATTTAAAGCATTTCAAGGAAGTTATCGATATGTGCATTTAATATTGTTTTTACAATTGTTTCGTTGTCAATTGTAAAATGTTTAGTTTTGAAGTTGTTGCACTTCGTATGGGTAAGTATTTTTTCGCTCAGTGCAGCTGTTCTAGCTAAATGCTGGGCTAAGGCTTCGACACATCAGCTTCAGCTTCAGCTTCGACTTCGACTGCGGTTCTGTTCAATGCCGTCGCGTCGAGTCACCCAGTCGTTCCTAAGTTTGCGTTTGTTATTTGCCGCTTGCCTCTTTCCGCTTGCCGTTTGCCGTTTGCCATATTGATGGCACGCTCCGGCGCCTGTACGACCCAGTCCCAGTCCCTGCCCCTCCCAGCAGCAACTGTCCCAGCTCCAGCCCCTGCCTCTGCGAAAACAACAACACCCTGTACAATGTAAGCCACACTAAAGAGCATTTAAAACGTTGCCATTTAGTTTTTGCTGACATCAGTTTGGGCATCGGTTGGGTTCGTTCGGTTTAGTTGAGTTGCGTTTGGTTTAGTTTGGTTTGGTGTTTGGTTTTTGGTTTGATTTGCTAGATTTGATTTCAGGAAATCTGTGTCACACACACACACACACACACTCATGAATACGCACGCACACACGCACACACTCATTCACCTGGCTGAATGGCTCGTTGCATTCGCATGCACATTCACAATCACTATTCACAATTCACGATTCGCATTCGCATTCGCATTCGCATTTGCAGTTGCAGTTGCAATTGCCTTTTGTGTGATTTGTTGCATTGTCTGTGAATGGGTGTTTATGGATGTCTTTTGTTACAATTGAAAAATCATAGCCATTAGATGCATTCCCCATCGGCACACCACGCCCCACAACGGCCAATTGCCTCGGAGTCAACAGGACTCACAAGTTGGTAAATTGCTAAAAATGTTACAAAAAAGATGTAATCCTAAATGTTTTTAAATCATTCAGCATGTTTTTGCTTAAATCGATTAGAGTATGGGCGCCAAACAGTCGTTTAATGGAATTCATCATAAGTTTTGCAACTAGTTGTCAATGTGGAACTTTATGCGTAAAGGCAAAATGAATATAAGAATATTCAGATTCTTAATTTGTTTGGCCGGTTGCAAAGTGAATTTGTTATTTATGCTCAACATTGTACTTTACAGTCGACTGCATATTATGCCAGTGTTGCTGATATATTTTTAAAATAATACATTATTTCTAAAACATAAAATAAATTAAAAACGATTTTTTCTTTTACAGTCGACTGCTTACTATTTAAGTTATACATTTCTGTTGGAATACGAAATTAAATTCAAATGACCAGAAGATGCAAGTTAGATAACTCCTGACTATTGTTTTATTGCACTTTAAAATTAGTATCACAAAGACAATAGTGCACGTGAATGCATTAGAGCAGTCCCGACTCTTGGCCAGGATCTGTGATGCTCCGGGGCGTTGAGTTGCAGATGCGGCGATGTCAGAGGCTCGACATACATCTGTGTAGCACAGAACTCAAGGGTTTCTCTTCGTTTCGTAGTTGTTGCTGTTTTCTTTGTACTTTTGTGCCTGTTTTCGAATAATTTTTATATGCAGTCATCAACAGCTCATATATATTTTTATTGCCAACGCGCTTTGAGATATGCATCTGAAAAACAGAAAAAAAAAAACAACAAAAAAACAGAAGAACAAAAATAAAATAATCAAAAACCAAATACAAGGAACAAGCGTCGGCTGCCGTTGAACATACTGACAATCACGATGATAATGATAATGATGATGATGACTACTTCTACGTACAGATTTCCAATAAAAATTCTGTCCAGTTGAGTTCAGTTAAGCTGGCTCAGCTCAGCTCAGTATTTCATCTGGCGGGCTGTGTGTGTGAGCGAGATTTACACGCTGATACAAGAAATACACAAAAATAACAATAAAGGCAAAGGCACAAAATGCGCTACAGCAACAACAAAAACAACCATATCAAAAAACAAAAAAACAACAAGGCAACCGATGCCTTTTGGTTGTCGATGGTCGCAGCAGTTAGTCACTCAGTGTAAGATCTCTTTAATACCAGCTCTATAGCCATCTCTGTTTGGACATTGGGCACTTTTTTTTCTCGGTTGTAAAGATTTATTTCTTTATTTGGCAGCCCCTTTTCTGCCCCTACCCCCCGCCCAGGCCCATGCTGCTGTGTCACTGTTTTATTACCAGGAAATTTGTATTTAATATGTTTTTTCCGCGTTTTCGTAGCGTTTCGGGTGCGACATTGTCGCCCCAAGGCGAGACAGTGACACCAAAACGAATACTTTATTTATTTATTTTTTTCTCTTACATTTGAGCTGTCAAAATCGTAGTGTATTGGAAGCTGCACTTCAATGAGCTACCAAAATGCAGCAGAGGCACCAAAATTCGCTGTAAATGTACCCATTGCGGCACACTGTGCACGAGGGGGCTGCAGCTGATCTGGTATTCGTTATCTGTGCGCCCATCGACACGTGAGACAAAACTGGGTCGACTCTGAAAACGTTGTCAAATAGTAGCCAAACTTCGTAGAATAGATCTTCAATCGAAATCAATCAGTTCGCAGAAGTGCGAAGGGCCCAATTGATGAAGTGACTGCTTAAAACTTTTATATATGTTTATATTCGATACTAAGTATTGACTAAGTGACTATATGTTTCGATTTATATTCACAAAGAGTAATTGGATGTGGGTAACAAAGCAAACTTAGCGAAAATATTCAAAACCTATTTCTTGAATTTAATCATGTTGTTGACCTTATTCTGTCATTCAATATATAGCTCTGTACTTGTCGCTTTCGACACGCTTTCAACTCAACGTGAAACGCAGCCACCCACAGCAAGTTGAGTGTAGCAGGTCCGTGGATAATTAAAGACTAGCGCCAGCAGCAACGGCGGCAACGGCAGCAACTTCAGCTGCAACTGCCACCAGGCAATGCCTCATCGATCAGTTGAAATTAATAAAATACTCAATAAATGCGCTGCAGAAGAAAGCTCATAAAAACGTGTGCAAACAATCGATCAATCAGAATTTGACAGCAGCGCAAATCTCAACTCTCGACTCAAATGCACAATTGCTGGCTGAGAGCCAGCCAGCAGAGCAGTGGGCAGCAGTTCCAGTCCCAGTCCCAGTCCCAGTCTCGGTCGACAGTCGAGTCGAGTCGAGTCGAGTCGAGTCGAGGCTGACGGGCAGATGGTCTGCAGTTGGTAACAATCTTTAAGGCAAACTTCAAAACAATTACACAGCAACATTTCCAGCGTGAAGAGAAGCCGGCATGCAAAAGATACAGATACAGATGCAGATACGCATACGAAAATACATAAGCATTTACGATTGTGAATACGTATCTGAAAGATACAACTGATATGTAGGCAAAGGGAGGTAGACAGACAACTGCCACTGTACGACTGACTGCTGGCTGTTGATTCAAGCGATTAATCGATAACAAATAAAAACATTTCGACAACTACTTCCAAAGAAGAAACTCCAGCGGCAACCGCCGACCGCCGACCGCCGACCGCCAAACGTCTCCGGCAAACCTCAGACTTAAGGTCTGCTGACTCTTTCTTCTTCGACTGCTTGGGGGCTGTCAACAACTCGACATTGTGTATGTGAGTGGCGTGGTACGCATAAATGCCATGGAAATTTTCTTTTTAATCAATTATGAGTATTAAGCAAGGGGCAGCCGTACACTAACATCACTTAGCCAAACAGGCAACGGGTACTCGCATTCGTATTCATATTCGTATTCGTATTCGTATTTGTATTTGTATTCGTATTTGAATTGGTATTGGTATTCGTATTTGTATTTGTATCTGTATCTGTATTCGGTTGACGCGGCAAGGCGCGCACAAGATAAAAATCGCAAAAATTCTTTATTGAATGCTGTGGATGCCAACGCCAGGCGACCCATACAAACACACGTGTACACGCGTGTGTGTGTGCGTGTGTACTATATAGTGTGTGTGTGTACAAGTGTAATCTGCGTGCCCCTAAGCATGTGAAGTAGCACTTTGTCTGTGCCTCAAGTTGAAGTAGCTGCGGCAGCCAGCCAGTCACAGTGGCATAGCCACCAGGAACTCGACAACTGGGACCCGAGTCCCGAGGCCCAGTCAACCTCCAAATTCCATTCGGCACATGTTTTTACCACACTCGGTTCGGTTTGTTTTCGATTTCAGCTTGTGGCGCTCTTAGACACTTTTGGGTTGTTTGGGAAAGCCTTTTAATGCTATTCCCGAGGATCATTTAAGCTTAAGATGGACAATTATTTCAAATAGTATTGTCAAAAAATTGTATTTATCAGCTGAATACTGGCATTCATTTACATAATAATCGCGCTTAGCCAAAATTGTGTTTTTCAATCATCTGCATATTCTGAGCTTTATCATAGGTATAGATTTGTTGTACATTAGATATGCGTACGTTAAGTAAATTGTTGCAAACTGAATATCACAAGAGTTATAATTTATGTAGCTTTGAGAATTTGCCGATAAGTGAGATTCATGGTGCTGATCATACAATCAATATGCCGCACTTGCTGAATTGTAGGGGATGATAATCAAACAAATCATAATCGGTGGATAGGCAACAGTAGACAGTAGCTGAATATGCTTCAAACGGTCGACAGTTTGTCTGTCAAATTGACATTACACGCTGCAGCAGCAACAGCAGCAGCAGCAGCAGCAACAGCAGCAGCAATGTCAAGTGCAACAACGTCGCGACGATGGTGGCGAAGGCAGCGCCCAACAAGTTGAATTTACATGACACTTCTGGCAGGCGCAGGAGCTACAAGGAAGCAACTGCACGCGTAGGCTGGCTGCTCTGACCATGGACCTGACAGACTCTGACTGATGCGCCGACTGCGCCTGTTGGCCTGTTGGCTTCTGTTTGCGGCACTGACTCAGCAAATTGTTACTGAAACTGAAGCAGGACTGCGGCTGCGACTGCGACTGTGTCTGTGTCTCTGGCTGCTGATTTTCTGGTTGGATTCCTCCAAACCCGGACCGGGGGCAACCTGTTGCCAACTCATTAAATAATGCCGATGACTGGACAAATTTCAGATACACATATATAAATTTATATATATATATATATATATAAAATTATATATGTGTTTTTTTTTTGCTGCTGCTTAAATGAAAAGTGATTAAACAAGGCCAGGGAGCAAAAGCCGCAGAGGGGCAGAGTTGGCAGTAGGCTCAAATTTATAATCCTCGTTGTGTAGTGAAATTGCATTTGGCTGGCTGCCTGCTCGCTGCGGACTGCAGTTGGTCAACGTTGGCGTTATAATTCTACTCGACTACCGACTCCAAGTCCAATCCCAATCCCAATTCCAATTTCAGCTCTGGCTCAGCTCAGCGCATTGCTGCCCTGCCAAAGTGACACTTGTACAGATTTTCTTAATGCGCCAAAGTGCCACTTGTCGTCTGTTGACGCACCTCGTCCTTCAAATCCACAGCTTGCCACAGTCACAGTCACAGCCAGAGCCACAGCTACAGCTACAGCTATAGAGCTGGCTTCAGGTTGGAGCCTGTTCTCGCCGACAGATCGAAGCTTTTGTGCGCTAAATTCATACGTCCCAGACCCCGAGAGAGCGAAAGAGAGAAGGAGAGAGATAGGAAGAAAGAGAGGGAGAGAGAGAGAGAGAGAGAGAGAGAGGGCGAGCATGGCCAAGAAGCCTCACAGTTGTCTGTTGATTTCAGTTCTAATTGCTGCCCAACGCATAATTTGTCATATGCCAAATTAATAAATGACTCGCAGCGGCAAGTTATGCACTTTGAAGCCATGGAAACGTTGTTGCATCACAAGCATGTTGACCACTCATCGCAGCCAGCGGTGGCTCAACACAGTAGCAGCTGATTTGGCTTTAAGTTGGCACAGCAACTGCTGATTGAGTGTCTGCTGGCAGAATGTGGGCAGCATCTGGTTGAACTCGAGGTTGCCTCCTTTGCCAGCGACATGTGTTGACTACTGTGCTTTCTGTCTGATGTCCTCCACAATCAGAAATCAATCAATTGTGCCAACAAATAGGACAGTCTCGGACTTAAAGTCTTCCAAGTTTAGGGAAATTGTAATTATATACATACATATTAAGTGATTATAAAAAGTGATTCGTCTTTTGACGGATAGTTCTATAGTTGTATGATATGGTGGCGGCTGATGTTGATTTAGAATTTATTTATATAATTTTTTCGTCTTTTCTTTATATATTTTCAAAACTTCTGGCTTTTAAATTAATTCGAATTGAAAGAATTATCCTTGAAATTTGAGATATTATTAAGTAAAGTATTTATGTATTTAGTCTCACATCACTCATTTAGTTCGATATTAAATTGTCTTCTGGCTGCCTGGAATTCTGGTTAAACATATAGTAAGATAAGTATGATACTTATTTGAGTTGAGATATTTGTATAACTCAGAATAGACTCAGAGTTGCCCGATCAGTGGGACTTCTACATAGATTGTACATTGGCCGCCATTATAAGTAATTGCTGCAAGTTGGGGCTTGGTCGGAGTTGACTGCTTCCAATCACCGAACATTTAATAAATCTTAAAAGGGGCGTTGTTGTTACGAGTCGAGCAAGTTGAACAGACACAACCACAATGACAACTTCGGTGAAGCGACAACAATAACAATAACAATAGCAACAACGACAACTTCTCTTAATTGCAGCTAGTTGTTATAGTTGTTGTTGGTATCATTATTGCCGCTGAGGCTGCTGCTGTTGTTGTCGTAATGATGGCCAAAGTCGCCAGGCAGCTTTTTTGCTCAGTTACTTAATTTATTTGTCACCGAACCGAAGCGCAAATGAAGTTCGAAAAAGCAGCATGCAAAAAAAAAGAAGAAAAAAAGAGCAACATCAACAGAGACAACAACGACAATGACAACAATAGAAACAATAATAACTACGGAATCGTTTGAAATTATACAGGATGATAATGAACATAATGTGTAAAAAGAAAAACGAAGCACAAAGCTGTCGGTCGTAGTTGCAGATGGAGTAACAGAATCACCAGACGGCAAGACGAGCAAAAACGCTCAAGAAATAATTACAAATTAAAACGAAACACGAACGGAGGGAAAGAAAGCCAAGCGTGGGGAGCTGATGAGGGGCAAGACATACGTTGAGGAAGGGACGGCAAACACTTTTACAAAAGTTTTAAAAATAGCTGCGACGCTGGCCACGCATGCGCAAAGATTTGTCATAATTGATAAACGACAACAGCTGCCACAGCAACAACAGCAGCAGCAACAGCAGCAACAGCAGCAGCAGCAGCAACAGCAGCAGCTTTTAAGGCTACATATGCCACATATGACGACAAGTCAGTAAGTCAGTCACTTCAGTCTGCAGACTTCGTTGCAGACCCCGGCCAGACCCCGGGCCGATGCCAATGGCAATGACAATGAAACGCCTCGCCGGGCAGACAAATCGAAGCGTCGTCATTTTAACGTGGTCGTATTTATGTCAGCAGCAGCGGCAGCAGCGGGTGGAACACTCATCAGGGTTGGTTAACGGGCGCGTTAACGGGCGGGGCGGGGTGAGGCGGAAAAGAACGAGCAGAGCTAGGTGCCAGAATGGTTACCGATCGATTTGAACGAAAATATATACATATATGCCTTACCTACATATATGTCTGGAACATGAAATTAACTTTGATCAACTTGCATTTTCATTTGGGATATATATGTATATAAATGATAAGTATTAATACAGATAGCCCGAATATAGATATAATAAATGTGAATATGTCAAAATGAGAGCGTATTAATAATGCTCGGCTGAGCCTCAATTCTTACAATTTTTGATGTTTTGTTTAACAGCTTGAATTATTTTTGTGTGCTTAATTCATAACACTTTTGCTTAAGGCTGTCACGTGGCTTACAAGCTTGATAGATGTATGCCACTGATGTACTTAAGTTGTATAAGGATAAGGATAAGGATAAGGATAAGGATAAGGATGAGGATAAGGATAAGGATGAGGATAAGTAACTTGAGGTTGTGCGCCCGTCTGGTCAATATTGGTATAGCTTTCTGTTTCTATATCTTTAGTTTGATAGCTTAATCTGTGGTCAATGGTCTGTGAGCCAGCTGGCTACTGGTTAAGAGTTGTTCTACATCTTAGTAGCGACGACTTCGACGAACTGGTGACAATGACAATTGAGTACAATTGCTATGCTGCTGACTGTGATTCTTGATTCCCGATTCCCGATTCCCGATTCTGACTGACAACTCTTAGCTGCCAACTCCCCGTCCAACACTCAGTCCAACATGAACTGCAAGTCGGCCAACTGTGACAACGATGACGCCAAATTGGCAGCGCTTCTTTTCGAACGTGAGAACCAATTGCTATGTATGGTCATTACAAGCCGTCCACGGTTTTGTCCCAACTAACAGACGGGATTGCGTTGAACGAAGCTGTTGCTGTTGATGTTGCTGTTGTTGTTGATGTGGCTGTTGGTTAGAGCGAGAGATAGCCCATAAATATTTTAATGATGATTACATTTTAAAAACGAGCGAGGAGCACAGTCAAAGGCGAAGGCGAAGCAAGCGGCATGAAATCGAATCACAGTACCGATCAAGAGCTGGAGCTCCACTCTGGACTGTTGTGGCCGGCCGAGCCATGGATATGCGACTTGGGTCTGTGGCCCTGATGAGCTACTACACAAGTACAACGCGACACTGACGACATTTTTGGAATTACATTGACAGGCCAAGCTGAAACTAAAAGCGATAATTATTGCCGAGGCGACGCGAGGCGGCCGGCTCAACGGATCCGGATCGCCTTCGCCCAACCAAAGTGTTGGCGATCGTGTCGCGTAAGCTCAAAGAGATCGCTGCTCGAAATCGCTAAGGCCAGGACCAGGCCCAGAACTCGCAGCTGTAGCTTGTAGTTTGTAGCTGATCGACGTCTGCGGCGTCTTGCCAATGTAATTTCAATAATTTTATCTGGTGGTGCTCGCGCGCCAGCCGTGATTCGATTGGTGAGCGGTAAGGCCGTAAGCGGTCAGCGGTGACAGATCAAAGCCTACTTCTTCTCTCTCTCTCTCTCACGCTCACTCTCTCTATCTCTCTCTCGTTCTGTTTCTGTGTGTTTGTGGTGTACAATTGAGCGTTGGGCGCAGAGTCGGCAAAGATCACTGATCACCTGCCTTTGGGACAGTTGGACAGGTTGGGCGGCGATTTGCCATTGCCGCTGCTCCAGATGTTTAGCTGCACTTTGGCGGCAACTGAGACGCGATCCCAATCACATACACTCACACACACACACTCGCACACTCGCACACACAAGGGCACATTCAAAACGCAATCATCAACATCAGAGTGAGCCTCATCGCGCTGATTGTCTCTCTGCACTCTGCCAATTACTCGCCAGCATTGTTGACATGCCATTTGCCATTTGCATCGTTTTCGTATTGATTTGTTTAAGTTCTGACCAAGAGGCAGGCCAATCAGCGCAAATTTTGACCCCCAAAAAAATTGCCAACAAAACATTCAAACAAAAACAAGAGCTGCAACAATAAAATCAGCAAAAACAAAACTCACGCATTTTTCTCCCACGGCACAGCAGCGTGTGAATGAGAAAATCCACTCGACGTTACTTCAAGTTCAATGCGCCGATCGAAGATACAAGTATGTCAAAAATCTATTGAATCCAACAGTGAACTGACGGCTGGATTGGCTGATTACCTGATTGCCAGTTTGGGCGGACTGGTTGCATTTGTCCACGTCCTGTAGGTCAGTTATCGACCCAGTTTATGTGAGGATATTCCAACTGCTTTCGCATTTCCTCATTGACGGTATTTTGCTATTGACACTTCAACTCTTCACAATCTTCTGTCGAAACTCCTTTCGTCTGTCATAAACATGTATTTGCATGCATATATTATTGTTATTATAATTATATATTGTTAGGCAGCTTTAACTGGCACATTTACTATACGTTTTAATTTAAAACCTTGCTACATACTAGGACAACAAATATGGTCAAGACTAGGAATTCAAACGGAAAGAATTATGTTCCAAGATCAAATCGAGCTATATATGTGCATTCTAAGACTTTTGGTAACTCAGCTGACTCTGAGATATTGAGTTACAAGGGGGTGGGCAAATGTGGTCCATTGTGGGAAATCATTCAAACTATTTTTTAGGTATCGAAAATGTTTATTTAGAACTGTTCATATATTTAATTAAATATTCCTTGCCTTCAAAATTGAAATAAAAACAGTGGGGGCTTGAATATCTTATCGTGTCAAGATAAATACATTTTTTTTTTTGCTATACAGCGTGTCAAAATAATATTATGAGGGCATTTCAAGACGGTTAATTGGTAAATTATCGGTGATTTGAAGTTCAAGGTAGCCCTTTCAGATGGACATATTTTAAAATTCGACTGTGATCTCCACGAGTTGGACATGCAAATGGAAATTTGCCACGCCTTTCACAACTTGTTTGTAAACGAAAAGCACAAAAAACGAAATCTTTTTCCCACACCAATTGGCAATTGACTGGGCATTACGAATATCTGGGCTATATCTGGGGCTCTGATACTGCGGGGTCTCCCCATTAGTCCGGGGCGCAGTCGCACATCATTTGGAATTCCATGAGCGTTTCAGTTCAAACATAAAATAAATAAAAATCAGTACAATTCGAAGAGTTGTAGTCGTTGCCTTTGAGCTTTTGCGACAATCACTCACGTTGCCTGCCTGCCTGGCTGCCACAGTGGTTCCGTCTACATCGCAGCGCCCTCCGCCCCCCTCTGCTGCCCCGTTCGGTTAATGCCTCCTGCTTCAATCGGCAATGTCTTTGACGCTGTTGCCCGTTCGTTAAACGTTAAATGTTCTGCGTATTGAAATTAAATTTGTGTCGCTCGACACGATGACTTATTCAATTATTCGATAACACGTGATTGAATTATTGAAATAACTCTTTGACTCTTTTGCATTTCCCTCCTTCATTCTCCATCCCACCAAACTACAATATACCCTAGGCCCAACATTTGATATATATAGAGTTGTCATTTGAACAGGATTGCCATGACGTATATAATTATTTCCAAACATCTCCTATCACTTGATATATCGATTTCAAAAATTAAAATGACTTAGTCAGCCAATTTTTATTGTAATCGTTTTTTTTTTTTTTATGAACTTCAAATTTGTTAGAAATGCATCGAAAGCCAAGTAATCGCGCTAGTCAAGTTGGGCAATTTAGTAACTTAAGCACAATGGAGTAGTCGATCGATTTATACAATTAAATATATTTTATTCATATTGCCTCACTTGTAGTCGAACTGTTCAATAACATTGCTTTAGGCTGATATAAAAGATGTTTTCATTGAAAAATTAAATAAAATATTTGTATATAAATACATGTTTTATTGACTGAATTCGATTATAATTTCTTCTGTTGCAGAAATGTCTGTTTTTTATTCTGTCGCATTATATATGGATATAAGCTGTCTCAGTCTCAATATATGAGAGCCGTGTGACTTTTCCAATTTGATGTTCTATTGTTAAGTTGCTTATCGCATTTGCAACAAGTGTTGTGTTGGGGTCACAATTACAGTCGAAGCCACGCTGAAAACATTTTTTATTTCCATATTTCGAACTTGTAACTGTCAATTGCCAAGTTTGACTGCTCATTTTGCATAATTGTGCGACGTTACGGGCCGAGCATACAAATTTATTATTGAACTGAATTTTTTATGCTTTGATTTATGATTACCATTTACAATGCGCCCCGTTTCCATCCCGTCTGACACCCGCCAGTCAACCGATTTGCTTGTGTGTGCGCCTTTCAAGCTCGTCAAGGGGCCAAAGTGAAAGGGGAAGGGTGAGACTTACTTTAGCTGGGCTTGGCGGCACAGCACTTGGAACGTTTTAAGATCAAAAATGCTAATTGAGCTGTTTATCGATTTGTCAACAACAATAATAACAATAGCAGCAGCAACAACAGCAACAACAGCAACAGCAGCAGCAGCAGCAACATCAATCGAAATGACAAGCCACAAAAAACTCGAACAATGGCCACATTAACAGCGACAATAACAACAACATTTTCGTTCATTGTTGCCGCTGTTGTTGTTGTTGTTGTCGTTGTTGTTTTGGGGCACTTTTGACGGTGCTCCTGTTCATTTAACGCTCCCCACCAGCTTTTATTGACCATTAAAATTGTGTCAAAATGTGTTTGAAATTTTTTATTGTTAATTATTCGAAAAGCGCGTGTAATGTGGAACCAATCAAAAATGCTGGCAACGCCAATCACGAACAAAAAAATAAAATAAAATAAAAACAATAACACTTGTGTATTGTATGTATTGATCAGCAAGATAATGGTAATGTCATGAGCTCATAGTAGCTAATTCTTATGCTGAAGCCGATGAGGATCAACTTGAGACTTTATAATAGCTCAGCTAATAATGCATGGGCATAATTTATCGCGGAAGTAGTGTTAAGCAACCATCGGAGGCTTATTATTGTTGGTGTTGATAATACGAGAATTAACACAAATTTTGGTACAACTGAATAACTGATAATTGTGATGAACAAATAATAATATTTAGAAGATAACACAACATTTTAGATATCAAAATTTCTGTATCTGTAGAGACTGTGAGTTAGTTTACTGCGCTTGTTATTTAAATTTCATAATTATTATATTTGTAAATGCCTCTATTATAAGCTGATACCAAAATTTCATACACACATATTTCCTTCAGTTAGAAACCAGGAATTTTTCTATGAATTTAATTTCTTAGTCATTTTTTGGTTGAGTTTTATTTGTGGATAATTGAAATATATTAAGAATTTCAGCAATACGAGCTCATCTATCCATTTATATAGGATAGTATGCAATTCTCATGGAATTGTTAATTGTTTCAATACCAAGAATCTTGAAGCGATCGACATTAGGTACAATTAAGAGCTAAAGCCAAGTCAAGCTAATTTCACTCACATCTACTCTAAACCCTCTCTTCAGAAGCCGTCAAGAATCAGCAAAGCGTGAAGGCAAAACGCCAAATGCCAAAATGAAATGAAATCAAAATCGAAAACTTTAAATGAATAGACATGCAGATCGGACAAGCCACAAGAATTCTAAAAAAAAGAAGATATATATGTATATATATACATAGCGCAGCAAAGGCAGAAGAAGACAGACGGCTGATGGGGTGGCAGGGAGGGTAGAAACGAAGAGGAGGGGCGGAGTGGAGGCATTGAATAATGAGGCACTGGGGGTAAAACTGATTAACTACGTGGCCGCATCGCGAATACGCTGAATGACTGTCAGGCGAGCTGACACACTGCGAGTAGAACTCAGTGACTGACATTTGATTATTGGCTTCCAATTTGTTGCAGATGTGTCTTGGTCGATTCTGCTCGTTTTTTGTTTTTCTTTATTTTTTTGCTTTTTATTTTTTGTTGTGCTTATGCTGCTCTTCTCGGTTTTTGAGCGCAAATTGCGTGCCAGTCGGAGTTGGAACCGCTCGCCGTGGCCGGGGCTGCGGCTCAGAGCTGAGCTGAGCTGAGATTCAGGCTGCAATCACGGCGCGCAAATTTGCAAAATGTGGCCAACAACAACAGTGAAGTCGCAGCGAACAGAAGTCAAATTGTGGCCAACATGGAAATTAGTGGAGCTCGTCCATTCAGTTGCTGCTTCATCGAAGCAGCAGCAGCAGCAGCAGCAGAAGCAGCATCATCAGAAGCAGCAGCAGCAGCAGCCTCAGCAGCAGCCGTGATCTCGATTCGAAATTTTGTAGCGGCCACAAATCGGCGGCAGGAAAGGAGTTATTAAAGTCGCTTGGCGCTTGCGCCAGACAGAGACCACAGGCACTGGGGCAGAGCGAGAGAGCGCGCTTGTGACCATTGAGCGAGCGAGACAGGGCTAGTGCGCTGTTTAATGAAGGCAGTTCGATCGATTTGGCTGGCTTGGTTCACTGTTGCCTGCCTGCCTGCTTGCCTGCTTGCCTGGCTGCAAGTCGTGGCCGTGCCATGCCACCGCCTGTCAAGTTGCAAGTCTCGACCAGTCTTTCAGTTGTTGCTGTTGCTGGCTGCTGCTGTGGCAGCATTTTCGATCTGTCTGTCAGTCAGCTGCCATTTTTGCTTGGGCCACAGCTCTGCCGGTGCTAAAAGTAACCAACCAGCCAAGCAAAGCCGGCCGAAGCAGCCAACCAATTGATTGACATTGCCCACAACGCCCTTTTATTTTTTTTTTTGTATTTTTTTGTAGTTATTTTTTGCTTTTAGTAGTTGACTGGGCGGGCCGCGGCCCATTGGCTGAGACTTTTGAGCGCAACTGTACCGGAAATGTGTAAAGCGAGCCATTCATGAGTTTCTGCTGAATTATGCCTGAACAACTACAAATTATACAACAATACTCGTAATTAATTAAGCCAAGCGCTAAAAAGCCCAAAACCAAAAAAAAAATTTAAAAACCAGTCAACAGGCACTCAACAACCAGTTGCCAAGCTGCCCAGTTGTTGCCACTTCATTCAAGAAAAAACTGAGAATGGCGACAAAAACACAGTTATCTCAGCGCATGCAGCGCTCGCGCGTGTGTGTGTGGGGGGGGGGGGGGGGGTGCGGCAGATATTTACCTGTGTACACATATGAGTGGTAATAACTAAAGACGGCCCCGAAAAAACGAAGACAAAGTCGTTGAGCGGTCAAAGCCGTGTAATTATGAAATTCAAAGAAATGAAGCACAATAAAAAAATATATAAAGTTATAGATACGTATACTTACATATATATATATATATATATATATATTTGTGCATTTGAGTAATGCAACTTTATGCAAAAATCTCAAACGAGTATTGAAGAACTTGGACTAGTAATATATATAGAAGAAGGCATAGCTATGAGATTTACAGGAAGTTACTGTAGACCTATTTATAAGTAATTGAATTAGAGTCACGTGACCCATGTAGGCAGCTGATAGAGTATGATGCTTATTGTTGTTTAGTAATCAGCAACATCAAAAATAAAATCTCCCAAACTCTTCTGAGATTGGCTGATTTTCCAAAAGAATTTGTAGACTTGTAGAAGAAATCAACCAATCTAGATTTTTGCGATAATTTGTTGTATTACATATATGTATATATATTTTTGCTCTGAGGGTATAACAAATTCGTCAGTTCGCTGATAACTTGTCATTTTCTTTCTGGTTTTATTTGTATTTATGTATTTTTTGCATTGTCAAATCGGTTGACAAATTAATACACAAAACTGCGCTCTCGGTGTTTTGTGTGGCTGTCAATCGGTTCGTTTGAAGTTGACCGCCGCTGCCTGGGCTTGAATTTCTAATTTGGAGCTGCTTGCAGTTCCCCCTTAATTGGAAGTGCTATAAAAAGCAAAACATCAACAATTAACAACAATAACAGCAACAACGGCAACAACAACTTGGCAATACAACTTCTACTGGACAGCGCCATAATTTGATGGCCCCGGCATTTTCTCACCGCTTTTGAGCGTTTTGGTGTTCGGCTGTTACTTTATTTTACACTTTCCAGCGAATAGAGCTAAAACTTTAATAACACTCATCTAAACACACAAGCCAACAAATTTATTATCATTTTGGAATTGAGTTATGTCTTAATAAACTTTTGCTGTCCACAAACAACCAAACATGGGAACATATGTACATTCTACATGCAACTTGTCTCTCTCTCTTCTCTTCCAGCTGCTACTTGAGGAATTACTGCAACTATTTCTTTTCAACCGAAAGCGCTGGGTGAGTTCATCAATTAAAATCCAAACAAAGTCTCTTCTTCATCGTTCTCATTTTCCATTTTCATTAAATTTAATATAAATATAATATTTACTTATCGTACAAAATACATAAGTTTGACTCAGTTGAAGCTTTTTTCTCTATGGTTAATTTTGCTTCTTTCTTGCGCTTAATTGCATTGAGTAAGATGCGATCTACTCTATTCAAAAGTATTTTTTTTAGTATTTATAAGGAGATTCTTAAACCCATTTTTGGCACAATTAAATCATGCCCTCTTCAATTTGTATTGTAAAAATAATATTATAAATACGATTATTTAATTAATAATGAAAATTAAATAAATATCTGCCTAGTGATTAAACGAAACTGAAGTTCCCATTGCTTCAATTGACTAATCATTTTTGCTTAGAGCTAAGCATTTTGCAGTTTCCCAGACATTTGGGTAGACTGAGTCAGACAAAGCGCCACAATCGCCACATTTCTAATTAAATTCTCAACGTTTTTTCCATTCATTTGTGTATATGCAATTTTTGATTGACATTTTACATTAAATGAACTCGCCAGGACTGGGAGACTGGCCGTCGGGCCAAAGCCATAGTCAGAGCCAGAGCCACAAACACAACCACAACCACAACCAGAGACTAATACTAAGATAGACTCGGTGCCACGGGCAGAGAGCCAGAGCTTGAGCCAGAGTTTGGATCACACAGCGTTGAAATTGATCAATTTCACATAATTTCAAGGCAACTCGACGCGGTAATGCAAATCCGACAGCTGCGCCTGCGCGTTAGAAGTGCTCAGAAATGCGCAGAATTAGAAAAAGATACAAACACACACACACACACACACAGACACAACACTCATACACATACATACACGCACAGCACAGAGTACTCATAGTACATGGTACACTCGGCGGCTTATGATTGACTACCAACTGAATTGAGCTGCAGCATGAGTGTGTATATAAGTATGTGTGTAACAGATACGATGTGTGTGCACATACATGTATGCATCGTGGCCACTTCGGAGATCTCCTTCCTGGTGAATATATGTTTGGCCTGACGCTGCCATTCTCATCGCCATCCTCCAGTGCGTCCACATCCATCCGCAATGACAACTTGACGTGCTTTGGGCGCTTTAAACGTTTTGGTTTTGGCCGCATCAGCTGCTTTACACCTCGTCGCGTTCCCCTTGTGCGGCTTTTAATTGCTCTCCGTCGCGTCGTCTGCTGTATTTCTTCAGCTTCTTTCACAATTCTCATTGATCTTTTTCGAATGTGCGCAACTGTCGGATTTCTGTGAGCTGTCAGTGGTTGTGGCCACAGCCTCAGCCTCAGCCTCAGCTTCGGCTTCAGCTTCAGCTTCAACTTTATCTGCAGTTTCCAGTCTCAGTTCTGACTATGGCGTGGCATATCTTTGATTTGCTAATTAACGGTTTGTCGGTTGAGTTTGACATTTGAACATGAGTTCTTGACATTTGGCGCGCGGGAATTGGCTCTGGATTTAGCTTTGGCTTTGGCTTTGACTTCAGATTTAGCTTCAGATTTGATTTTTCGTTTTTTTGAGCACGTCAAAGTCATAATTTGCTTGCAATCAAGGTCAAATCATTGATCCAAATCCAAGTAACTATCAGAACTTATTTCTATATGAATGAGGTAAATACACCAAATACGCATTATTTTGGGTAAGATATTGGCACAAGGCTGTAGCTTGCGACAGCTGATCACCCTCAATAATCGTTCATTGTTGCAAGAAGCTTGATCCACATAGAATTGCTTGCAAAGTGTCAGCTTGTAAGATACTGGATCTGATGTAACAACGCTATTATGCAACATTTGTAAAACTATCGGCAATGCTGCACTCGAGCTATTATCGATAGTTTTTGTAGTACTGATTGTGTTGAGAATGCGCCAGTCAAAGACTTGACGTAATGTGAAATTTTTGAACAGCTTAACCGCTTAACCGTTTAGAGTTGATGTTGCTGGTCTTCCCTCGTGGCACACGGTACAATAATATTAATGATGATGTGGTGTTGATGTTAAGTGCAGTTTAATAAATGAATTGTCTCTCACTCTGTGCATGCTTTAAAAAATGAGCTATGCAGTTGTCCGCGTTGTCCGTTGCCCATTGCCGACGAGGCTGTGTCTAATTCATCAAGCGCTCGGTTCAGTGGGCCTGGTTCGGTTCAACGGTGCAACTGCAACTTCCTGCATTTGCATGTGGCAACAGTGAGCAGTGAAGAACTGGGCAGGGAGTCAATGCATTTCAGTTAATAGATGCTACGTCTTTTCAGCGCATTTTCAGCTATTCCATTTTTTTTTTGGGGCAACACGCTCTCCGCAATACCATTTGCTGGCGGAAAAACGCTGCGTTCAGCTGCTTGCTTATTCACTTTGGCACCACTGTGCGGTGGCTGCTCATTTGTCTGGCGGTTAGCTGCTCCAAGTTAGCAACCAACTGCCCGCAGTCTTCAATTCAGTCTTGTTGCCGGCAAGCCTATTTCTTACAACTTCTTCAAACAACTGCAACAACTGACGTATCATAAACAACAACTACAGCAGCAACAGCAGCAGCAGCTTGTTGTCGTTGTTGTGTCTGTTCGGCTAGTTGCTCTTGCACTTGGCTGGCTGGCGAACCTTTTGCCAAAGTATATCGTGTCTTGAGAGCAGTCCACGTCTAACAAGCCCAAGAAAAATGGGCCCAACGCCAACTTTTGGTTAAAGCGCAAACACATTAAAAATGTTTCTACTGCTGAAAGTCTGTTGATATTGTTGTTGCTATTGTTCGCGGATATGCACTACTCTATAGTCAATAGCAGCAACTGGCATACAGATGGATACTACTATAATCTGTTAAATATTAAATGGACAAAAATTAAATATTATTAATAAAAGGAACCGTTCAACTGTTGTTGCTCCTGCACAGATAATATTTAGATATATTGACAAACTATTGCTAACAATTTTTAAGGATGTGAAAATATAAATTGTGAGCTTTTTCATGGTGATAAATTATTGACAGTTCTCTGGTAGATTGGACAATATCAGTGGTCTTTGATATAGTCAAATGTATCCAAGCTGTCAGTTATATATAAAAACATTAATGATTTCTCGAGTCCTTTCAAATTAAAATACAACAATTGATTTTTACTTATTTTTTATTGTCTGGATTGTTGATTTGGATAACATTTAAGAATACATTCATTGGTATTTAATTGGATGTAGTTAGGATATCTTAAGTGCGGTTTGGGCTATTGAATCGCCGTCCTCTTGTTGTTGCTTTTGGCTCAAGGCGTCAAATGCACTTTGCAAAAAAGCATTTCCTCCAAACTTGTCTCAATTTTAGTGTGTGTTGCGCTGCGGGCCTTAGTGTGAAATAGCTGCAGCAACAATTACAGCAACGGCAACAGCAACAGCACTAGCAACAAAAAATTCGCAGCTAGCTGCGCGATTTATCTTTGGGGGCTGGCAAGTTAATGTGGCAATTGTATGCTAAGCAGCAGTTGAGGCAGCAGAAGAAGGCGAGTGAACAGTGGATGTTGTGTGCCGCAGGAGGAGGGCTGCGGGGAGGGCTTTTGTGCTGACCGAGGTGGTGGAGGCTGTTCAACGGTTTTCATGAATGAATTAGACAACGACCAAAGTTTGCCAGAGCGTCGGCTGTTTCGTCGAAAGGGCAGCAACTCAATTTACAGTTGCCGGACGCGCGGAATTCCATTGCCCACGGGGTGACCATTTCAGGAAAGAAAACAAAACCAAGAAGAGATTTCAACTAAAATATGAAAGAAATACATACATTTATACGGTGTATGTATGTATTCATCAGTTGCCAACTGCAGGTTCATTCTCGCCCCATCCACCATTGAGCACCCCGCCCCCAAAGGCCAATGCATCTCATGGGTGTGATTTTAATTTCATACACAAATGAACGCAAATCATTGCGGTGCACGGGGGCATTGGGCTTGGGAGGGGTAGCTTTGGCGCCAATTGCTGTGGCATCCTGCTGACAAAAAAAAAAGAAAAGAAAAAATTACAAATAATTCCAAGAGCAACGAGAAAATAGCAATAACTCCCACGAAGATTAATAACACACACACACACACACACACACACACACACACACGCACACATGCTTGTAGCTAAATAAGCAAAAATACAAAATGCAAGAGAAATGAATAATAAGCGTAGAACAGAAAATGAAATTTATGCATAAAAGAAAGAACAAAAAAAAACGAAAGTAAAAATAAAAGATATGCCAAAGAGGCTGGCGTACAAATCGCCCATCAAAGGCGCGCCAAATAAAGGAAATGACAAAGCAACAACAACAAAGACAACAATCGACCAAAATGGGCGGAAAATTTCTAGGGAATCAAGCCAAGATTGAATCGAATTCGTATTCGTGACAGAGACAAAAAATATAAGGTGAAAGCAACACTTCTAACATGCTTGAGCTTCTGCAGTGCGTTTGCTTCACATTTCCCCATAGGAGCCAACATTCGTTAGGTATGTTGCGAATGTTGGAAATTCGCTCCTTGATTTATCGAGTCTCGCATCCATGTTATGAACAATATAACAATATCATTGCGACAAACAGCTGAAAAAGGGTTTTAAAAATTTGTTTCTATTTTATTATTATTTATATCTTATATATTAATTAATTGATTTTGCAAAATAAGCATAAGCCTATCTGCTGGTTTATTTAGATCGAGTGGAAACGGGCTATGAGTTCGTGATCCTTGAGGCGTATATTATATAAATCTCAAAATGAGTAGAAAACATTATCTGTATCTTGTTGTACAACTCTTTGAAATTATTACTCACGGAAATCCATGGAAATGAAGTGATTCTCCGTCTTGCATCTCACGCTGATTAAGGTCATAGTTCAACTGAGTCTAGTTCTGGGTTAGTTTGCAGTCATAATGAGTTGAGAACATGGACTTGTAAGCTGTGTGAGTTTTGCGGCGCATCTTACAAAATCTCTTGCTAAATATACCCATGCAATCACTCTTCTTATCACATATTCTTAAAGCTAGAGATTAGTTTACAAGCTCACATACGTTGCCAGAACCTTAAAAAATACGCACACTTTGAGAAAATGTCGCTTAAAACACTAAGTCGAAAATTCTTGAACCTACTAGACAATACTCAATAAAAAAAGGTGCTCATCGTTTTTTTTTTAAATATTTTACTTTTAAGACTGAAGAAATTAACTTTCGCATTACAAAGTAGAGTTGTTTTGATGAGAATACGCTGGTCTAGGATTTGCGACCTGAAGTTCGAATTTTTTTTCTTAGTGTACACACACATTCATTTATTTATACCTATACCTATACCTATACCTACTGCCTGTGCATATAGGAGTAACACAGCCACGCACACATATCAAGGATCAATGGCACGTAGCAGCACTAAAGTTATTAAAGCTATAAGAGACAGCCAAGCGGCTGGGTGGTGCGGTGGTTGGGTGGATAGGCTGCTGTTCTGCAATCTAGTGCCCGCCCAGGCGTGCGTCCATATGCAAAATATACGAGTTTATGAGTGTAGTGCTGACTGCTGCCACTTTGGAGGGGGCGGAGCGAGGAAGGCGATACATTGACGCACGCTCCACACGACTTTAAACCCATCAAACCATTAACAACAACAACAATGGGAGTGCACACATAGCTGCCCCTGGCCAAAACCAGCTGGCATATGAGTAAAAATTTGCGTATGAGTCAACAGCACTGACGGCTATCTTTCAACCACCAGCACCAGCACCACCACCACCAGCACACGCACCACCCTAGCCCATTTGGCGTTGGCACAGGTATGCATATGCACCCCAGTGTGAGATTCTAGCTCCCCTCTCGAAACCAGCAGCGTGATGTGTATCGCAGTCAACGTTATAGTCTCCATTCCCATTCCCATTCCTATTGCCATCTTCATACACCGCACCACCTCCCCCCCGCATCTTCCGCCTGCTCGTCTACAGTTATAAAATATATGCTTATGCATATGAGTTGGGCGAACGACAAACGTTTTGCTTAAGAAAAATCGACATGGCGAACGTGTCGCAAACGTGTCACAAATTTGTTGGATGAGAGCAGCAAAATAAATAAAACAGCGTTGCCTACTTTTTGGGATTACTTGGGTAAGCCAGGCAGAGTCAAAACGCCTAAATGGACGTTACTTATTGTGTGCCTGGATTAGTTATATTTCAAAGTTCCTTCGACAGTGCATTTGGAAACCAGATACTACTCTTTAAGAACTGCCTATCTCCATTTGCAATATACGGGATCCATGGTCGAAATAATGAGCAACGCTGGAATTGAAAATTTATTTAAATGTAAACATTATTCTTATTTTGATTAAACAATAAGAAGATCTAAGCTGAGTGATGAAATCGGTGCCTTATATAAGTTTTGTTCATTTATACAAGTTACTGCTCATATGCATGGCATGTATTAATAGGATATACGCCTATTAGTTTCTATTACATTGCCATATTCAAACAGTTTAAAGAAGTCCGATTCCCGTTGTTGTTTGGCATATCCAATAGTCAACCCCAGAAAGAGAAGCCAACCCCCAGTGGTGAACTACCGAAACACTTACATAAAAGCATACCTACATATATTGAAAATTCAGAAAAATGTTATTTTAAGTGTTGTTGTTGTTGTTGTTGCTGCTGAATATAAATATAAAATGAAATTAATGCGACCAGGTTGTGTTTTGGGAGTTGAATTCATGGCATGGCCCATATATACATATATATATATAAAGTTGAGCTGCTGCTGCTGTTGCTGCTGCTGCTGGTGCTATCCGCACATTAACGCCCGTAACGTAATTAAACAAAAATAATGGTCTCAATAATCACACAAAAACCGTAAAGTGCAGCCAGCACACAGACAAGCCACCACTCGTCCCCCCTTCCCTGGCTCCCATCGAGCCAACTCCCACTCCTGACGCCTGGCCAGCCCCAAACCCTGCACTGCCATTGCCGTTTCCAATTTTAATTCCATACATCCGAAACAACCCACCCATTGGATTGTCTAGGCGTCTAACCCTTGGCTTTTTTCGGAGTCACTAATTATTTGTCACTACTATTGTTGTTGTTGTTGTTGTTCTTGTTCACACTTATCGCAACTGTTAGAAAATATACCGAATCCCTCCCCCGTTGCTGGTGCTGCTGCCTGTCCCTGCTTCTAATTTACACACATGCAGATTTATGACTGATGCCCGGTCTCAACTTCTGTTGAAAATGTGCTCTGGTGGGTGGTGAGGCTGTATCAAAAATCAATTAATGAAAATAATTAAAATTAAAACAATTCAGCGTTTGCCTCCAACATGTGTGAAATTTAATGACTCTGAAGATATTTATGGAAATAGGCGAGACACTCTGATCCTCCTGCATTCATATCCCAGTTCTGGTTGCTCTTTCCCCCTCTGCCATTTCGTTTGCAATTATCGAGTATAATTTTCCATCCTTGCCCCGTTCCGTCCTGGGACCTTTTACTTCTACGAGTCGAGCTTGAGCTGTAACGCTTTTGACTTTCTGTTTGAGCATGCTGCTGGTGAGGGTGCTGGTGGGTGGGGCGCTCGAGGATGCCTTTTTGTTGTAATTAGATGAGCAGGCAGCTTCGGCAGCAGCGGTGAAAAGGTTTAATTACATTTTGAATAGAAAATTTATGAAACAAGTTTTTCGGTTTCTGTTCACTTTCGGTTCGCTTTGGTCTGAGTCGGTTATGGGGCGTGCCATTATGGGCATGTGTGCTATATCGCCCAACTGTCTTCTTGTATACGAATGTGTTTTGTTTTTGTTTTTTTGGGGTATAATGTGAATCAGACCACTTAAAATATGCGTTGCTCCGCACGATTGCATTCAACTGAATAATTGACAAGCAACCAAAACTGTTTTTCACTTCTATTTTTTACTTTTTTGGCGAAGAATACCATTTTACCATTTATATGGAAATTAAGCACTCCACCTAAATGGAAGCAATGGCGCCTGTCCAAATTACGCTTTTGTTTGAAAATAACGAAAGGAACATCGATTGATGTTCGAAATTCCCTAAAACCTTGTTTTTTTTGTTTAGGTTTAAAGTATTTGTTAGATATTATAATAAAATATTATTTTATTTTTTATCTTGTATAACAAAAACTAATAATATTTCGCTTATTTAGAATATTTGTCATCTTTGTCAATTTATGAATGAAACCTGTCCACATTTCAAATATAAAACGCATTTTAAAATAAACTTGGGTAGGTCAATCCTTACAACAACTTCAGAATAATTCTAGTTGTTTGAATTAATAGTAGATTTGGTTGTATTCTACGTCTTTTATATATATAAATATATCTATATATATATATATATTTTGTTGTGGCTTAGAGTTTTCTTGTTACTGTCAACATTTTTCATATATGATTTCTAAACTCTCTAAAAAATGCTATGTCTAAAACTTTTTCGACTACATTGAAGCGAATTTGCTTTTTATCACAAGCTATTGAGAAAGGAAACTCTGAATTAAAATTATTTCAGTTGGAACTCGAAAAGCTGTTCGGAACTAATTCATTTTTTTTCAGAATTTTGAAATAGGCTTACAACACAGCCAACATAAAAATACGGAAAATATTGAGTTAAATGTATTAAATTATTCAGATGGTATTTACGTAGAAATGCTTGTTGCCAAACAAATTTCTCCTGCAACAACCATTTTTATGTCTGGAAATTCAATTGAAGATGAGAAAGCTAAGAAGAAAGGCGAAATCAAGTTGTGACCATTCGGCAGCCCTGAGTGTCAATTTAGGTGACAACGAGTGGTAACATTTTGTATAGTACATAACACATACACTTACACACACACACACACTTGTATAGACTTGCTGGCTTTTGGCAGAATTTTCGCGTGCGCCCAAAAGTAGGTAACGCGCAATTTCCACAGACAACGCGGCAGCTGCCACATATTGTCGATTTTGTATTGAAGGCCGCAGGCGAGACGCCCAAAAAGAGCTCAGCCCTCTCGCCTCGATGGCGTTCAGCGCTCGTCGCCGAAATTGTTAATTGATTTATGTTTATATTTGTGCAACATGCTGATGCCGCGATGCGACGCGACGTGGCTCCCGCTCCTGCCTCCTGTCTCGCAGCTACTCACTGCAGTTGAGCAAAACGCTCGCGGTGTCATTTGGCTGCCGTGTGGCAAGGGGTTGCTGCAGAGTGTGGCAGGAGGTGTGCCTCGATACTAACAGGCAACAGAAACAAAAACACAGCGCGCCATGTTAATTGAACAACATTCGACAGCCACACACACACACACACACACACACACACACACACACACTGTCTCAGACTCTATTCAATTTGGCGAATATTTTATCGTTAGCGGCATATTTGTGTGTAATTATATCAAAATGTAATATAGACATGTGCATGTCTCTGTGTGTGTGTGTCTATATATATTTGCCATATCAGTGCTGCAAAAAGGCAAATATAAACTTTTGTCTTGCCACGCCCGCAGGCGACAATTTGCAATGCGATTGCGGCTTCAGCTGCGGAGGGTGGCCAAACCATGGCTCTGAAACTGAAGCTGTGGTTGAGTTGGGTGGTGGGCAGGTTGAGCGGTCTGCCCGGGGTAAGAATTGTCGATCGCCTTGTGGCATTTTCAATATTTGTTTGTTTACACATGCCTACGTGGCCCAATAAAAATATTTAATTTATTTGCCACGCACAAATGGCAAAGCACGCGCTGCATAAATTCTCATTTTTAGCTAAAGCAGTTTGCGAAACGCCAATCGTCAACATTCTGACCCACTTATAGACACACATACTCATACGTATACAAGTTGTCCACTGAAATACACCAACATAGCACAATTTCAGATTATGGACTGACTTAATATATTTTTTATTTAACAAAGAACATTTATTCGATTTTCGACTTTCAACTACATTTGAATAAGTATAAAGTCTAAGATATTTCTCATTTGCATTGTTTCTACAAACCTAAATATATGTCATGGGAAAATACTTAAATGCAATAAAGAAATTGCTAAAAAAAACACATTTGTTTAATTAAATTGGCCGCAACTTGTAAGTGGCATGTAACAACAGTTTGCATTGGGGATAAGCCTCGTCTCTGCAACAGAATCAATGCATTGCCGCTCTGTGCTCAGAGAACAGAGCGGCCGCAGTCAAAGTCAATTTAACTGGCAATTAATGCATGTTGCTCGAACCTGTGCACCTGTGCCTGTGCCTGGTCCTGGCAATGGTTCTGGCCATGGCCCTGAACCTTTGCTGAACCCGTCTCCCGGCCAGGGCACATTCGATCCAATGCCCGAAAGTGGCAATCAGCAAGAACAACACCAATAAAGCCGCAGCAACAACAGCACACACACACACTCACACACGAATTGGGCAACAGACAATGGTGTGAGTATGGGTGCCACGCCCTAACGCCATGTCGACACCTATTACCATTCATTGACTTTGGCCATGTCCCTGGGGTGTCATCTATGCAGGTCGCTTTGGTTTGGCGTTACACTCCTTGTCCTTGCTGTTGTTTTTGTTGTTGTTGCTGCTGCTGCTGTTTGGTGTTGTTGTTGTTTTGTTTGTCTGTTGTTTGTTGGCCCACACTTTTGATTGCATTTTCACCGAATCCAACGACCGTTTGCTAATGTCCTTCGATAAAGTCGGCAAAATCAACACCAGCATCCACCGACCGCTCGGCCTTGTCAAACTGTGCCTAACGGGTGGAGTGGCGGGGAGTGAGGAGGAGGAGGCGGTGGTGGTCTGCTGATGGGTGGTGATATGGGATATGGCAATGGCAATCGCATTGTGCGCCTCCGTTTTCATTTGGTGTTTGATTGGATTTTCAATTATTCATTATTATTGGTTGCAATTTACCTGTCCGTTGCTGTTGACACTCCGGACTACGGACAGCGGACAGCAGACTGCGGCCAGTGGAGTCCATGCCCAGAACACGGCAGCGGGTTCGAACTGAAACTGCTGAACCGACTCCTTTCTGCTCCTTCTCCTGCTCCTCGACAACGCATTGATTGCGTTCCATCAGCAGCAGTGTCAGATTTTCAGTCAGTTTTCCAACTCATCAAATTCCAATTGCATCATTAAACGGAATTTTTAATGCCACCCTCGTTTGAGCTTGTTTCGCTCAGTGTAGCTGTAGCAAATGCAGATGTCATTTGCATATTGGTCTGCTTTTTGTTGTTTTTGATTTTAGATTGCTGAGCTCTGCAAATGGATGTTTGTTTTGGTTTTTGGATTCTCGATTTGTGTTTAATTCAATGCAAAAATATTGACTTGAACTGCTTGAAGAAATAATTTGGAAAATCAACGGAATGATTTGCCTAGGAAAATATACAATGTATATTGCTTATGACAATTTTGAAATAGATATTTACTTGCTGAGTTTGACTTATATACGAATAAGACAAAAATTGAAACGACTAAGAATGCTGTAGTCGAGTGAGCTCGATGCTGTTCAGGAATATATTTATCTTATGTGATTGGAGATGGTTTCTTCTGGCTGTCACATATTTCCAAACAAAACCATTGTACGCTTTTAGCTCATTTTTAATGGGTTGAGTGTATTTAACGTGTTTATTTATACGGTTCAATGCTTTACCAGGTATTAACAAAATTGGCTGCTTGCGAATTCGAATAAGCTAAGGTCATCCAATGCCTGACTTTTAAATGCTATATTATTTTATTTCGTCTAATTATTCTTTGCTTTTGGCTTTTGGGTTTTTGGCAATATACTTCCGCTCCCCGCCCGAAAATCAACAGTCATCTTCCACGTCGAGAACGAGATCAAGCTATAAAGATAAAAGCCAACATGCGAGCGGAGAAACACCGACAAAGTGCATGTGTGTATTCAGATTTGTTGTCGTATTTTTATTGGCATTCGACTGGACGACCGAGAAAGGCCAATTTGATTTTACGACCATTTCAGTACGTTTATGTGATATCAGTTTGCATCGAATTTGGCTTTCGGATGCCAGACGACGAGCACTTTCGACTAGCAGATATCCATTAAGTGACTTCTCTAAACACATTAAACCATGTCAACTATTTAACAATATTATGTTTGTGGACTTGTAGCTCCTGAACTGCAGACCGATGCCAATTCTTGTATTGTTCTTCTGGCCTTATGTTTAGTAAGCATGTACCTCATGCTTGAAGTTACAGGGTATACGGACAACAACAAGAAAACGCCTTACTTGACTGGCGGCTACTTGTCTTCTGTGCTCAACGAGCGCGACAATAAATTAAGTCAAGTGTAGCGTTTAATTGATTTTACTGGCCAAAAACCGATTCTAATCATAGATTAAATATCGTTAAAACAACACAAACACAAAGACAACCACAACTAAGTAGCCAAAGAACAACAATACAAACAATAGCAGGCAACAACACCAAAATACCGCTTGACCGATAAAGTCAACAATGAAATCAAACACCCCCCTGCTGCCTTGCTGCTCTGCTGCCCCTTGTCAGCCCCCCAATTCAGCCCGGTCTGCCCAGAAATGAAGTTGGGGCGCTGCCGGGCAAACAAAATTTGCCGCACAATAAGTTGTCGTAGTTGTTGCTGTTGTTTTATTGTTGTAATCGTTGTTTACCAATATGTAATCCTTAGAAACAACAAAGAGCACACCCCCGCAACCACGCCTCCCCGCCTCTCCGCTCCCTTACGCACTTGTTCCACAGGGGCATTGTTTTGGCTTTGAATTTCAATTGGCTGCGAAAGAGATTTGTTCGATGTCGACTTGACTTGACTTGACTTGAATCCTGCTTTAAGTCTTCAGCCAACTTTATGCCTGTAAATGCTTGCTAATATATATTATATACAACATATATATACGTATTTGTGTATGTATATGTATATACGTATATAAAAAAAAAGGATGTCTGGCTTGCAACGGCGAAAAGCGCCGTGTCGTTCACTAACGAATCAAATAAATTTGTTGGTCAATTAAAAAACTGCAAAACGCGCACAATTTCCACATGTGTGGCAACAACTGAAACTGCAGCAACAACAGCGCTGCATATCGCCTCCACTCCCCCTTACTCCCCCCACCACACCGCAACGCATCCCCCTTGCGCACTTTCCCCGCTGATGCTGCTGATTTTTGCACTAATGGCTGCCAACGCCAAATAAAAGCGGAGCAAGAAAAAAATTGCTTTACAAACCAATTTTTTTTCGTTCCATTCATTTTTTTACTAAATGTCTTTTTTTTTTGTTCTACAGCATTTTCAGGATTCTCACACGGTGTGACTTTTTTGTGACTATGTTTTGGCCAATTTTTTTTTTTAGTTTTTTCTTTTTTCTTTTTTTGCAATTTTTTATGACTTTTATGTAGTATTTTTTCTCGCTGAACTTTGGCCGTAAACTAACTTTGTGGGACTTGATAGGGGGCGGGCATTGTGGGTATGCTCGTGGGGTGGGTGTGGGCTAGTGTGTTGTAGCATTCGACGAGCGGGAGGAGCGACAAGGAGTCCCGTTGGTTATTAGTCGGGTCTGGCAGGGTTGAGTGAACACGCGAAGAGCTCTTAACCCAACCTGAATGCAGTTGAAATTACAATTTAAAAGCAGCTACCATTTCGGTTCGATATTAAGTGATTTTTCACAACTTATAGACGAATACAAATTGCATGTGAACTGGTATTAAGCACTTGTATATAAATAATTAATTCAAACTGTTTTGTACAAAAACAAAAACTAGAAATAAATTTGATGCAAACATAAATATCTGTATGCAGTCCTTGAGATTTCGCATTCTTATCTGCTATCTAGAATTTCTGATATTGGTATTTATATCTTATGTAAATCAGCTGACCCATTTTTTGCACTCTCTGCATAGATGTAGTAAGGTATAAGTTGTACATTGGATATGTTGACCCGTCGGAGTAAAGTTTCCGAAAGGCTTTTAATACCTGCAGGCAACTTTAAACATTTTTAGCATTTGTTTGACAGATTTGAATAATTTGAAATGCAATGGTTGAAAAATAGCTTTATATGTAATTAAATATTCCTTATGACTAAAGTGTAGTTTTGCGTATAAGAAGAACACATTTTATCCAAGCACAACTGTATGAATACTTTAATCTTGGAGTTCTCTTACTGATGGTTGTTACCTTTGCTTAGCTCATGCAGTTAGCAATCATTCCGTTTTATTGGCGAACTCCAGGCAGCATCAAGTCTCGTTTAATTTTTTGCTTGTTTCGCTTGCTGGTCATCTGTAACCCCTTTCTGCCCAGCTGCGCGATTACTGGCCAAAATTGACACGGCTGGTTGCCGCGGGCGAAAAACTATATGAAAATGGAGAGCAATTTACGGTTAGCGTTTTACATTTTGGGCGGCAGAAGCCGGAAGTGCCTGCCCCCAACACGCCTTCCTCTCTCTCTATCTCTCTCTCTCTCTGCCTGCCTTCTGATGCTCCACTCAAGAGTCCCAACGACTGCCAATTTCAAGCTACGCTCAACATTTCTTCCTAGTGTGGTGCTCACTCTGCTTGTGTCCCGAGATTTTTTTTTTCTTTTTTTGCAACTGCAATAAAGTTTTTATGATTGTGGCGCATGTCTGGCATCCCTGAAGCTGCCCCTTCAGAGGAGCTGATTGAAAAATGTGTTTGGTGTTCGTGTGGCTACTGCGCCTGCTCGGGATATCGTATCGATAGCTGTTAGCTGATGGCTGATTACTGATTGCCAATAGCCAATAACCAATAGGTTCGTGCTCAGGGGCGTGACCAGCTAATAGGCAAGCTGCAAGCAATTTTGCAATTCCAAATTTGTAGCTATTGATCTTCAGACATCAATTTATATACGGCTAACTGAACACAACTAAAACTAATGTATAAAATTAAATTTCTTACTGTACATTTTAGGGGTAGCAGAAACCCTCTTTTGAACTGAAGGTCCGATAATTGAGATGCCGCATTGGGAGCGCCCGCAGTCGCCTGAAGAGCAAAATTGTGAAAATTACTTCTTAAGTCGCATGGAGCTAGATCTGTACGAACTATTTGAGGAGCAACAGATATTGCTGGACATTATGACCCGTGAGCAGGAGCGCCTGGAGCGTCAGATTGAAATACGGCAGTTGCTATTGAATGAACCGGTGGTTACATTGACAACTTCGCTGCCCGAACTGCTGCCCTTGCAGCTGGAGGAGATCTTCGATGAGCCACAACCGCAAATGACAGTGGTGCCTGAAGCCGAGCCAAATCTTACGCCTAAAGACGAGGCATTGGATGAGCAGTTGGAGCTGTTTAAGTACTCGGAGATGCCACCGGTTTTGCAGCCAACAACGCCCAGTGTCGATCTACAAATTAATCGCCCTCTTCGAGTAGTCTCTTGCCAGCATTTCGAGGGCGCCAAGTGCACGCCGCCCAAGAAGGCCGGACTGGGCTACGATACGCGCTTTCCTTATCCCAAGTGCTTGGGCAGGAGCCGTGAGCGGCGTGCTCTGTGTGAGTTGAGCCTAACCGACATAATACACTGAACGAAAAATAACGTTCTTATCGTTCGCTAAAATGTGAATTAACGAATTAATTTCCTTTCCATCTAATTTTCAGATATTTTCGGGCTTTGCGAGGACCTCGTCATGCAGCTTCAGCGCATGAATCTCCACGTATCTGGAAAATTAAGCAGTCCCATGATCGTCGAGTTGGAGACGCAGAAGCAGCAGAAGCTGTCCTTGTGCTCGGGTCATGAGGTAGATGTGTCAACTGGGGCGCTGCCCAAATCGAAATTCAAGCGGCTTGAAAAATCTGTTAAGCGCTTGCCCAAACCACCGGCCGTGAAACGCACACAAAGTACAAAATGAATGCAAACACTTTTGAAACAAACAATAATTGGTTCATTTTGCAGAGACACCTTTGGAGACATCATCTTTGATGGAATTCGAATTTGATTTAGATTACGAATTCGGCATGGAACACATTAAGAAATTTCGCCATAATCGTGTGCGTGAAGATCATGTCAATGGATTCCATCCTACGCTGCTGGCAAACGAGCCAGATACCTGGGGTAAGCCGAAACAAAGAATACAGGAGTAGTTCCTACGCTCTCACTCTCTAATCTCTTCAGATCATACGTATGTTGACAATGTGATGTTTTCCGTAAAATTGTCTGAACAAGCCATTGGAGAGGACACAACTTCACAGACCCAGCAGCCAGCATTGCCCGACTGGTATGAGGACGGGACGATCATACGATCACCGCGAGAGGCCCTTCCTTGTGCGCCAGAAAAAGAGACGCTCCCGCTTCAGCCCGCTTCTCTGCCCAGCAGCGAATGCATCGATCTGATGCCCAGCACCTCGGCACAGGCGCGTGCCATATCCTTGGCCATGGACAGCGAGAAATACTCACCTTCTTCGCCATCCCCTACAATGCCGTCGTTGGCCTCCTCGCCCTCACACTCGCCAGGTAAGTGAGTGGTCTGCCACAATTTGTGGTAATTCAAAGCTGGAATACAAGCATATTTGACTGCAATCACTCCGCTCAGTGCCAAAGCATACGTATAAGTCTATTTTAAGGAATACAGCCCAAAACATTTTCACAAGCTTTTAATGGTTTATTATATATATAAACTCAGCTTCTCTAATCCAAATCAAAGAACAATGGTCGCCATATCTAACTATGATTATAATGTTTGAAAATATTCTTTAAATAATTAAAATTAGATCACACCCAGATGGCCATTACTCGATTTTCCCTGGACGCTCTTGAGGAGAAAATGTTTTTCTCATATAAGCCAATTAATGACAATGAATTGAATGCAGCTTATTGGTTAGCCTGCGAAGAGGCAATGGGGTCGACACGTAAGCGATTCTTTTGGCTGAATAACATCCTGCTTAAAGCAATCTTTTGTCTTGGCACAGATATAGTTCCGGGATTGTCTCCACTGCCACCATCGGCGCCTCCGCCATCGCCGGAGCTCGACAATGTTGTCAACGACATGGCCCTACCCTTGAACGGAAACAATCCTCTACCACATATGGATGGCTATGACGATGATATAAACGACCAAAGTATGTAGGGGTACAGGGTTGGGTTCTAGTTTGGAGCATGGTAATTTCTTAATTAAATGTCCAGATTATATTGATTTGGCAATATATTTCATCTATTCAATACCCAAACCGTGTTGTAAACCGTTATGATTTCATAAAAAAAACTACACATTTTTTTTGTATATTTATTTCCAGACTGTCGCTCAGTTTAATATTTTTTTTGGGGGAATACTCCTCAAATTAAACCAAATGGATTATTAGGTTTAGTTTTGCGTATTTGGAATTAAGTAAAGCCAAATATTTAAAAATTAAGATAAATGATGTATTCCTTTTTATTTTTTCTTATCATGAATAAACTGATGTGAGTGTTGAATTTGTTTTATATACTTATTTTGTAAGTCGGTAATTCATATAACACACGATACTTTAAGGAACAGTTAAGCAATTTAGTATTAAACACAGCATTTCGTATTGCATGGAGTATTTAGAATATTTATCAATTACTGCATCGTGAAGGCAACTGACGCATCGCTAGTCAAATCAATTTAAATTGCACGCGTTTCAGCCCCACTTCCACCTCCACCTCCAGTTCCACTCCGTTTCTCAGGTCCATCTGCCGCCATCCCCAGGCTAAGATACCAAAGTGGCAGATAAAAACAACAAGAACAATAGCATTGAAATGACAACGGCAAGACGGAGCATCAAATCAAAAAACAATTACGCGGCAAATGACATTATCAAATGTCAAATGTCATGTTTGGAAAAATGTTGTTTGGTCCCCATCTACCACCCACCATCTCCAACTCTGCACACTTCCGCACGAAAACCTTGAAAAAAAGAAAAGAAAAAGAGACAGCAAAATGCAAAGCAGCAGCGACGTCAACGAAGCTGCCGCATCAAATTTGTTCAAGGCAATTTTTCAATTCATTGAAGTGGAATCCATAAGGAAAAAAAAGAAGGAAGCCCGAAAGTCGCCGTCTGGAAATTTGAGCGGTTTTAGTCGCGGGTAAAACGCGCGCATACAAAACTCTAAGCGCCACTTGACTTACGGTCGAAGTCGTTGTTTCAGCTACAGCTACAGCTACTTATACATATCCACAACAAAGCACAGCACTCAACCCTGACCCCAACATCAGCAAACCATTCTCCCACCCAGCCAGCTAACAAAACTGAACATGCTGCCAGTCTGTCTCTATAGTCCATAGTATCTCAAATCAAAATCTAGATTTTTGATTCTTTTAGACAAGCGTATTACTGGGACCCCAACCCCCCCACTCCAACCCACTCCACATCGCAGCCCTTACCACAGCGACCGGCATTTGGGGAGGTGCAGAGGGGGGTGGGAGTTCGTTGGTTGGTTTATTTGTTGTTCGTTGTTTGGTTTCTTTCGTTCTTTTGAATTGGTTTTTGCTTTAAGCTCGTCAGTTGTAAATAATCCTGTACAGCTTTTGTATTGCTTTTCATTAATGGTAGCAATTCTTGGTATTGTGGCTACTATTGTGGCCAATTGAAGGATACCCAGCTTTCCCCTCTCCCAACCACAACTTTTGCAGCAAACAAATAAATAAATTTCGAAAGCTGTCTCCGGATACCTGGCGACACATACCAACTTATATAGACACACATCTCCTAGTATTGATGAGCGGACATTTGTCAAGTGGATGCTATAGATTGACTGAGTGGCCCTAATGATGGCCAGTAATGTGGACTGTGCTTTTGTGCTATCATCAATTGGAATGACAAGAAGAGAATGGACCGATTTCATTTGTGCAATTGCAAGTTTTACTTTTATGTGATAATATTTCTTTCCGAATTTATATTAACTCCCTTTCAAAAAGTTTAATAATTCAAGACTTAAAATGACTTCTTCGGGCAGAAAGTGGAGCACAAATTTTGTGTAATATTCTCCTTAGCTTTTCATGAAGTAACTGTATTGACATTTTTCGAAATTCAGCCTCTCTTAAAAAAAAATTAAAGTTAATTAAATGCTAAAAATTTAACTGGTTTGGCAAATGACTCGGAATTAAGTGGATGGACCAAAATTCAACTTTAAGAAATATTTATATTTCCTGTGCTCTGTAAATGAATATATTTTAAAAATTTTTCATTGTTTTATCATCGCCTTTGAAAAAAACGTTGAATTTACGAAATACTTTAATTTTGGACTTATTGAACAATAAATGATTGTTGTAATTTATTCAGTCTGCTGGCATATTGTCATTAGTCCGCCAACCGTATCATTGGCGAACTGAAAACTATTAAGGATGGTCTCTTGTGTGTGTGTATGTGTGTAAGTGCATGTTAAGGTCCTTGGCTATGGTAAACTTGACTGCCATTAGTCGTGAACGCACATATGTCACAACCTCCGCACCATGAACCCAAAAGAAAACAAACATGAAAAAAAGAGAAGGGAAACACAATGAAAAATGATCTCATAGCTAAAGCAAAATTGCATGATGTTGGTCAGGGCCATGTTTGAAGAGGTGTGGCGGCATTCATCCAATTGCCATAATTTATCTGTCACATGTCGAATGTGTGTCAACGTCAACCCAGCCAAAACAGCCACCACCACCACCGTCAGCACCACCACCATCAGCAAACTCTGTGCGAAGCCCACCATCGACTGTCCGCCGCATCGCCCACCCACTGGGCAGGGATCTATGGCAATGCTGTCGGTCAGTTGTCATTAATATTTATTATGTCACATGCATGCAGTCCAACGTTTTGAGTTAAAGGTCCTGGTCTACCGGTTACCGGATCCTGGGTACCGGATCCTGTCTCCCGACTCCATCTCCAATCACCGATTCCGATGCCGATTACGTGCCAGGGCAGATGGCATTTGGTATTTTAATATGCTACATGCATGTGAAAGTAGCTAAGGATAAGGCCATAATAATCTTTATCTGCCTTTCTCATATTCGGCAGGATATTCCACTCAAAACTCGTAAGCAAGCTACTTAAAACAGTTGATACGATATTCATCTTAAATTGTATATAAAACTAAATTCTCCATTTATTTTTGTATTTATTGGAAAACATGTGTTCATCTTGCACTTCAAGGAAAACCAGTCCTCTAATTATATATTTGAAACAATTGTGTTAAAAAAAGAGTTCATTATGTTGTTACATTTTAAGATGGGTTTTTTAATTAACTATTGCAAATACTCCATTGAGTTTTCGGGACTAAGATATGCTTACACTTAAAATTACCGCTTATAGCTAAAGCTTGTTATTTAAAAATATTATATTATACTATGTCAAACTTATATCAAATCTGCAGCACAATTATTTTGCCCAAAAGCTTGTTGTGTTGCTTTGCGTTGCTCTTTTAGATCTTTGAGACTAACTAAGTCTAAGTACCTGGGCGCCTGTCACGCCCACACCGTGACACTGGGGCCCCTGATGACCTCCAGACACAACGCACAATGGTCTCATTAGGCGTTTAATGGAATACGTAATGCCAGTCCAGTTGATAAAGTGTCCAGTGGGTGGCTACTGAGTGCAGCGATGGTGGTGGTTGGTCTGCCGGCGCGACCAAAACTAACAAACTAATCCAATATTTTTATTACGAAATGCCATTAAGGGTCATTGAATATTGTGGCATAATAAATAAATGGCCTGCTGCACACACGCACACACACACAGTAACATATGAGAGAGGGATAGAGAGTGTAGCCTGCGACTGGGTTATAATCCCGGCTATCAACGGCATCATTATTCAAAGACGGATTTACGCGACGATACACCAAAAATGTCTCAGTGTGTCCGTGTCTGTGTCTGTATGTGTGTGTGTGTACGTTCGTCGTGTTGTGCGGGTGTATGGAGTGGGCAACTGACACACATACATCAAAGCGCCTTAATTTCCCGACCAAAGTGACTGACTACTCAAAAAGCGATTTTTTGTTGTTTATTTCGCTTCCTGCTTCCCATTCGCCTTCTTCTGTTGCTTATCCTGCTTGAGTAGTCCTTGGGTGGGTGGAAGGAACAACAGCTCAATGGAAGTAAATACTTATTTCTCTTATATCCCTATTAAATTCTTTCAATGACAAACCCATTCTACATCTGCACCGATTTATAATTATGCCTGTGAATGGATTGCGATTTTCCAAAAGGAAATTGCATTGTTTATTAACTAGCATTTCTTCTATTGAAGTCATTTAATGTCTCTAAGCTTTCCACACAAATCGCAACTTAGAAATAGATTCTGCGTTGTCAAACTGTATGCGAAAATTTAAAATGAATATTGTCTTGTAAGCC
The DNA here is from genome assembly GCA_035044025.1 of Drosophila paracracens. Classification (NCBI taxonomy): domain Eukaryota; kingdom Metazoa; phylum Arthropoda; class Insecta; order Diptera; family Drosophilidae; genus Drosophila; species Drosophila paracracens. The sequence goes on from JAWNMN010000838.1 coordinate 474,022, forward strand.
CTTTCAGTTCTTAGTAATCAGTTTTCTTTTATCTCAAGGTAAGCCGATTTTCATAACATAGAAAAAATAGGAATGAACGGCTTAGGTACGCTAAAGATTGCATATCCTTGCAGACCGGATTCTAAACCGGAATATAAATTTAAAAGCGAATCGATTGATCTTTTGATAACTACTATCATCGGTTAGTCTGAAGTTGATCTAGAGCATAGTAAACAGGCTGCCCGGCAACAAGGCGTCAAGGAACAAGAAGAGTCGGTGCAGTCTTCTTGGAAGGAGAAGACTACAATGGCTTGGTTCTCCCTTCCTTGTAGACATATGCGAACTGTCTGATATTAAATCAAGTCAACTAGCTCGTCTCAAATCTGATATATGGTGTATAAGCTGTAGGCGATAAAGTCCACCTCAGTAGCGCAAGGAGTCTTAAATGGGTCAACTGCCGACATTCCTGCTTGGCAGCCTGAAATTCGATTCCTGGCTAGGTATGAAGTTGCACCCCGGCCAACGTGTGCTTAATTAGTCCGTTTTGTTTAAAATGATTTTGATGACGATGAAACTGATTCTCATATTGCAGCCATTGTGGCCCAGGCTCCGTATACGTCCAGTCTCTGACTCTGCTCCGACTCCGCCTCCGCCTCCAACTCCAGCTCCCATTATGGCCACTTTTTTGCACAGCTTCCTGCTGGTCTGTTGCCTGGTTTGCCGGCAATTCAATTTGCTGCTCATGCACGTTATGTTTTTCGTTTTTTGTTTTTATTTTTTTGCTGCTGCTGCCCACACCCACCTGCTGCATAATATGTGTGTGTGTGTGTGTGTTTGCGTATGTTAATCGAAATGTTTGGCGGCTGACTGTTGGCTGAGTATGGGCGTGGTATTAATATCTGCTTGCTCCTTTTTTAAGCGCTCCAAGCACATGTTACGCGGCTTTGTTTAACATTAAATGGAGGTTAATACCTGGCAGCACGTCCTCGTCCACGCAATCCACGCCATCCATGCGGCGTGGCGAGGCGAGGCGAGGCGGACCAGTGCAGCAGCCCAGGGTCGTTGATGGTTGAACCAGATGAGGGGCGTATGGGATCAATGGCAATGGGGAGCTGTATTTGGCCTCGTTGCCTGTCTACATGCTGCACACACGCACACACAGACGCTCCAACACATACAGCTTATGTTATGGGCACCACATTTGATTGTTTGACCGCCGTCACACCGATGTCCACTGTCAGCAAATGTCCTGCAGGACTAGCGACTCGATTGTTGTTGCAAATAGCCGAGTGATTTTACGGTTAATTGATTTTAAAGCGATATCGCTTAACTGTTATCTCGCCTTGTTACTCTTTTGTGTGTGTGTCTGTGTGTGATTGTACTTGTTTGTTTTTGTGTGCGAAACTGCGGCTGAGGGCAACCGTTCCGTGGTTTGGTCGTGGCAGGCTGTATGCCCAATATGAATGCTACAAATTACCGATGTTGTTCTCATTTTGATTACCTCGAATCTTTTAAATATAGTCGATAAGTGTATTTTACATGCATCCAAGCGGACACAACTTCGCTAACAAGTTATTTCCAATACTTTGCAGGAAAAACGAAGCAAAAAATGTATCAGTGAGTAGGTCACTAAAAGATACCTGCCAAGCAGTATATTATGCCTGGCTTAATAATAAATTATTTACCTAATATTATATATTATATTTTTTATTTTTATATATATTATTTAATAAAATTTCGAATAGTTTATTTTGTTAAATTGAATATACTTAGTTTCAAAATTGAATATCAGAGTTGGTTGGTAAGAATTAGACCATCATCAGTAGCTGCACAATAGGCGTAGACAGACAAAAAATACAAATGGACTGTGTCGACTTGACTGACTAGAGCGAGTTGTGCACAAGATGTGCTTAACTACAATGTGAGCTATTGAGGAATTAGACTATTTTCATTGGACAAACTATCAGATTGCTTAACATCGGCCAACAGGCCTATTATGATACGAGTGGAGCCCATGACATATCTAGAAAAAAGGCAACCCACACCAGTCATCCAGGGGAGTGGGACTAAAATTGCACTCGTGTGTTCATTAAAACAATAAAAAGCACACACACACACACACATATATACACACAGAAATAAGGACATCAATAGAGGGTGTGGGGTGTGTGTGTGTGTGTGTGGGAGATTGGCTGCGTGTGGGCAAAACGAAGCCTAATTATGATTTTTCTAACTGACAGTGGTCAAGTCATAGCATTTGGAGTGTGGACGATTCTTGCCTTTTGGGGTTGCCCCGCTTCAGAGACACTCTGGTCGCTGCTTCTGTTCGAAGTGTTGTAACCCCCCTCCCAGCTAGTTGGTCATTTCCTACTCTATTTTCATTTCCATCTGTATCTCTATCTGTGCGTAACGCAACGTAATTACACAACATTTTTACTTAGGCATTTCTCGTTTGGCTATTTGGCCATTGGTTTTACGAGCTTATTGCACTTTTGTGGCCATACAGCATAGAAAAACATCGGCAGTATCAACCCCCAAAAACCAGATCCCGAAAAAGTAGCCGAAACCGAAACCGAACCCAAAAATCCGTAACGGAAACTCAGCCTGGCACCTGTGCTTCAACATATCTCGTGCATATAAACATATATACGATGTATCTGTGTAGACTGTTCGTCAGTCCGTCTGTCTGTCTAGCATTATTAGCAGCTTGCGTGCAAAAGCATTTATGAAATTCTCAACCCTATGTAGCTGTAGCACATACCACACAGCACATAGCACATGGATGGTCCAGCCGTGAGTCCGCCTGTCAGTCTCTCGTTTAACATTTATGAGGCGACGCAAAATGATACGAAAACGTTTCGTCATAAACTTCAATAATCGTAAATATAGATTTCTCCCTGGCCCAAGGGCGGGCAATTTCCCCAGCTTTTCCACACAGCATCCGCTGTCTGCGTTCCGTTTCGTGTTTTTCTCGTTTCCATCTACGTTGAAATTAATAGTTTTAGGCTTTCGCTTTCGCTGACGTGAGTTTGCGTTTCAGTTTGAGTTTGAGTTTGCGTTTGAGTTTGAGCGTCGCATTTCATTTTCATGTTGCCTGGTCAGTTATATTGCTTCTGCTGCCATCACCCCGAACACAAACACACACACACTTCTCAAAGCCAGACCCCATTCCTTTCGAACAGCCCCAGTAAGTTCCAGTTCCGGCTGCCGCCCTTCCACTTCCGTAATGCACATTTATGTGTGTGCCGGCCACTGCTAGCATTTTTATCGTTTCGTCAATGTCATAAATTCTGATCTAGTAGCTGAAATTGAACTTAATGCGATGCTTGTCTCCTCTCTTCACACACAGCACAACTAAGCAGGACATAACAACTATAGACTTTATCGTATATTGCGTCCATGAGTTTCTTCTTCTTCTGCTTCTTCTTGCTTACAGCTCGCGTAGGAACTTGTCGGCACTATCCAAGCTGCCGAAAGGTACAGTTGTGCTTGAACTCAGTGCTGAAACATCTAAAGAATAGAATAGAACATCTAAAGAATAAACTTAAGAAACCCATTCGAAACGATGTCCGAATTGAGATCAATTCATTCATCAGCATCGATTGACTTATTTGAGCAAATAAAAATATAAATTATTTGCATCTGACAAAGTCAGATCAATTAATATTTAATATGCAAGCCTGCTCCAATATGCGATTAAGGAAAAGTTTTCCTTTCTCATTTTCCAGAAGCTTTCCCTATTATGGCGATATTAGCAATAATAAAAATACAATACATTAGTTCTCAATTTCTAAAAAGTAAAAATTCACTTAAAGTGTCCATTATACCTATCGCTAATCATTTGAAAATCATGTTATATATGTATAGTTAACTGAGTACCACAACTCGAAGCAATTTAAATCCCATAAAATAGTCTCTGAAATGGAAATCTGATTTTATGATTTTATCTTCGATCGACTTAAAGTACTTATTTGTTTGCAAACTATGACTCGCATTCTTTCGATTTGTTTCCATTGCAATATGAATTTGTTTATCGATAATCTATGTTTGATGAATTATTTGACGCTGTCTAGGCTTTCTACTTTTAGTCATTTTTCTTATGTGGGTCTGGTGGGTGGTGGGTGGTGGGGGGTCTTTAATGGCAACCCTCAGATTATTGTTGGCTACTGGCGACCGATTCAGCTGGTTATTTATGTGGCAATTAGCAGTGCATGCTTTGAGGCGCTGGCCGCGCAATTTTAATGACCATTCGAAGCGCATTTCGTTGTTCCCACTTTATTTTTATTTATTTATACATGTTCATCGCATACCGATTGTTTGTATTGCTATATGGAGCCAGCCCGGCCTTATCAAGATGTTCGGCCGCCAGTTCTAATTGATAGGGCGGGCACGCCCACTGGCCCAGCGAACCGCCCACCAGCGCAGCGAGCGTTCGATATTCGCGTGCTCATAATTTGCGCTGCTGCTGCGACCAAAAGCAAAACCGAAACCAACTCTGAAAATGAAACATAAACCAAAGTCTAAACCCAGTCAAAAACAAAGAACCCCAAAGTTGTCAACCATTGGCGAGTTCAATTATAAACTGATCGAATATGAGATACCCTGAATTCGAATAATGCCCAGGTTAAGATAGACCATTTAAGCATTTCCAATCACTATCAATCGGCTTCAGTTCTCTAATTTAATGTTAATGTTCCGGAGAATAAAATGTTGGAAAAGTGATGATTACGTTTTTGACACAATTGAAAATGTCTTCATTTAGACTCACAGTGGAGGTTATCAGGACAGTTTTGCTACTTGTTCTACAGGGTATGTGGAAAAATCCACAAACACATTGTGTGTTAAACTACTAAATCAACCTGACAGTTGCCAGGTAAGAGACTTTGAGCTGGAATGACGCCGAGCGTAACTGGGGTCCAACCCGACTGCGGGTCGGACTTGATTTGCACAATTTCTTGGTAGTTGTTGGCGTGTCGATCGCTCATAATTCGTGGGCCGACATGCAAGCAAACAAAATCGAAAATTCAGCACGAACATTATCGATAAAATTGCCATTAAGTTGAGTTTGTGAACTCTGCCCTCAACGCCCAGTCGCCTTATCGATAGTTTGCATCGCTCGTCGCGCCGTCAAAACGCAACTCGATTTGGATGATGAATGACGAGCGATTAAACGGCCCAGATAGCTACGCTACAACCACGTTAACTCAACCCACTTTCCAATTCCAATTCCAAACCCAATGCCCACTAACCAGCACTGCTTGGCAAATTAAGGGTTAAACTCTGGCTCAAAGCCTTCTATGCTTACAAAGAAACTAAGGGGACTGCTTCGTACGATTCTATAATGCGAAAATAGATCCGATAGACAAAAATATTTGCTTATACCATGTAGCTTATATTAAGCTAACCGTGAACGCAGACTTGGCTTGGAAATTGCTTATTTGAATATTTTTAGTTTTGCTTAGAACTTTTTTCTGGTGCAAGGAAAAACAACTTTTCCTACTGTGTAAATTCAGCCACGGCAAAATTGGACTTAACTTCAGATGAGTTTAGCGCAAACCTTTTGCACTCTTGTAAAGATTTTGATTAGAATGTATGAAACGTGGCTTAGATTAAAATTTACGAATATATTAAATTTCATGCCCCTTTTATAAAAAGTTGGGTAAGTCCTTGCCTCACTGGTACTCATTAATTTCGGCTAGACTCGGTTTTGATGAAAGATTCCGAGTGATGCGTCATTGAAATCAGAAGTTAAACTGTTTCTACAAAGTTGTACTTTATTAAAGTATGACTAAGCGAGAAGCAAAATAAAAAAACAGAAAAATTTATATAAAACTATGAGGCAAGCTGCCTTGACTGAGAGATTTTTATTTGTTGTATTGTTTTTATTGGTTTTGTAATCGGGTCGGTTGCACTTCAAGATATTGAGTACTCATGTCGTGCTTGAATGCGAGCTCAACTTATTTCCATGACATTTTTCCATTGCAAAGCACACTATTAAATTAATTTACGTGCGCCACGCAATCTGCATACATAAAATTCTGGATATACAGCTAAAGAAAAGAATTCATAAGGCATCTAACCACATGCGGGAGGAAGGGGTGAATCATGTGTGAGTAAGGGGCGCCAATAACTCAATTCAATCAGGCAAAGTGCCCCCCCCCCCCTTCCCCTCACCACACCCCTGTGAAGGCAAGGGGCAGAACGGGGCAGTGACAAAATTTGAGAGCTGGGCAAATGAAGTCATTTGCATGCATGACAATTGTTATTGCATATTTTTAGGCGCACGCGCTAATACTAAAATTGACAAAATGCCGGGCAACAAAGGAACAACTTCCACACCCCCTGCCCAATTCTATGATCTGCTCCCTCCCCCCTGCTCCCATCCGTCTAATACACAGCCTCAGAAATCGAACTACCCTTTTATTGTGAATGTCTGCGGCTGAAATTTATGCGCCGCGTCGAAACTCAAAACTATAAACGTCTATAAAAAAGGGCAATAAAAACGAATTGGCGACAAAAGCCGGAAATATGAAAATATGTTATCCCCATAAGCAGTGGATGAAGCCGCAAGCAATGAAAAAGTGTCTAACATCCTGAGAATGAGGTTTTTGTATTTTTCAAGTGGATTCGAAAGAAATTTAAAGAGATTTATCAAAATTTGAATTTTCCTTTTTAGGCGCTGAAAGTGTTGATAGAAAAAAAAAAAATATCAAAGCGTTGCTCAGATTGATTTAAATTTAAGTTTTTTTTGTGCTCGCCTAAGACTTAAGAATCCGACTTAGACACTACGACAAGTATATTTCAACTCCCTTCGTAAAAGGAGATATTTTTAAGCTCAAATCGATAATATTCTGAATATTTATAATTACAAGTATATAATGTATGTTTAAGAATCGAGATCCCTTGTTTGCTTGTCTATTATTGCCAACAGGCCTATGGCAGGTTGGGATAGAACAGTAGACAACACGCCCAAAGGTGCAGTCGATGTCAGAGTTGGCTTTGACATTTGATGAATTACGCGCAACAACAGCAACGGCAACAATTGTCAACTATCTAATTAGACTGGGGACACTTTTTTATTGCACTAACACACACCAAACGCACCAAAGTCGCTTTTTTCCTTTTTTTTTTTTTTTTTTTTTTGTTAAGGTGTGTCCTGTCGCGTTTCACACCAACTGCTGCTGCGGCAGTTGTTGTTGCCGCTTTTGTTTTTAATTAATTAATTAGCTTGATGACAAAATAAACGCGCTCGCTGTCTGTCGCTGATGAGCGCAGAGGAATCAACAAAAAAAAAAAAAAAAACAAATACGCTTAACAAAAAACAACAAATTCTGCAAAGAAATGAGTGTAAAAATCAATAGTTCCCCAGCGCTTAGCCTCCCTCCTGGCCAACTGCCTCGACGCTGTCGCCGTTTATCATTTGCGGCTCATAACTTTGCAATATGCAGAAACAACAACAACAACAACAGCGAAGAAGAAGAAGAAACAACACAACAATGGGCAACACCCCGTGGCGGGGCGGCATGTGAAAATGCAAAGCTGTCAATGAGTTATGTTTGGCGCTATCATAAAATTTGACAGCACTGCCAGGGAAGTTTCTCCATATGCAAATGCTGCTGTCTTCTTCTCAGGCCTGCACGGAGCCCTGCTGCTGCTGGAGCGGGTCGGGGGTGTGTAAGGCATTTCGCCAGACAAGGGTGGCAAGCGGAAGCGGATGCGCACATTTAAGAAAGTCGTGGCAAATCATGAAATCGAAAGGATTGCGTGGGACTTTTTATTGTCTGTCTGTCTGTCTGTCTGTCTGTCTGCCTGTCTGTCTGTCTGTCGAGTGAAAGTGCTGGCGTTATTGTAAATCAATGACGTCGTTTAAAGTTATCGAGTGTAGTCGCATAATAGGCAAATTATTCACATACTTTCCAGAACTGATGCCGAAACATATTGAAAAATCAATTTTATTCATTCATTAGGTTATGGTATTCTTAAAACTGGATGAACAACAGTTATGCTTATGAAAAACTTCTCGAATAATATCCTTATTTCCACTTTGAATAGAAAATTTGAGTAGGACTTTGTTTTTTTTGATTTGCGTGCTTAAGGAACTTTTAAAATCAAAAATTGAAAGCTACAATAATAATGCGAGCTGATTCAAGTGACAAGTGGCAACAAGTTGATGCACACAAGCAGCAAGAACAGGTGCAATAAACAGTGGCAGACACGTCCTTGCCACAAATACAACAAAGACAGCAATTTAAGCAGCTAAAAGTCGCCCAAAATGTGCCCCAAAATGTGGCCCGAAAAGTGAAGTGCAACAATGAAAAGTAATCCAAGCAACATGCACATTGCCACTTCGTATATATATATATATATATAAACTTTTATAAACACACACACACACTTATATACATGTATATATCGTGTTTGTGAGAGTGTGTTTGCTATTCGTTTGCATATTTAGCAATTTTCGCACTTATTTTTGAGTATTATCGAAAAAGTTTTCCCATCATCGAAGCATAAACGGCAATTGGCAAAACAACGCACGTTGTTGCTACGTGTGGCAGCTGAATGTGTATGTGAAATACACACACATGGAACATATATAGCACAGATTTGTTGTACTATCCTATACAAGATAAAGCACAAATATCACATTGCTCATTGGCAAATTTTCGAAAACTGCAGCAGCAATTCTCACGTGCGCTTGTTGTGAATATGATTACTGCTGTGGAATTGGATGGGGACACTTGATAGTTCCTGTAATGGGTCTGAAGAGCACATAATATAGTCATTCAATAATAATTGCTTAAGAGTCCTTTATTGTATGTTCAATATTGTCATCGTTTATTTTCCATTAATATTATAGATTTTGGTTAAAAATTACATATTTAGAATCTATTCAAATTACTTACTACTTATTTAACAAATATGGAACTACTTCAAATTGAATTTTTTCTTTAGTATTTTTTCCTATTTGCATTTGCAAAGGTCCCCATTTGGCCATTTGTTCAGTGTACAGCTTAGATTGTGCATACCTTTTTAATGCCAATTGCAATTCTCACTGTCAGTCAGAATGTTTTAGCGCCTCAAGTAGTCCAGGAGTGAGACCGCTGATCGGCAAAAGCCACCACCACCACCACCATCAGCAACAGCAGCAGCCAAACACCGACTCTTCCATCCATAAAGGTACAGAATATCAGACCTATGAAGACTCTTAAACACATTTTTGTATTCATATTTTTTTGTTACCACAAATGAAAACTTTATTGGCCCATGAAAGTGACTACAAAATACTCTTTTTTTAGATACAAGAACTATGCCAATTTTTAAGCTTTTTTGTTATTTTTTTTAATTTTATTATTGCTTTCTCTAAATATTCAAAGATAATATTCACATATTTCATATCAAGGGTATCCAAATGAATATTTCAGAAAAAACACCGTAAAATTACCAAAAAAATATTCATTTCGTTTTTTTGATAATTTTTGTGCTTGGCTCACGCTCTTGTTATTGTTGTTGTTGTTAATTTATATAAAAACGCTTAAGGCTGCCCAGCGGGCTCGTGTGGGGCGGGAGTTGGTGCGGGGGCATGGGCAAGGTGAGGCCAAGTGTCGCTGCCGGTGTAGTTGCTGGGAGGTGGTTGGGTGGATTCAGTCTGATGGTGGTGTCGCTCTGGTTGCTCGTGGTGTTGGTGGTGGCTTTTACGAGTATGCCCAAAAACTTCAAACGAGATAAATACAATTTCCATTAGGCCTCGCAGAAAATCCCTCAAACCACATTCATACTTTTCTCATGTTTTATCAGCATTTTTTCTTGTATTTTTTTTTGTGTGTTTTGTTTTTTTCGTATTGATTTTAGGGCTTTTTTTTACAGTTTTTTGACCAAGGGCCCTTTGCCCGCCCCCTGGCACCATTTTCCTCGTCTGTTTTACGTTAATTTTTTAATTGTAAATATTGCCTAGGGTCGTATTTTTCATCTGCTGCTCGGCCTGTGCCCAGCCTCAGCTTTTCCTCGACCCCTAGCCCATACCCTTAAGGTTCATAATTTCTTGCCTACCTCTCCCCCGCGCCCTGCCATCTCTTCCCCAACCACTTTGTTTACATAATTTGTACGTTACAACGCGCATACGAAACATTGTTTTTTTTTTCTTTTTTTGTGGGCTACTTTTGCTGGCATTTTTTAATAGATTTTCTGCTTTTTTTCGTATTTGATTTTCGTATTTTCCTTTCCGTTTGCGGTGGGAAATGTGCGCAGTTGCTGTGAACAGCCATAGGGAAGGGAGAGGAAAGGGGAAGGAGAGGATAGCGGTTTCGGCATGATAAGGTCCACAGTTGTGTGTTCAATTAAATTTACACTTAGCAGTGCAGTTGTAGCCCCGCAGCGGTGTTCTCCCCCTCATCCAGGATTTCGACAGATGATCCAATCAATTCCAGAGCGAATTCAAGAAAAGCCGCCGCTTGTGGATAGCAAATAATTATAACTAAGCAAAAATATGTTAAAAAAGGAAACAGAAAAGGAAATCTTTGAAGAGCATTTAAGAGAGTTTTCCTCGATTAGTTTTATGTTGATTGCCGTTTTTATAGCCCTCTTCGCTAATTGCAAACTATTGGCCCCCAATGACAAGCACATACTGGCATCCACACCCACACCCACACACACACACTCACACACACTAAAACACACGCACGCACACACTCACTTTAGCTACAACATTATTATACAATAAACTAGGGTTATGCCAACAGACGCCTATCTGCAATTCCGTTTCGGTATTAGAAATTATGACAGCCCCAGCAATTTGTGCCGCCCTCGATCCGCATCCAAAATAAACGATTGCAAACAAATAAAACGACGCGTGAGCTCGTGAATTCCTTCTGAAATGGAGCTAGCGAAAATATAACTGTGTAGCATCAATGTTGTAAATCCGGAAATTTATGGGTTTCTACTGCTGAGAGGCAAAAGAACAAGCAGAAAAAATCAGAAAACTTCCATCTAGTACATACAGGCAGCTCTGACATCGATGCCAGAATATTGAAGCAGTTATCTGGCACATAAACAATAATGAAAGTAACACAACTACGAACGTTGTGCTATTTACGAAAATAAATATACAACCAGCTGGGATTTGTTAATGTACGTTTAAATATGCTTTGGGCTGGGCGAAATATGGAATCCTAACTGGACAAGAAAATAAATTTTAAGCTTGCTACTTTTTATTTTAATTTTATTTTACTTTTCTCTTATTTTTATTTTAGTTATTTTTTATTTTATTTTTATTTTATTTTTGTTTTGTTTCATTTTTATTTTATTTTTATTTTATTTTTATTTTATTTATTAATCCATCCCACCGCTACAAGATTGAGACGAAAATTTTTGCTCCAATCACAAAAAATGTAAATATAATTAGGCTAAAAATTTAAGCGAACTTAAAAATATTTTCAGCATATTATGTGGCTTAATGCTTAAATCTGTTTAGTGTAAAATTAATTGCTAGCAATATTAAAAAGTTTATTTATTTAATTTGTTCATATTCGATTGTTTTCGTTGTGCTGAAAATATTTTCAATGTATTAACTTACTCTTCTAACTGCTTTTCCAATTGCCTGCATAACATGAGATCGGGCACATTTATATATTATTTTATTTGCGTATAATCAGCCATTTGTGTCTTAAGCTCGTAGAGTTATTAATGCACTCATTCAGGTTTATAATTGTACTTTTATGGACTCATTCCAACTTGACTTACTTTATTTGCCATATGTTTCATCTAGTTTCTATATTTGCTTCCACTACTATCCAAATCTCAGCTGTTGTGTTTCGACTTTCATTTTCAACCGAAGTCGCCCAGCTGCTTGCAAGGCAACTACCTAGACCCAGGAGCAGAAGCATAAGTGGCGCCAGTCACAGATCCGACACATGTGAAGGTCACGGGATAAAACCAGGAGGCGTTCATCTCGTACAACGGACAGCTCTGGCGTCGAAGGGCGATGGCGATGGGCGTGTGTGGGCGGTGGTTGAACGCATTCTGCGTTGACTTCGCCGACGTAGCCGTCGTCTTCGGCGTCGCTTTTGGGCTAATGAAAAAGAAATAAAAGTGTCGAGTGCATTATTGCCCGCTGCCCAGCACACACACATTCACACACACACACACATTTATATATGTGCATGTGATGCTCTCTGGTAATTGTAGAAACATTTTAGTGCTAGAAGCAACCGCCTGTCGTCCAGCTCGTGATACGTGCCCTTTGGTCCTGTGTCCTGCGTCCTGCGTCTGATCCTTGTCCTGTTTCTGCTACTGCTTGTGCTTCTTGCCCTGGCTCGTGTATAGTAGCCCCGACCCTAACGGCTATTATTTTGCACTTACTATAACATGCACATAAATATTTTTGCCTGGTCCAGCGTCTGCGGCTATTTTATTGATACTAACACACACACACACTCGCACACACTTACACATCTTTGCCAAGTTTGGTCATAAATGGTGCTGAGCCTCTGTCTCTGCCTCTGGCTCAGCCTCTGCCTCCCCTTTTGCCACGCAGTGTTGTCGTTTTTATTGTCGCCTCGCCAACGAATCTCTGTCAAAAAGCAATAATCATCAATTCTGATTTTTGGCAAAGACGTCGTCGACGTCGTCCTTCCCCCTTATGCCCCCGACAACAATTTGATTTCAAATTGATTATTATTTATGCCATTTTATTTTAGCCATTTGCGATCTCATCGCTGTTTCATCTCTACGCCTGGCTAATTGTGTTGGGCCATGGACATTAAGTAAATAAATACAATAAGAATTATATATTTATATATTTTACTCATTTTGTGTTTTCTATATTTATTTTACATTTTAGTTAAAATATTTTCTTAGAAAAAAGTTTAATAAATGTCCATTGAATATAAAAATAAATAATAAAGATTACAAATTACAGTGTAACAAATAAATGTTATGTTATTAATTCCATTTATCAAATTTATGTTGTCGGATTTGATGTGTAATTTGGGTTATAATATTTTTTCTTTTAAGTTCTAAGAATTATTTTGAATATTGATCATGATTTAGCTATCTTTTGAATATTGGCCTTAGTTGGCTCGTAAGTATTCGCAGAATCGTCAATCCATTTAGTTGGTCACATGCACGTTTGCCCGTTCCATAACCGGTTCCCGGCTCGGTCTCAGTTGTGCAGTTGTCTTGGCTGCCCACCAACACCGCTGTGCGTGGAGATGCTGTCGAGGAGTCGTTGAGCTAAATTACTTAATTTTAATTTCTCGTAGGCGCTGCTTAATCAGCAACTATTAATGCACCACTCTGCTTATTTACGAGCTCCAAATGACTGCCATTGAGCCACAGACGCAGCTCAGACCATGGCGTGGGCAGCTCCTGTGCAATGAGTCACTAAATGGCCACGGGCCAAAAGACCAGCGAATTGTCAGCAAAAATCAGGGCCACAGACTGCAGCAGCAGTGAAATAAATAAACCAATTGGATTATGTACTGCTTCAAGCCTCGATAGTTTCGCTTGTTTATCAAAGAAATCGATATAAATTACTTAGTTTGGCTCTCCATTAAAATGCTCAGGTAAATGTTACACAATGCCATCAATCTAGCTCACCAAGGGCACATGCCTTGTTGATCATCTTTGTATATCTTAAGACAATGCCTCTATTATAAGAAGCACGTATTTATAATTATAATATAATTTTATTTATTATTATCGATAGCAACATCGATAGTATCTACTACCAACTTAAAGCTTGATAAAACAGTTTCCCTATAGGCTTATCGTACATCAGAATACTATGAATAAAATGATTAAATTCAGGTTCATCACCTGAAATGCAGATCGTCATTAAGAACTGCGCATAGCCGGTGAATATTAGCTGGTTAGGAAAGGAGTTTCAATTCAGGACACCCCCGGACGGTTGAGGGTTGTCTGACAGTTTCTTGTTTTGCCCACAGTTTGTCACACTTAATTAAAGAAAATGTTAAGCACTTTAGATGTCAATTTGTGCCCACTTTTCGGCTCGGCCGATGCGTTGACAGTTGCCAGTTAGCTGCCAGTTGCCGTCAAAAGGCAGCCAAAAACTGAAAAAATACAAATAAAAAATAAAGTAAAACCCAAAAAAAAGAAGCAAAAAAAAACAAAAAAGAAACGGTTTAATTAAGTTGAAACCCTTTCGTGCGTGCCAGGGTCAGGGCCAGTTGTCGTCTCCCCCCTCTCTACCCTTGCCTCTCAGTGCCTGTACCCGCTCCAAGTGGCTCAAGTGGCCAAGCAAGAGCCCGACGGCGGCTCACTTGGCTCGCGCCCGCCCCCCTCCCCTGCAGCTCGCGACCCGCTTTGCCAGCACTCGTCAGACTTTGCATCTTCGCATCTTTCACAGCTGCGGGCTCTGCTCGACGCTCGAGTATTAATTTCCAAGGTGTTTGCTATGCCAAGCTGTTTCAGTTTCAGTTCTAATATTGAAATAAAACAAAAATGAAAGGCAACAAAAAAATCAGCGTAATTAAAAATCAAATGATTTTTTTCTTATCACACCACCGACCCTATCAGCACCCCTCCCCCCTTCCTTCCGCCTGCATGCCTCCTGCAAACTCTCGACGGCGACAGAAAATATCTTCATTAATTTTGGTCAGCCTTTCGCTGCAGCTGCTTGTGGGTGATGGAGTGTTGTGGGGGGTGGGGTGGGGTGGGTTCTTGATGCTTCTTCGTTTCATTCACAATTGAATGAATGCAGTACAATTTTTAACTCATTAATTGGTGTGGGCAACCCTTTTGCTCCTTTGCGAAAGCAAAGGCGGAAAGTGTCCTTCAAACAGAGCCAAGTGATTTACTTGCTTAATCCTTTTTTGAAGCGATTTGTTCAGTGTTTTTCTAGCTGCTGCTACTTCAAATGTAGCTGATTAGAGAGCCAGCAGAAGAAGAAGGCAATAAAAGGGTTTTTGTTGAACACTGCGATTTAATTGATACGTTTTGAGTATGTTTTTTGTCGTTGCATTGACCGAACTGAGCGATCTGACCGATCTGGCCATGTCTGGCAACTTGTTTAGCTGATTTTAATCCGCATTCGATACGGTAACAATTTTTACCTCATCACCTGGCACCAATCAAGAAGGCCACGGAGCACAGCAACAAGCTTTTGACACTCGCATAACTTCCGATTTAATCCCAGAGCGCGTGAACGTCGCTTCGCGATCGTCGATCCATCCGTTCAGACTCGTTTCCCCACCCTGGTTTCCCCCATTCCTCATGCCACCTTGCCACCTTGCCCCCCTTCCAACTTCAGCTCTGAGTTATGCGCTTCTGTGCGCTGTCGTATTTTGTAAGCTTTCACGCGCTGGCTACCAAAGCTGAACAACAACAGCAGCAGCAGCAGCAGTAGCCTGCCTGCCTGCCTTCTGCCCCCTGCCCACCCGCTCTTCTCGGCCACATTTTACCTTTTGGCCAGCTTCTCTTGTTGGCAGCGTCATTGAAGCGATAAAAGATCAATTTAGTTGCGCTACAGTCGCTGATTTAAATCCGATCATTGCACGACGATTTGATGCAAACTGAAACATGCACATGGAATTTGCAATTATCGAACATCAAAGGCGTCTCCTCTCAGCTCCGTTGCCTGCCAAACCCCGCTTCCCTTTGCCACATCACCTTGAGAAGATCGACAAAACGATCGTCAGCTGCTGTTTGCTGTAGATTTGAACGTGTTACTCTGCTCAGCTTACTTGCTTCTCGAAAGAAGTTGTGAAATGACCAAAGATCGCCAGATCGATTCCCCTGCCAGAAGATTAATGTACACCGTCAAACAGTTCAAGACTGGCAATAGTAGAATTGCACTATTTCTGAGGAGAGTTGCTAAATTATCAATCAACAAAATTTTAGCTGGTGTCGCGATCTTGTACATCATTTTAAATAAAAGGAGATATAACGAGAGTGTATTCAATGGACACCTACATTTTGTACAGTGTAGATGTCATGCCAAGATTGGCAATCAATGAGTAGCTAATTAAGCGCAATAGCCATATACCTATGACAGCTTACAGTGATGAAGCCAACACCTGACATTGGTTGGCTGTGTGGAAGATGCTTCTGGTCCTTCTTCTTCTTCTTCCTCTTGAAATTATCCACTTGATTATTGCTGCTGCTGTGGTTGCCAACAGCTACCCGAGCAATATTCAGCAATAATCAACGATTCGCACAAGTTCGTTAAACGATTTTAAATCAGAGACGAGACATCGTAGAGATAAAACAGGCTTAGGTACGCTGCTCCTCAGGCTGGATGATGGCTGCTCCCCGAGCGGTGTGAGCGGGTGGTTCGCTGCTGCTGAGTGAGTTGTCTGGGCGTGGTGTGCAGCGGGGGCCTGAAGGGACCTGAACGCTCTGCTCAAAAATCAAATAGCAAAGAACTACAAATTACATGCCAAAATGCACTTCAATACAAAGCACTTGGGTAAACAGAAGGACAAAGCAACAGACAAACGGCATGGCACGCACACACACACATACACATGTGGCAAGAACCATGGCACACCTGTGGCCCGGTAGAAGCAGCCACTCCCCTCACCCCATCCCCTGCCCCATACCCTGCCCCAGCCCATTTTCACATTGACGATGTAAACCTTAAGGTATTTGCGATAATTGCACTTTGCTGTTGTTAGCTCTGCCTGTCTATGGCCCCGCTCTAACCAGTTCTCTCGCAGTGGGCGTGGCAGTGCAAGGGCACTTGCCAAAAAGAGTTGCCCTTGTCTACCCCCCCGGAGCCAGTTCCACCCACTGCTTTGAGTGGCTCTGGCAACCACGTCGCATTGTCGTCGCTTGTGCGCTGTGTGCAAGATAAACAAAAGACACCATGTGTGAGGCTCTATGCATGTGTGTGTGTGTGTGTATGAAGTCTAACACACGTCTTTGGCAACAGCTGCCCCCTCCACCCTCTGCGCCTCTCTCCACACCCTTGCCAATGCCAAAATTTCTGGCCCAAGCCACTTGCAGCACTTTCTACAACTTTCCGCTGCACTAAGTACAGTGGAAATTGACTAAACTTTCATTTGCTGCCAAGTTAGCCCAACTAACTGATTTAAGGAAAGTGACTCTCAAAGCTCTTTCATATTAATTTATAGCCAGTGAGACATGTATTTAGTTTTATTTGGAGTAAGTTATCATTCAAAGAGTTACTATTTTGTGTTGCTGGTACATACCTACCACTTTCTGGTGTTTCACTGTAACTGCCTCTTAACTAATTCAAATCATGCTAATTGCATTTTATTTATTTTGTGGAGCAGATTTTAAGTTTTCTATTACCAACACTGGAACAACCATCCCCCCCCCCCCCCTCAAACCAACAAGTATTTGTTATTCCGAGGATTGGTAGAGTCTGTGAATTGTATAAATTATGGATTTATTCGAGCCAAGGTTTGTTTTTTTTTCCATTATTTTTCTTACATAAATGAAGTTACATCAATTCTTACAAATAACTCACAAGTTAATTAAGATGTTTGCAACATGCTGAAAGTATGAAACATATTAAATACTTAAAAATGTAATACTTGAGAACTAGGCTGATTAAAAACATATTAAACTTCAGATAGATGAGGAAGAAATTGTTTAGCTTCTTAGTTGAGTAAATCCACAGAACACTCTTGTGGAGGCCAACACAGAAATCATGTTGACGACATCTGGCTCTGCTGCTGTCCGCCGCATAATGGCCAAGGCCACAGCTCTGGGCATATCTATTGCTATGGCTATTGCTATCGTCGTCGTCATCGTCATTGGCATTGGCATTGGCATTGGCATATCTCGTCATATGGTGCATGGGGCACGCACACACGCGTGCTTGACTTCAAATGGTGGATTTGGTGGTTGGTACTGTAGCAGGAAGTCGGAGTCGAATTCGGAGTCGGAGACGGAGACGGAGTCCGATGCGGCTGCTTCTGGACTTTCATTAAACACAAATTTATGCCTTTACTTAAATGTCAAATATTGCAAATGTCAAACGCTGAGCGCAGAGGCCGAGATGGGTCCCGGCAGACAATGGCAGTGTTGCCACGGCCACTGCTACTAACACAATCGCCAGCAATGCCGCATGTCTGCGCCAGCCTGTGTCCCGTTCAAGCTCCACTAGCATGTGCCGTGCCGTGCTGTGCTCTGCTGTGGCCGTCATCAGGCTCTGCCGCTATGCCCACCAAGCACCCCCAACTCCTGCACCTGCCCACCCTGGCCAGAGTTGAGTCGGGTTTTATGCGTTGTTCGTTTTGTAATTAAACGACGCACTTGGTTTAGTTTGGCTAGGCTTGCCTGTTGTCCAGGGTAAACAGATGAGCAGCATGACAGTTGCGGCTGCAGCCATTTTTAATACACTGTCTCAAATGGTAGCATATTAGTGCTAAAGACACACCCACACACACAAAACGTACACTCACAAACACAAGGCCCCAGTTCTATCTTAGCACGGCATCAACTTGATAAGCACAATTTGATAAACTTACTGCAATTGTGTTCAAATAATTCTTCGATCTCCGTAATTAAATTGATTATTGATTGTTTTTAGGGTTGTGGAAAACTCTGTAAGGTTGTCTGTTCTTTTAAATAACTTTTTGAATACTACACTTGCCCTGGTGCCAGCGCAAAAATGTTTAATAAATTAAATATAAGTCTCCAAACAATTAACTATTTAAAAGAAGCTGCAGATCTCATCTGTTATACGGCAACAATTTCTAAGCAAAAAAAAATTCAAAACAAAACACTTTCCAATTTCATTTTATTCATTAAGATATTTTTGACCATCTTTTTATTTGTTCAAAAATCTCATTAAAGTATAAAATCCAGTGTAAACAACTTAAGGCACTTAATAATTACATTATTCGATTTCACAATAGAAGTGCATTTGAAAGTCGAGAGTAGCTTTGTGAGGCAAGCAACATTTTAATTGTGGAATAAGGTTGGGGCAACCGTTAAGTGAGCAGTTGGCAACTGTCCCCAAATAATGCCCCTGGCCCAATTGAAATCAGTCAGGCTATGAATATATTTGGCTTACTGGCCAGTAACACATTTTGTCAATGCATTGACCCAACATGTATTTTGTGGTCAAAGTTGCCGTTTGACATTTATACCGGATGTCAAGCGGACGGACGGCGTCTGCGGCGTCTAAAGATTCTGCTTTTGTCCTGGACGGGGCGTAGCTTGGTGTGGGGAGGGGGAGGAGGGGGCACATCCATTGTCATAAGCAGGAGCATCCATTTGTGCTTGTTATTGTCACTTTGTTTTTGTTTCTCACTTGTTTTTTGATTATATTGTTTTTTGTTTTTCTTTTTTTTTTGGTTTTGTTTTGACAAACTTTGCTTCCGAAACTATCGATACGTGGGTCGAAAAAGGGGCGTGGGGCCTCGGCTTGGGTTCCGGTTCGCATTCGTATTCCGATTTGGGTTTGGGGTTCAACCTTTTTCATCATTTTGACTGTACCGAAACTATTCATTCGAATCCAGCAAATGCACCCCGGAGGGTATTTTCATTTTGTTATTTGTGTATTTGACATTTTGCTTAAGTGTTGCTGACTTTTGGTCAGTTTTTTCACTGGGACCAACGCATCCCAACCAGGAGAAGAGCACAACTGACCCAAGGCCATTGTTGTTGAGCTGTTTACCCTGCGTTTGTTTGTTCGACTATTCTACTCCTGCTCCTGCGTCGCTTTCTTCGATCCGGTTAGACTCGTAGTCTGTTTATTAAAGTTTAGCCAAGTCATTTTGTTGCTCCTTTTGCTGGCTCTGTTTACGTATAATTTGTTTGCTGATACTCCTCGTAGACCGGTTCCGGTTCGATTGCTCAATATGAGTGCTATTTGAACTTTGAAGTCTTAGATTAACTGCAAAAGAGCAAAAGGGTTGAATGGAACTATTGAGCTGTTGCTCAAATCAGATTCAATATTGACTTAGGCCTTGCAGATCATTCAATATGTTATTGACTGTCTGATTTACTTTCCCAAATGTATTGTTAAAGCTTGGCTTCAGATGCCCTTCCGCCATTTACCTTAAGAATTGTGTTTAGCATTAAATAAATATTTTTAATAAATCGTCAATTAAAGTGACATATATATAATGAATTTAGAGCTATTGAACTATTTAGGCATAAAATTACTCACTCACTTATCATATAATTTTAACAATTGTACTTGAAGGAAATTGTTTTTTATACGTTTCCTGTTTTTCGTCTCTTCTTTCTGCTTGACAATATGCCATTTTTTATGATTTTTGGACGCAGAAGAGCAGCACGTAGCGAATCACTTAACTTGATTCCGTATTGCCAGGCGGGGAGCAGCTGATTCAATGATGGGAGATGTCTATGGAATTCACTGCCAATGGTTATGGCACAGTGGGGAGTGTGCGGAAGAAGGGAAGGGGGTGGGGGGAGCAGTGAAAATAATTTGCAGTTATTTGGGTCAAACACGCAAATGCGTTCAAATCAATTGTCCAATTGAGCCGGACCGATTGTTCAGATTGTGAGCCAAGCGCAAAGAAAAAGAAAAGCGTGAAAATGTAAAGGAAAAAAAGGAAAAGAAATGAGTTCAAATTGAAATGGAAAGGAGCAGCGTGCAGGGCATCACAAATGAGTGCCGGGAATTGTGAGCGAGCGAGCGAGTGACCGAGTGAGTGTATGGGTGTATGTGTGGGTGTGTGTGTGGGTGTGTGTTTTCCAAGTGGGTATACTTGAGGGTGTGTGCGTTTGTGCGTGGGCAAGTGCGTGCCACTGTGCGGTTGAAACATTTTAGTTCACTTTCACTTTTGGCTGCAACTTTCGCTCGCTCAAACACCACAATGCCGCACCCCCCCCTGCCCACCGCCCCCCTCCATCACTCAATTAGGGTTGCTTTTTGCTGGGGTGATGTGCTGCACATTGTTTGCCTGTGGTGTTTGGTCAACTTGTGGCACGTGTCCTAATTTTGATTTCTTTTCTATTTTTTTGTCGGTTGTTTTCTTGCCTTCTTCTCTCGGCTGCTCTTTTTCTGCCCATAAATAATTTGTTGCATACTTGTGGGCTGCCGGAGTTTAGTACGTTTTTTAGCCACGCACCCCGCTCCCCGGCTCATTCTCGATGTCATTTGTAAATGGCATGTTATCAATTTTCGAGATGATTGAATCAAGTGATTTGTGTGCGTGTCAAACGGGGGAAGAATGGGGAAGGCGTCTTGTTAGCAGTGTCTACCTCCACTACCAACCGAGATAGATAGAGAGAGAGAGAGAGAAAAAGTTAGAGAGAGAGAGTCCCTTAAGTCCATCGGATTGATATCTGCTCGGTCCTGCATCTGGTCATGTGTCCACGTGTCCAGCTGTGGGCACTTTGAAGTTCACTGCAGCCATCGTGGCTTGCTTGTTGGCTTTTGGGCTTCCCTCCCGATTAATAATATGGAAAAAAGTCCCAAGGATTTGAGCAGGGCTACTCTGTTTGCTCGGCCGTCTTGGCTGCTGCTTATTAAGAGATTATCAATTTCTTTGATGCGCTAATACACTATACAAACATGCCCAATGTGTTTCCCTCCCTCTCGACCCAGATGATATCAAGGCTAAGGCGAAATTGCTTTGCGAGAATATATCAGCGCATAAATGTATACATATTTATATACTCGCACACACACACATACATGGCAAGTCTGCCAGTAAGTATTTAAGAAGCAAACGGTATATTTTCTAGGAACAATTTTGTCTTTGGGAGCAGACAAAAAAGTGCAAGGAGCGCAAAAATAAATGTATTTCTCTTAAATTATATAATGCGTCATCTTAGACATGTGCAAGGATCCCTCAGATAAAGAAACAGTCGTATATTATAGTAAGCAAGCAGAGAAATATACATTATCTAGCCGATGTCAGATCTTTGAATGTATATATTTTCAATAATTATAAAAGACTTATTCTTTTTGTACAATTTTATAGAATAGTATCCTTATCTATTATATTAGCAAAAATGGATTGAATACTTCAAAAAATTTTATTACTATTTTTTCTATAAATGTATATATTTGTAAGTTAATTAATTATTAATTTCTTATGTTTATGGCATTATCATTAAAGTCTCATCTTTTGGATAATGGGCGCTTTTGAGTCCCGCCTATTCGCATTGAAGTATGTTAGGTGCTATCTTAACAAGCAGAGATCTTGGAATTTGTGTACTTGAGCTGCCAACATTTGGCGTACTCAGCAGGCATTCCTTGCTGTGGGGGTGGGGGTAGGTGGTGCCGTGGGAATGGAACTGGAACTGCCACGCGAAATGAGAAAACTTTTCGACCACAACATCGACGCAACGTGCCAAAGGAAAGGAATCAAAAGGACGCGGTGCTTAAAACTACAATGCAAACACAAATATAAACTGGCGCGCCTGTTGGTCCTCTGTTACTACAGGACCTGCATGCCCCACTCCCCCAATCCCCGTACCCCTTCAGCACCCTGGCATTGTCTAGCCGCAAAGATTGCTTCTAGAAATTTATAGTTTCAATAATGTGAAGCACAACTCGCTACATGTTTCACCCATTTGTCTGCCATGTGTGAAAGCAACATATAGCAGATATATATACATATATATAAATATATATATACATATGTATATCTGTGTGTGTTTTGTGCTCATGTGTATTTTCAATTTACGCGTCCATAACTTTAAGTTTTGCAAGTTTGCTAGCCTCACGCCTCTAACTGCTTGCGGCCCGCATATTGAACACTTGAGCAACGCAACAGACTCCGCCGGAGCTTCAGATACAAGTCGCTGCTCGCTGCCCCGCCGAGTCTTTGGGCTCCTGTTGTAGTTGCAGCTGCAGCCACGAAGTGTGTTTGCTGAAACTGAAGCAGTTGCCGTTTCCGCAATTATAAAACTTCTGCAAAAATAACAAAACACTTGCTGAAAGCAGGCGTTGAGAGCGCGCCACATGTGCAGCTTTTGCCCCCTCAACCCTCCCCCTCCTACCCCAGTGTCCTTCCCTTGCCAACTCTTTTCCTTTTGGCTTTGCATGTGCCTCGCGTGGCAAACAGTTCTCTGTGCATTTTTGTAACGCAGATTTTAATTTCTTAATGCAAAAAGGGCATAACAACAACAGGCGCCAAAGCAATGGGTGACAAGGGAGAGAGGCGGGGTGTAACGCAGACACCAACAACAGCAACACCAACAACAGCAACCAGCAATGCTGTTGTTGCACTTGGGCACCTAGACGCAAGCCATTTGCTCATTTGCAATGAAAAAAAAGAAAAAAAGAAGTGGCAGAAAGATGCGCTACAACTGAGCCAGATCTGAGCCGTAGGGCGACTGTTACTGCTGCTGCTGCTGCTGATGCTGCTGCTGGAGCAGGTGGTGGCCAATTCACTCGGCTTGCAGGACAAGTTAACTACGAATGTGTCTAACCTCACATATTTCAGCACTCGTCGTTAAGGATTTGGCAAGCCTTCAGATTACAATCCATAAACTTACTAACGAGCTAAAGCAATCGAACTTAGCTGTCAGATTTCAGAATCTGGAAGAGATTTTGGCAAATGTTATTTGTTAAAACTTTATTATTATTATTATTATTATTATTAGTTTTATTATATTCATATAATAAATTATATATATTATCTCTAGGGCCACATTGTGAGCCTATACCATAAGTTTGCCATGTGCTTAAAAGTAAACTGTAATTGCTGAAATTATGTCAGAACAGATTAATTTCTTAATCTGCACTGAAAAATGTGAAACCCCCGCCCAAAAGCCGGCAGCGCAATTTTTCGTATTTTTTGTTTCTTTTTTTTCGAGATTAGCATATCAATTGGCAAGCAGAGAAATAGATTAAGAATCCGGCACTAATAGAGAAAATTAAGTTACGCGCTGGCAACAAGCACAACTTATCAAGTTTTTTACGTCTGCCCTTGCTTTTGCCCCTGCCCATGTCCATTCCACATTCCACACTCCCGTTCCCATTCCCGTTTCCGTTTTCGTCCTGATTCGGTGATTTGCATGCTTCATTAGCGGCGCTCAAAAGTGGGCAGCTCGGAATTAAAAATAATGTTAATTGCGCTACGTCGCGACGCGACTCGCTGCGTTCATCCATAATCAATTTTAGCCGCTGGCCACGCACTTGCTCACTTTTAGGACAACGAAAAAAAAAAAAAAAAAATAGGAAAAAAGCGGGAAGAAGCACCAGAAAAAATTAAATAAAAAATATGACATAAAATTTTTCATTTCCTTGGGAAAAGTGCGTTAAAATCGACAAAGAGGCCGCCGTCGCTCTGCAATTCCCAGTGGACAAGTGCTCGGCGTCGAACTTTGGCAATGAAGTAGAAAATGAAGTGACGCCCCGACATGCCACCCTCCCAGCTTCCCCGCCCGCCTGACTGCCCCCGCCGCACATCCTCTCCCGTGGCATCATGCCATCCACCAGTGAATGTATTCATCAATGCAACACATTTGCATATTTTCAGCGTAAAAATTAATCACTAATTTTAATACGCAACGCGGCGGCGCCACCAGCATTCCGCCGGCTGAGGGAGGAGAAGGCGTGCTGTGGGCGGAGTTGATGCTCGAAACTCGAGGGCCCCTTAAACTTGTTAAGTGGGCAACACTAATGTAGCAATTTCAAAATTGATGTTGTTCTTGTTCTTGTTCTTCATATTGTTGTTGTAGGCCAAGTAACCAACACAACACAAAAAAAGAAAGCAACGAGAAAAAAATAAGATGAAGCAGCAGCAGCAGAAGCAGCGGCAGCAGCATTGTTGCCACCCTCCCGCAAAATGTAAGGTAAACAAATTGCGCGATGAGGCGTTGTCATTTATAAGGACGAAGACGCGCGACGAACAAGCGGCCAGCCAAAGATATTTCCTGTTTCCTGTGCAAATGTGCGGTGTGGCACAGAAAGAAAAAAAAATATATAAAAAGATGATAATAAAAAATAAATAAATGGAAAATGAGAAAAAAGAGCGAGCAGACCGAAGCAAAGCTACATAAAAATGGCCACTAGTGATACAGCATGAGCTGTGTGGGGAGGAGGCGGTGGCGGAGGTGGGTGGGTGGGTAAAGAGATTGAAAAGAAAATGGGAAACGCAGAAATTGTCTATCGAAATCCTCTTGCCACATTTCACCTGCAGCGGTTTGATAGCGCTGCAGAGCCAGCACTGCGAGCACCTCCATTAAAACTAATGGAAAATTTTCTATAATTTGATTTCGACAGCTGCCCAGGGGGACACCAGCCATGAAGGCAGCAGGATTGGAGTATTGCAACTGAGATGCAAATGCAAATTTAATGATTAACTGCAGACACGCCTTACACTTCTTCTATCCGAGCAGCAATGGAATGCATTTAGAAAATGTTACTTGTATTATTGATGGTTCTGATCTTTATAAATAAATATTAGAGCTAATGCCATAAAATATGTGCTGAGTATTATTAGGTTAAGAAATATGTGCACGGTTTTCTGTAATCCTAAATGTAATTATTAGGAATTTCGTAAACATCAAATATAAAAATTGAGCAGATTACTTTCAGGTAAAAATAAATACATGGCGATTCCAGGGCTCTCATTGTATTCGAAAATATATTATCGTCGAATCGAAAACAAATCCGAAGAATAGAAAGCATTTCTAATCCATAAATTATGAGCAAATGCACGTATTCAGTGCGTACGAGAAGATGGCATCTCATTCAATGCTAAGTGAGCTGGTGAAGCCAAGTGAGGATAATACACAAGAACCACATGCTTAGGCAAACACACACACACACACACGCACTCACACACGCACTCACACACACAGAGAGGGATGGAGAGACAGGCACGTAGACATTCAGGATATTTATTATGTTATCGAAATAAATCACAAATAAACATAAATAAACAAAGTAAAACCAAAGAAAATGCCTAAGTAGATTTGTCAAAAAGTAGTCGGCAAAAGATCATGCACACACACACACACACCCACATACGTATACGTGCGGCAAATGCGCCGTAAAGTATGCAAAAATGTTACACAAATGAAAATAGCTTGAGCCAAAGTTGACATCCTCAGAGAGGACATCCTCGACGCCCTCGTCGCTGGCCGCCCGACAATGTTTTATGAGGATGTGCGCTTGCAAAATGTCAATGCCTGTCACATACACACACGCACATACACAACCACACACTCACACACACACAAATAGACAGCGCACTCGCGTTTTCATTTTTTTTTTTTTTTTCTTTTCATATTTGGCCACATATCAAAATAAGTCTGATGATCCAATAAAGTGCTTATAGCTCGACGGCAGCGGCTTAAAGGGCTGCTGACTGTCACATTAGTGACGCACACACACACACACACACACACAGTCGCAGCTTCTTTTTGCATAGCATACTTTTGTGGGCTGCTTGTAATGAAAATAAATGCGTTACATTTCAATACACTCACGAGTAGCAGACTCACAGCTGCACACACACACACACAAACAACACACATCTGTGCCTGCTGTCTGCGCAAATGCAATTTTTGATTTATGTATATAGCCATCTCTCTCTGACTTTTACTCACTCACTCCCTCTCTGTCACCCTGCATTTGACATTTGTTCAAGACACGTGAAAATATTTCAAGTGCCTGCGAAACCAAAACTACTTCAGACAGCCAACAGCACGCACCAGAAGCATCCCCTTACATTCCCCCCTTTTGCTATCTATGCTAACTCGCACACACACACACAGACACACACACACGCACACACACAGAGTTGGGTTAGAAAAAAGGCATGCAAAGAAATGATTTATTTGCGCATTTCTCGCATTTCTATATCTTCGACTGTTAGGCGGCTGCTTTTAATACATTTTTCTCCTTTCGGCATATTTGGCGTTCCAGGCATGACAAATTGTTAAGAAAACTCAAGAACCCTCCCACTCCCCACCTCCCCCTTCCCACACTTATACGCACACACACATGCTTGCCTGCTGCTGCTTATCATCGAAATGTACTCAAGAAATTTCACAAATAACGCGATGCCAGCTCAACTTGCATCCGCCAGTTTATAGCAAACTGCCATCGCAAAATTCAGTAGATCTTTTAGAGAGGAACAGAGGGAGGACCGAGGACGACGGGGGCTTGCCAAGTGGGTGGCTTGCTTCCAACTCCATGTCTGATTCCGACTCCGACTCCGACTCTGGCGCTTGCAGTTCATTGAGCTGACATTGAGTACATGTGATTTATGGCACTTAATATGTATCACCGGAGTGAACTAAAAAAGCCAAACACACTGAAAGTGGGGCGCATCTGTTCAGCGAAAGGTGCAACATTCATGAGCAGTTGTGGCAGTGGTGGCAGGACTTGACTCAGTCCTGGGGAACATTTAAGACACACCCTTGATGTAAGTTTCTAACTAAAATTTGCGACTGTAAAGTGTACTAAATGAAGAAAATAATAAATAGTAGTACTTGAGAGCGGAGAGACCAAACTTGGCATAATCAGTAGCGGAATCTGCCGATCTTGTGAGAATGAGCAGGAATTCTCAGAGCACATCAGAACAGCCAAAAGAAAAAGCAATACACCAGGAAAGCTAAGCTTAGGAGACATAAAAATCGTCAACCCAACAATTTGACAATTTTCTTGAATTTTATTAAGAATCAGTGCTAAAATAGGTCTAACTTAGGCGCAGTCAATAATAATAGCTTTTAATTGATATTTGATAAAGGTATTAAGTAGGCACATCTCCTCACTTGAGATTAGTTAATAAAATATTGATGGTAAGCTTGTTCAGGATATGCTCTGACAAAAATCTGCTTACAAACCCTATTCGATGTCAACACTAAAGATAATTACGTTCATGTGAACACGCATGAATAATAATGATTTTGAGCAACTATGTGAATAATTAAATAAACTTATAATCTGAAAAATAAGCTAATAATAAGCATTGAAACAAATAGTTGAATACATAAATAATATTGGTATAATTAAGGTGTTGCATTTTAGTTTTAAAAATATAACCACAAAATATATATACACATAAATAAATAATAAAAAGCAGCTCAGTCTTAAAACCTAAATTTAAACATTTTGCAAATGATTTTTAGTCGAGGATTACTTAAATGAATTCACAATGTTTCAAAACGATGCTTCAATTCTACTTTTGAGCTGATCAAACTGGAGTCAGATATGGCCTAAAAACACTTCTTGTTTTTTTTTTGGCGTGTATTAACCCCGTCCAGCCCGCCCAGCCCGCAGCACCTCCCGCCACTTAACGAGCCAATGCGCGCCTGACTGACGACTGGCGACTAACGACTGACGAGCGACGACGACTGTCGTCATATATCCAAACTAAATGTGTCACGTCCAAGCAACAAAAATTTCATTTATATTCGCATATATACAAAGAAAAAGAAAATAAAAAAGACGCACAGAAATAAGGAGGAAGACGAAGAAGCATTATAAACCTAAAGGCAGGCGCTGTTGGGGTTGCTGGAGTGGGTGACTCTTTGTGGGATTTATTTTAAATTCGAGCAATTCGGGGCAAATGCATACGGCGATTGTGCACGCTTCCATCAACTGCTCCCCGGCTGCTCCTACTCCAGCTGTCCCATCTATTGGCATATGAATGGGATGAATGGGTGGGAGGGGCGTGCGTGGAGGGTGCTCCTTTGGTCTGTGGGTGCAAAATTGTTACAAATTATGTGCAGCAGGGATTGAGG
Organism: Drosophila paracracens; assembly: GCA_035044025.1. Classification (NCBI taxonomy): domain Eukaryota; kingdom Metazoa; phylum Arthropoda; class Insecta; order Diptera; family Drosophilidae; genus Drosophila; species Drosophila paracracens. The sequence continues at coordinate 502,621 of JAWNMN010000838.1, forward strand.
AGGTGGCGCTCACGTGGACGTCGGCATCGGCGCTGGCTTTTGTTGTGCTCCTTTTGGTGCTGCTGCGTGCGACATTTTAAGCAGCCACATCCTGCCACGCCCCATGTTTCGCCTGCAGCAGTTGCTGCAGCAGCGGCAACAAATCAACGGAAACGGAAGTGGCAATGGAAATGGAAATGCTTAACAACGGGGCAAATGATGTGAGAGCGTCGCGACGCAAAAGGTGTGAAAAACGCGCTAAAAAAATATGATGAAAAATCACAAAAATGCTCACGTTAGTCACAAACACACACACACACACATACACACACACTCACACACACAGATGCTTGGTAAAAGCGTCTAACGTTACATTTAGAAAATACTTTTGCATACGCAGCACGGAACAGCTTCCGATGATGTCCATGGGATTGAGAAGAGCAGAGCAGTTTTTTACAAAGGGAAAAGGAAAGCACAGGAAAATGGGTGTGGAAAAAGAATGGAAATGCTTATAAGAAAAAAACTTTGTTTGCTCTGAATTGAATACAACAGACTCGCTCTGTTGATAAATATGTAAACACATAGCAAAAATATTTCCCGAAATGGTTTTACACTGAAAAGTGCAGCAATTAGTTGGGAACATCGGGAAAAACGCAGAGCATTTAATAATTTATCTAGCGGCAGCGACTAAGCCCAATATCTTTGTGGCTTACTCCCAAACTATTCAGACTGTGCCGCATTTATTTGGGTACGCTGAGCCTCAAAGCTGAAACAGTGCCACGTAACTTTCTGACACCTGACTCCACTCTCTGTCTTTGGCTGTTCTGCATCTCGCTCCTTCTCAGTGTTCGCCTGTGTCTTTATCTCTCTCTCTGTTTGGCGGTCTGCACTCACATTTTTTGCGCTGCGAATTCTTTTGATTTATGTTAATTTGAATAAGTGCGCACCATCTATTTTTTGTCACCAACTCATTGCCGGCACGCCCCCATCACCCATCACCCAAAACCCAACGCTCAACGCCCATTGCCCAGTCAGCACCCCCTGGACCGACGCACCCCTGGACCCTTACGCTCAGGAAGCATGTTTCCGTCATGCGTTTTTGCAGTTGGTGGCACCTCTTTTGCTTCTGCCACAACCAGTTTCACTTCCTACTGCTCTTCATCATCGTCATCATCCTGCTTGGCTTCCTTCGCTAGCTTTGGCTACCTGTCCTCCTATCCTCCTCTCCATCAGTTTTCCTGCTCTTCATGCTCCATTTCTCCATTTCGTTTTTGCCACGTTTCATTTTGTCAACGGCGCGTGAAAAATTCTTTTGATAAAGCGCAAATAGTTTGTTTAATGCACACTGCCACGATTTCGGCTATGTGAAAAATATCATGAAGCTTGCCACGCCCACCACAGTGAAACAAACTGGATACGAAAATGCCACAAATTCCAATGGAAATAATCGAATACAACATTTTCATTATCATTACGAGAACATAAGAAAGTTTTATCTGACTGCTAATATACTCAAATTTTCTCAGAAATTTTAATTTTTGCATCAAAACCTTGCCTTATAAATACTTATAAGTAACTTAAATTTTAAAATCGAATTATATAATCATCTCGAGTCGAAGAAAAAAGTGGGCACATTATGCTCAGTACTTATTACTAAGTCACTATTTTGTAAATAAATAAATAAAACGAAATCGTAAATTTAAGGAAAGAGATATATTAAAAAAAGATATATTTTTCCATCATAGAATTATTGAAATATTTTAGAGAGACATGTGCTTGATACTTATGTTTATACTTTGGTGTTGTAGGCCTTCAGGAGTTGGTCAAATATCCAGGCAGTTTGTCAAAAATAATACATTCTCAAAATGCGCACCACATGTGGTGCTCGGTGGTCGTCAAACGGAAGCGAGATTTGTGCCTTTCTTTAGCCTGGCATTTCTGCTGCCTGATTTGTTGGCACAACAAGAGAGATTTGCATAGACATGCGAGCGAGTCTATCAAAACTAATGTCGAACTGCCCACCCCATGTGTGTGGTGTGGTGCTTTGGTGCTATGGTGGTGTGGCTGTCAGGTGGGGGTGGAGTGGGTCTGTGTATTGGTGCTATCCGCATTCAAATCTCTGCATTCGCTGCCGTCTTCTTGCCAAGCAGAACACACTTTCTGCTTCTTATGATTTGACTTTAAAGTGTGTCAGTTTCCTTTTTTGTTTCTGCTACGGGCCCTTGGACCCCAGAGAGTCCTTGGCGGGGAGTGGGTGGAGCTGAATGCGGGGGCAACCCGTTCGACTTGCTTTTGGGCATGCAGAATGTTGAATTTTTATTGTTCGTGTTTTTGGTTTTGTGTGTTTTTTTTTTTGGTGTTGTTGCCTTTATTGCCAGCGGGCGGTCGGCGTCGCATCTTCGTCCGCCCCCCTTCCCTCCCCACAACACTTCACACCGCTGACGTCTCGACTTCGGCATTGGTCCTTTCCCTTCTCGACTGTTTGGCGCAGACTTTTACACTTTTCGGCTTTTCCCACATGTCGTATCAGCGGCTTTTCCCGCGTGGCCTTCGGCCGCAGCTCGTTTCTGTCTGTTCTTTCCTCTTCAGCTCTCTCCCTCGCTCTTTCTTCCCTGCTCTCTCTCTCTCTTTCTCTGTTGCTTTCTTTCTCTCCTACTGCTGCTCGACCTTTTCGCCGCCCGCCGTTTTTTATTTTTTTTTGTAATTTTCCCCTTTTTTGTGCAGCAAGCGATTTTGAACGCATGGCCGCGGGGTTTAGCGCCCTTTCGCTCTCACTGCTTGGCAAGCTCTATCTTCCTTTCGGCTGGATTCGTATTATTTCGCATTTAAAAATAGATTTGCATTTGTATATCTGTATGAGTTTAGTATTTGTATGTGTGTGGCGTGTCCAATTGATTTATGGTTTTTGTAAATAACAAAAAAACAACAAAAAAAAAACAGAAAAAAAGAAACACACAAATATTTTGCTCGAAAAGGTTGCGCCGCGGGGTAGTCGGATGGGTGGGCGGGTGGTGTAGGGGTTGGCTTCGGCTTGGGGTGGGCGCATACTGTGTGTGGTCGCCTGGTTAGCTCTCTTGTGCACCGTTGTTGCTGTAGCCGTTGTTTGCTTTTTTGCGGTTACTTTGCGGTTGCTTTTTGGCGCGTTTTTGTAGCGTCCGTTTCAACAAGTTCCCACTCCGTCCCATTGCGATCCATGCCCAGCCGTTCCGCCTGATGCGCCCGGGCTTATTGACTTTTCAACTGATCCTTTGGGTGTAATTGTTGTTATTGTTTGCATTCTTAACTTGGCCCCCGAATTGGCGCAGATGTTGGTGATGAAGCTGATGGACTCTGATAGCAGCCATCGCTTGAGTGCTTTGCGACCTGCTCCGAACAAGCAACTCCTTTAAGAGAAGAGATGCAAATATCAATAAATATGTAAAACTAAGCAAACACACAGAGAAAACAGTTTCGTTGAATAATGTCGTACCCAAATCGTAGCAAGTATTCGCTATACTAGTTATCCTTACTTGTCTTAAAGATCGACTCACTCAAATTGACCACAAAAGCCTCTTAAAAACAAATAAAAGCACCAATTACAAGAAATGAGTATAATTACGAATTAATTTTTTTTTAATATTTGTTCTGTTTTTAAATATTAATCGATCAGCTTCCAAATCAATATTTTTAAAAATGTATTTTTTTGTAAAAACAACAATTTGCCTACACATTTCCAATAACTTTTCATAAGTGCATAAGTCATCCAATGTGTTATTCCTTTAGCATTAACCACCATAAATATATATATTTTATTTACATTTGCAATATAAAAATGTATGTTTATATATATGAGACTTTAATTGATTACACAACGTTTTAATATAAGCCTGCAAAACCTAATCGAAAGGAAACACAAACACAATTCTGGCCCCTCAGTTATTGTCAGCATTTTACAAATAAAAAAAACAGCTTGAGAAAAAAATAAAAATACACAACGAATAAATTGATGTCATTTTCGTTTTCGTTACATCTCAAATGGAATTAGCGGCACGCGGGCAAATGGCAAAAAAAGAGGCGGCGATGCCGGCAAATCCAAGCAAACCCCAATCCCAAGCCCAAAAGCTCCATATCAACAGAAGCAGCAACAAGGAGTGCTTTCCATGGGCAAGGTTTACAGTAAAAATACAAAAAAAATACAAAAAATGGAAAAGAAGTAAAAAATAGCAGCGCAAGAAACGAAGTGAAACAGACGGCAGCCAAAGACGGCAATGAAAACTCAGATAAACATATTCGCGAATTTGTTATTATCAGACAAATATTGCGCAAATACAAGCCATAGAAGAGGGGTAAATGTGTGTGTGTGTGGGGGGGGGGGAGGGTGTGCAAGATATGCGAGCTTAAGCGAAGCAAACGTATGCAAAATATTTTAGAGTGGGTGCTTTTGTGCGTGTGTATGTGTGTGTGGGGTGTGTGTGGGATGTGCGTGGGGTGTGTGTTAAGTACCCCAGCGACTGCATGTGACGCGTTTTGCATGCGGCTTGCCTGCGTTTTGCTCTGGGAAGGGGTGCATGTGTGAGTGTGTATGTGTGTGTGTGTGTGTGTGTGTGGCTGAAGTGGAGGGGGTAAGCATGGAGGTGGCGCAAATTAGTTAAAAAGCCGACTCACACAATTAAAGATCAGAACTTGCTGATACGAAAATGGTTTCGTGAGTGTGTGTTGTGTGTGTGTTCTGTGTGCTGATGCTTTTATAGCTCAGCTTGTTGTTGTTATTACTTGACTTTAAGACCCGTTACTTGGCGCTGATGTTGCTGTCGGAGAATATAATGGCCGCTTGTCTGTTGGCGCTTGATTTGCTCGGCTTTGATAACCAACTCTTAAGCCGCTTTCCCAACAATGCCAAAAAAAAAGAAAGAAAAAAGACAAAAACGGCAAAAGAAGAACGACAAATTGACAGGCTTATGTTACATAACTGAGCAATAAGACATGACTTTTCAAATGGCCAATATCCAATGTAGCCTTTTTCTTGTGTGCTCTCTTCCGAAGATTCATCGAGGGAAGAACGACAGCCTCCGAAGGGGACACAATATATGATAAATAGAATAAATATGATAAGCAAAAGAAGTGGCTTAAACCTCTTGGGTTTTAAATAATGTGACTTGAGAGTAAAGATAAATCCCAATTCGCCCTTGGACTGCACTGTGCATGGAAATAGGAGGCTGAATCTGAATCCAATCTGGCATCTTCAATGTATTTGACTTTCTCTAATTATTGAGTGCACAATGAAGTTGCTGTTTATCGTCAATAGTACTTAATTTCAGTGTAGTAATTCGAGTCAATTGCTGACCTTGCTTATCAGTTCCATCTCTTATCTGTGCACGCAATCGCATTTGGCTGCCCGCAACAAGCCACCCAAAACAACAGCAATTACAAGATGGCGCCGCGACATGACCCCTCACCTGAACTCTCCAAAAAGTAAGATTGTTTAGGGAGGGGAGGGGGGGGGGGTGCAAAAAAATGTTGATATATTGTCAACTACTATATTTTTTGCCGACTCTTAAGCAGCGCATCGCTCCGATCCACCTTCCCGGGCATCTTTTGGTAAATCGCCCAGACGCTGCTCCAGTCGCCGTCGCCGTCAGCGTCGCTACTTTGTCTTGCGCATGCCAACAATAATTTTTGATTAAAGATGAATTTTTAATTTAATGTATCTCACAGATACGCAGATAGAAGAAACGCAGCCAGCGAAACGTTGAAAAAAAAATAGCATCAGCCGCCGCCGCTGCCGCCGCCGTCGCCGTCGAAGTCGTAGTTAAAACATCAGGGAAACGAGGGAAAAAATGCTCGAAAAATGTTTTTTAATCTCAACGGCAAACGGAAGCGGAAATCAAACGACCAGAACAGCGACCGAGCAAACGCCGGCCAAAGTATCAAACAAAATTTTTAATGTCTTCGGTGTAATGGTGAGCGGGGTGGCGGGGAGGCTTGGAGTAGATGTAGATGTGCCTTGTTAAAAAGCCCGCGAAATTTTCCAACCTGCCTGGCGCATCACCCACCACCGCACTGCCGCACCACCCCAGCCATTGGTCAGAAACGGCCTTTGATTTTTTCCGAAGTTTTTTAACTTTTTTTTGGCTGCTTTTCTTTTGGCTCATTAGGAATTTTTCTTCGCCAGTTTTGTTGGGAAAGCGATAAAAATGTAAAAGGCAGCAGCAGCGACCACGGCCGGGACACCACCCACCCCACCCTTATCAACCACCCCACGCCCAACGCATTGCCAAATGGTGTTTAATGATTTATGAATAATCGCCATTTTGCATTTGAGTGATGGGCGTGGGTTGGGCAAAAGGGGCGATGGGTGGCGCTGTCTGTGGCCAGGGTGGGGCAGGACACCGGATGAGCAGCGGTAAGTCAGTCAGTCAACGGCCCCCCAAAAGTCCATTTACACGTCTCGTTTGGTTTGAGCTGCTGATAGTGCTCAGGGAGGGGGAGGGGATGCAGATTCGGATTCAGATTCAGTTTCGGATGCGGATCCGGATTGGGTTTGCGTTTGGTGTTTTTTTTTTTTTTTGTGCTGCTACGTTCCTTATCAATGGTCGCTCGGGTGGTTGTACAAATTTTCTTTGATAATTTTTACAACTTTTTTGTTAAATTATTTTGTTCATTTTTTGTGTTTTCTTCCCAGAAATGCGTTTGCCTTTTGTTTGGTGTTTGCTTTTTTTTACTGTTCTTAAGCTGTTTTCCACTTACGCGCTAAATTATCTGACAAACAACACGCGGCAAACCACTCGCTGGTGGAGCAAGTGAGGTGTGCTTATTTTTATGCCCTGTGGTGCAAAATATTCTGGAATGGAAGCAGCTTCCTTATCAATTAAAAGCTTAAAGCAGTGGCACACAATTCAAAATGAATTCAAGCATCTTTTCCAAAAAGACATTTAATATTTTCTTAATCGCTTCGCATTTTGTTGGATTACGAATCAATTTCTTTAAACCACATAAAAAGCATATGCATTTGTATACATGTACATACTCTGACGAGCTCATAAGTTCACTTGCCATCCATGCACGGACTATGGAAGTATGTATGTGTGTGTGTGTATTTAAATATCTGGATGGAATGGCAACTCTCATATGATTAACGCGAAAATCTTGGAAATTACCTGCCGCCTGCTGAGCCGTCTTTCAGGTTTGCCTTCGGCTCCGAATCTGATTCCGACTCCGACTCCAATTCAGACATGCTCCATGGTCACATTAAGGCTCACCTCCCTGCCCGTCTCCGTCACTTTGCCCACAGTTTCAACTTAATTAAATGCGTCTTTAATACTTTCTGCCGTGCAGAGGCAAACAACAGGCATATGGAACTCGCAACTCGCAACGCGGAACGCGGAACTCGGAACTTGCAACTTGGATATGAGAGACAGTCGCCCACATTTACATACAGCTTATGTTCATATTTGTTTGTCTATGAAAAAACAGAAGACTGCAAACTTTTCACGCACACGAGCCGCAGCAGCCTTTGGTTTTTGGGTATTGGGGATTCGGGGATGGCTGACGTGTACCAGAGCAAATAGAGTAGCTGGAAATAAAGTTGATTAAAATTTGAAAGATTTTTGACAGTTATTCTGCCAGAAGGCCCTAAAAGTTGCTAGATTTCCACGCAAAAAGTCAATATTGACAGTTAAGCTTTGACTTGGGCTGGGGCTGAGATTTAAGAGTGGGGAGCGGTATAACTACGACTACAGTAGGTACACACTGCACATGACAGTTGATTGAAATGACCAAATTAAGACTCCAATTGTTGCGTTTGAGTCCGAATCGCAATTCATGTTAAACTCCCTAAAAAATTATATAGATATACATATAAAACTGCAACGATTAATTGCGCAGAAAACACACTTGTGCTCCAAAGCTGTCTGGGCATTCATTAAAATGCGGGCTGCGCATATTGCAAGTGACCGACTGCGTAATACTCTGGAACAAACATTTTTGCTGAGCTGCTAGTAAACTGTGAAAAAATGCTATACGAATTTTGTAACTCAAGCAATTAACACCAATTGGGTATTAGTGATTTACTAACCCACCCAAATATATTATAGAATTTGAGATTTCAGTCATGGCGCCAATATACTCAGCCTGCTGCGCTAACAGAGTATAAGAAGCATGTGCGACCACAGCTCAATATAAAATGATTTTTATTTTATATTGCGGTAGCATCAGTCGCAGATTGGGTCTATAACCCGGACTAACCGGCTGGAGCAAACAGCACCGGGAGAGGAGGGGGAGGATGAAGATGAGGATGAGGACGAGGACGAGGACGAGGACACATTGGAACTAATAAGCCAAACGGCGGCGAGGTTCGATTTAATGAGCAGCCGTCGCAACTTTCCGCTACGTTGAGCGCGTTAAACTAATCAACGCACGGGCTCCAATTGCAGTAGCCAGGAATTGACCACCCCTCCCCCTTGCCATGGCCCACCCCGTTAACTGTCTCATACAGAATTCGGCAAGTGCGCCCCATCCTCCCCCCTTCCGCAGTTGTTTGTGCGTCTGCTCAATTGCGTGTTAACATTTTGTGCAATTTGGCGAACGACAGCAACAAGGATTTGCAGCAGTTTGAGCGGGCGGAGCGAGGGGTAGCTTAAACTACCTGCAAACATGGAAAAAAGCTGAAACCAATTGAGCGCGTCTGTGAGTGCTTGTGTGTGTGTGTGTGCGTGTGAGTGTGTGTGTGTTGGCCTAAAGAAACTCATAAAATTTTATAGTTTAGTTTGGTCTCCTGCGGATGGACATGCAGCAGTAGCCAAGTGGCAAAGGTATAGCAACGGGAGACGGAAAGATGAGTGGCGAGGGGAGTAGGGAATGGGGAGTGGCAAGGGGGCAAGGAAGACGGACTGGGACCGTGTGTTATGGCTGTGAACTAATTGCCGCAGCGTTTTCGTTCGGACAGTGCTCAGTTAATGAAATGCCCAGTCGTCCAGCAAGCTGTTTGTTGTCCTTCGACTTGCTGTCGTTGGACGGGGGCGGGGTAGGGCAATTAAAAGCAAACGCGTCTCGTGCTGTTGCCACGTTGCGTTGCAGCTGGGGTAAATTGTGGTGGCAGACAACAATTGAAGTGAAGACGTCTACGTTTCTTGCTTATACAAATCCATTTCGAGTTCCAGTTGCTTATCAAAGTCCATTTGAGCCATATCCTTCAGTTAGTTTGCTCAACAACTGTAAAAAAAAAACGTCAACAAAAATTTGCTTACAAATGGCACTGACTATTCTCCAGGCTAACAAATAGCTCTTATTATATTATTATCCCCTAATATAGAACTGAACTCTTTTAGCCCCAAGCTGAATGGCGCTCCTAATTGGCGCCGCAGTCTAGATATTAACCCCTTGTAGCTCCGGCTTAACCCTTGATGTGCGTATGTGCGCACAATAGATATACATACATATACAACATACAACATACAATATACATATTGCATTACACACAATCAAATCAAATGAAATCACACAAATCAGGCCAAATCGCTGACGCAATTTGCCTTTGGCAACCAAAAGGCCGTATCCATATCTATAGTCATATCCACATGCAAAGTACCATCATATGTAAAGGAAGCAGCCATGTGGATAGGGGTAGGGGAGCAGCAACCCCTTGGCCCAAGCGTCAGTCACTCGGCTCAATGCCGGAGTTATGCCATATAAACATAACTCACGCTTATGATTTTTAAGGGCACATCAAAGCCACGCCGTCCGAAATCCATATCTGAATCTGAAGCCCAGTGGGAACCCCTCAAATGCCCAAAAAACACTACAACCAATAAACATTGTAACAAAATTGCTTGTTTTTGCAGCTAATAAAATCATAAAAAAAAGTAAATAGCTGGGCATAAGTGGCCGGCCGAATGGTTCGAGGGAGGGTTAAAAAGAAATGACAAGTGACTTTTTTATCACTGGGGCCAAGGCCCACAAGGCGCTGGGATAGATAGATAGATAGTCTCATCAATGGTCTGGCTGAATGGCTATAGTTGAAGATGTTGCCGAGCGGAGTGGAGCAAAGTGCCTTAACTGCATAAATGGGCTCCCCCTCCCCCTCCCCCTCTGCCACCGCAATGCATGCAAATTGTAACAAGGATAATGACAAACTCGAAAGAGACCACCGCAAACAAGACGACTACAAGTATCACGCATCCCGGCAAGCATCCCAGCAACCCAGCATCCACCCCTGGACCAGGCGAGCAGCCCAGCTGACAATCTGGGGGTGTTTGCATTTGGCTGGGGCTGCGGGGCGGCGAATAGGCATTTTTTCTGGGCCAGCTAAGGCAGACGCACACGCTTAAGTGCCACTTGACAAATTGGTCAAGTGATTTGGCAAAAAAGCACAGAATCTGGCTAGGGGTGGACACAGCAGCACCATTGCCAATATCCAAAGCGTGGTGCGGCAGCGAAGTAGATTTCTATAAAACTGAACTTGCACTTTCTATACAAATATGCACATGAAACTAACCCTAATTGGGTAATATAATTTCATCTAATTTTAGGCATTACTTAAATTGTAATCCAACTAGCTGTAGAGCATAAATCAGAAGCAGAAAATGCAATATGCCCGCTATGCTAGGCTGAGAAGACATAGAAATTCTCAGCCCGACAAAAATGTATGAATTAGCGCAGAAATCAGAGTTGATGGAAGCGCTGTAGGCTCAGAAGGTGCACTATAGATCTAACTAGGTTGCAGTGCATGTAGCCAACCTATTAAAATAATAGCTATATTGCTACTTGTAAGAAGATAATCTGTTCTCGACTTGAATATTGATTAAAAGCCTTTGCTCTATTCCTTAAATAGTAATATTCGCTCTGTAATTTGTGGCAATATTTTCCCTGCCTATATCTCGAAAACTATAGATGTCAGCGCAACCAATCTTTTCCCTTAAATGATCATCCCACATGGAACTGTTACTTTGTGTGGAATCAGAAAGACCTGAAATGACATCAATACCATCAATATCATGGGGCAGGCACTCCTTGCGGACAGTCTTTAGCAAGTCTCAACTCTTTTATGGACTTGCCAGCTCGCGTCCCTCTCCAGCAAGCGGAAGTGGTAAATCCTTTGGCAATATCCTAAGCTTATCAAATCGAGCGATTGACAAATCGCTTGTCTACGTGTGTGTTCCTCGCCGAGCAAGAGAATTCGAGCCAGGCATATGGCCACATATCATGATTGGGGTGATGGTTCGATCTGACTGACAACTTTATGAAATGCCCAAAAATATGAGGGGTTGTTGTTGCTTTTTTTTCTCTCTCTTTTCTTTTTTATTTGCTTCCGCCAGTGCTTCTTATTCATCTTGTGTTGTTTGTTTGTTTGTTCGTTGGGGTATTGGCAGAATGTATGGCTTGTAATTGTCTGTTTGATGGACCAAACAATTTTGATTGAATTCAATTACGCCGCCTGGCCCCTTTCAGCAAATCCTTTAACAAGGACACACCACGTGGTGGTTGTTCACGATTTTGTACTCTCGGTTTCTTGACACATTCCGCATGTTGTTATTGTTGCTGTTGGTTTTAGTGATTTGCAATAATTTTGAGCGCCTGCCGCCCTCGGTTTTTATTTTATTCCATTTTTTTATTTTATTTTTCTTTTGCTGCTGGCGCATATGTGAAATATGCCGTTGTCATGGTTTGTTGATTTGTGCGGATGTCCTGGCCGAAGTAAATAGTTCCCCCCACCCCATCAACCGCTTGCCTTTTGGGGTTAACCGGACGCGCCTTTAAGTATGCAGAGCGGGTGAGGGGACTGAGAGTCAGAGGTCAGAGTGAGAGAGAAAGGTGGCGTTTGGGGCGAGGCAGTTGAAAGGGTTTCGGTTTCAGTTTCGATTTCACTCGGCATTTTCTTTGCCTTGGCCTTGTTTGCCCAGAGAGTGTGTGTGTTTTTCTTTTTCACAAGGCCAAGTAGATTAAGTGATTTTCAAGTCATGTCCTTTTTTTTGGCTCTGTTAGATCCTGCAGTGTCTCCCTGTCCGTCGCCCGGCACCAACTGATGGACTGCTGCCAAGTGAAAGTCATGTCATGTGTGGGTGGCTTTGTGTTTATGTTTGCGTTTTGCGTTTTGTCCCGTCTCCTGTCCTGCCGGACTCTGGGGGCTCTGTTTATATTACAAGGGTTATTGAGCAAATCACCGGAACAGGGGCAAGGGCAGCAACGGCACATAAAACGAGCTATGAAATCTCGTTTGTTAGCATAATTTGTTTGATTTTTATTAGATAGACAATATGCGGGCGCATGCCACTAAACCCTCCCTCCTCCCTCCTCCCTCCTCCCCGCTCCAAGCTCCCATCTACAATTTCTATTTTTCTTTCTTATTTTTCCTATTTGTGTCGCTCTTTCTTTTCTGCCTAGTCATATTCAGTTGAGCCGGTCCGACACGTTTTCGTTATTAATTTTTATTACAGCTCCAAATAAATTGCATTACCTTCGCACACATTTTGTAAATTTAATTTACTGCCACTGAAATAAAAGCAGCCACCCACCGAAAACCCTTTTTCTGTGTTGCTTGCAAAAACAAAAAAAAAAATGAAGAAGAACCCAGAGAAAACCGTCGACTCAAATCCAACTTGTCCCAGAAAAACTATTCGACAATGTGCAACTGGTACTGAAATCTGAATAGTTTCAGCAATACTTATGTAACCTGATATGAGTACAATGAGAACTAAGAAGGAATACATTCCATAGAACATTTTTGCATTCACATTTATTTGTTAATGAATTATTTGTCCGATCTAATGCTCAATGACAGTTAGTCTTTCTGATCATAGTTGCAATTATTTTTATTTATTTTATAGGGATCCAGATAGGCGTGGACACACTTGTCTCTCTTTGCGACAGCAATATCGAAGGTGTCTTTTTCTGACAGTTTTATTCATTTAATATAATCATCTTTCTAGAATTGTGTTACACCTAGTGTGAACCTTCAGCTGAATAGGATAAATCCTAGTTGCATATTTCGACTAAACGACCCGAACGTTATCTTAACTCAAAGTAACAGTTCATTTTTGCATTGACATCAATAGCATTTGCAGAGCCCAATTCAGAAGTTACCCAAATGCGAGACAGACAACGCCCATAAATTTTACCAAGTGCCATTAATCCCTCGACATTTTGGATGCCAACAAAGAAATACATAACCGACGGTTCTATACATTGTCTTTGTTCTCCCCGAGCTGCGGCTGGGGTAGAGCGCCAAGGCGCCCCTGCCCCAACCGTGACGCAATGATTTACTCGAGGAAAGTTTTCTGTATTTTTATTTTTATTTTTTTATTTTTGGTTGTAGGTGGTGCCCGTGTCTTACATACATATATCTCGTGTACTTACAATGTACTCGTACATTTTTAATATCAAACAATTTATAATAAATAAAGAAATTTCTTATGAATGGCATATACATAAATGTCAGCCAGAACACGCACATTCAACGTTAGAGATAAATAAGATGCAAACAAGTTTCGATGAGGATTACCAAAAGCCATTTGAAACGTCTGGAAAACCCATTAAGAGAATGAGAGGGACAGCAATATGAATATACGTACATATATCAAAAGTAAGGCTTTCAGTTTTTTTCTCTGGAGTCCTTAGGCGATTTGTAGGTTAAGTGAACACAAATAACTTTAGTCATTTAATGAGAGTGATGAAAACCGAAGGTATTAAATTCATTCACTTATCGTGTGTGGAAATAGATAATGTTTAAAAAGTTAAGTGGTTGATAAATAGCTCACAATTTTTAAAAAAGTTTTTAAATTATAAGAAATTAAAGTTCAATTTACAATATAGGTATACAAAGAAATTATATAATACTAAAAATTTAAAACTAACAAACAAAACACAGATAAAAATAAGCAGATATTAAAATCTGGGATCATTAAAAATTGGTTTCACATTTATTGCAAGGATAGGGGATACCCAGAAAAAAGTGCTAATGGGTTTCTTGGACATATGTTACTACTGAGAATTTAAGTAAAGGAACAGAGCCATTGTAAGATTAAGAAATGATACGTAAATATGATAGGGATGAAGGTTCTTAGTAAGTCTGCTAGGAATAGAAAAGTTAAGATGCCCTAATAGAGAAGCAGAATCAATTTCGCCCTTAATTAATTTGTGTGAAAACCAAACACATTTAAGGAGGAGATTTCAGAGAGATTTTGCAACAAAATATCCTAATTTGGATGTCATGTTGTATTATTATTTTCGAGTGTTTCCATGTGAATTCATGGACCTCATTTCACGTTGTCCTTTCTTTGGCTTAGCTGTGCTCACGGTACAGTTGTGCTTGCCTGGGAGAGATGCCCGGTGTCTTCCATATTGTTATTTTAATTTCGAAAATTGCAACAACAATGAAGACGCTTGCTAACAATAACAAATATACAGAGCATACACACACACACACACAGTCGCGCTCGCATGCATATGCAAGAAGAGACTGACATCAAGCAAGCGAGTAGTGGTGGTAGTAGATAGGTGCAGGGGCAGGGGTAGGTGGAGGAATATAGGGGGCGTTGTATTTGTCTACATGACAAGTAGGCAATATTTGCATACTCAATTGCATTGTAAATTTTTCTATGCCAGGCAACAAGAACAGCGGCGAGCGAAAGAGGAACAAAATAACGACAAGGCACGCATACAAATATAAATACAAAAACAAATGCAAGTGAAAAAGTCGCGCCTAAGTGTATGCAATGCAAAAAGATGCAGCGACAGAGAAATTGTTAGAAAAATGCTGAACAAAGCAATCAGAGCAGGTGTAAGTGTGTATGTGTGCGTGTGTGTGTGTGTTATGTACACATGTGATGTAGAGCTGTTGATGACTACTACAACGATGATGCTGATGATGGTTATGAGAATGAAAACATATGTATGTGTATGCGTCTATGGGTGTGTGTGTGTGTGTGTGTGTGTGTGTGTATGGGGATGAGTCTGAGTAGGACGACGTACAGTTTTCATTTGAATGACAAAAAGTCAGGTGGGCACTCGAGTCGTTTTGCCTGCACCAGCCAGCGACGACAGCGTGTATTGTGTGGGCGTGGCTTTTGTATGTGCTCCCAACTTGACTGACTGACTGACTGTATATAAATATACAATATGCGGGCGTACACACACACCAAATTATACACACACACACACAGATGCATGCATATGTCGAGTGTATGCCAGGCCCCAAAACACTTAACATATTCTAATTATTCATGCTTATTTTATATTGTTTTGTCAGTGCAACAGCAACAGCAGCAGCCAAAGCCATTCCCATCCTCATCCCCCAGCTGCACCACTACCCCTCTCCATCCAAAAAAAAGAACCTTTCTGTCAGGTGAGGCGGGTGTGCAGGCAGCAAGGAGCAAGGAGGAGGGGGGAGGTAAGGAGACTTCTTGTTTTGTGCTGCTGTCTTATTAAAAATTACAAATAGTCAACGCTTAATTACATATGTACGGATATGTATGGGTATGTGTATGTGTGTGTGTGCATTTTTGTGTTCATGTATGTGCTGCTTAACTATAGCCTAGTTTTGGGGGCGCTACCAATAAATCTGTAGCTGAGCAGCGCTGACAGTAGTCAACGAAAACAGCACGCAGGATGCACTTCACATGCAACTGCACACTCAAACACACATACACACACACACACCCACACTCACACACGCACACACGGGCGCAAACATGAGATATTTATCTTAAGCACATATACCACATTGATGTGCACACATGTGTGTGTGTGTGGGTGGGTGGCGAGGCATAAAAAAAAAAAGGAAAAACACGAACTGAAGCATTTTGCACCAATTTTTGTGACGATGTCAACAACAACAGAAACAACTACCACAACGACCAAAGCAATGCGAAGCACTGCAAAGCGCAATGCAGCGCCATCTAGCGGCTGCGCCCACCAACACACCGTACCCAACCACCCCCCTCCTCCACCTTCCACTACCATCACAGCACGCCCCACGTTGCAAAACTAATGTTGATGACAATGTTAAGGGCGGCATGACAGCCATAAGCGCACTTGACAGCACATGGAATGAGCTGGACGCAGGATGGAGAACAGGGGGCGGCTGAATGCGAGTGGGCGTGGCAGGTGGGCCAAAGGGAAAGGGGGCAAATACGGGCAGATCGCGTGAGTTTTGGTCTCCCACTAAATCTGGCCCTGTTGTTTGTTGCCGCTCCTAAACCATGTGAGATATTATTATTATTTTTAAAGAAGAACAAACCAAAGCATTTTCAAATTGCTCAAAACATAATAGGTAATAAACAGAACGGAAGAGTTCGGAAGCGACTAAGAGTGCCATGGTCGAGATATAACTCGACTAGCAGATACCCCGTAGCGCAGGTTTTGCCTAGCATAAGTCCTGTGTATACCGAATGACAAATGGCTCGATTGATTGATACCACGAGAGTAGGGAATATCTATGCTTTAGTTAATCTAATCAGATGAACATTGATCAGAAAGATATATTTATGTATACATTTTAAGGGGTTTTTCTCTTTTGCCACCAACATCATTATACTCTTTTTAACAGTTGCAACTGTGCACAGAGTATTACTAAGTTAGAAATGTTGCATGTATTTCAGCCCCCTTAAACCATAAATTGATTGACTCACACGATTCACAGAAAGTGCAGGAAAAGTACAAATATCCAAATAGAATATCGGATATTTATTAATATACTTCATTTATCATTTTCGAATACTTCCATAAATAATATAACTTGGCTTGATTACGTTAAAAGTGTCAGCTTTGTTTTATAAGTCTCGTATTGATGTTGGGCTTCTCAATCAATACTCAGCTTTGCAGGGGAAACTTATCGATATAAGCAACTACGACAATATATGTATGTACGTATTTAGACAAACCTAATATCCCAATATCCGCATGTTGCTGCTTGCCCATTCTAGTTGCCTGCTGTGTCTTGTATTTTTGATCCATTCATTCATGCCACATATGCGCAATGCTCTTTTCAGGCGAAATGAATGCAGACGTCATGCGGTGCCCAAAAATTGTGCGACGATTGCAAGCAGCACGCTCCACGCCCCACGCTGCTGCTTACCTGCGCAGAGGAGGTTGATGGCATTGGTTGGGAAGGGGTTGTGCCAGAGGGGCGGCTATGGTTATAGTTGGTTATGGCTACAGAGATATCCAACGTTGCATGTAGCACTGGCATCGAAGTCAGCATCTCAGTTGCAGTCGGCGCTGATGTTGCCGTCGCTCGTTGACGTTTCTGTTTATGTGTTGTTCTTCTATGCTCTCTTTGAGGCGGATGGAGCGGGGTGGGTTGACGACACTTCTTTTGCCGTGTGTTTCTGTTGCTGCTGCTGTTGCTGTTGTGTCTGTTTGTGTTTGTGTGTGAGCAAGAGATTTGCAAACTAAAGCCTCATCACAATGTCCTCAAAATTCAAATAGCAACTGCAGCAGCAGCAGCAACAACGAGAAGAGTAGTTGGGCACGAGGCAAAGCAGCGAGGCGTCGACTCAAAACTGGAGGCTGAGCCATGGACGTGGACATGGTAAATGGAGGCAGGGGCGGCTGCTGGTGTCGGGGTGTGGCAGTACGAGGTGGACCGACCCCGAACCCGAGCTCGAGCCCAGCAATTGTCACACGACGCTACTTTTGCAAATTATTATTTTTTTCTTCCATGCCAACTGTGTGTGTGTGTGTCTCTGTAGGTGTGTGTGTGTGTGACGTCTGCTGTATATGAATTGCAAATATGGCCAGCCTTCTGCCGTTTTGTGCCCCTCTGTGACTGTTTTCTTAACAAGCGGCACCTGTGAGCTGTGAGCTGGCACCTAACCCCAGATGCCTCTAACGCCCTGCCCTGGCTCAGACGCAGAGCTTAGACTCAACCAGGCAGAGCTCTAAGTGGAATATGTTTTATTTAGCATTTTTAAGTGTTTGCTGGCTCCACCCAGTGCCTCCAACATCCAACATCCCTCCAACAACCCATCGGCCACCGAACCGGCCAGAGACGCACTGATTGTTGTGCTGCTGCAGTTGTTATTGCTGCTGCTGCTGCTGTTGCTGTTGCTGTTGGTGCTTGAAGCAAGAAATAATAATTATTGTTATAGAAAGGACAAAGTATAATTTCAGATATGTAGCATTGCTCAAGGCGGCCAGCGCAGGGTGGCAGAGCGGCAGGCGGCAAGCGGCAGGCGACAAGCACATTGCACTCATGCCCAAGAAAAACAGAAATAGAAATTAATGAGTTGATATAACAAAACATAACAAATAAGAAAGAAACATATATATATATATATACATATATATATATATATATATATATATATATATATATATAAATTAACAACAAAAGCGAAAAAAAGATGAAGGTGACAACTTATCTCAGAGTCAGTTAACAAAGCAGTAAGAGTGAAAGAGACTGAGTAGAGACAGAGAGAGAGAGAGAGAGAGAGAGAGAGAGAGGAGAGGTGCAACGCATGACACAAGGACTGTCAATTAAATGTGAGATTCTGTTGGTTTTCTTGTTGCTGCTCAGGAAACCAGCACAGTTGATTAGCCCAGAAAAACAAAAGAGTTCAACTGGCCAGGTTCTTGGATGGATTAGGACTGATTACTTGTGATATAAATACCTAAGAAGTAGCACATACGCTTGATTACCTAGTAAAATTCACTGAAGAAGAGAGGATCAATCTTGTTATGTATTCCATTATGCATTGCACATGTCTCACTATGTCAGTCAATATATTTAAACGCAATTCAGGAAGAAGAGGTTAATAATATTAGAATATGCTGGCCTAATCAAATACCCTATTATTACTCATTTTAATCGCTGACAGACTTGTAAATTAAAGAAATAAAATACATAAGTGAAATTTAAAGCCAACATTTTATTTGAGTCTAACAGAATTACAAACAAAACTTGCTTATAGTCATAAGACAGATTGTAAATATATAATTAGAAACATCTCAATCTGAATGTATCAAAATATATTTATTATATTAGGGTAAACGTATGTTTATATGTATTTTAAGGTATGTATTCCGATATATTTAGCTGCGTAACCGGCTGTCAGGACTCCCTCCTAACACTCCATGCACTCATCTCACAGTTGCCCACTCTCAGCAGAGTCGGAGTCTATATTACTATTCGAACCACACGAAACGAAAGGGGGCAACTGAGACATGTGAAGGAACGCTTTAAGCCTTGAGCCCCAACCCAAACAATGACAAATTGTTTGGCCTGTCAAATGTGACGTTCAGCTGTCAAAATAGCAGCAACGTCAGCAGCTAGAACGAGGCTGATGACGTCGGCAGTGGCAGCGGCAGATCAAATTGGACTCTGCGTGGAAGGAGCTGAGCTAATCAGGCGAAAGAAAAGAACATCAGGAATTCCAAAAAAGCAAACCAAAACTGTGCTAACAGAGAGAGAGAGAGAGAGAGAGAGAGAGAGCGATAGAGAGAGAGAGAGAAAGTAAGTTGAGAAGGTTCGCTTGCGCCTTGAGCGGGCTTGATTAGCAAATGGGGGGGCTCGCAGTAACATTTTTATTAGACGAGTACACACACACACACACACACACAAACACGCACGCACGCACACACACACATTATTATTTTTTGGTTGGGGCAACGTTTAAATTAAAATATTTCCGAAGCTCAGCTACAAATGTATGTGAATCTTTTTGGGCTGGAGTGGAGGGTGTTGTTGATTTGGGGACTGCAAGCTGTGGGTTGGCGTGGCAATGCTGAAGTGTCAAGCTGTCAAAGTTGCCATTTTTCACACAGAGATACACACACACACACACACACACACACAGCTGCAGCCAAATATTGAAAAATGCTTTGGCTGCCGGCTCCCAGCCCAGTCTGGTCGGGCTTAAGGCCAGCCGTGTATGTGCCGCCACATGTGCGATGACGACCAACGAAAAAGGGACCAAGGACCTACAATCATTGCTCTGTCTCTGGGTATCTGTGTATCCGTATATGCCACTTAAGCCTTCACGGGCTCTCATTTCATCATTTCGGCTAAATAATAAAAATGATGACGACGACGCTGAAGAGTTTTAGTTATCAAATAGTGCGACAGCAGCCCCGTCAACCGTCAACCCTTGGGCTAACAACTAATAAGCGTATACCTGCCCCTGTGGCCCACACACACACACACACGCACACAGAGAGAGAACACACTAACACACAGCTGCAGCTACTTTAAATTCCATGTGTGACACTTGATCATTTGTCATTGGCCCTGAGCCGCCCGTCGACTCTTGGGCTTTTTGCGGTTACCGTTGCGAACTTGGGCAATGTATGCCCAAGCATAAATAGGAGTAAGGAGTAAGGAGTAAGGGTTCGGTGGTAGTTTCGGTCATTACTAATGATGATGATGACCAGCGCTTACAGGGGGCAGTCGGCAGTCAGCAGTCGGCAGTCAGACTCTGCTGATATATCACTTAGTGTTCCATACAGCTGTGACACCAAGCTTCTATCCGTTCTCTCAATATTCCTTGGCGAGCGCAAGATGCGTGCTGTGTGATGAGCATGCCTTGCAATGAGCATACTTCACATCTGTGCATAGTCTTAAAATAAATTTAAAAAATAGAATAAGAGCTATATAAATCAAATTGTCTGTGAAAATGAGATAAAATTATATGAATGATATTTATATGTTACCTTATGTATTATATCTACTTACTTACTTTTGACAGCACATTGCACATTAGACTAGATGACTGTCAATTCAATAATTTCCAATTTCAAATTAGGGTTTTCTGAATTACTTTCATTAAATATCAGCAATTACAATACAAGTGCACCTAAGCCTTAACGTTAGTGACACTTTCGATTTGGTAACTTTTGTGTGCCTAATTTGAAGTTCTGCTCTCATTCCCTTACTTAGGCTTTCTTGGGATTTTGTTGCCTGCCACCCCACCCCGCCGCACCATGAAAAATACATTTACAGTTGTAAATTAAATTTCCAACTCAAACAAATCAGCCAAAATACCTTTCAATATCTGCGCCCACGGCACCAACATCCTAGCCGTCGTCCTCGTCCTCGTCGTCATCATCATCTTCGTGTTCTCATCATCCTAGTGGAAAGGTGCGCCCGCGGGCTGCAGGCAAGAAGCGTAGCTGCTGTCGAGCGACTGGCAAGCGACTGCAGTCGACTGGGGTAACATTTTTTAAGCTTGGTAATAAATTTTTAATAAGCTTGCTTGTTGTTTTGCCTCGATGCCGTGCCAAAGATATTTTTAATAAATCGTTTTCGAGTACATTGAGAAATGCAAAGAAGATGCGACGCGACATTCACCTCGACATCGCATAAGGGCATATGAAATATACATATAGACAGATAGACGACTGAATGCCTGAATGGATGCATGGATGGGGGGGTGGTTGGGTGTATGGATGGATGGATGGATGAATGACTGTCGGTAAAGGTAACCCCGGGTGACTAGCGCCCTTACCGTGTTGAGCTGAGGGTGTCTTGCGATTGTCCTCTATGTCGCTGTCACTCTGCCCCTGCCCCTGCCCCCGCCCCTACCCCTTCTCCTGCCCCATTAAGCTCTCTGTCTCTCATTATGGCTTAGGCATTCTCTGTCGAATTTCACATCCCGTTTGTAACGTTTTCAAAAATTCATCAATGTTTTATTGCGATTATTCCCGATTCACAAGCAAAACTCATTTCGATTCCATCCAATATTTTAATTTATTATAATTTTAAATTTTATTTAATTTAACTTTTAACTTTGTATATTTTTTGTGTCGGCTGACTTTAGTTGACATTATATAAATAAAAAATAAAAATAATAAATTATTATTCTTACCGGCATCCGATTAATTCTCAATCTAATATTTATTTCAGAAGCTTCTCATGATTATTATAAGTCTCTCTCCTGGATTATCCTACGAGAGATAATTTCGTTAGAGTATTTGGGTATCGGTGCAAGGACTCATACATTTAATATTTATATATCTGTTTTTTTTTTCTTTCGTTTTTCATTGACTTGCGTATTTATTTGTATTTTGTGTTTTTGTCCCGCTTTGGCGCACATTAACAAAACGCGGAACATTTTTACATCAATGATATTGAAATGATATGAAATACCCGTACCTGAAGGGGGGAGTTGCGGGTAGCGTATTTTTCAATTTTAAATATTGACAAGTACGCGAGGGGGTGGGCGGTGGGCTGAAGACTTGGGGTGCGCACATTGCCTGCCCGGCGGCTTGCTTAAGGTAATTTGACAAGTTGTCGAAGCTTTAGCAATGTCACGACTGGGGCGCAAGTCAACAAGGCAATAGATTGGAATGGGTCGTCATCCGCGCTGATGTCTCACTTAGGCAACTTTTGGGATGCGGACGTGGATGCGGATTCGGATTCGGATTCCGCATTGAAACTGCTGTTGGACTACTCAGCTGAGGGCTTGGCGTGACTCCGCTCCGCTCTGCGACAGCCGGAGGCAACGTGTTGTTGGGCGCTAGGACGCGGCTAATAGATGCACTTGGATTTGTATGACCCATGTAGCCATCCAGCGCAAATGACAAGCGAAATAAGAGCAGGTGACAGCATAAAGCCACGGGAGAGAGGGGTCGAGTGCATAGCTGTAGCTGGCTCTCTCGGCAAGTGGGCGAAAAATACGAATGTCAACATTGCAATTACGCAAACATTTTCCGGACACCAATAATATGCCATGACAAGTTGGCAGGCAGGCCGACCAAGACACACACAGAGAAAGAGCAGATAGAGATACAGATGGCGAGATGCATAGAGATAGACCATTGTTGCTAACTGGCAAAGGTGAGCTGATGATGCAAAGCCCCAACAATGCCAGCCTTGTACAGAACCTTGTCAGAGCACACCGCCCAGGACCCGGGCCGGACAGAAGATGTCAACGACAACGACTAACATAATACCCGTACTCAGTTCCAGGGACTGACATGGATACAGATCAAGATTTGGATGAAGATAAAGACATGCACAAGCCTAAAGATGTGGATGCAGATGTTCGTCATATTTATTTCTAAAATTTAAGACGATCGGACTTTGACTTCTTTAACACAGTTGCAGTCAAGGTTGCAGAAGCGGTTTAAAGGAAATAGCGCATCAGACCCAAAAATCTAACTGTAGATTTTGATATATATAAATTAATGTTTCTACAAATTCAACGTATACATATGTATACACATTAGTTTTTTTTGATTCCATAATTCCATAATCAAAAGGAACCTCCAAGTGATTGAGATCTGACAGCCCACTTGTAAGACTTCTGGCCGTCAGATCATTGAGACGCAGAATGTTGAAACGATATTCCGTGGATAAGGTACCTTAAATATGTTTTAAGATATAGATTGTTCGACAAATATCCTTATATCTTCGTTTCAAAAGAGTATTTTTCAGCTCACCTCCAGATGTTTATCTAATTCCGAGATGATCTCTGCTTACATTTAGAGACTATGAGTCATACTGGCGTAAAGGAATACGTTTATTTGATTACATATATCTCAATAGAGCCGGTTGGGTGCGGGTATAAAAAGTTCTAGTCAAAAGCCGTAGAATTATTTGAATGTGAGGCCAAGTTGGACTATGACTTGGTTGGTTGGTTAGTTGGCTGGTTGACTGGCTGGCCGGCCGGTTAGTTAGTTAGTAAGTTGGAGGGGGCACAGCTGATGGCCGAGAAATAAAAAAAAATGATAGGGCAGCGCTAGCAGGCATCAGCAGGTAGCACCAGGTAGCAGCAACGTTGGAACGAACAAACAAATTGGATGCGAATGCAAATAAACGAAAATTATAAATAACAGCAAACGAGCACGTCAGGAGTGAAGCGAAAAGCGAGAGAGGGAAACGCGGACAACAAAATGGGAATAAAGACAAAAACGAATGCGAAAGCGATGGAGAATGGAGAATGGAGAAAGGAGCATGGGAAATGGGAATAGGGTTGGAAGGGAGAATATATGTAGATATAGTCTGCAACTAGCAGCTTGGAGGGGATGCTTGAGCTTGCAACTGCGGCAACTGTGGCAACTAACAATTGGTAACGCAACTGATCAGTTGCAGCTAATGCAAGCTGGCAATGTCGACACTGTGCGGCTGCATGCCAATGGACCAAAAATAGAGGCAAGTGAAAAGTGGACGCCCCAATTGGCTATTAGCAGTCCCAATCTTAACGCATCCGCCACAGGAGCGCTGACAACTGACTGAGCCGAGGCATGCCACATTGGGCGCAGGTGGTAGGCCTGTCAGCGCTGACAGTTCTCCCAGAGCAACCAGCGAAATTAAAAGAGACATATGCGTAGCTAAAACATACATAAAACGGGGCGTGGCATCGCCCAGGACTCTTCACAATTGCATAGCTATGATTTAAAGTGTGTACAATTTATTACAAATTTAATAATAAGCAAATGTGACTTCTGCCACTGACTCTGGTATTATCTGAAGTGCAAGTATAAAAAGAAAAATGCTCCGATATTTAGTGAAAAGTAAAATCGCTCTAGCGGAGAACCTGAATCCAGCTGGTATATGCATTACATACATTAAAGTTCAGGTTCTAGGCACTGCAGAGCCTGCACACATTTCACGCCAAGAATGTATACGCTTGATGTGGTCGTAGATGCTTCCTTCTACCTGCTACATACTTTTGCATAACTTAATTATACCCCTTTCAGTTTGGGGTGTATGAAAAATATATTTCAGACAATAAATTCTCTGGGCTGTATTCATGGCTCTCAAGTGTTGCCAAATTATTGATACACTTTTCTTCTACTCAGGCCGGACTTATGGCCAATTCTCGAAATTGCAAGCAGGCCTCGAGTAAATGCTTGGAAAGCAACAAGCACAATTTACCAGATTGTCTAGCTTTTAGTTGTTGAGTTATTGTTAATATGGGATAACCGATAGATATATATATATATATGTATGTATATATTTACAGGTATATATATATATATACATATATTGATTCGATTCCGCGACATACATTCGACAGGCAACCTTCATGTGACTGATTAAGGCCTACTTCGGTATTTTGTTGCGTCAGTTAGGGAAATTGCAGCAGTCACATGACACTCCCAGTGGTCTTATTCAAGCATGACGCGGGTGGTGGAGGAGGGGTGTCTCCGTTTGCCAAATGGCAGCTGGGAGAGTTCATTTGCATTGCTGAAGTTGTGGACTGGCCGCCGCAAAGTATGCAACAGTAATTTGCGTGCTTGAGAGGATTGCCGGCTGTGCGGGTCAGCGCGTAAAATAATCAAGCTGCTCAGGCCGCAAAGCTGTAGCTAGGATAGATCCAGAGCTGGGGCTGCTCACGTATGCAGACATCCGGGCATAGCTGGGATCTGCCTGGCCTGCCGCTTCGTTGCCTGGAAACAATCGACGATGCGAATGCAAATGAAACTGGCGAAGCATTTCTGGCGTCGTTGCGCGAATTGATTAAAATTCGATTGTTTCTTTTATTTCCTCCTAGTGGCGCTGGGGGTTGCGCCCAAAAAAGGGTTGCAATGTTATGCTTACCCATCTCCTGCGCCTCCTCCTTCTTCTTCTTAGTCTTCTTCTTCATCTTCTTCTTCTTCTTGTTCATCATCGTCATCTGCGTGTTGTTGTTGCTATTTATCGGCCGTGCCTGCCTTGGCATTTATTACACGGCATTGGGAGTTTTAATTATGCCGCCGCCGTCGTCGTCGTCGTCGTCGTCGCTGTTGTCATTGCCCCGTACCCCATCCCCCCTTCCCCCTTAGCCCTTGGGCGCTGCCTAATCAGCGGCAGCACATCAGCCAGTCAAAGCTACCCCCAACCACACCAACACCACCACACCACACCGCACCACCTTCCACCATCCACACGCCTAATCATGTTTCACCCCTTTCGCATTTTTACCTTTTCTCGTCGCCGTCGTCGTCGTCGTCGTTGTCGTCGTTGCTTTTCGATGTTTAATTTTTTAATTCGTTATCCTTGCGCCTGCTCTTTCAGCGTTCATGTTTTTTTCCTTCGCTTTTTTTTATTTGCCTGCCTAATGGGGGGTTGGCTGGCAAGGGTTAAGTATTAAACGCTAAATCAGATAATGTTAGACAATTGAGCAGCGACGCCGCCCGACCGAGCTGACATTAAAACAAAAGACACGGCATGGCGCATCATCGAAGGGCCGACTTGTTGTCGTCATGCAAATGCGAAGCCACCCGAGCAACAGCAACAACAACTTCAGCAAATACAAAAACAGTAAAACGAGAAAAAAAAGAAAAAATAACAAAAAGGGTTAGCTTTTCATAAAATACTGCATATATTGACTCAAGTCATGTACACCAGCAGCAGCAGCAGCAGCAGCGGCGCAGCTAGGACGACAACTTCGACAAGGACTCGGCAAACTTCGATTACAAAATTTTCATATTATCCGATTAAGCGCCAGGCAAGGGGAAAACCAACCAAAAACAACAACAACCACTAAAACAACACAGCAGCATGAATTAAAATTTTAAATTATTGCTTTGAACGCGCTTCGTTTGTGTGTGCTTAGATGAAGGCGTGGCACTTTACGCCCACGCCATTTGAATGGATGACAGTCTGCCCGCCAAAGTATGCAACATGAAATACTTGCAGAATATATACATATGTATCGGTTGGACAGATTTTAGGGTATGCGCGACTGTTAAATACCCTTCAGAACTTGCTTAAAAATCTAAATTTTCTGTTGAAAAGATGAGTATTTTAAATTAATGTAATAAATATAATAATATGATGAGAATGGACCCTCCTCCATTTAAACCAAATTATTGGAGACAGAAATAACAAGCATTTTGAGCACGCCTAGGAGGTTTCGCCTCCTGCACCACAAAATTGGAATACCCTCAGCCAAAGTAGAGAAATGGGCAGAGTAAATAAAAATTGGAGCGCATATAGCAAAATCGGAAGCGGCTGTCAACGCTGATGAAGCCGTCGACCTTTTTGGCCGAGTCAGTTTCTCAGTTATTTTCGGAAATTAACGCAAGTAACTGCGCGGAAAATATGCCATGTCCGTGGCCGTATCCGTCTTCCTCTCCGTGTCTCTTGTGCATGACCGCGACTGTGTCTGTGTCTATATCCGGGTCCAGTTCCACATTTGTGTCCACTGGCCACATCCAGACTAGCCAGTCTCCGGTTTTGTGCAGCTATCGATGGGTAAGTTAGATTAGATAACCGTTAAGAGCGAAGAGCCAAGTTGAGCACATTCTTCAAAAGAAACGACATTCTTCTGTGAAAGCTTCTGCAATCTTAAAAAGAATGAGGAATATTTAATTTATGACGGTTTGCCACTTATGCTTGCTTATGTCATGTTAACTAAATTTAGGTTTGAAAACTTTAACACCTTTTCAGTGATTCATTCTAGGAAATTTCATTTCTATGTTTTTGAATTTCAATTTTCAAATACTAAGAAACAATTTGTAAAATACAATGGAAGACAAAAAAACATGGCAATATTTGTAGATATAAAGTTAAGTGCAATTATTCAATACTCTGCATGTTGATGTTCGAGGAATGTTAAAATGCAAATTGAAAATCTGAAATCTTTGCATTTTCAAACGGCTCAAGACTTGTTGCCTAGCAGTTTTAGGCCACATTCTTGCCCGTTCTTAGCCATTACATGCATCTTCTGTTTTCGCTTCCTTAGTAATTAACTGCGACGTAAGAGTAATTGAAAACTTTACATTTGTCTAAAGCCTTGTACCCATCTAGTTGAAACCACTTAAAAGAATTCCCGATTCCTCCCGCCTATTCCGCTGCAAAAAAAAAAAACACACACACACACACACACTCATGAGGTTTGTTAGCCAAAGTGCTGGCCTTCAACTAGATGGCTGCGACTAAGCCCTGAAGCTTGGGTTTTAGTGGACTTTGCAGGGCTTTGTGGAGTCTGCACAGTGTTGCGAGGGTTTGGGCGGATGGGTGGCGGTTGAGTTCTGAGTTCACTTTTGGTTTTGTGCATTTTTAATTATTGGCTTTTTTCTTAGACGCTTTAATTGTATTTGCTCAGCATTTGGACAAAGTGCACACAGGCGCCGCCAACTTGGCACATCCACAGAATACAAGAGAGAGCCAGAGAGAGAGAGAGAGGGAGATGGACATAGATGAAAGATGAAAGACTGAGGAGGTGGAGGTGAAGGAAGCTATAGGATAAGGGTGTATACAGAGGCTTTGACAACCCCTCATCTCATTGGCCACTGGCCGCATTTAAATTGCATGGAATTTGTAAACTAAAATTAAAATAGTTAATGATTTTTTGTTCAGGCGACAATGGGGGTATAGCTGGAGTTGCAACCGAATCGGAGAGTATTCGAGTCAAGTGGAGTGGTGGAGGGGGGAAGGACTAGAGGCTGGGAATGAGCAGGTAGGTTGGTAATTGAAAAAGCAGCCATTGCAGCTGCTTCAAAGACAAATAGAGACCAGAACTGTGGCGCAAACTTTTGCGGCGACAACCCTGACGCATGCCGCTGAGCAACCCTGCACAACTAACGTTACTTTTCCTACAATTGCTTCTTCTTCTCCTTGCTCTTATTCTTCTTCTTTCAGTGGAGGTGCTGATGGTGGTGGTGCTGCTTCTGCTGCTGCTGCGTACCGTGTAAATGCTGTAAAAGTTTTTACGATTTGCCAAAACTATAAAAAGGGGCATTCGGGGGATTTTTTGGGTGGGGCAGGGGTTAGTGGTGGTTGGGGGCTGGGGATATTAGGTGGGTGCATGGCCACTTACTGGTGCGTGACAGGAGCTGCATGCAGGAGAGGGAATGGGGCAGGAGACGGGGGTAGCTCCAACTCGGACCGTGGATGCTCGCACTTACAATATAATAAACTAAGTAATTACATAAGTGTGTGTGTGTGTGTGTGTATGTGTGTGTGTGAGTGTGTATGTGGGGGCGCTTATAGGCGACTGGGCGTGGCACACACACTATTTTAATTCAGTCATAAAACGAGGCGGGCACAAAAAGTGCGCCCAAATTACCTGACATGTGAACAGCGAGTAGTGAATGATGGGGGCCGGGGCGTGGTCTGTAGGGAGGGCTGAGGATGGGATCTGATGTCAGAGTAGGAATCGGAGCTGGAATTGTGGCCGGGAAGGAACTGTCGCCAGAGTAATTTCCATTCCCCAGTTGCCTTTCACTTTTTATGACAGTTTAACTTTCACCAAGGCAATGATTGTGGGTGGCCGCGACTACTGCGAAAATGGAGAGCGTGGCAAGCGACGCTGTGTGTGTGTGTGTGTGTGTGTGTGCGTCTGTGTGTGTATGCGTGTGTTGCGAGTGAAACCATTTTGCAGGACATTTGTCATTAGGCAGCTGTCCTGCTCCTGCTCCTCTTTCTCTCACACTCCTTGGAATCCAAGCAACTGGTCATTGGGCAACTGTTCCTTTGCCCAAATCCACTGGCCTCCCCAATACACATGTACCTGCCTCCCCTCCACTCCCGTTTGGCAATCGTCAAAGCGTCGCCTTTACAGCCCAGCGCTGAATGACACTTAAATGTCGAATGTCGAGGCGCATCATAAACTTCCATAATCGTAAATATAGATTTGTGCGGCACGTAGTACTGAGTGTGGCAGTGGAAAAGCAACCACACTTAGAGCCACATAACCATCTACCCAGACCTTTTCCCTCTGTATCCAGCTCACTGAGAGCTTCATGTGCGTAGGCTTTAATCACCCCGTGGACACGGCTATTAAGCTGTTGTGTGCTGAGTCACAATTCTTCTCTGCACTTTTCCAAAACTAACCGTCAAAAACTGCAAATCACATTTGCAATTTGTTTTTGCTACAAGTTAGGCAGATTTTTGAAAATGTTTTTCCTACCTCAAGGAAAATTGTGCAAATTAATGAAGTAAAATCTAATTTTCAAATTATTGTACAGCATTTGAATTTGAAAAATCGAAAAAAAATGTTAAACTGAATATTTGTATATCATTTGTTAGTCCGAATTGCTATTTGAACTTTAGAAAATATAAATAAAACATTTTAAGACCAATATACAACTTTTCTCTAACTCAAAAGATATTTTTATGTTAAATTCCATGCATAGATAAATAGGAAAATGTAATAAAAGTCAAATTGTTAACTGAATATTTCAGCGAGTCATTGAAGTCATTTAAGATAGGTTTGTACATATCATATCCGAGTGGAAGTAAATGAAGAAGGATGGCAAATAAACTTTTCACAGACCTGTTTGTGCGTATGATTCTGCTAATGCCCGATTAAAATGAAGCTATACAATTACATAGTGCATATAGATATATATCTATGTACATATATATATATATATATAGATAATAATACGCGGTGCTTTAATCTGCTGTCCCGTTGCCAACAACTACGCCGCGAGTGCGAAGCTGTTCGAGAGATAATGACAAAACAAAGAAGAACCTGGGCATATTTTCTATAATGACACTTTCAACAGCTGTTATATTTCTCTACAACGCTCTGTCTCTCTCTTTCTCTCTCTCTCCCTCTCTCTCTGATTTACGTTCCGACCGCTAGAGACACACAAACACACACGCACACACACAGAATGGGAGAGTCGCACATATTTGAAGACATAAATAAATGTCAAAAAATGCAGATTACTTATTAACCCCTGTGGCGTGCCACAACTCCAACTCCAACACCAACTCCGCCTCCGCCTCCACCACCACCTCCTGCTCCTGCTCCTGCTCTGACTCCGCCTCTGCTGGATGATGCTAAGGCCGATGCCGATGCCGATGCCCGATGCCGATGCCTTAGCCGCGATATTATTCATTAATAGAAGCCCGGGACGGGCTCAGCAAGCGCAGTTAACGTTAACCAACCCTCCTCACCCCTACCACCCACCTCTTGGCGGGAAACGAAAAAAAAAAAGAAGCGCCTCACGCAGCGCTTTTGCCACCTTGAAAAGAGATGTTTGGCTGGGAGAAAATTATTAGCTCTTTGGTAATATTTTCTTGCATAAATTTTTGAATAATTTTTTTTTGTTTCGAATTTTTTTTCGGTTGCCTCTCCGCTTATGCTCACTCTCCCTCTCCCTCTCCCTCTCTCTCGCTCACTCTCTCTCTCCGTCTTTGTCTTTCTATGCGTTATTCTTTGGTGTCTTTATAATTTCATATTTTGCAGCGTTATTATGGGCAACGTCGGTTGTTCCCTGTACCCTGCCCGAGAGTATCATAAGTTTGTTGTGAAGTATGCGGCGCATTGGAAGAGTCTTCTGCGACTCCACAATGTATATCTTAAAAGTGCCTGGAAATCGTTTTTAATTTTCCTGATTCGTATCAGTTTGAAAGCTTGATTATATTTTTACTACATTTTTACATTAGATTCGTAAGAAACTATCGGTTGAACGTAATACCTTTTAGCAAGATATTCCGACCAAAAACCCAAAAAATATTGGATTGGAGGAACAATAGGTCGGTTTTTTTTTATTATTTTAATTAGTAACTACATCCAGGAGGATTGCAGGAGTATGCAATCTTCGGCGTGCCCAAGAAAGCTGATCCTTTTTTGTTTTATTTTCAATTTAACCCTCATTGTTGTTATTGCGCTGCGTTTTTTTTTTCCGCAGCTTTCGCGTGTGGCATAAAAATTGAATCCTAATCCATGAATATAGATGATTATTATATGCCTCCATAACACTCCCCCCCCGACAGCCCCACTTGCAGGCAGCGAGCAGCGGGATGGCAGCCATTGGAATATTTTGTCTGTGCTCCGCTTCGCCTTCGCCTAACCAAAACAATGAGCAACCACCGAACCACCAAACCACCCGCCCACTCCATTACTCTCCCGTCTGTCGCTCTTTTCGACATGCTAAAGCAGTGGCAGCATCGGGATCCAGCCAGGAGTCCAACTATATATATATATATATTTATACATATAGTACACCGGCTCGAAATGAAAACGCCGCCAAAGTTGTCGTAAAATTTTGTTATGACTTTTTCTTATTGCCATTCGCAATTCGCCATTCGCCGTTCGTCGCGTTCTCGAACGCATTCGAAATGTTGTCTGTTGCAGAGGGGGAATGGGAAATTTGTTGTGGAGGGGGGTATGGACCGAGGCAGGACTCATGCAGATGAGAATATGGATGCGGATGAGACGGCGAGGTCGTTTTTAAGTTACTTCCTGCTGGTATTTAAAGTTGTAAAAATTGATGGTCCCTCTGTTGCTCAACTCTACTCTGCTCTGCTCCTCAAGGCAGGATAACCATGTCCTTTTTTTATTCAGCTGTTGCAGTTCGGTTTTTGGGCTTAGCTTTATTGATGCCCATCATCTACAGTAGGGTTTTGGGGACAATGTCTCTAGGAATAATTAGATTGAATTAACAAATCCACAATTTTTGCCCAATCAACGCTCAGCCAACAAAATTGCTTGCAGCAAAACCTTTTTTTTTGTGCCCTGAACCCATTAAAATGGGGCACAAAGTGTATAATTGGCTTGTGCAAATGCATGTTAAAGGCAGAAAGAAGCTTCTACGACTCCATAAAGTATATATATTCCTGATAAGGATCAACAGCTGACTCTCAACTCATTGGAAATCGACCATTGCACATTATTCGATACTTTTATCGGACATTATTTATGATATATTTATATATATATTTGATCAATATTCCTGTTGGTTAATTTATGTATACGAAACACCTAGCATTTTGATGAACTATTGTGGTATATTCAAAGTTAACTATAAGTACATATATTGGCCATATTTGACATTTCTACTTTCTTCCTCTTTTCACCACCTGGCCAAATGCTTAGCTAAGCATTGTTTTTATTTGTTTGCACAGCAAATAAATAAATGATTAGAAAATTAACAATTTTTTCCAATTAAAACTACAACTAAATTACAAATGCATTAAATTTGGTCACACACGCACACACACACATACACGCACACACACACACGAGCGCTTAACGAGCAAATAATAATGGCCGCAGCATTTGTAATAACAATAATGAAAAGCCATTTGGCCATTTGCTGGCCGGGCAACTGCTATAACAATTAATTAACAAATAAAATGTCAATTAATTTTACAAACACTGCGAGAACAAGAAAAAAAAAATATAATAATAACAATAAAATTTACACAATACACACACACACACACGTGTTACGCATACGCCGCGTGATCCCGCGTCCAAAGCAAAGCAAATAAACCCGTCGACATTCGCACAATGAAAACCAAAAAGCCCACAAGCAAAAAAGAAAAGTAACCGTGCTCTAGTCAGGAGTGATTGACTAGCAGATACCCTGCAGTCATGCATTTAAAACTCCAAAGAAATGAAAATTCAAGCAGTGATTCAGCTGTGAAATATTCCGCACTTGTTTCTGCTATCGAAATTAACAAGCATATCCAATCTAATTCCCTCAAATCTCATATGCTTAACGCGCAGAGAAAGAAAGTTGGAGAAAGGCAGTAAAGACCTTGATTTAGGATTTGACTTACGAGAATTTATTATAATTTTCAAACATTTTTACCAATTTTAATGGGTGCAGGGTATGAAAACACACTGAAATAGAGCAGCGCAAATTTGCTCATTTATTTATGATTTCAATTTCAATATTAAAGGTGTGCGTGTGAGTGTGTATGTGTGTGTGTGTGTGTGAGAGTGTGTGTATATCTGGGCAGTTGTTGGACAGTGGTGAAAACATTTTTTGGTATTTTAAATATTTAATTGAATGATAAATAAATTTAAGCACTGGCATGCATAAATATAGTCAAGAGCAAAAGAGATGGATACTGTGCAAAAGACATATGTGGAGACAGAGAGCGAGAGAGAGAGAGAGAGAGAGAGAGAGCGAAAGAGGGGAGAAAGGCAATGAGAGGGAAAGAGAGCTCGAGTTGCGAAAAGGAATAATATTGTAAATTGTGCGGTTGGCGGAGGCACCGGAGGGGCCGTTTGGTTTCTGGCCAGCAAAAAAAAAAGGCCAAAACCAATGACTGTGCAGCGGTCACATAAATATTTTTACAACAGACAGACACACACACACACACACATACAGATACAAAAACACACACAGAGACGTGCCGCCGCCATTTTGTTTGAGGACAACGGCCGCAGACACAAATGCAATTTAATTATTACATTTGGCTTTTGGCCCCTTTCGACATCTGCTTTTTTTTATGTGGCGTTTCTTTTTATACATATTTATTTATATACATATATATATATATTCTGTTTTACTCGTATTTATTTACTTATTTATTTAAACATTTATTTATTATATTTACTTGCTCCACCCTCCAAACGCAATTCATTTTCCCTCCTTTTTTAGACCTATACAGATGATATTATAAATATCCCATGAATTGTGGGGAGTATTGATGGAGACGTTGGCCAATATAATTAAACTCGTTCACTGACAGCCATCCACAATTGTATCTATAATCATTAATACTTTTCGATTCTGCTATTCTTAAAAAGTTAAGGCTTCAAGTTTTTATTAAAAAAAAATTAACTTTTACTTTAATCAATATTTATTTATTTAATTATTTTCTCAGCTTAGTCTATGTATGAGATTTCTGTGACTACTTATAAGTATTTATTGCATAGTTTACCATTTCAAATGGTACATCTAACAAATAAGATAAGATATACATACCATATATAGCTGGAATCATTTGATCTGCTAGGATATTAAATATTCAGTTTTACTTTTCTGGCATTTGTTTTAAGAATTTATATCTTGAAGAACTTTAGTACAGCTTTCCCAAACTGCGCTTGAAAAATAATATAAAACTTTACGTTTTTAATATTGACTGGGGTGTTTAAAGATGTGTGAGCAAGAGGCTGGGGGCTTGGATAGTGGGTGTGCCATATTTCCCAGGTTTATAGAGTCTTACAAACAACTAACACAAAGTTCGAAATATGCAAAACAGCTGAGCAGCAGGTTAGGGGAATTGCCTGGTGCTTGAATAATTACCTGGGGAATAAGTCAGGCTGTGTGTGTGTATGTGTATGTATATGTGTGTATGTGTGTATTGGCGAGATAGACTTAAATTTTAGCAAGTCGGAGCAAGCTGGTTGTTAACTTTCACCTAAGCTGGAAACTTCGACTGGCGACACTGGCTGAATCTGTTGGATGCGTTTTAGTTGCATTCAATCTTATTTGTTGCAAGAGACCATATCCAACCTATTGACCACTGATCGGAAAAAATCGCTCAAGCTCATGCTTGTTCTGTTTATTCAGTTATCTCTAAATTTTGTCATAAATTGTGCTGTCTATCAGAGTCCAATTAGATTTCCTTCTGCTAGAGATGCATCACAGTCCTCTCGGGGAATGGAGCATTGACAGTCGTCATATTGCTTATGCAGCTCCTTATTCCATCCACAAAATTCGATAATCTGCGCTCAATTGGAGCTGCCGTCGAAGCCTTGGATTACATGCTTCAATATGTTCATACACATAAAGTAAGTGTATATATATTTAAAGCAATGCATGCTAAATCTCAAGAATGTCCGAAAGCCATCAGCCACGCTAAAACTGTTTAAGGACCAAATTTTAAAAATCTATTACAAATCTGAATGAATTACAACAAAATAAACATGATATGTCAAAAATGAAGCATAACCACATCTGTTGTTTTTTATCTCACTAAAAATATTGTCAACTTTCCAAATTAAAATTGGATTTTTATGCTCTTTAGTTTTGAAAAGAAGCTCATTTATATTTGATAACATTGATCGTACCGATTTGCTCTGTGCAATACAAAGTTTTGTAGTTTAGCAGCAAATGTATCAGAGTTATATAAACAACTTTGAATAAAGCAAAAAATACAAAAATGAGAATGCCAGAAACAAAAAGATCAAGCAAATTATGCAAAATTTGACAATTTCTTAGAAAATTTATGGCACTTGTGGGAGGCATAGACGCTCTCATGTTAAACTTGGCTGCAGATACGAGGACATTTAAAGAGTTTATGGCACACACACACACACACACACAAACACACACAGACACACATAGGCACACATACTTATACACATGTGTATATATTGCCACATATCAAAATGGCAGGCGACTTATCCCGCTTATCAGGAGGAGGCACACCTTCGCCTCTACGGGGAACGACTGGGAACGTTTACATAAATTCATAAAATTATTGCCCGTAATCAGCATTATGCATTTGTAAAAACCGCAAAGGAGAAAGCGGTGGTGCGGTGGTGCGCAGCCAAGCCAAGTAATGGCAAATGGCAGGGGCTGGTGGGTGATATGGCGGTGTGCCTGATAGAGCTGAGTTTTTCCTGGCTAGAGGGACGCTTTGGGGTTTGGTGAGGGGTGCGGAGGCGAGTGTTGCAGGATTCATAATTACAAGAAACGTCTCGCCCGTTCACGTTCCCGTTCCCGTTCCCGTTTTGGTTCTGGTTCTGTTTCTGGTTCTCACTTGATTTGCCAGCAACATTTTCTTTTTAATTATTTATATTTTGGGATTTTTAGCAGGCAGCTCACGATTCAAAGGCAAGTTTTTCTTCATACACACATAGGAAACCTGTATGTGTGTGTGTGTGTGTGGGTGTGTGTGTGTGTGTGTGTTTGTGTTTGTGATGGGGGTGTTATTTGCATACATCAAAATGTGTGATGCCTGCCTGTCGACTACCGACAATATCTTTTTATGCTCTCTCGCCATGTATGTATGAACACGTATGTGCTTCTGAGGCGTAAGCAGCCCAACTCCTCCTAAAACCACCCCACCCCACACCACCCTGTCCCTGCCCCTTTCCCTATCCCTGCGGCTGAGCCCACCCCATTGGCATGTATTTTATTAGGCATGTTAATTAAAAGACATGAAATGAAAATAATGAAAAATATATATGGATAAAAATTGTTATATGCATATACATATATACATACGTATATAGATGTATGTACACACACACACAGACACACTCGTGCATGTACATATTTTTATATATTCAAGTCATATGTGGCATACACATATATGAGGTCTGCATTAAACAGGCTTTATTTCTCTAGGATACCAGTTCCTGGTTTCAGTTTTCGGATCGGCTTTTACCTCAGGACTCACACATAGAGTCGTTAGCTAATATTGGGGATGGTGGGTGAGGGGGCAGAATTGGTTGGATTATGCATACGCTTTGATTTGCAGCTGCCTCAAACGGATGGCGACAACACTCCTCAGCACCTCAGCACAGCTTCTCTCCCATTCCATGAATCGCCCCCCCCCACCGCTCAATTGGCGCCGTTGGCATAAGTTGGTAACATTTTTATCGCCTTATTAACTCATTGCTGTGGTGTCAATTTACAACAATGCCAAACAACAACAGCAACTCAAGTGAAACAATAGCAACATTTTGCGTCTCCAAGTTCAGTCACCCAACTGAACACCCCAAACCACGCAATCACCCAATAAAGTGCCAGCTAGCACCACCCCCACCCCATCACACCTCCTTTGTCTCAATGTGCCTTTGTTGCGTAGGTGTTGAAAAAAGAAAGTTTCACTTGCCGCACCACCCAACAAGCCCAACAACCACCCACAGCCCGTGGACCGTCTTAAGTGTTGCTAATAACGCCTACAACTAAGTAAAACAGCTGCCGGGGTATTTCAGCATTTCTACAATGCGCGGCGGGAGAGGCGCTACTGGGCTATGGGCGGGGCAGGGGCGACACTTTTAAGAAATTGCAAAGTTTTCCATCTAACAAAAGGCGAACGAAAGGCTGCCTGGTTGCGAGTGGGTGGGGTGGGTGGTTGGGGGATGCGTAACGGTAACGGAAACTCCACAACAATACTTTGATGCGATTTTGTGGATATTAGGTGTTAATTTTTCAAAGTACCACTCCCCCCACCCCAACAGCAGCACAACCCCACCCCACCCCTGCCAAGACATTGGAGGGGCTGGCTGCTTAGGTATTGCCATGGCCACGTCTGCTGCCTTTTGTAATTTTAACTGCTTTTGGTTAACACTTTTACGCACTGCCGACTGCTGTGGGCGACCCACTTGGCACTGGCACTGGCAGTGGCTGACATCGATATCACATGGCAGCACTCAAGCATACCCCATGCCCCATGCCCCAACATACCGACACCCACACCCCCAGCACACCCGAACCCACTCACCTCCTCCATGGAACGCAACAAACGCTGAAAAGTCATCGATGGGAAAACTTTTGGACAACTTTTTCTTCGTTTGCGTTTTTTATGCGCTTAAATTGGTCCCAGGAGGCTGCAGTGGCATAGAAAGCCGCTCGGGAGGGGGTTGAGTAGGGGTTGATAACAAGCATTGAGTTACTAGTCACCCCTACTGCCCTCTCCCCTCTCCGAAGCTCCTCTCTCTCTGTAGGAAAACGAGCGCGTTTCTGCCATTTATTGAGCATTTTAGCCTTTCATCGATGCTTTTTGGCTGAAATTATTTGGCTCATTTTAATTATTATAACCGCTAAGTACAGGCAGCAGCAACAATGCCACACACAAGCACCCACCCAACCACACTCACACACACCCACACACACACAATGAAGTTTTTTGGTAGTGCCAATGATGACGGGCTTCATGTGCTAATGTGCTGTCTGCCAGCAGAGAGGGAGCACACAGCAGGGAGAAGTGGGTGCCACTGAAGGGGGGGTGTGGCCAGTGGGGAGGGGGCACACAAATTTTAACGGTTATGAGCAACGTAGGGTCGTTCAGCGGACAGCAGCAGAGAGTGGGCCATAAGAATGAGTGGAAATGAGTTTGCCGATTCAAGAGACTTTGTTGTAATACTCGTTGTGGCATTGTTGCTCCTTGGATGATAGGTGCTAGATGCACATCCCGCTTACAGTCGAGAGTGGAAGGGGCTATTTGTGACTTGGGCCAACCAAAACTGATTAGTGTGGACCAATTGTTATGGCCAACTCTATTATGCACAGTTTGAAAAGCCTTTTTCAGGCCTTCGCTTGAATTGCTATTTCCCAAAAGCCCTTCAAACAATAAAATTTTGTTTTTTTGTGGTTCTTATAAAGTTGAGTAACGATTCATTCGCGCATATTCGTGAATATATGTAGAAAGTGTGAATGTGGTGCTCATCTCGAGTACAAATATTCACTTTCTCACTTATTCGAATATTCTGTCTAATCTTGATCAGCATATTTTGACTTTAAACTCATTATTCGATTGATTGTTCTAAAATGTGTGTCTACTTCTACATTATTATTGCCATTATCATTTTGGCCTGCATTGCACTGGTGATCACGCAGGTTGTTAAGTAAATTCGAGTAAATGGAGCGTTTTCAGGTACGTAAAATGATTCGAATTTATCTCTCGTACTTTATGGAGTTTTCCAAATGAATGCACTCTCCAAAGATTTCTGATCCGATCTAGCTAAGCGTGGTGTTGTAGCAAGACTCAACAGCAACAATATTAACTAAGCCATAAACTATTAACCAATAAAGTTTTGGCTCTTAAGTGTCTCACATTCCGTTTAAAAATCATAATTTTTTTACTGCATTATTTTTAATTTTTGGTTTTATACCCTGTTAAATGGGAAAAGTAGCAGAAGGCATATTAGGTTCTCTGCTGCCTCTCCCCCGCACTTTCTCCGCCCCTCTCCACTACTCACCTCTCTGCGCTGCTCTCTTTTGTGCTCCTTTGGTGCTCAGTTTTATGCCTGACATTTGCACTTTTTGCTACATGCAGCGCTCTCTTTCTCTGCCTCTCTCTCTTTCTCTCTCTCTCTCTGTCTCTCTGGTTGTCTTTGTCCGTGGTTGGTTACTATAATTAACCGAATATTTATTACTGCGGTAGATAAAATGTTATGCGGCTATTATTTTAGTTTTATGACCAAGTGAGAAGCCAACAAGCAGCCCAGCCAGGTGGGCTTTAGCCGAGCCAAGTTAACGGCCAACAGCAACAACAACAACAACAGTAACAAAATGGTGGCTGCAATTTGAACGCGCCGCATGGATGCAAGATGGGTGCGACATGAACATGAACCTGAGCCAAAATGCATTTACACGCAGTGTATCCGCCAGCCGGGGGACACAAGCCACTGAGCAAGCGCAACCAATTAGGCCAACAGCAATGCGCAAGCTGAGGCGACCTAAGTCGACTGCCGAGTTGAAGTTCGCTTTTGCGATTCGGATTGGGTTGCCTGCGGGTGGAAGACACACATTGAGAAGCAAATAAAATAAAATTAAATAAAATAACGTCGCTAATTGTTTTAAGACCGCCAAGAACATCAGCTCAACGGCAACGCTCAAGCAGTAAGGTGTGAAATTCAAGCGCATAAATCCAAGGCGCTGACAAAGTCTTCGCCCAACAAGTTTTGCCAGTTGTTGAGTTGCCCTGTTCCTGCTCGTGCTCCTGCTCCTGTTACTGCTCCTGCTGGCTGCCATAAATGCCAAGGTTCTAGCACTCCTGTCTCCCGGTTTGCCGGTTCCTGGTTACTGCCATTGGATGCCCTGAGCCAGTTGATAAGGATAAAAAGTTAGCGAACTGTTCGCTTGCTGGTCCGTAAAATAATAACGAGAAGAAAATTACGCATACGCTGTATTGTTTTACATTGTCTACGTGCGGCGGCCAAATAAGACGGCTTATTAATATTATTACTCATACGCCATGCGGCCCCATCACAGCACACTCCCAGCCCCAAGCTGCTGCTGCTGCCGCCGACGACTTCTGTTGCCATATAATTATAATTGTTTAATGAACTGCATGGGACTGTGGCCCCACTAGCAAAGATGCGGCCGCCAAATGCCGCAGCCTGTGAGCACTGATTGAAGCCAGAGCAACTGCTTCACCCCCCCTCGTGGGCGTGCCAAATGTGGGCCCATTTGAATGGATCTTATTGAGCACATTTCACTCAACCTGCACTTCTATGGCCAAAGCAATAATTATAACAAAATAAATGTAGAATACAAATACAAATATATCAGCCAGTAATATATATGTATATATATATATATATATAGTACTGTAAAATATTGAAATATAATATCAAATCGATTTTGTGCTTATGATTTCTGCAAATACAATGCACAAATTCGCCAAAGATATATATGTATATATGAGTAGTCCTACACTACATCCGTTATCTTTTTCGCTCACCTGTTTAAATGAACTTTCTTCCATTCCTAATACGATTAAACGACCCGATTTGTCAGATTGCCAGGCGCCAAAAAGTTGTATCAACACAGCCTTATGGCCAAGTGGCTCAAATCAAATGCAGTTCTTTGAGAAGAAGCCAGTCGCTTTCAGCTGCTGAGCAACTAAGAATATATATTCATATTTATCACATAAAAACTGTTTATTTGATATAATTCTAATTGGTTTCACGTGAATAAAATTCAGTTATCCGCAATGCAGGCAGCAGAGCCCAACCGCGTTACTTCCCGAGTTAATTTCCCAATTGAAAAGTGTTGCCGTAATGGAGATTGTGCAATTATATTTGTTCAACTGTTTCGTGTTTATTATTAGGAATGACATAATTATCGCAACACGTACAAATAATAACAGTTGTCGCCACACGTTACACGTAACATAAAAAACTCATCGATTCGCTGACAAATTAATTAAAATAATACTACAACCTGAAAACTATAGACTCAATTCGAAATTAATTTCACCAGCAATTTGACGATAGCAATTCGACACGCAAGGCTGCCCCGACGCGAACACCCCATAAATACGTAATTCTCAGCGGGATTGGAACACACTTCTCGACGAGAGACACAGCTGGAAAGATGCGTCTAACTATTAGCTACTTCCTGAGCCTACTCCTGGTGCTGCTCTGCGGCAACGCTTTGGTGGTGAGTCTCTCAATAGCGATCCGCACCACTAATCCGACACCACCTAACTCCACCCTCACTCTCACTCTTCTAGGGCGCCATGCCGCAAGGTCCGTGCGGTCCACCACCTAGTGGACCGCCGCCAAGTGGTCCAAGGCCATCGGGTCGGCCACCAGGCGGTCCTTGTGGCCCGCCGCCATCGACGACTGCCGCAACCGGTTAGGTGGACCCCAGCGAAACCGATTCCCACCTGGCAACCCTGGCACAACCAAAAAATCAGCAAACCACTCTTGCTTTTGGTGTTTTTTTTTATACCCATCTTGTACCCCTTCAATTCTGGTGATTTGTGCACCTAAAATATATGTTTCACTAAACAGCAATCTAAAAAACAACTGAAGATTTATTGGCGGCACCAGGGTAACTCACAGGATATTTCCAGAGCTGAAGGATGTGTCTGTCGAAAATTCAGAGTTGGCATTTTTGCTTTATAGAAATATTTATTTTGTGTTTCTGAAATAATTGCAAATTTAGGACGTTTTTTTTCGCTATTTTAATTCCAATTTGAGTTCTTTTCTGAGTGGAAAAAACCTCGATTTAAGTTTTGGATTATTTTTAAGTCTTAAATTATCTAGGAAGTCGGGCTTACTGATTGTTAGGAAATAGGTAAAAATAGTATACAAATCTGTACAAATAATATTGGCGAAGTAAGACGAGGCGACGATAATCCATAATTATTTTTATTTGTATTTTATTATTTATCATAATATATTCGTTCACAAATATTATTACTTATAGAAATGAATCGAGAGGTGATTGAATACGACAGGTTTGTAGTGCTCAAAGGATTGCAGGGAATTGATTGTGCCGCATCCTTGCCCAGACTGGAGCAACGCCACTTCCAGCTGCCACCCCCATTGCTCTGTGGAAAGTGGAAAGTTTGGGCCAAGCTCAGTCCAGTTGAGTGCTCATTTAATTTGCCGTTCAATTCCACATTCGTTTCGGGTGTTGAATTTTTAATCACGCGCACGCCTGACCCCAAAATATAAAGCACAACTGCCGATGTAGTTAGGGGAGTCTGGAATGGAGGCAGGCAGGCAGGCTTCAGCTGCAGCTCTACACTTGAATATGCAAGGCAAGCCGCTCAGAGCGAGACGAAGTCTGGCCAATAACACACACAGACACACACACAAACACACACACACACACACACACACAGAAACACACACAAAACAGGTCAACTCAACTTGGTCAGTAGCCAGCAGTCCAAAGGCCCCTGCCCACAAACAGATCCAGTGGAGTGCCCAACACTTTAAGTTTAGCTCATTAAATAATATCCTTTTTTGGCGACGTACGAAAAGGGCACTAGCTGCAACGGGAGTGGGGGCAGGGGAGTGGAGTGGAGTGGTTGTCCTGGCTAGGAACGGACGATGCTTATCAAAATGTTGCTGCTGCCCTGTCGAACGGGTTGTTTAGTGGACGAGGGGAGGGAGGGGGTTCGCCGGGCTTCTTTTGGGACATGGTTCATGGCGCAGTCGATGCGTTTGGCCTCTGAGCTGCGGCACTTTCTGGTCAGCCCACGTGGTGGTCAGCAGTCAGACCGTCTCTTGCTCTCTTTGTCTCTGCGTCTCGCTCTGCCCTCCCCCCCCCCTCCCTCTCTCTCTCTTTCTCTCTCAATCGCCCTCGTTTTATAGCTGGGACAGTTTTTGAAAACGCTTTTAAATATTAAAATCCATGATGATTTCCAACAGAACATTTTCGCCATATAATTTTGTAGTTCGTTTGCCCGGGATTCGAGTTTGAACTGGGGTTTGGGATTGATGTTGGGGGTTGGAGCTGGGGATGCCGCCCGTTGCGCATATTGAATTTATTTAATTAAGGGTTCCATGTGGCACACACACACACACACACAGAGAACAACCATCTCTCTTTCTCTCTCTCTCTCTCTGCCTCTGTGTGTCTCTCAGCGCCTCGATGACTTCATTTTCAAAAGTATGCAGCGATTCTTTTTGTTTTTTGTGTGTTGCTGTCCCGCTTCGCTGCATATCTCACAATAATTTGCACAAATGGACAGCCCCAGACTGCCCACTCCATCCCCCCACTCCCCACCTCATCCACCCCTCGGGGGGCGAATACGTGTCCATAACTGTGCATAGTTTCGCCTCGTTTCGCTTGCCGCCATGTTGAGAACTGCGAACTGGCAACTGGCAACGGGCAACTGGCAACTGGCAACTGGCAACTAGCAACTGAGGAGTGGCAACTATGGACTGTTTGCAGCTTCCGCACATGGCTGGGAAGCAGTGCTTATGAGGAGATGCTGTCTGAGGCTGTCTGACTGTTTGACATGTCACTTTCTGTTGTAATTCTCAAATGGAATTAAATGCAACATTCAAAAGAAAAACAAAATGAGAAGCGTTGCCCGAATGGAGACGCTGAGTGGCGTGCTTTCGATGCAACTCGAGCTCGAGCACCGTTTACAGCTACAATTGGATAATTAATAGACGGCCAGTGGATCGCAGGCGGCACCCAAATCAAATGGGCTTCCAAATAATCGGCCACGAAAACCGCTAATATGCCAACATTGTCGTTGCCGCAAAAAACGCGACCAAAAATCAACACACAAAACACACACAACAGCGCCAAAAGCAACAGCAACAGCAGCAACAACAGCAACAGGAATAATAACAGTAGCGGGGCCAACTGTGGCATGGGGCCTGCCCGTGTGGCATGCGGCATATGCCACACGGCACAGCCAGCCAGTCGCAGTCAGTCAACATATGCATGTGTGTGTGTGTGTGTGTGTGTGTGTTGTGTGTGTGTTGTTTGTGTTTGCAGGTTATGTTGATCCACGCATGCACAGCTTAAAGCTAAACAGAAAGCAGACAGCTTTAAATACCCTCACTCAAAAGAAGTCGGGTGCATAATGCCACACGACGAGTAAATTATTTTTTGTGTTTCACATGACACATTTTCTTATGTTTTTTATATTATTTTGTTTTTTATATTTTTAGCGGCTTTAGTTC
Source organism: Drosophila paracracens (assembly GCA_035044025.1). Lineage (NCBI taxonomy): Eukaryota > Metazoa > Arthropoda > Insecta > Diptera > Drosophilidae > Drosophila > Drosophila paracracens. The sequence goes on from JAWNMN010000838.1 coordinate 547,260, forward strand.
AGTTTTTGGTTAAGTTTTACATGCAGAAATTGCGCTTCATTAAATCTACACGAATATTATTTACAATCTGCACGGATCTACATCCATTTATCATAATTTGATAAGAATGTATTCGATTACAGATAGTTCGACTATATATCGACTATATACCACCTATATCAACTTAAATGGAATATCAGCAAAAATATGAATAGTGTTGGAGAAGTGTGATTTAATTCGAACTTGCTATAGATGCAACTGTGCAATTGTAGTATCTATAAGAGATGAGGGTTACTTACTCGCTGGCACTTATCCACCTTGTGGAAGTTAATAGACTTATTTGTCCAGTGTATGAGAGTGCGGCAAAAGCAACAGAGTCTCAGCCTAAATGGTGGGCTGAGGGCTGAGGGATGTGATGGAAGTTGAGGCCGAGGACGATTTTAGCTGTTGGCTGGGCGCGAGTGAGTCGCGATAATAATGATAAACATCACGCTGGGCAGGCGTGAGGCAAGTGGCAAGTGGCAAGAGCAGGAGGCGCTAAATGGGAGACGTGAGGCATCAGTTTGTTGTTGCACCGAATGCAGACACACACACGAGGCAGAGAGAAAGCGGCGGAGGTGGGCAGATTGGGTGGGAGAATTGTAGGTGGATTTAGAGTGGCAGGGGCAGGAGCAGCGGCTGGGGCAGGGAGAGGGGCAGAGCGTGTAGCCATGCACTTTCGCTACTGCTCGATACGACGCGACTACGTCAAAAAGTTTGTTTTGACAAATGATGTTGCCAGTGTCCTCGCACACACACTGGTAAGTCCTGCAGCAATTGGTGTCCTTGGCCCCACTGCTGCCCAGTGGCCACTGCCAACACACACACGCACTCGCACACTCACATACACACACATACAGATCCATACATACATATGTATTCCACGGACTTTTGCCTAATGAACTTTTGTTCGCCTCGACGACAATTGACAACGAAATTATGACCTGCAATGACGCCACACACTCGCACACACACACACACATACAAACTCACACACACAATCCTACTGGCTGACAGCTGTGTGTCATGAGTTATCATTAAGCAATCATTTGGCAAACGCTGGCAACTCAACAAGTCGCGCATTTCGCAACACTTGCGATACCAAACTCTAACTGTAAATGCCTCGACTACCGAAATCGTGTAACTTAAAGCCCAACTCAACTCAAGTCAACTCGAATATCATTAATAAATGTATCTCGAATCATAATTTAAATACGGAAACTACTACAACAAAGCGACCTATACGAGAAGGCTTATGGCAAAAACCGAGGGGCAATGAAAACACTTTACATACTCAATCTTAGGAGTTGACTCAATTTTCTACCTGGTTTCAATATAGTATTTACCATTAATTGGCTTAAATAAATTAAATTATATTTTGTAAATACTAAATACAACTAAAAAAAACAACTAAACATTAGCTAACGATTCTGTGTTTAGTTCAAATATTGTTTATTTTCTTAATATTACAATGTATTTGTTATTATTATTGTTTTTATTATTTTAATTAATATTTTTAACGAGTATCTATTTTTTGATAGATACATAAATCTCATTTGGCAAAGTGCTGTTATTTGAAAATAAATACAATAAACTTAAGAACCCCTTTTTTGTTTTAAATTTATAGCATTAACAATTTGTCGCTTGATTTTATATTCCGTAAAATACATTTATATTCATATTAAAGTCTGCAATTTTTAAGGTGGTAAGAACACTTTGATATCAGCCATAAGGCCGAGAAGTCTTTAATCTAATTTTAATTTTGTTTTATATATTGAATATTTAACAAATTCATTTGAAGTAAAAATCAGTCGGAAAGTCAGCTATATAATATAAAATTAAATGAAAACAGTTGCATTTATAAATATATACATATATATATATATATATATATATATATATATATTTATTTTTTTTTATTTACTTTTTATTTGCATGTGCATAATTTAATTTATTTAACGAATAAAACAATCGAATTAAATTCTTCTCCTTCGATTTGCGTGTAAAATGAGTTCGCTTCCACTCAAGAGCGGCCGCATTTCACTCAACTTCTCCGCCAGAGAGGCAACAGTTTTTCGAAAAGGGGAAGCTCTTCGAAATTGAGCATTTCGAACTGGGTGCGCAGCGCCGCACACGAAACCGCTCAATGAGGGGCAATCGCTGTGTTGCTGAGAGAGTGTCTGAGTGAGTGTGTGAGTGTGTGTGTATGAGAGTGAGTGAGATAGCAGCCAGCTTAAACTCTCTCTCCAAGCATAGCAAGGGGGCAGGGCTTCACACTCAGCCAGCTCCACTTCAGTTCACTCCACTCCGCTCCACTCCCCTTGCCTTGCTCCGATTTCTTCAATAGATCAAATACAAATGGCGTCCAACTCGGCGACGACTTCATCAATTTATAAATCAAATATTTCATTGCGTTCACAAATATACATATATGTATATACACATATATATATATATATACATATATATATATATATATATTAATACATACATTCATTTTTTTGTTGGTGCCCTTTGCTGGCTTTGGCGTATTGAACTGGTTTTTGGGGGCAGATGCGCTTATCGCATCTTGATCAAAATGCGGCGACAAGTGCGTTCTGCTTGCCAACTCGCATTGTATGCAAATGCAGTTGGCAGTTGCTTGCCACAAGCGGCTGCAAGGCAAATAATTTTCTGGTGCGTGCCCCAAACATTCTGTGGCGCAGTAACAACTGCAACTGCAACTCTCCCAACTGGCAACTGGCAACTGGCAACTTGTAAACGATTATCAATTTGTCATAAATGGACGCGACTGCCGTTTAGTCGCTGCTGCTGATAGATGTCGTTGGCCTGGCCAAGGCAGTTGGCCAAAAATGTGCATCTGCCAGCGCTGCCAGATAGCCATAGGCATAAAAGCGTTAGGAGCTGGTAGCGGATGAGCAGATAAACCAGCCAAAAATGGGTCAAACCCAGTCGGGAAATGAGCGAGCCGCAGGGGAAGGGGTAGGCTAAGGAGAAGGAAAACAGGCGAGGGGGAGGTGGGGATCGTATTTGTGTAGGCCCCTTGTAGATGTTAATCGCATTTGATTTAAATACAACTATGGTTAATTTATGTTGTCGACTGTCAACGCGCAGTTTACTTCCTGCCACGCTGCGTGGCAAGCCTTTAGTTTAGTAATTGCCATTGTTGTTGTTCTTATTGTTATTGCCAAGCATTTGCCGCATTTGGCAACCGTGGCACACGACCAAATGCCAACGGCGTCCACCCCACGAGAAAGGTCAGCTCTGCCCAAAATGATCTGCAATGCGGAAAACACAGATTGCCCCAAAGCGCTGCTAAAATCAAATGACCAACTCCTCCAAGTAAAAGCGGCAGAAACAATTATAAGCAGCAATTAGATACAATTCCAAGTGCAACAACTTTCTGAGTTTTGCATGACCAGGCATAAAATGTCATCGATGACAACAATTTCGATAAAAATGATCAAAAATTGTGACAAGGATTGCAAATTGAGGTTTTTCAAGTGAATTGGAAATATTGAGACCAGCTTGCAAGCTTGCTGCGTGTTTTTCAGTGCCTCTCCTACTATATACATATGTATATTCATTTTCGGTCAAAATCACAGCTACTCCTTCATTTTTTGTTAATAATTTTACAGCACTTGCTCATTTAAATATTTACTGCTTGTGCTTAATGAAAATATTCATAATTTCTTAACTATATTTAAGGTTTTTTTTTAAACATTTTCCAAATCATATTTTGACCACAACTGTACATATTCTACTAAATTTGAATTCCAAATACGGCTGCGACTTGTTCAGCAACCACATTTCTTTATCTGGCCGTATTATGGATATATCGAGTCTAGTCATTTTACGGATTTATCGAATATTGCATTGTGAGTTTATCGTCTGTCTTTGTGTCTGCATTACATTTTATACAAACAAAGCTTGAGCATCAAAATATTTGTAGTTGCTGGGGGCACAGTCGAAATATGCGTGTAATTAAATGAGAGGCGAGTGTTGACTGAATTTGAGGCAAAAGTGAGTTTAGATAACGGCACAATGAGGTTAGGTTGAATACGCGCCAAATAAACAGCCGCAAATATGTCGAAAACAATAAATTGCGGAAGGACTATATGCACACACACACACACACACACACACTGGCAAACACAAGATGGTGACTCTCAATGTCATTGCATGAAACTCATGCATACTTTTGGGTGCGTCAGATGAAAGGATCCGTCTGGCTGCTGGACGCCGTTGGAGCCAGGAGCCAGGAGCAAGGAGCAGCAGCAAGGGATTTGCAACGCTGTGGGCAAGTTAGCAGCTAAATATTTGCCGCGACGCGTTTTATTATTATCCTTTTATTATCAATGAAAATACACACACACACACACACAGACACACACACACACACACACACAGACAGACACAAGGAAACCGCACTAAAACAAACAAAAAACTAGCCGTATGCATTGGAGCGCGCTGATTATTATTATCCGGCGCAAAACCGCCCAAAAAAGGGACGTACGTATAAGCACACACAACCACACACACACACACACACATACACATATCTGCTGGGCTATTGAATTAACGGGTTGTTCAACAAAGTGAAGGAGGAAGCTGGCAGCTCTTCAATTAATCGCACCTTTTCATTTTATATATATGTATATATATATATATGTATATACATATATATATGTATGTATATATCTGAGTGTGTGTGTAGGCTTGCCTCTTGAGTCTGCCACGCCTCGCGCAATACAAATCAAAACTACTCGGAAAACTACTCGTGAAATCAACTTTTGTTTTTCATTCAATTTGTGCCTCCTCCGAATCTTTTGCCGGATTCCGTTCACTTCAGAGGCATATTCATGGACAGATTTATTTATTGAAGCATAATTTGGAATTTGTGTTGCTTGCGTCGTAAGTTGAGATTGGGGATTGAAGACAGACAGTGGACTGGGTAAAAAACTATCGAATGCATTTGACAGCTGCTTTCAATTTTGGCGTCTGTTTCTCTGCTTTTCATTATGCGGCTTTTCAATGCCACAGAAATTGTGGTGGGATTGAGAATGACGCACTTTATTGGCTCATGTGTGAACAAAGAAAGTTCACTGCTTTCCTTGCTTGAATTATATGTTAGGAAATTTATCTGTTTACTAAGTCATACGACGGAGAACGAGCATATTTCGACATATAGATGCTGTCCAGATGTGTGTATAATGCTAGATGTGTGTGTGTGTGTGTGTGTGTGTGCATCAAGTGTCCTTTGAGTGCAGTTGGTCCAGAGCAAACAGAGGAGCAGCCCTTTTTAAGCCAATGTAAGTCCACCGTATCCATTTGAGATTTGTGCATTTCTACATTTGAGGTTTTGGTTTCGGGTTGGGCTGTAAAAAATTATAATAACGCAGCCTAAAAATATGCAGCGCACGTTTGACAGCCAGACAAACGGAGAAGAGTTTGACAAAAAAAGAAAGAAGAAAAGCGCAGCAGAGTGGTGCAGTGGGAGAGAGCGAGATAGAGAGAGAGAGAGACAAACAGGTGGAGGACAGGTGAGCTTGAGTGGACCACCGCAAGGATGCACACGTAAAACGCAGCTCATTGTCGGCTCGACATGCGGGCTTGTGGCATGGCGCCCAAACGTGGGATGCCTGACCGAAAGTACTTCACCGAAACACAAAAAACAGAAAAGACAGAAAAGGTGTCCTGTGCAAGGACATGGTAATGTTATTTTTATATTACTCGCAACACAGCAGCGTCAGCTACTTAAAAGGTCCGCCTTTTGTTTTTGGCCATGCATGTGTTTAATTTTAATGAAATTAACGCGTGTAATGGCAGCCACGCCCCCTAAAAAAAAAAGAGCCCAGCACCAGCTCCACGCGTTGATGATGGCCACCTGCCGCATTCGTGTTAGCATTTTTTAGCTGGTATTTTTTCTTTGCTCGTTTTTTTGTTTTTTGTTTGTTGCTAATCTCCGCCCGTCCAGCTGTCTATGCTGCTTTTGATGTATGTCATGCATGGCTCGAGCCCCGTCCTCTTGCACATGGGCGGAATGGGTGTGGAGGAAACGTGTTAAATGTTAATTAAAAAGCTGCCGTTGTAACTGCTGTAACAATCGTGGACTATGTTGGCTTCTATGCGTAGCAGGCTCCAAGATGCGGCTTATTGCAGCTTGCACAGCTTCCACGAAAAGCTGCACATAAACACTCCTAATTAAGGGCGAGTCAGCCTTTAACTTGGGCTTGGGATTGGGCTTGGGTATGGGCTGGAGCTTAATTGGCCAGCGCTCTTTTTGCGAGACAACGGCAAACACTCGTACAGACAAAAGTGGTAAACAAACGAACAGGTTAACAAGACACACACACAAATTTAGAGAGACAGATGGAGAGAGGGACAGGGAGAGGGAGAGACAAAGAGAGAGACTGTAAGCAACCGCAGGCTGGTCCAAATCGGAAGCCTGGCCAAATAAAATGTCATCTTAAATATAATTTTCGCGTATTTTTCTTTGCTACGTGCTGTTTGTTGCCCCTTTTGCTTTGCCTGGGCTTTGTGCAACTTAGAAGAAAAGATTTGCAAGCGGTCGCATATGTGAGCCGACGTTGGTTATGGGCTTGGCCCCTCTCCCTCTATCTGCCACATCTGCCACACCTGCACCCCACCTGCCATTTACAGTTGCATCATTTCCGGCTGGCCGGCTGCATTTGCTACAAATTCCAGCTCGAACGCCTAAAAGCGCCCTACAACATCCAGCAAATTCAAATCTGATCAGCTCAACGTCGATTAGCGGATTCATTTGAAAAATATAACTATTGTTTTACGCCGATGAAAGGTTTGTATTCCGCTTGAGCAGTACTGTTGGACACTTATCATAAATATGAAAATGGAAGCGCAGCTTCGCAACTTGCCACATGCCTCATCGTGCACTCTACACACAGAATACACAAAACATATCAGGAAGACATCCGAGTTGTGCCACAACGAAGAGGACATACACTCACCGACCAAAGTTTGACTGCTGCATTTTTTGAACTTAAAAATGTTTTCAATGCATAGTTTCCATATCTGCTTCAGGGGTCTGATCCGGTCAGTTGCAACATATCCATTGCATACATAAAATATGTGCATTTAGTTAAGGCTTAATTAGAGGAGAGACAATTTGTTAGTCTAAGCTAAATAGTCTTACGAGATCAGAGTGATCAGTATCATGTGCTATATATTGGAGCACTTCAAATCTAGGGAGAAACTCTATTGCAGCTTTCATTGGAGTACTCACCTTGAGGGTGTAGAGTGCCCATAGAACTGTGAGCAGCCTGGCAAACTTGGCACAACTCGCGTTGTTGGTGGTCGCAGATAAACGCATAAATGACGAGCTGAAATCTTTTTGCTGGGGCATCTTCTTGAACGCATCCCGCCCCAAAACATGCCAGGCACCCACCGATGTTAAAAAGCATTTTTTTGCTAAGCCTTTCAGAAAAAACGTCGCTTACCGCGGCACAGGACAGCCAACAGCCAACAGCAGCTGCAGCAGCAGCAGGAGCAGGCGAGACAGCGGTAAGGTTTAGGAGAAGAAAGGAGGGAGAAAAGAAAGGAGGTGGGACAGGAACAGGGACTGGTTCGCAGGTTCGTGCTGCGGGGTATGAGCCATGTGTAAAAATTATAAGAATTTCGCTCTCAAGTTCTGTACTTGCTGTGTGGTTTTGCTTTATATTTTTTGTAGCATTTGGAAAATATGCAAGATTTTTGTTGTTGTTGTTGTTGTTTTTTTTTTTCGTGTTTTCTTAATTTTTTGTGTGTGTTTTGTGTTTTTCTTGTGACTTATTTTTCTTTTGCAGCTGCTGTATTTATTTTATTAAGAATGTGTAAATTTCTACTTTATGCAAAAGCTGCGGCCGCGACTTCTTAGCATTTTTCCCCTTTCAGCAAAACAAAAAAAAAATCAAAAAGGATGCAAAGAGCCAAAAAAAAAAAAACTCTGTTTGCTTGTTTTTTTATTTTTGAGGCAGCAATGCGTTTGATGCTGTGTCTTCTGAGGCAAAGGCATTCCTTAAAGCTTGCTTAAAGCTGCCTATGACAATTTCTTATTAACTATACCAACACACACACACACACACGCATACACACACACACATATGTTGTCACTGTCCCTGTCCAGAGACGAGCACAGAGCTTGAGCCATTAATCGCATTGGTGTTTATTTAGCTTGTAATTACATTCATTTATTTACTTATTGACTGTGTCGACGGACCAGACTCCCCAAATAACTAACAATATTCAAGACATGGCTACCCCATGACCCCCGTATCCCCCACCGAAATTCTGACCTAGAGTACGCCACACAGCCAGCGAGAGGGGCAGCAGGCAAGAGGCAAGAGGCAAGCGGCCAACCCCCATTAAAAGCCAATATCTTTGCGCTGCTAGAGCAGCCGCAGCGAAATAAGAAAAAATGTCTTTGAATGACTGACAATCAATTTGGCTTGACTGCTTACCGTCGGGCTGGATGGCAATTGGTGGGGGAGGGGGTGGTGGTGTGTGGGGTGGCTGGTCTCGTGTCGCCTTAACGAACGTTGAAAATTACTTTGACATAAGTTAATTAATCTTTGGTGCGCAAAGTTCGTGTTTGAAATATTGCATAGATCCACAAAAGCAAAACAAAAATGTTTTGCGAACCGCAAGGATGCCAGCCGCCAGGAAGTGAGCACCACTTCCTTCAAAATCCTCCCTCCACCCCTTCCCCACCTGACCAGGCTAGAAGAAGTGACTGACTGTCTGAGCTGAGCTGAGCGTCTGACTGAGTGTCTGTCCAGCTGTCTGCATGAATGAAATATTTGTCAATGAGTATTGCTAATTTACAAGTTTGATTTGTGCGCTCGCCATTTCCAGCTCCACTTCCTGGCCAGAGGACAGCGGACAGCGGACAGCGGACAGAGGACGAAGGATAGAAAACAGGTCGCCCACGACTTAAGCCCAGGCGGTCCTTGAGAAATTGCCAAGGCATTCTTTTGGCTAGCCGTACATAAATAAAATTAAACTCACTGACGTGTTGCCCGTGTATTCGCTGTGCCTACTTTGTGATGCAAGAACTTGTCCCTAACTGACTAATATAAGCTAACTCGGTCCTAATCTAGAATATATTCTACTTGCTCAAGAATCCACTGACCATAGCCTTAAATCGGATCGCGTAACGAGAATAGCTTAAGCTGAAAAATAGACTTAAGCGCTCAATCAGAGCTCTTCTTATATATAGACAAACTATAATATTATTATTTGGCGAAACTATTGATTATGTGTGATTTTTTCATTATAATTAATACTAATACTTGCTTGTACAAATGGGGTTGAAATGCGACTGAAATCACTCAAAGCACATCAAATTGTAATCACTTCACTGGCCAAAGTAAACAATGAACACCAAGCGAATCGAGACAAGAACTTTCCAGCTGTGAGCTGCTGCTTTATAGTGCCACAATACAATGTCCAACGAAAACCCACAAAATCAATGAGCCTTGCCATATGTGCTTGACCCACAACTTGCCACTGCCAACTCCCAACTCCCAGTTCCCAGTTCCCAGTTCCAGTGCGAGCTGTCCACTTGGGTTGATAGTTCTTAGCTGAAGTGGACCACCTAGCGGGATACAAAGCGAGTTCTGGTTGAGTCCTTTGCAGTAATTTCTCATACAATTGCCACTGTCATTTGGCTGTCGCCCGAGCACCGGCCATAGACACAGAGAGGCGAGGAGACGGCTGGCAACTTGTAATGGACTTTAATCAATTAATTTGAAAACGCTTTTCATTGGCAATGTGACAAGGGAGCCAAGGGGTTAGGGTAGGCTGCCCTGATGTTGTACCGTGGACAATAGAAGGGCGTCTGGCCTGGCCTGGTGGCTGGCCACTTTCTTGCAGACCCCAAAAGATCCCAACCAGAAATACGAGACAGTGAGACAATACGGCAAACGGAAATACATGGCCGAAACCGATGCCAAAAATGTAGCTGCCGCTGCTGACTGCTGACGGGGCTGGGACAAGAAAAAGAATAAATAAACAACCCGCCTGCAGACAGTGAGTAGGTGATGGGGGAGGCACAGGCACAGGGACAGGGGCAGGGACAGGGACTGGAACAAGGAACAGGACACAACGAACGCACTTAAAACACAATGATGCTCATTGTATCTGACAGGCGAGCGGCGGGCAAAGGACGTGAAATCCAACTGGATAGCTGGAGACGATGAGAGAGGAGGGAGCTGTTGCTGATCCGTTGGAGCCACACACCTAAGATGACGACGACGACGACGACTGCGACGATGTCGCGTCTGTCTCTCTGTCTGCCTGCCTGCAGCAGTCCCAGTTCCAGTCCCAGTTTCCTCAACCGCCGGCACTTTGATTACGCATTGGCTTTGCCAGCAGGATAGACAGCGTGCTTTGCCTCCTGGTTAAGTCCTGCTCGAGCTACTGGTTTTACTCCAGCTCCCAGCTCCCAGACCCCGCTTCTGCTCCGGTTTCTGTTGTCGTCTTTCTTTTTTAGCCAGCGTTGTTTGGCACTTGCGTTTGTTGTCGTTTTGGCACTTCAGTTTGATTCCGTTTGTTGCCTCGCCTTTGCCTTTGCCTTTTTGCGCCCGCTGCCCATTCACCTGTTCGCCCATTGTCCCCTTGCTGTCCTGTTGTCCTGTCGTCCTGCTGCCCTGCTGTCTTCCTGTCCTGCTTTCGTCACGCACTTTTGGCGTCGTGGTGCCGCGACAATTAAAGCACAGACCGGGCGCTCTACTCGAGTGTGATTCCATTCCATCATTGAAAACAAATTAGTGTCGATGAAGTCAGAAAGTTCAGCTTAGCGAGTGGCCTCTGTCCATCAGAGATCAGAGTTAAGCGAGTAATTTAAGCTAAATGGACTAGGCCATAGTCAAATATGGAAAATTGGTGATATGTGTGTGTTGTTTTCTGCCTGCTTAAGATTAATACATCATTCCAATTTTTCTGCATCATAATATGTTCACCACAAAAATTCCTTTTTATCACAGTCTATCTCTCTTATCTAGGAAACAGCAATACCACAAATATCCGAACGTCCTTGACCATAAAACTAAGACCAATTGTGAATTGAACCATTGTATTCCTGCATATGATTTGAATGGATCAAGTCCGATAGGAATGAAATTAATAATAGCCCCCAGCTCCTAAACGAATCTAAAAGAACCTAATTTATAACTATAGCTTAACTGAAAATATGAGACTACTTTAACTATGAGCAATTAAGAGTCGAGTGAGCTCGACTACGAACCCTGAACCCAGTTGTTAAATCTATTCTAGTTTTGTTGGCAAATTACCCTTTAAAAAGTGTTACACCCAAATGTAAGCAGAGAGAGATATATCAAAATATATTTTCGACCATAAATTGGGTGTTTCCTATCTGATCTTGATGAAATTTGAGTAGCTGTTCAATAAAATGTGTGTTTTAATAAGAAGATTGGTGGAAGTTATTGCTATCGGAAATCGAAATTAACGATATTCGAGAAACGAAGGCAGTTATCGATCAAATAAAGCAGACTTGATCTGCGCCGGGTATGAGGGAACCTATATTTCAAATTTGCGTTCATACAGATGGATGGGCGGACAGACGACGTGCATTGCTATATCGCCTTAGCTGTTGATCCTGATCAAGAATATATATATACTTTATGAGGTCGGAGATGCTTCCTTCTGCCTGCTACATACATCACCCATTCTAAGTTATTTTTAATGGTTTCGCGATATAAAAAGAGAAGAGCACTCAATTATTCTCAGCCTTGACTCGCACTCAAAAGATCATCCAAAGATGGTGCGGGGAATGTGAAGATATTTGGTAGATATATGTTATTTCCGTTTCCGTTTTACAGTGACTGAAGCGCTACACGCTGAAAGCTGAATGCTGAACGATGAACGGTGAACAGAAATGTCAACCAATTTCAAGTCACAATGACAACGACGGCGTTGGACTCTGCAAATGGCGAGAAATCAACGTCAGCTCAGCTCAGCAGCAAGTAGAAAATAAGTGCAAATGTTCGTGTCGACGTTGCACGACTCGAAAGTATACCCTGTAAAGAGAATTTAAGTTCAATGAGTTTGTTGAAAAATATTAACCCCCTTCTTAATTGCACTAGGCCAATATGACAATTATTAGAAGATCAGAGCCGTTTGTTGCTGTTGCCTTCGAGGATGTGATGCTTTTTATTTTTTGTGGCATATTGACAACCTTCTGGGTTGTTGCCATCGTCGTAGGGTATCTAAAATACAATGAAACCCAACGAAACGCAGCTGGAAAAAGAATTAAATCAAGAACTCATTAAGGCGCCGGATGCAATCACACTTTGCGCTATTCAGCGCGTCGCCCCCCCCCCCCCCCCCCCTCTCTCTCTCTTTCTCACTCTCTTTCTCTCTCTCTTTCTCTGTGAACATTTCTCTCTGTTTCTCCAATGCTCATGTCCCGCTTGACCTCTCTCCGTTTCTGTTTCTCATACGATAGCGCGAGGCTCTATAAAAATGACGCCAACACACAGTGGGAAATGTTGCCGCTGCAGTTGGTGTCAGCGTCTCTGTCGCCGTCGCCGTCGCTGTCGCTGTCACCGTCGCTGTCGCCGTTTGCCGCAAAAGTGCGCACAATTATTCATTAACTTTGCACCGGAAAAGCAGAGAAATTAAAAACTGCCAACGCCAGGATAAATAGGGACAAAGTGCAGAAATTAAAAATATGAGAAATAGTACAGAGAGCACAAAAAAACAAAAAACAAAAAAAAAAATTGTAATGAAAAAACGAAAAAATAACAACAATAGGGAAAAAACGCAGAAAATGAATGTATGCAGAGACTGAAACAGAGTTGAGAGCTAAGCGCTGAGAGTAGCCATGGCAAATGCTTAAATAACTGCGCCCGCATTGCCCCACACAGTGTGGGTGGTACAATGGTGCAGAGAGAGAGAGAGAGACGGTAAGAGAGAGAGAGAGAGAGAGAGAGTGAGAGAGAGAGAGAGAGGTCGCAGGCTCACAACTAATAAAACAAAAGTCAAAAGTCCTTAAGCGCAATGAAGAAGCTAAAAATGCAACGCTGCAACAGCAGCAGCGACAGCTTAAACTACAAAAAGAGCGCTACGCTAAGTAAAAGGGGCTGCTTTGTGGAAGGGGTTAGGCTTGGGTTAGGGTTTGGCATGGGTTGACGTTGGCGGAAAAAGGGTTAAGGCTGATGATGAGCTGATGCTGATGCTGATGCTGACGCTGTCGACCCGCAGTCGGCGTAATGAGCGCGCCCGCCGCTGCGGGCAACCATAAGAATCTCATAGAATCCCCAAGCCCCAACTTGCCCCTCACCCGCACTCCAGCCGAATGGCATTTGACTGCCCGGCAAGCATTTGGCGCAGTGCACCCATCGCCTGACGCCTGAAAGCATGCAGCACTTATTGTTTTATTCGCCAACGTTGGAGACGCTGGTGACGATGGCAGCATATCCGCTCCACGTCACTTGTGATAATTGCGTGCAGCCGGTGGCTGGGCACCAGCAACACCAGCAACACCCGCACCACACTTGCCCCTTTTGGCGCAAAATTCTAAGAAACGCAATGCAAAATCTGGCAACGCGAAGCCAAGTGACACATGCAAAAAGGCACAACCCGAAGCCCTTAGACGGCCGCCTCAACCAACTGTGAAGCCTTTGTGCATATCGCGCACCGGATCAGCGCCAGCGACAACTACAAAAAGCGCCCACCAAACGATGCCAAACAACAAAAAGGCCAAAAGGCACAAAAAAAAAACAAAAAGGAGGCAAAAGGGGGCAGAAAAAAATGTATTTGCAACCGAGCAATGCGAAATAAAAATTCATAATTACGTTTACGCCGGTAATTAAAAATTATTGTAATACAAGCAATGGGCAGTTGGATACGCCCCCACACAGCCGCCTACACCCATAATGGCCCAAAAGTCGACTCATGTGGCCTGCACAATCGGGGGATGGATGCGGGTGGCGGCTTCAAGTCTGTGGCAGTTGCCACAGCGGTCGGCTGCACAAATCACGGAAGCTGCTACAGAAAAAGTTAAGCGCCAAAAAGGATGTGAGGACACAAGGATACGAGGATGCGTCTGGCAGACGACAGCGGCCGTAATTACATGATAAAAACTATTTAAGTGGTTGCTTGATGCGCGGGAGTGGGTGTGGGGGAAGCGCAACTGTAGGCGGCAGCGGAAGCGGCAGCGAACGCAAAGCGAAGCGAGGCGAGGCGTTGCACTTACTCATATTGTAATCTTCAGAGAGAGAGAGAGAGAGCGCGAGAGAGAGAGAGAGAAAGATAGAGTGGGAGAATGTACACAAAACATAAATGATTCTATATTTGAATATAACCAAGACACTTATGGTATATAATGGCAAAGAGTTCATTTCTGGAAGTCTCAGAGTCTTTATGGGGCCACTAAACGGGGGAGTGGAAAATAAGGTAATAGAAAATTGAGTAAGCTTAAGACTGAAGCAGATCTTCAAGCGCGTAAACTATTGGCAATATTTGATAACTTGTTTATTTACGTACCAACCCAAGTAAAATCGTCGAGCGAAGATGCCTAACTAATAATATTGTTTACGTCAAATCAATCAAAATTATATTTTATTGATAGGGGAATCACAATACGGATTTCTCTCAGCATAAGCTGAGTACGCCCTTTGATATATAATCGATAGACGGCAGCAGATTTTACGATTGTGACTCATTTAGTTGTGGATTACATTTATTGAAGAAGTGAACTCACTTTCCTGTAAAATCCAGAATATAACTTGACATATAGTAAAAACAAATCGACTTCACTCATCAGCGATATTTTCCTTTGCAGGCGTCTGCTGCATGAACATCGATGCACATTTTTAAGCAATTTAATTTGAAGCTGATGCTGTCTGCCCCGCTCCCCACTCCCCACTCTTCAGCTGGCAGTCCCCTTTTCTACTTCTTCTTGGCAATTGTAGTGCACCTTTCTCGAGTACATTTTGCGCTTTTATCAATACAATTAAAATGTGTAATCAAAATAATTAAATCATATTCCATTGATGGCACAAGCGATTGCACAAATGCGATGACGATCAAACCATCAAAGTGAAAATTCAAAGGCCACGCCACACCAATCCGTCCCTGTACCGCAGCTCCCCCCCCCCCCTCCCAGACAACACCACCTCCCCACCACATCCCCTTGCCGTGCGTCACCTACCCTCGACAGCATCAACGGGCACTTAAATTACGCACACATCGTTAAACGCGCGTTTGCAAATTGAACAATATTTGAAAAATTACACAAAAAATTGAAGCGCCAGGCCCACCTACCACCCACCACCTACCACCACCCATCACATTACCGCATCCACATCCACAGAACACATCCACATCCACAGGCCACATCCACCACATATAGAGAGTGCGCAAAAAATTTGCGAAATTTTTTATTAATGTTGCGGCATACACAACGCCGCTGGGCAAAAGACGCGGAGCTCGTTAGCAACTTAAGTTGAGCTGTTGACGACGACGTCGACTTCGACGTCAAACAAAAGGGAAACGTCAATGCGCCGTCGAATTGGCAACATATTTGCTAACAGCACGATTCGCGAATGCCACCCGCTGCCCCGACGCCACACAACTGCCACCACCCAGAGCTGCCACACAGGCGCCAGCCCGCGGCATATGCGCGCCGAATAACAAAAACAAAAAAGCAAAAAAAAAAGTAAACGACACCAAGACGACAGCGGCATGTATAGCTTCCTTGCCCCATACCAATCTCAGGCTCAATCCCTCCCCTTCCCCCTCCGCCATGCCGCTTGTTTGATTACCACGCGCGGTTACACGCAAAACAACGCAATTTTCGGCATGCATGCCGCCAGTCGAAGCACCACACCACAACAAGCCAACGAAACCACCTACCCACCCACACCCAGGAGCCAGCCAGGCTATCAGGCTATCAGAGTGGTGGTTGCATGGGGGTCATGGGGGCGGGGCTGTCGGGCGAGTGCTGTTCAATACGGGGGTCACGCTAGAGCTGCAAGAAAAATCGCACAAAATCCCACTTGACAGGCGTAGTTAGCGGGCATCAGCATCAAATGCAAATATCAGTCATGTTGCCAACTCGCGAGGGTCGCTTACAAAGTTCACCAACATATTCCATATTTCGTTGTGCAGCTATAAATTGAACTTTCATAAAACTGACTATTCATTATTAAATAATAAGCTTAAGCTTGTATCACTGACCAACAAATTGATGAATGAATATCAAATTCCCACAGATATATTTATAAAAAAAAACTTGAAATAATGTTAAGAAAAAAATAAAAAATATTTATTTATGGTCAACAATTATTAATTTTTACTAATAAAATCGTTTTTCTCGCTTGGCAAATCTACTCTCAAAAATTCCAGTCTTATTCCTGTCGAAAACTTTACATGCGCCCCTCTTGTGGGCCTCAACATCTTTTGATATATTGAACAGTCGCGACTGCCGGGCCGTCGCGTCGACTGCGGTTAATGGCTTATTTAAAATTGTGGCGCGGAGCATTTTGAGAAATTGGCAAAACTGGCGGCTGGAAATTGATACGTGGCAATCAGTGCGACAATCCCCGGGCAAAGATGCAGGCTTTAAATCATAATCAGTAAAATGGAAAAAATATAAATAATGAAAATTACAACGGAGCTGAGGCTGAAGCTGAAGCACTGCTAAAATTGAAAATAGAGCGCGGAGGGTTGGCAAAAAAAAAAGAAAAAAAATTTGCATAACTTTGGGTGGTTCGAGTGATTTTGATGTGGGTGGATGGGGGATGTGGGTTGGGGCAATGTTGTGAATCAACAGGATGATTACGCCGAGCGACAAAGAGATTGAGTGAGATGGCACAAAAAACCAAAATGAAATTAATCTAATAAGGCAACATTGTCGTCGTCCTGTTGTCGTCCTTGCTGTGCTTGCGTCGTGCCTTGAACTTTGTTAGCTGCTTACAGCGATTGTTGTTTGTTGTTGTTGTTGTTGTTGGGCCCAAGTCAATTTTACAAACCATTGATGCAGAAGATCAAACTTCCGCAAATGTTGTTAATGAAATATTAATGCGAAAAGGATATGCAATTGACAATTGTCTCCCAGTGCTGGCTGCCATCTGGCTTGGTTGGGCTTACAATACAAAGCCGCTCATTTGCATAGGGCCGAGGCCAAGGAATCAGAAATGGCCTCGGCCACTAGAGAGAATCGCTCTAAATTAAATTACAATTTCAACTTTACAGATAATGCTATAAACAAAAAAAAAAAAATAAAACAAAAAAAAAACGAAAACGAAAAAAACAAAAATGACAACTTCGAAAAGGAAAAATATAATCGCAGCCATTAATCATGACTTTCTTTCTCTCTCTTTCGCTCTCTCTCTCTCTCTCCCTCTCTGGCTGGGCTGCAGCTTCAATTGACATATTCCATTTGCCAGTTTCCAGCGTCTTATGCAAATTTTTCAGCCTCCTTCCCCCTCACACAACGCCCCGTATTGGCTGCAGTTAAAAGCACTGATAAATCATATCCAAAGCGCCCCGCACAGATTTCTTGTGGCGCGCAAAAATAGCGAGCAGCAGCTAACTAGCACCACCAAACCACAAAAACACCACCTACCACTGGGCATTGTGCAAAACAAAAGGGTCCAGTTTTGAATTTGAATTTGAATTTGAATTGATTCGAAAAACGAAATTCCAACTCAGGAAAAGTATATTGAAAATGCAAATGCGAGACGAAAAGCCCTGCCTCGAAAATAGATAGAAAATATCTGTGGAGGTTCGATTCCTATCTATCTAAAACTATTAGTAAATAATTACTTATTTTCAAAACTCTTTATTATTCTAGGGATTGTATTATTATAGCAATATTATTTTTAAATAAATATATCATATTTAAAATTAATAACAGAATATATTCTACTTTTCAGCCTCTCCTCAAACCTTAACCATTCTGGAATTTGGTATTTCGAACCATTTTACGAGTGAACAATATGCAAATAAGTTTGTTGCGAATCAATTTCAATTCGTTGGGAGCTCAGTGAGGAAATAGCACCATCATTATTTAAGTTACTTTAAATGGATATAAAGGCTGATTACAGAGTATCTCCTAGTTGAGTAGAGTTCTTTAGTTTCAATATTGTGCCCAGTCCGAAATCTACATTAATATATTACAAATTTATAATTAATTTGTATATCACTCAAATTTGAATATGCTTAATTGACTCAATATATGCATATATAGTATATATAACCACATCAGCGACCACTGATCCCACTACGCTTGGCTTTAACTGCACGTGGTCGATAAGGAAGCAGTCGGTGTGGGCTCTGGTTGACTTAAAGTGTGTGCAGGCAGATGGGAAGGATCGAAGGTCGATTGCAAGTGTCCTTTGCCATCTTGCTATGTTAAGTAAACTGTCAATATTTGATGTATGTTAACACCCAGTGCCTACATACAGAGACAGAGACAGACACAGAGGCAGAGAGGGAGTGACCTGAGTGCCCATGCCTGACGTGTCAACAAACATTTTCGTTGATGACGTCGCCCTCGTCGTCAGTGTCGATGTCGATGTCGATGTTGATGTTGATGTCGATGTTGAAGTCGTCTGGAGTGCCGACGCCTGTTAGCTGCCTTGTTAAACCGATTTGGCATATTTGAGCTTGTGTTTTTAGCCATATGCACCATTTGGCAGCCAAATGCCAAAAGGCAGCCACAAACACGCGCGCATCAAACTGCTGCCAACAAGGATACAAGTTGGTAATCGCAGCCGTTGGTAATCCAGTCGAGGGGACGAGGCGAGGCGCGAGGCGGCTCCAGATAGGCAGGCAGACATGTCGTCTGGCGCTTGGCAACGTTTAACTGTTATTCAATATGTCAAAATCGTGTCGATAACATTCCAAAGCCAAAGGAGTTGAGTGGATGCCAATGCAGGACTGAAGGATTGCCTGCCGAATGCCGACTGTTGGCAAACCAGGCAACCATTTGCGGTTGCACCTTCCAGGCATTCCTGGCTGAATAGCCAGCTGCAACAACAAACACAAACACAAACAGATAGGGCGAGAGTGAGTGGATGAGTGGGGAGTGGCGGGAGTCGGGTAGTCGGGCGGTTGCAAGTGTGTTTGCAAATTGTGTTGTGGCAATGTGCGCTAAAGCCACTGGCAAACATTGTTGTGTGTCACGTCTGTGCCGCAAACTTAATTAATCAATTTCAAATCAATTACCACAAATTTGTTACCAATATGCAACGACATGAATCAGAGAGCCCAGACATCGACTCCCAGCCAGACTAGCCCCTAAGATAAGACTCTGGGTTCCGGCGTCACATAAACAAATCTTAGCTGTCAAAAGTGCTCAAATCCATTGTGCTAATCTTGACGGTGGGGCCGAGCCTGTTTTGCTGGAGGTGAGGGTCTGCAACGCAACAGCTCTAACGGCATTCCATAAATCACTAAACACTTGAATGACGCTGCCAATGCAACTTGCAACACATTGCACACTCCCAAGTGGGTGGCGGTGGGAGTGAGACTGAGACTGCGACTGCGATTGCGATTGCGACTGAGTCTGGGGCTTAACATGCAAACGACACATAAGCACACAAACACACACACGCACACACACACAAACAATGTGTGAGTCACACCCATGCGGAAGCAGGCAGCGGCCGGATGCAATGCCAAAGGATGCAGTTGCCGTTTGTCGTTGCGACGCAGGCTCGCCTTCGCCTGGCCTGGCTCTGGCTCTGGCTCATAATTCAAAATTGAAATTGCAACAATCAATTGCAACAACATGCAACAAATCGTTTGTTGCCTGGTAGCCTAATCACTGCACGTTAGTTCAACAGCCAGAGGAAGCCAGCAAAAGGATGCGAGTGTGAAACTAAATGTGATTGTGAATGCCTTCTCTATTTCAATATGTGCATATATACATAAATATATACATACACATATGTAAAACATATATGTATATATATATATATAATGAATGAGGGTTGACATATAAGTCTCAGTCGAAGCTGTGCGAGGGCAACTTGCATCAATTGCTCAGCTAATTTAAGATCATTTCTCAGAGAGGCACTTAGCAGTTAATCATGCTACATGCTACCTACACAATGTGACCGATTGATTGATTGATTGATTGATTGATTGATTGGTTGCCCATTATGTGAAACACACACAAAAGCTTGAATTTTATTTACTTTATTGTTGTTGCTAGACGAAATATATATTAATATATGTTTTTCTTACTTTTAATTTGATATTTGCTCATTCAATTTTTCAAGTTTTCAAAGTATTTGAAATTATTAATTATTGTGTTAGCTCGAAGAAAATTGCTGTTGATTAATTAATTGGTACACTTTAGCGAAAATAAGTGCTTCAAACGTTAGCATACCTTACTGATAATTGGCCAAGTAAACGAGCAGTCAACAGATATGTTTTTTTTTTATTATTATTTCATATTTCTATTTATTTTTTAGTTATTTTTTTTTTGTAATTTCAAAACACCTCTTCAGTCAAGTCAATCACTTTTGTCTATAAGTGGATAATACTTTCTTCTCTATATATTTTTTTAAGCATTTGCATACATATAATTTCACCTGATAGACAAATGTGAAGAATTGAAAAGAGAAAAGCATTCAATGCGAATGGACTTGTGAGGAGCTGAAGTGTGAATGTAATTGTCAAAATCTAGATACAGGTATTCTAATTGAGCTGGTGCCCTGTAGTTAGTTCACTTTTTACATCGACTGAGCAAAAATGTGTTATAATTTAATGTCTAGGCAAAATTGTACCTGTGCTACTTCAACTGAGGACTTGTCCGTTGCGATTTACATGACAAAGTTAATATTGTGATTGCCAGAGGAAGAGACAGACTGCCCGTCTGCGTGTGTGTGTATGTGGGTGTGTGGGTATGTGTGTCTGTGTGTGTTGTGGCTGGGTCATTTTAGCTTTGGGTGCAATTAGTGCAGTTCACGACTTGCCTACTGCCTGCCTGCCTGCCTGCTAATCTGTGATTTTCCAAATTGTTTCACAAGTGTCATAAATCAATGAAATATCAATAAGTCGTTGTTGTTGTTGGGGTTAGTGTTGCTGTTGCTGTTGCTGTTGCAGTGTTGCTGTTGGAATATGCAAATTTCGCAAAAGGATATGCCCATGCATAAATGGCATTTGGATGCAGGACCAGTCGCAGCACCAGCAGCCTGGACTCGACAGACGACAGCAGGCAAGCGACAGAAGACGGCGACAGGCGGAAGGAATTCGAAAGGCAGTTGGAGACACGAGACAAACATATTTCATGCAGTCTCAATTGGAATTCTAAATCAATCAGATTGAGACGATGACTGGGTAGCAATTCACCCGTCCGTCCCTCTGTCCAATTGTCTGCTGGTCAAAGCCACCCAACAAACCGACCAAGAACAGCAACAGCAACAGCAACAATAACAACAGCAACCTCTTGACCCCATCTGTCTGTGCATTAAGTAAGACACAAATCATAATCGTATGCGTGTGCAACGAGAACGAGGCTAACTGGCAACTGGCAGGACGAGAGCAAGGACGAAGACGAGTCAGAGTCACTGTTGGCGTGTTAGGATATGCAAAATTTCAAATATGAATTGAACTGATATATTAATGGCCACTTGGGCTACCTAACAGGCAATGTACAGCACGGTGGCAGTGGCAGTGGCTGAGGTAGCCGGGTGGAGGCGAAGCTACGGCCAGTCAGCAAAAGTAACTGCAGCGTCCGGCGCACGAGAGAGGGCCCAGGAGCCAGGACTCAGGATGCAGCACTTGCGCTCAGTCTCAGCCTCAGAGTCAGAGTTGAAATCAGAATCAGAGTCGGAGTCGGAGTCGGCGTTGGCATTTATAAATCAAAATGTTAGGCCAACAAACCTTGGCAGGCCGAAAGGACATGCCTACTGCAATGTAATATCGATGTGTGTGTGTGTGTATGTGTGAGTGTGCGTAATTGCCAGGAGCTATAGCTGTAACTGTAGGCAGCAGCACATCCGTACGCCATGGCTGCAAAACGTTGCAGCAACCTATCTCTTGGCCTGGCCATATAAATAATGACAAGCACGACGACAAATAATAATGCACACACACACACACACACACACATAATGATAGAGAGAGAAAGAGACACACAGGATATGTAGCACAATAGGCCTGAAGGAAAAAAGAGCTGCTTGAGAGCGAGATGGCACCATGTATGGCTGTGTGCGTGTGTGTGTGTGTGTGAGTCTGCTTGTGCATAATATGAAAATTTATGTGCGGAAAGGATTGAAAATAAATTTATGAATTATATTGGTTAGAAAATTGCATCTACTCAAGGATATCCTTAATGTTTATAGGATATGCATGCGTTTTACTGCCGGTGTTCGCCATTGTCTTCTTGAATTGTAGATGGAGACTGCATCTGTATCTATATCTATATCTATATCTATAGCTGTATCTCTATCTGTATCTGTATCAGTGTCTGTTTCTGTTGCATGCAACAATGTCCGTCGCTGAATTTATTGTTTGTTTGATTTGCATTGTGCCGTGGCGACAGTTGACAGCAACGCACTGCAGGATTCTCGCAACGGCCAGCAGCACCATTTAAGTAGCTTTTTTTTTGCTGCCATCTTATCAGCGATAAAAGCCACAATTTGCCCTCTCTTCGTGCTGTGCAACAACAACCACAACGTGAAACGATGCTTTCCAACACAACAAATAAAAATCAAGGAATCTGAGTGACTGTCGTCGACCTGTCCTCGCTTATCATAAAAATCCAATAAATGTTGCTGCTACCACTATATTACACTACACACACATCCACACACGCTCACACGCACGCACACACACACACACACACACACCCTCAGAGAGACACATTTTTGAAATAAGGACTGCAGCTTTCGCCTTTTACGATTCGGTTTTGGCTCAGTCTCCATCATCGTCATCTTTGGATGTAGTTTATGTGTTTTCTTTTCCGATGTGTTTGTGAGTCTGTCATTCCCTCTTAAATCTATCAAAGTTCCGCTCCAGGACTGTTGTGGAAAACCATGCACTCGAAACAATTTCAAATGTATTAACACAATTTAAGAAATATTTATTATTCTTTATTAAAACTTGTACAATTTAAGCAATGCTGTTAGTTATTTTCATCAGCAAAATTGAACAGAAGCTGACGATTAAGTCTTATTAGTTAATTAATAGATTACTTCTTCAAGACTAAGCATACACATAAAAAAATACATTCTATAAGTTGCTCTGCCACATTTATATTTTGGAAAACTCGATCGAATCCTTTCCGCTTTCTCTTTGGATATATTATTATTTGTTGAATGTTTTTGAAATAAAAAGCATATCAATAGGGAATAGAAACAAATCTCGTTCGCTAATTTTCCTCAGTGCATGGCACACCTTCCTGTTAGCGAACACATACTATGACGAAATGGCAATAAAAGTTGCTCGGCACGTTTATGTTTATTCCCCCCTCCAAACGGTAGACATCATCATCAGGAGTCGCAGTAGATCAAATAGCTGACAAGGACGCCCAATTCTGGTGGCTTAAGCCACTGGCTTAAAACGAACCACTGCCAAAAAGCTGCGGAGCAGTGGATTCATTTCATTAGTTTATCATTGACATACATATATGCATCAATATTGATAAGCACGCATTGCTGTCAATTCTGTGGTAGCTTAAATTACATGGAGAAGACAGATTTATGATTAAAACCCAAATTGCGAATCCGCTCTTAACAATTTTTCATTCTATAATGAATCTTTGATTAAAAATCTCTTACTATAATTATTTAGATGCCGATGATTCGTGAAGTGATTTAAAATAATTCATTCATTACATTTGATCAACTTCATTGTAATAAGTGGAGCACTTAGCGGCATTAACCCTGCACTAAACCCACACCGAGGGCATGAATGAGAGCAAAAACAAAACGATGGCCTCACTGCACATGATAATTGTGTTTTGGAGCGTGCACAATCTAAGTCAAATTAATTTTAATTTGAAAGTAGTGAATTAGTTTTAAATAATATACCAACTACATTCAAACCACTCAATTAGGTTTTGATGCGCCACTTTAATTGTCACCATAATAATTGCCGCATCTGATGAACTTACAACATTCAGCGTTGGGTGCCGAACTGCTATATAAGCCGCAGCCTCGACCCACATTTTAAGCACTTACACAGCGAATAGTATCAGAATGCGTCTATACCTGTTACTCGGCCTGACCCTCGCCATCCTGCTGGTAAGTCGAACCCAATTCACCTAATTGAACACTTCGCTAATAGGAGCATTAATCCTTCACAGCAACTGGCAGCAGCTCGAATGACGCCTATCCAGGATGCCCAGCATCATCGCTCAACCACAGTGGCCAGTCTAAGGGCCGCTGCTGGAGCTCCGTCCGGACAGCCGCCACGTAATGGACCACCACCACCGCCACGCACCACCCCTGCCTCCGGCTGACAACTGAGCAGGCTGTGAGTTTGGAGCCTAGACACTGGACATTGGATTATACCTGGACCTCGTATCTATGAAACCTATTTAAACACTGTATGTAGCACACGAATAGAGCACCACAATAAAGCAAAAGTAGTGGCAAAGCATTGATAACTTCCTGCTCCTGTCTAAATTATGATCAAACATATAGTGATAGAATTCTAATCTATATCCAGCCGTTGTGTCATTTACACCTTGCTCAACAACCTAAGCCCATAAAATATGACTAAAAATGGTATAATGGTTATGTGAAAAGGTATGTAACAGTCTTATATATGTATATATATTATATATATATATAAGCTAACAAAAATTATTACCAAAACCACCAATACACCCAAACTCAATAACTCACAACATTCGGATCTTGCGCCGCGCCGCAGCCAGCGATCACAGCCAAATGCACGCGTGCTGTCGTCGGCATATTCTACAAGTGGTCCATCGAGGGACCCAAATGGACAACAGACACCACCACTTGACTCCGTCAGCGCATTCCACTAGAGAGCCAGAGTGAGACCCAAATGGGCCACCCGACACCTCCACCAATGGGACGACAGCGACAAAGCGACAGCGACGCAGCTACAACGCCAAGACGCAAGCAGAACGCAGGGAAATAATGTTTCTTTTTAATAAACCATATTGTAATAAATTCAGTCCTAATAAAGCACTAATCGGATACGGTTGTATTTTTTTATCAAAAAACCAAAAAGACCGTTTAATTTATATATATATATGCATATTCTTGATAAGCATCAACAGCCGAGTCGATATAGTGCCGAGTCAGTTTGTCTGTCTATCTGCACAAAATAATCTCTGAGGCAGTAATAGCTTGACTCTTTAACTTATAAATGTATCTTTTCAACTCAAATAGATTTCCGATCTTTAAGGTATTGATATTGATACATACAACTACCTCACATTCTTGAACATTTCTTGGACATTATATCTGAAACACCTACGTTATGTGCACTGATTTTTATAGGGAAATATTACAATAAGACAATATGTATAACAGTTGGGTTCAGGGTATCTCATAGTCGAATTTACTTCACTACTACTTTCTTACTTGTAAAATATCCTTCTTTTTATACTTTGATACCGAAGGTATCATAGTTTATTGGTTTATTAAGATTACTAGAAAACTTTTCCAACATTTTTTTGGACACTTTACCGACTTATTGGAATCAGAGTATTTAGCAGTCGGCTGCAACGTTCTCTCTTGTTCCTATCTTAATTTCATTAGCTGTTCAATTGTTTTATTGATTCGTACTTCTTCAACTTCACATTTTCACTCTTAAAGGGCATTGAAAAGAAGTTCGTTCACACAGAAAGACAACTCTCGTTCAATGATTTTGTGGATAAGTCATGTAAACAGGGGAATTTTCTTCGATTTCCATTTACTGATAGCCTTACTATAATAATATAAGGTGGGCACATTTATATCAAATGAAAAGTGAATCACATTTTCATTTATTCGTATTTACTTTTTATTCACGCGAGTCATTTTTCACTCTGTTGCTCTCGAATAAAAAATATCCATTGAAATGCTTTTGTTGCTCTTCTGACTGTGAATTAACCCCTAACACTGTAGCAATTGCGACAAGAGTGTGTCAGAGATGAGATGACAACCTTAAGCCATTTTATGGCCACACAAAAGAATTTCATAGTTGGAGGCTCCCAAAATGATTTCACAATTAGAACAGTCACAATAATGGATATTAATCTGATCGGTCCGGGGGTTGTCAGCCTATGAGGGTGGCCAGTAATTTAACACCCATCAGAATAGTGAAAGCACGCCTTACAACTGGATCGAACAAACAACAGAGGTTTATCTCGGGAACATAACCTAGTTTATATCATATCAGAAAAGCCGAACGAAAAACAAAAAGACTTTTTTTAACGTTTCTAAATATTATTATAACTTATCAGTGTAGCTGTTAATTTTTGTTCTGGTACTTCCCGTGAGTAATTCCGTCATTCAATGAGAATATGAATGGAGAGGAATTGGTAAACAAACCTTGGACAATGCATACACAAAAGCATTTCGCCATAAATAATCAGATTTATGACTTATCTATGGATCCAAATATCACGTGAATGGAACCAAACTCAACTGCTGCTGCGATTAAAAAAAACATTGCAATAATAGAAAATACGAATGCAATTTAAATTTACAATTACAGTCAGTTTCCACGCCGAAGACAACTATAAAAGCGACGACAGCAACTATTTATTCAGTTATTTTTGGCTGACAGGTTGAGTGGTTCAGTGGTTAGGTGGATCAGCTACCATTTCTGATGTACAGCATAATGCAATTGTTTGGCCTGCTACTTTGTTGTCTGTTTCTGATGGCCGGCTTGGGCAAGTTGCATGCCACACCAATTGGTGAACATGCCGAGCATGCTGGCTGCGTTCGTGTGACGATCATCAAGCAGCCACTGGCCACAGCCCCACCAACAACCGCAACAACACTGGCTCCAACCACTGTGGCGGCTGGCTGAATGGCAGAGTTAAAAGATTCAAAAGTATTTTTGTTATTCAAATGTGAAATAAAGGAGTGCGCTTTGAGGTGCTTCAAAAAAAAACTTTAAGGCGAATGCGAATAATATGTAAGCTACACTCAGAAAAAATATAGAGTTAACTAAAACGAAAGGTGACTTTTTTTTTTTTGTGTATATCTAGTTTCAAAGGCAATAAAAATTTAGCCTGAGCAATACTTGTAGGACTGATTATGTCCTGCTTATTATGAATATTATGAGTATGGGAATTACAAAGTAATATTCGACTCAACGACTTCTCATTGACGATAAGTGTGAACTAAATTAAGAGTTGTGCATCTCTTGAAGTCAAGTACAATTATCAGTTATCATCTAACTTGTACTTAAGCGCGAGTAAACCGTTTTCATTATATATTTTCCTTAATTGTTGTATCTTTTTATGCAATTTCTTTTATTATGCTCTGCGCGTGTCTTCATACTTTCAGTCCAACTGTTGCCCAGACTTGCTGGCCATCAAAAGCAATGAAAGCAATATCAATTCGATGATATTGCAAGTTATAGCTCGTTAGATCGGTGCATCAGATGAAAAGCAACAATGGGAGGAATACATTTCTAATGGTCATTCCTCATGCCAATTATTGCAACTACTTCGGTTAAAAGAAAAATAGCATTGTATATTTTTAAGCATGCGCTTAAAATGCAATTTGGATCCGAGTCGCATTCAGAGTCGCTGCTGCTACACCCAGTTGCCTGTGCCTCTCCCTGCTGCTCAGGCTGCTGCTGCTGCTTCCCCTGGGGCAATGTAAATTTGGTAATGGCAAAGGCAAAGGCACAGGCAAAGGCGAACCGCACAATGCACAAACAAGCTGCCAAATATAATTAAATATTTTATCGCATAAAAGTGTAGGAAAAGTGCCAAAATTAAACGACAACAAGAAAATGAGCAGCCGGCATGCGTTTGCCTGACCATTTTGCATAGCCCACTGGGGCTACTGGGCGGTAGCGGAGCAACGGGGGCAGCGGGGGGGCAGTTGCTTAAGAGAATGGGGCGTGTGGCTGGTTCAGGTGGAGGCCGTTCTCCTAATATTGTTAGACCTGACATTGTTGTCGTTTCATGTAGCCTGTGTGCGTGTGCCCCTTTGTGTGTATGTGCATGTGTGCGTGTGTGTGTTGGTGTGCTTAACACATGTTCCACAAACAATACGCCCGCAGCTCAACCGACTCGTTCCCACCACTTTGCCACCCTTTCCCTCAAACTGCCCTGCCCCCCGAAAAAATGTTCATTGCCCCCAGTTGCATTTCTTTGGTCTTTAGGTTTTTCAGAT
This sequence comes from Drosophila paracracens, assembly GCA_035044025.1. Classification (NCBI taxonomy): domain Eukaryota; kingdom Metazoa; phylum Arthropoda; class Insecta; order Diptera; family Drosophilidae; genus Drosophila; species Drosophila paracracens. The sequence goes on from JAWNMN010000838.1 coordinate 575,597, forward strand.
GAAATCTTTTTTGGCCTGCAGTAGCGCCAACAACAACAACAACAACAACAATAGCAGTAGCAGTAGCAGCAACAACAAGGCCAACGTTCCATTGTTCGGACAGAGCAGAGCAGAATCTGCTTTTTTCGACAATTTCCATATGAATTTTAATTATAATTTTTCTATGTTCATTTTCATGAAAACAATCAAAAATGACTTTTGTGCCGCAGCAGCAGTAGCCTCAAACGCCGCCATCTCGACAGGCACCTTTCTTGGTAACGGGTTGGGGTCGAGCTGAGAGGGGTCGGCCTGGCGGTGTGGGGGTCTGTATGGTTTACTTGTAAGCCCGCTGCAAATTGTCACTGGCATTTATAGCCGCCAGGGCAGCTCAGTCAACAGCTGTATTTGTATGCCAGTGTTTTGTTTGAAGTTGAATTTGTTCGTTCCCCAATGCGCTACAATTGGAAAGTCGACAGCAAAGCAACGAGTGGCAAAGCAACGAAACTTGGGAAACAAAAAAAAAAACACAGAAATATTGATGTTCCATAGCGGGGCGGCAAGTTTTTAATCACAAAAATGAAACTAGATATTTCTAAATGGAAAATATTTAATTTTCGTTGTTAACTCATATAAGTAATTTTATTTAGTTAATAATATTTTTTCCATGACATGAATTTATAAAAATATGTTTCGAAATTGTAACTATATTTTAATTAAGCAAAAAAGTTTGTACAAAAGAATGAACAAAATGTTATAACTTATATAATATTATTCAAGTATTTGGTAGTAAATGATTTTACAAATTAGAAGACAGTAAGACTAGAGTACAGTTTTTCTCTCTTTTCTACTCCAAATTGATTATCAAATTTCAAATAAAAAATATGTAAAATATTTTATGGAATACATTATGATTGCGATATATGCTAATATGCTTCAATTATAGGGTCTAAGAGAGCAGGGCAAAAACATAAAAATAACACAAAGGCAAACAGCGACATAAACAAGTTAACTGAGCAGCGCTTGTAGCTGTTGTTGTTGTTGTTGTTGTTGTTATTGTTGCTGCTGCTGTCATTGGTGGCAGAGAGTGCGGCAGGCAAGTTAGCGGGGCAGCTTCCGTTTCCGTCGTGGCCGAAAACAATCTACCCATATGACAACTGTCGCTGCAACCGTCGCAGTTGCTGTCGCAGTCGCTGTCGCCGTCGCAGTCGTAGTCACAGTCGCTGTCACTGGATTTGTCCATGCATACGAGTAGTTTTGAATGCGCCGCAAGGTGGCGCACATGTGCCATGTCTGTTTTTGAGATTTGCACCTGGGCTTCCCATTTGCCGCAGGCCAGCACCCAGCACACCCAACGACCCCCTTTCCATGGTGTCCATAACGAACCGTTGTCATTATGCATTCTGATGACATTTCGCCGCTGTCTTTTGTGCGAGCTTATTTTTGTAGCGGCTAATTAAGAGACAGCCAACTAGCTATGGAAATTCTATACAGCATATTTGTGTGTGGGAGTTCTTGTTTTCCATCCCCTTTCATTTTTTAGGATTGTCACTTTGGCTGTTGGGCTGCTGGGCTGCTGGGCTGGTGAAGAGCGTTGGTTGCCTCTCAGTTCCAGCAGATGATCTTCTGTGCAACGGCTAAGTTGACTTTACGCAACTCAAAATTTAAATAGATTTTGATGGACTGGGATTGGCAGTGCGTTTGCTTCTTGTTGTCCAGCTGAAAACTAATTTCACAAGCATTTGTCAGCTAATTAACAATTCAATTTGCTGCATAAGCGACCTAAACATACAAATAAACACACGCACAGAGGCAGAGACTTGAGCAGCAGCAGCAGGGTGGCAATGACTACTAATAAGTAGTTAGTTCAGTTGCTTTACACACCCAGCCACACAAGCACACACACATACAGACACTACAGTAAATATTCAATTAACAGGACGACTAAAGGGCAAACCCTTAACCGTATCCCCAAACCCCTCAATCTCCAATGGTTTTGTAAGTTGCCAAGCATAATTTTAGTTACTGTTTTTTCCTTTTTTTTTTGTGTTAATTTGTTTAGTAGTTGGCTTTGATTTGGCAAAGGTTCACACAACTCAGACAAGTGAGGCTCTGGGTCCAGTTCCAATTCCATCACTGCGGGCATTCTTCTAATTACATAGAAAGCAGCTGCTTTGAACCCATTTAACAGCGGGTGGAGCGAGCAGGCACAATGACCAAATAAATATGAATTCTATTTTATTTTATTTCAAATATTTACTAAGCTAGCAAAGGAACATTTTGGTCAACTGTACAGATACCTACGCACATACAGTGACCCACTCCCTCCCCACCGCTCACGTTGTCGTCTCCAGCATCGCCTTGTGCTTCTCCGGCTGCTTCCCAGCCGGCAGCCGCGTGCCTCGGCTGCGACGACGCTCCAACCAACGCCTCACAAGCGGCGTCAGCAAACGGCTGTCTATCGCATCAAGATCGGATTCGCGCAGCAGCAGGCTCGTCAGCAGTGCAATCACAATGGTCAACAGGGCACCAAAGAGGGTGAAGTACAGATACGAGATGCGATACAGCTGAAAGGGAGCCTCAGACGCCGGGCTGCAATATCAGAAAAATGAACAAAAATCCAATTTCAATATAAGAGTAGTTCCTAAAACATGATCGGCAAAATGATCGGCAAATCAGACGAGTAAACTAATCCATTCAACCCACCTGATGGCATCATCCAGCGGCAGGCTGCTAAATGCTCGTCGCTCTCCCTCGAACGTGTAGTTGCATCCGAGCGTGGAGTAGGGCTTACGCTGGTAAACGATGTCGCCAGTGACCAAATCGTGCTGTGCACTGATGCACATCCAGACCATGACGATGAGGGAGCTGACGCCGCCAAGAAGGGCGCCGTTCGAGTTTACCCAGGGCAGCATGACGCCCGCTGTGAAAATGCCCAGCAGAGGTCCATTGGCTACCGAAGTTAGCGTAATAGTCAGCTGTAAAACAGCGCCCAGCTTCTCCACGATGAAAACCAGGGCGACAAAGATAATGCCAAAGAGGAGGACAACGCTGCGCATCACATAAGCGGTCTGCTTCTCACTAAGTGGTTCGCGACGAAACGTCTTCACAAAGTCCTCCAGAACAACAGCCGAAAGTGAGTTGAGACCGGTAGAGAGCGAGGAGAGGGCCGCACTGAAAACCCCGGCAACAAAGATGCCCGGCATGCCGGGAAACGAGCCAAGTGTGTCCATGACGAGCAGCGGCAGCAACTGATCATTGCGCAGCGCCAGCTTCGTCTCCAGCGGATCACAATCCGCATACGTGGCATAGATGAGCAGGCCCGTATACCCGCAGACGGCCAAAAATGCAAGCACGCCAGCTATAAATGACCAGAGGGCGATGCGCGCATCTCTCAGCGTAGGCAGCGACAGGTACCGCTGGATCATATTTTGGCTGATGGCATTCGATTTGAGCCAGTGCGCCACGCCCCCCAGCACCAGCGAATAGAAGGTGTAGCGCTCCCTGAGATCCAGATTGAAGTTGGGCGACTCAATCCGTGCCGTTTGCTGGGCCCGCTGCCAAACAACGCTCGGGCCCCCAATATCGATTGTGCCCTTGACCAGCACCATGGCCATGGCACCAAACATGATCAGCGTCTGGATGACATCCGTCCACACGACCGCCTTGAGGCCACCAATACACGTATAGAAGATGCACACTACGCACACACACGGCGTCACAATGTGAATGTTTGCTCCAGTCGCCTGATTAAAGGCGATGGCCGGCATATAGATCACAATCGGCAGCCATAACACCTAACAGACAAGATAAAACAACACGAGACATTCGCAATTTGAAATGAAGCGAATAAGCTGGGTTTCTGCATTTTATAGGGGCTTCTGAATTTTATAGGGGTTTCTGAATTTTACAGGGGTTTCTGAGTTTTAAAGTTGCGCGAATCAATCAGCTGTGCCCTAATTATTATTCTTTTATAATCTTGTCTTGTTCAATATCCAAATATAGCAATTGCTTATATACTCTTCATCAGGCTTATGAGCTTTGCTTCCGATAGTTTAAATAGTTCAAATATAATGTATAATAGTTAAAAGAAACATGTTTCTTAACACTTACCGATGCTATTATGAACATAATTGAGCCAAATAGACGCATACTGCGATTGTAGCGCTGTTCCAGATACTATGTTCAAATACAAATTTAGTTTGTTCCACAGCGCTCTGAGTTAATCTGCACATACCTTGTAGGTGGATATCAGGTTCAGTTCATGGAATACGGGCAGAAAGATGTAGTACATGCAAAACCCCATTAGCACCAGGGAGCCCATGATGTACAAATATTGGCAGCCGTACAGGTAAACCTCGGTTGGTGTGCCTAGCAGCGTGATGCCCGAAATGAAGCTGATTAGAATAGAAGATGAAGAACCAGAAACATAGAAATTATACTACGCAAACTGCATAAGCTCAATTTTAACTGCGTACACAGAAAGACCCATAGATATTAGAGGCAATTGACTTAGATACTTGACCTTCATGCGGAACTGTTCCTGAATTGCTTTCGAGATCAAAGCGCGTTTTAAGCATTTCAATTAGCAGACAGCCGCCAGTGTCGTTGGAGGCGTTGATTATGCCCCTGTCGTAATCGCAATTTGAATTCCCCATATACGGGTTACTTATTTCCGGCGTTGGAATCTAGTCTGCCGCCGCTCTTACTAACCATTTAGAAATTATGAAACATTTTGATTTGATGCGTAAAAAGCATCGCTCATACTACAAATCATAGCTGCATTCTGCAACGACTCCACTTATTCCGCACATTAAATATATATACATATATAACATAATATAAGCTGATTAAAGCCAATGCTTAAACCATTTACTTAGGCGGAACAAATAGTTCAAAAAATCTCCAAGTCAATTTAACTGTGATCAATTTAGAAACCTAATTCTTTCGGGAATTAATATTTAATAATATTTTCTTATAGCTTTCGTAAATTAACTGAAATATTGTTTATAGATAAAAGTTGACAATTTTGTTAAAAATAAAATGCATTCATTTCACAGTGGACGATATGTTTTTTAATTATATTCACAAGGCTTTCATTAAAGTCTCACTCATTCATCACTAACTTCTCAATTGCACAAATAGTCTGACTTAAAAACCCTATAACGAGAGAACGAGTGTAAGAACAAAGCGGCATATTTATTGCATTAACTTGCGAATCCGGTTGTGATTAATGATATGCACAGGAAACAAGGTATAATCGGAATTATCAATGATATCATGTCTAATCAAGATTGAAACTTGGCTTTGCTGTCGTACTCACCTCGCAATGAGTGACATACTTATTGGAAAGACTTTCATTTTTCTGCCGCCGACCAAATAGTTGGCGGCACTCTTGGCCGCCTCCTCGCTCCCGCTGGCCTTGAGCTGTCCGGACTCCCTGCGCATCTGGAGACAGAAGTAGATGCCGATCACGGCGCAAATGGCCAGCATGAGGCTAAAGACCAGATAGTCCAGCCAGCCGAAGCTTTGCAGGCTGGCACGCAGCTCGTTCACATGCATGGCGCACACACTAAAAGGACACAACAGCACACAGATAACAAAAAAAAAAAAAAAAAGGGAAAGAGTCGGATTATCGATTAGCCGATCAATCGATTATTCACGCTGCAGTCACGAGTCACACGGTCCGTTGCAGCCACCAAAAGCTTCTGTTCAGCTGCACGCATCAAAAGTAACTGATGGATCCACATGCCACATCCAGTGGATACACAGTTGGATCGTTGGATTGTGCCTACCTAGTTTTCTTCGGCTCGGGCTCTACAGCTGAGCAAAAGAGCGAACGACAGTCGCCAACACCTGAATACCCTTGCAAAGGGTATTATAATTATAATAACCATAAGCAATAAATTTCTTTTATTAATGAAGCCTACAACTATAAATATTACTAATACTATTTTTAATATTATTATTTGCATTATCAATATCATCGGCTTTCCATCTGAAAAGTATGTTGGGGCTTTCAATATATAACTGTAAATGTGACATGATATGTGTAGGTCTGCTAGGGTATGCGAAATTCGATGTGCCTCAATTATAATCTTTCTTGTTAATTTTAATTTAAATTTGTTTTAACAATCTCGGACTTCGCATGTGAGCTGTGAGCTCGTTCCTCGTGTTGTTTCATTTATTATTATCAATGATTTTATGTATGTCATTTTTTTTCTCTTTCGTTTTTTTAATATATTTTTTTTTATATACCCTGTACACAATATACGTGTAAAATGGGTATATGGCTTGAAAAGTGATTCTCTGAACCTTGATCAACTGACTATTGCTTAGCCTCTATTTGTAACTTTTCAATTATATATTTAAGTTTTCTCTCTTTCCCAAAAATACCTAAATCAATGAATACACAACATATTTGTACTTTGTTGTACATTTGACTTACTTTCAGGATATCTACAAGTCCAGTCCAATTAGTTCTTTCGTTTCTTATGAAAGTTTTCATTTATTTTTTATATTAGGTTGACAATCAGAGGCACCAACAACTGGCACCTTGAAGGTTCGCCAGCTTGCATCGCATTTACCTGCTTATCGTCTTTTGCTCCCACTTGATGAACGCCCCGATTTGACACATAGATCATCATCAGTGTGGACGAGTCTTTGTCTTTGGAAAGACCCCCTGGGGTTTTTGGGGTGCCATGGTGCATGTGTGTAGAAATCGGTGGCGTGAATTAAGTTGATTAGATTTAGCGCGCAAATTGAGCTCAGTAACTGGCTCGAGCTTTACCCATGTAGGCCGACATGGAGGCGAGATAGCTATATACATATAGCTGACCGAGACAGAGAGAGAAGTAGGCAAAAAGATATGTGAGGCACACATCGTGCCAGATTTAGAATGGGTAATTTGCCAGCGCATTTATTTATTTATTTTTTTTATTTTATTTATCAGAATTAAAGTCTATTTTTTTTTTTCGAATAGTGCACACATTTTTAAGATTGACTACGACAAAGAAAAATTAATTGGCTCAGTATATTTACTAATATTAGTATTAGCTTGACAATTCCTGATTTAATAAATTTATTTTAAATAATTTGGAGGGAGCATTATGAACTATTAGTATACAATTAATTGGGAGTTTTATTGAACTCGATTGTAATCGATCAAAAAGGTATAATTGTTTTATGTAAGTGTTTATAATAGGTGGAAGGAAGTGTCTCCGACCTCATAAAGTATTTATATACGTATATGTATGAATAGTTATGCAAGCTATCTCATCCACCATGCACATAAGATACCATTAACAATATAATTACATCCCATTATAGACTGTGGCTTTATTAAAAACTCTTGGTTCTATCGAGTTAAAAGTCAAGAGTTAAGTTTTCGCGCAAGTTTTTCTGTCGCTCTTGAGTGTTCATTGGTAGGTAAATTAAATAATAAATAATAATTCAAGGAATTATTGTTGCCAAAGCTTATATGTATTTCAATCAAAAAAAAAAAAAAAAAGATCTGAAAATGTTGTTGAATCAAACTTGGGCGCTGCGGTGATGCTAAACGTTGTATAGCAGAACCGAGAACTGAGTTCAGTTACCTTCTCTCATTATCATAGGTAAAACTCGCTGAGATTAATTAAACCTTCCTCAGCATTGCTGCCCAACAGATCCGCATCAAAATCACCGACGACTCCATCCCCTGATAATAAAACACAACATAAAATTTGAAAATCTTGCAAACGAATGAAGGCAGAAGTGGACTTACCTGTGACACTCCCACCACCATCACTGATGGCACCACTCATGGCCAGCACAGAGGTGGCTAGTTCCTTGATCGTCCGTTCCAGCTCACCAAACTCACTCAACTTATCAACTGAGGGGGCTGACCAGGCGCCGGCGCACAGGCACAAAAACAGCGCAAACACAAAACAGATCCCAGTTGAAGCCATGGGTTTGATAGACAGATGTGCCCGAAATCGCAGACAGGTCTTTTATAGTTTAAACTCCGTTGGCAGCGACTAATTGCTTAATGCATGTGTTCCGACTAATTAAAGGCACTAAATACTGGATCACCGCTTCAATAAGCAGCAAATGAGCTTTGACTAAATCACTGATAGTAACTTGATATGCCGGTAATTCCCAAATATCAATCATTTGTGCCCAAGAAATTAAACAACATATGAAATGATCTTGAATTATGAAACAATAACAATAAAATAAAATTAGTTCTGAAAATCATGGGTTCAGCTTACTGCCCATTTGTTATAAGCTATGACACTTAAAGTACATACGTATTAATGATTATCATTGAATTATAATTCTAATAACTCCGAGTTGTACGTCGTAAGCTGATTTCAGGGAACTTTAGACATGGCTACTGGGTATTTATTTGGCGATCACCCTCTTGCACAACTTGCACATCCATTTCAAATTGCTTATTTTCGGTACTTTTTGCGAGTATTGAGTATTGAGGTGCAGATTTAGTATTTGGTTCACTCTTGTGAAATTGCTTGTCGGATGTGACAGTACTATCTGTAATTCTGTATATATAGCACTAACATTGCATTAAGTTTTTTATTTTTATACTTTTTTTCTTGATTCAACTGCAGCGCTTGCAAAAAGCGTCTGCACTTTGCTGTCAATCGAGGCATAAAATGAGCAGCAAGTACCACTACATTAGCATCTAGCAGGATGGGAGGAAGGAAGAGAAAGAGAATGAGACTGCACATAAACACATACACATACACACACACTCACACACACACACATACTAAGTCTTGTATCGGAATCAAAAATTGTAGACGATGCACGCTGAACATTATCTCTGCAAATGTGGTATTCATTTCAACTGGCTGATGTCCAAAATACTCGCAAAAATATGAGAAATATTTGAGAACGGGTTTTTTAGTTGCATTTTCTACTATTTAGAAAAAAAATGATCACTGTACATTTTTTTAGAAGCTTTTATCGGCAATTTATCATCGTATTTCTTTCAACAAACTAAGCAAATACCTTTTGATTTCGTACAAATATTTTTCTTCACATGTTTGACAGGCACTAAAATGCCAGCAACGGCAAATTAATTAATTTCAGTGCAAGGATTTTCAAGAAGAAAACCCCTTTTTACACATTTAACACACTGCTGTGTATTTGTATTTGTGTTTGTGTTCGTGTTTGTGTTTGTGTATGTGCGTCTGTGCACTTGAAATGCTCGTGCAGGTGTTGTAATATTATTTGGAATTATGTTGGCATTTTTTTAGCGCAGCTCCGCCTCGCTTGCTGAAATACCATGAATATTATTTGCTTTTTAATTTTGTTTCAAGTTGCATATGTCTCGCTCGGTCTACACACACTCGAATACACACAAACAGACACATGCACTCGCATACACTAGCACACTCGCACACTCGCACACACACACATACACACTCGCACTTGCTTTGGGTCGTTGTTTATAGCTAACTTTACAGTTGAGAAAGCATTTCTAAAGTGGTTTTAATTAGTTGCCCTAACGGGTTTGGTCGCCCTGCTACGGTTCACGAATCGCCACTGTAACTTTAAAAAGATCTCAGACCAGTTTGTAGAACAGAGTTTACTGTTTAGAAAAGCCGACTAAAAATCATTTTGATTAACTTGATAGAGACTTTAATTTATTATATGACATGCCATTGGAATAAAATATTTAATTACATATATATATATATATTTATATATTAAAAGGTTCAAGAGTCCGTCGTCATCTGGAGTTAATCATAATCATCGCATTATTCAAGCAGCTGGTGTTTTAGGTGTCTCCGGGATAGGTATTAAAGGTATGTCTTTGCATACATTAACAAGTGGGGTAAAAACAGTCTGTAAATCAAAAAACATATTATCACATAATTATCATATGCATACACATATATCATCAGAGATCACATAATATCATACCTCCGCTATTCGGCCACAAACGAGAGACATAGGACCGCAAGCTTTTTCAAAATTCTTCTGGAGTTGATCTAAGGTACAATCCTGAAAACAAACAACTCAAGCTATATTCTCAGTTCCAAAACCAAATTTGCTTTCTTACTTTTGCAGTTTGGGCCATTACTGTTTTCAGGCTGCAGACTACAACCAAAACGCAGGCAATGATTGTCAAAGATCTGGTTTTGAAATGCATTTTGGTGAAATTGTTGCTTTAGGTGTTAGTTCTTAACTGAATTTTCAAGTCGAAATCAATCACTTAAATACTCAATGCGATCATCCGCTAACGTCGCACTCGAAGCATTATCTTAAGTCGTGCTGAAGCTTAATTAAGAGTTGCACGTTTTGAGATAAGGCCCCCACAATTGGGGAACTCAACGCATGGCTGTTTGTTTTGCTAGCTAGTCATGAAATAGGGTCATCAGTTCGTATGATTGATTTAAGTTAACAATAATTAGCAGAGTTGTTACACTCGTATCATCCATGTACAGCATTTTGAATTTCTGCTAGTGTCATAAACATTTATTTGAAATATATTCTAATGAAAGGAAAAATAATTCAATATTAATGAAATTATGAAAATTAAGCATTCAAATTGTAAAAAGCTTAATAAATCGATTTTTAATTTAAATGAAAGCAAAACCATGTGCAGCATAAGTGTTTCGGATTAATATTCAGAAAGTATTTTTCTAAGAGGGATGGTTTTGTCCAAAAACTCATATTTTTCTTTTCTTAATTCTGGTAAATTTTTTCTATAATTTAGGAAAGATTGACAAATTTCCAAGGTATTGTTTTTATATATGTACCAAGGCGTCTTACATTACTTTTTTGTTAGTTATATTATTAATGATAAATTTTAGTATTTTAAGATTTCAAAATATGCAAAATTTGAACAAATATAAATTATAGAAAATATCCTTTCTCTTTTTAAGAACTTCTTTGGTGTATTTAGAAATGATTTCTAAAAGCAAAAAAAGAAAAAGATGTCAAAGCGATTTTCTAAATATCAGGTTGATTTTTTCAGAATTTTCAATTGGTTGCATACTCAAAGTGTCGCTAATGGTGTCAGATTGCCTTTCACAGCTGCAGCATGCGTTTTGTGTGGCACTGGCTAGTTGCCATATGCAAATTTGCGAGCGCAAACTTCTTTTTGGCTGGCATTCATTGCCAGTTGACTTTTAAGGCGGTGGACAACAATCTCAGGCCCTTTTACAATAATATTTATCAAGTGCGGAACACACCCAGCTAGAGCCAGGGGCCCAGTGCTGGCCTCATATATTAGCGGCTAAGCTGGATGGACAGAGCTGGACTGAACTTGACGCACCACCACCATCATCATCATCATCATCATCATCATTATCATGAGGCGAGCCTATGCGTGGCCTCTAATTACGACGCATTGTCATAACAGAATTGAGCGCATTTGACACGCAATTGGAGCTCACAGTTGACGGTCCTCACGATGACATGTGAGAAATGCCAGCAGAGTGTTGGGCGTTGATACGAGTGGTGGCGGGTGGAGGGAGGTGTTACGGTTAGGCAGTTGGGTGCAAGCCACATAAACTTGTACTCGAACTGAATATGGTAATGAAAATGGAAATGGAAATAGAACTAGAAATGTTTAGTGACAGTCACAATATGACTGTCAAAGGGCGGACTGTTGCATCAGTCGTGTCTACCCTTCCTCTCCCCCTCTTAAGTAGATAAGAATTAATTGTTCAATGGCACGCATTGCACTTAATATTTGAATACTCGCATGCTCCTTCGCATATTTATATACACATATATTCTGTGGCAAGGAGCGAGCCGAAGCGTTACACTTTTTTTTGTGTTTTTTTTTTGACTTATGCCCCGTCATTTGGCCCACGCACCTTTCAGGCGGAGGTTAATCGGATAAAATTCATAATTATCGTTATTACTGTCATTTCTTCTAATGACCCGCAGCACACAAATTGCGTGTACTTTTCTATTTAGATGACCTATCAAACGCACTTTGACTCCATTGTAACCATTGCGTTCTAGTCGTTGATTTTTCTTCTTTTTTTTGCAGCGCTCTTTTGTTTGTTTTTAAACACACCCTTACTGGGAGTATGCCGAATATTTTACGAACTTTGTAACTCACTAAAAAGATTTGGAAGCCCAACTAGATTAACTAGTTCCGAATCGGATCTGGTTCGACTCTTATATGATGTCGTTTTCGCTATTCGGTTTTTTTATTTTGATTCTAATCTATATTTATGCGATCGAACGGTTTACTGTTACTGAGTACAGAGAATCTCCAAGTCGAACACTCCCAACCGGGGCGCACTTACTCGTCTTTTTTTTCCATTACCTGCCCATATTTCCTTAGCTCTCACACACACACATTGTCGCCCCCACCTTTTATAGAGCGCACGCGTAAATTATGTAATTAAAATTCGCACCTTCAATTCAGGCAATTTATTACATGAGCTTTTGACTAATTGGATAACGATCTTTAACTATGTTTATGAAATACATGAGAGATACATCACAGGTAAACCGGGCCTGGACCCCACTCTATGTATGAGTTCATAGCGGCTACGATTGCATTTTTTGATAAGCCACAAATTAATTGAATTTCTAGGTGTGTGGCATTCATGCGCCTGATTTGCGTGCCACGTTGGAGGTGGTGGAATATTCAATGAGTTTTTTAAGCAAACTGCACATCATTCAAAATTAAACTTAGAGTTTTGTATCATTTGTTTTTAGATATGTTGCAACCTAAAAAATATACTCCAAATGAAAATATAAAATTAAATTGATTCGGAAAACTTAATCAGATTATAACAAACATTGATGAACGCCAATATTAGCATTTATCCGAATTTCTAGATTTTTATCAGTGATCAATATTTTGGGTATCATTAATCACACGCTTAATCTAAATAATATTATTTATTCATAGAAATTCTAGTTGTGTTTATAGTAACACATTTCAACACAATCAGATTTTTGTGACTTAAGCTTCCGCTTTCGGTTGCGATTCCCATTCCCGCGCTGCCTCCATTCACGTTCCCGTCCCTCTCGAATGATTCATCATCCGTAAATGGAGCCCGGTGCGTTCTGGTTATAAACTTCCACTTGCATTCATGAAAATTAAAAAGAAAATCGAGAATATATATGAAATCATTCAAAGAACTTAACCAGTCAGAACAATTTGTCGCAATAATTGGATGTGCGACATGCGCCCCAGTCAGCCAAGATAATTGTTTGTTATTTTTATTTTTTTATTGTTTTTGCAAAATAAATGCAAACAAAAAAACAATAACAGCAAGCAAAAAGCAATTTTCATCATTCGAACAAGCAATGTGTGAGTCAACAGTGGGTGGTGGAGGGGGATGGGGGTGGTGCTGTGGGGTTATAGCCTATTAAAAATACCCGCATTGGCAAAAGCTCCGCTCGACTAAAGTTAGGGTTGGGGGTTAGGGGCTGGTGCTGCAAGAGAGGCGCAAATGACGCGCTGCGCTAAAAATAAACCAAATGCTAGGGTCAGCTCAAGTTTTTTGGTATGCGGCGCACGTGTAGCCAAACAGCAGGTGTTAGCGGAGGGACAGCAGTGACGGGAGTAGAGTACAACAATTGGGGGCCGTCAGTCGGACGCACGACGAGTTGCGACCAGTCGTGTTTCGTTGGTCAACGTCCAATGTTGTCAACTAATTTGTTAGCGGATTTTATTTATTGTTGCTACTGGTTTTTTTTTATATATTGATATTTGAGCGATTTGTGTGCTTATGGCCTCCCAATGCAGATGGCTGCAACGTCGGCTGTTAGCGCTCCTCCTCCTGCCGCTGCTGCTGATGCTACTCTCTACACTTGACCAGGTAAGAAATCTGACTGACCCAAGACAAACGAAACTAATTGAGTCAATTTCAATTTTCTTCTAGTCTCATGCTCTGGAATTCATGGATGAGTCAGCGCATGGCCAGGACGTAGACGATGATGGTGATTCGGCTGAATTGCCGCCGATTCTACACAGCTACTCGAAGGATACCATTAACAACTTCAATCCGCGTAAAACAGATGCCCAGTTTCGCGCACAGTGGGAGCGGGTGCCACTTCAAAAGCAGGAGGTGATCAAGCGCAGATAGTTTCTATCTACCCTACCCTTTTTACGATAACCATTCATACCACCATAATCACAAATTCGCACCCACCTTACTTCTAGAGAGAGATATCCATATTATTGAGCTTGCACACAACTATGCGATACTCTATGAATGTAATCAGCCATTAAGTTATATACTCGTACTTCAAACATGTAATAAAATGATTACAAATCAATACATATGTATGTTGATGTTATTAGAAATCAGTATTAATACAAGATTAATATAGACATATACACAGACCTAATATTGTCTATCACAAAGCAACAAACCCATTTTCATTGATCTTAAGAATCAAAAGATATATAAAAGGAAAATTACTTCAAGGTCTCTTTTAGAGTATCACAAAAATGTAAATACAAAATGTGTTTTTTTTTAAAAGAACAAAGTTCAAAGGTTGTAGACAAAATCATAAGGATCAAAAAATTCTTCATAACTAAACCGCTATCGATACCAGGTAAATGAAACAATGTTGATCACCCTCGATATATATATGTGAAATTTGTGGTTCGAAATTGTAAAGAAAAATTTCTGAGCCTATATTTAAGTTTTTATTCAGAATTAATTCCGAATTAAAATTTGAATTTGAGTTTTTATAAAACAAAAGAGTAAAAACTGAATTTCTCGAAATGTTTTCAGAAAGACGTATTTTCAAGTTCTTATTTAGAATAATATATAATATTTACTAAGGAATATGTAATGCCCATAGCCAAGATTTGCATCAGCTATGTCTGTGCGCTATGGCCAACTTATTTGCTGGGTACAAAAAGAGCACACTGGCAAGTTAAGCACAAATTGGTGAGCTATTGACAAAAAAAAATGGGTTCCATTTTGACTTGGGTGACGTACCAACGCCAACAGCAAGACGTTGGGGTTACTTAGTCCAACCCTTCGAATTGACCCAAGCCCAAGTAGTTCTTAGAAAAGTAAAAAAAAAACCGCAGCACCACTGTGTAAAACTTTTTTATTTGCATTGTTTTAAAAAGCAAGAATACAGCACGAAAAAAAGGCGGAAAAACTGAAACCAATGGTGTTCATTTCCCTTTGTTTCTTTTTTATGCTCTGGTTCCGAAGATTAAAGAGTATATTGGTTTTTAGATACTCGTATTTATGTGTGTCTTCTTACTGATGAACATTGGTATTGATAACATCTCGACACACGTCCTTATATAATACTTTCGATGAACCTTATAAATCCAGTATATGTCATCATACTTTAGATATATTTAGCTCTTGAGTCACCAAATTTAGATGAATAAGTGATTGTTGAAAACTTTCCCGAAAGAGCTCATTTCTGCATTCGATTCGCAAATCACAAAAACCTACAGCTAGAATCACCAAACTGTCTGAAACAAACATTTGGCTAATTCTACATCCTACTCTATATTTCGACCAGCTGATAGACAGCTGATAGTTGTATAGTTGGTATTAGAGCATTACGCAGTCGGTTAAGCTCGATTGCAACGTTCACACTTGTTTTTCTATTGTTTCTTCTTTGTTTTGTAAAAAAAAATGCACAAGTTTTATGCTTCTATAAAAGTTTTTGTGGCGAAAACTTTGCACTTGTCTTGTAGCTGCCGAAAGGGTTTTACAATGATGCGCTTTAAGCAGTACGGCATCCCACATGCCCTCCATTCTCTCTCTCTCTCTCTCTCTCTCTGTCTCTCTCTCTCTCGCTCACGCTCCCCCATCCACCCTCTTTCAGACACTTCTTCACCGAAGGCACTGCTAAAGTGGGCGCTTTAGCGCACTTAATACTTCGAGGCAATATGGGAAAGTAGCGGCTAGTTATTGGTCTATTTTGTGGGTTAGACAAAGTTTTCAAGTTATGGGCGCGGACTTGCACCTTAACCTTAAGCGGCTCCTTCACGAATGTGACACACAGAGCAACAAAGCAAGGGAAAGGGAGATGGATGGGGAGAGAGTCACTTACTTAAACCCAGAGACGATGTCGGCCATTATGCGATCCCGAATAGCTGCCATGCATTATCATTATCATTAAAATAAATTATTTGAGAGAGTCCAGCTTGGCAAGCGATGAAGAACTAAACGCATTTTGCACGTTTTCTCTGCACAATTTTTTTACACGTTGTTTACAACTTTTTTCGGCGTTTTCAGCTAAGTACACAAAAGCTTTTGCTGGACAGCACTAGTTGGAACGGGGTGGGTATGGGGAATGGAGTGGGATGAGAGTGGGTGAGTGCTCTCGACTGGCGGAGATAAAAAGTCAAGTTTTTGGCGGGAAACAGTGCTATGCGAGTTAGACGCAGCATTTAGTTAGGAGCGCAAAAAGGTTTGCAAGAAATAACTTTGCATACTTTTAGGCAGCGCATGTTAAATACTAAATGCAAGTCCACAGCAACGAAAGACAATGTGCTGCTGGAGAGAGCGAATAAGTGTGAGGGAATGTGAGTGTGGTGCGGATGTGGGTGCGGGTGCCGGTGTGGGTGCGGGTGTGGTATATGCAGGGTCGACTTGCATGCGGAGCACCACGTAATTTCTCAAACTGCCGTAGCCTGACCACGTAAAGCATAAAATATTTCCCAGTGACTCCAGCGCCAACCAATGCTGATGTCCAGTCGAGAGACAGAGAAATGCTGCAGGGATAGAAAAGCAGATGGACTTGGAGTTTCGGAGCCTAAGAAAAGTATGTCTAAGAAGTTGCCAAACAAGTTGCAGCCGCAGCCTGTGCGACGCAGCTCATTTGAATACATGGCAACAACTTTAACCACGCATTAGTTACACAGCAACATAAAAGCCCAACACGGGGGCTGGCTGTGTGATGCGGGGTGTGCGGTGTGTGCATGGACCAACTCAAGACCAAGTCCGAGTCAAGTCAAGTCAAGTTGTACGGCACATGCAATTTGTAAACCAAAGCGCATAATTTACAATGAACATTTCGGTCGGTCTAACGGTGCTTAAAGCTGACCACGCCACAGACTTGGACTTCGAGTTGGACTTCATATTGGACTTCATCTTGCACTCACTTCCCAGACTGCGATGGATATGGTCTCCGACTACAGCATACGTAAATTGATCAATAACGTGGTCTGAAGTTGAACATTAGGTTCACGCACCCAGAGGAATCAATCAAATATTCTTTAGTCAAATTAAATGCCAATGCCAAATGATAATGTCAAAATCTAAAATCAAAGATTTTCTCTATAAATTGTTATTATTATTAATCCGAATGCAAGTTACAGTATTAATAATATAATAAACATATTAATTATTAATTTTAAATGTGCGTTTCATTTGCCAAAGGGTAACCCATTTGAAAAAGTTAGGGATATAATCATGTAAAAGTACTGAAAAAAGTGTTGATAAAAAATGTTTAATTAAATTAGTAAATAATTAATTTTAATTTATTTAATTAATTATTTATTAAACTAGTAATTAATTTATTATAATGTAATCAATAAATTATTTAACTTCTTATGTAAATCATATTTCCCATGGAGTTTCATGTGAGCTGTAAATTGATTGTATTATAAATAAGAACAATTTCCCGCAGTAGTTTCCTATTAATAAATATAATTTTAGACTGATGAACAAGAGTACGTTGTGGGTCTTTTTACCAGCTATCAGTCAGTCAGTCGCAGGACAAATTGCTGTATTTATGTAGACAATTAGTGATAGCGTTAATCAGTAGCCCTCTCAACCAAATCAATTTCGGTATTTTCCCGTAGCGAATTTATTAAGGGAGCGGTGCATGGAGTCTATGGTGTGTGACTTAAGTGTCTCAAGGAGTAACGATGGGGATGCATTAAGCCAGCACTTACAACTACGGCCACTAGGTGGTGCAGTCGCAGGAGTGGCTCGTGGTTTCGATAGAGGAACATGGAGAAAGATAGAGACCGAGAGAGAGAGAGAGAGAGAAGGAGACGCAGAGGATTTCGGAGGTAAGCGCAAATAACTTGTAGCAAATTAAGTTTGTTAGTAATTAGAATACCACTAAGGACACCTGAGCGTCCTTCTGTCTATCCGGGCAAATTTATATGACAGTCGAGTACTGCGACCAGCAGCACCATACAACAACACACAACAACACACAACAACATACAACACAACACAACAATTAAACCCTAAAGCTCGTCGCCTGATGCTGCTCGTGCTGCTCTTCTCCAGTTCTCCACTGTGTGCGCAGTTTCGTGTTGTCCTTTTTTTCTGTTTTTTTTTTTTGCTTCTTTCTTTTTTTGTGTTCAGGTATCTTCACAACCAGCAAAGTAACAAAAGTTTCAAGTCGCCTTGTCGAAAATTCCTCAAGCTGAAAGTTGGCAACTTTGATGTCCAAGCTTCCAGCACACGGCTCCCGACTCCCGGACTTCAGTTTCCACCCACTGCCTGCTGGTTGCACTGCACAAAGTATGCAACGACGTTGTTGGCATGCGTCAGTGGGAAGAACAGTTGGATGAGTGTCTACCGCCAAGTGAATGCCTAGATGCCTAGGCAGTGACCAGTTGCCAGTTGCCAGTTGCCAGTTTCGACTACCCTTCTTCTTGGCCACTTGAGCAATCTGGCCAAGTGGCAAAAGTTTCTTGCCTAAGCAGTTGACCCCAACACACACACACAATACAGCCCCAACTTAAAAGGTACGTACTCTACACACATAGTAGAGTCACCGTGCTAGATTCTGTCCGTCCGTTTCGTGTTCCATTCCCCGTTTCCAGCTCCTAGTCGGTCGTTTAGTCTATGGCTGCTTGCTCTGAGGTCTATTTGTTTTCCAGGTATTTGAATTCATGAGCAAATCTGTTATCGAAGATTGCTTAAGTGGATTGTACCAAACTCAATTTACCAGGCAAAACTAAAACCGGTGCCAATATGAAATACAAAATATATTTATATTAATTGATTCTACGTCCTATACCGTTTTGAATGATGTTCTTGACATATCTGAAGGATTTCAATGTCCAAGGATAGGCTTCAAATAAATTATAGAATCTGCTTTCCTTTCATTGCCTTAGTCAAACAATAACTAAAATTTCTGAAAAAATTAATCTTTGAATAAAGAGTGAGCTGCAAAAGCCAAACCCAAAATGTGATAGCTTAAAGTTGAGTATTAAAGTTTTGCCGGCAACAAAACTATTGCCTGTAAACTTTGCCATTAAGTTGAAAACACTTTCACTGTATTAGCACCAAATTAATTTTGTCTTAACATTCGGACAAATACACAGACTTTGGCATCCATACATATGAGTGTTTGCTTGAGTGTGTGGCGATTGAATTTTAAACAAGAAGAAGGACAAATGCCGGCAATCAAGTGAACTCATGTTAAAAGAGCAGCAAAATGAAGTCCCTGGCAGGGCGCAAGGCATTGTAACAATAATCAATATGCAGTAGTCAATAAAGGCAAGCCGGGAATAGTCCTTGCCAAGGAGCAACAATTACAGGTCCACAGATGTGGAATAATTTTTTGGGGAGAGGGCTGCCCCATAGTTTTGCAGTGCGTCGGTTAAATGATGTGTAATCGTCTTATGTGCACTTGAATGCCTTTTGGCTTCTAATATGGGCAGCAAGGCGACAGACAACACTGGCGACAAGGACCTGCAAATCATGGGCAAGGACGAACGGCGGGGCCAGACGCAAGAGGGCAAGTAGCTCGCACGGACAAAGGGTATCGGACCAGGCCGAAGCGGCCCAAGCAACCAATTCGCACACAAAAGAAAACTTTGCCATAGGCTGACCTCAAAATGCACAACGAACAAGCGAACGAACGAACGCTGAATGCTAAGGACCTGAGGACCCAAGGACCTGGCAAACTTTAATTTACAATCAATTCAGGCGTGAATAATAAACCACAAGAAACCAAACAGAGTCCCGGCAAATGGCCAAAGACAACGCACAAGTGAAAGTGTTGCCAACTAGCTGCAGTTTCAACTCTCGCTGTGTGTGTGTGTGTGTATATTTTAAAATTTAGTTACAACACAACACCAAAAGTTTAGCAAGTTTTGCAAACAAACAAAGCACAGTAGTAGTCAGTTGTAGCCAGAATACCTAAGCCAAAACCCCAAGCCCAAACACAAACCCTGACCCCAACCCCAACTGAAACCCAAAGAACCAAAACCGACCGCAACACTTCCGCCACCGCTCAACGTTTCAACTCGAACGTCAAGTGTCTTGTCCGGCTTAGTTCGGTCCGGAGCAGTCTCTGGCGACGTCTGCCTCTCTGGGCCGGGCTATCAATATTGTTTTCCTATTAAATTGATCATTGGTCAGCAACAATTGTGGGCAAAGCGCAGACAAGTGGACCTTGTGCAGACCATCTCGCACCCAACCACACACGCCTCCTTTTGTTGTCCCCCCGCTGCCCGACTCGTCCTTTGTCTGGTGCGTTGAGTGGCAGCCCCAGGGAGCAGCTGGCAGGACTGCTGTTGGCCAACTGTCCAACTGTCCAACTGTCCACTTCTGTGCATTAATTGTACGATTCTAATGAAATTAATTGAAATGCTCGACTGAATGCTCTGAATGCTCTCGTTATGAATGTCTTTCCAGGAATGTCGACGTGAATGCGGCAAATGCACAAAAAGTATGCATTTGCTGCATTTCTGCTCGGCGAGAAGGGTGCACACGTTCCATGCTCAGATGGTGCTGCAGTTATTTGTGGCATTTGCCACAACAACTGTCAATCCATTTTCGAAGCTTAGGCAGTCCTCCAAACGAGCTTCAGAGAAGCGGAAGTTAACTTTCTAAGCTCCAATCAATAATAAATGTGCTGCATGAAAAACGGTTTTGCTTTCCATAATAATACAGTTAACAAACTTCAATTTTCACTATAATACTACCAGAAGAAGATGAGATACACATTGAATTGATTGACTTCAAAAGCACAACAGATCAACACTTGGCAGGCATAACAAAGTCCCGATTCTCGATCCACCTGATATGTTTGTAATTTATATAAACAAAATTGTAATATAAGAAAATACTGACCACCTAATTGAAGATTTCATTAGAAACGTTCTCCCACTATCAGCTTCAAGTAATTCAACAATCTAACGCCTTGTTTTAAAATGGATTGAACAAAATATGAACATGATTTCTCTTATTTCTCTTGTTTTGCAACTCTCTTTGTCTGTTTTTTATTTGAGAATAATGACTTTAGGTTCACTCTGCATTCAAGATCAATTAAAAATCGCTTATTATCTGAAATGCGCTATAGGCTCTTAGAGCACCCCATGAACCGAATATATGCAGTAGGAGCTGTGTTTGGACCTGCCCCCACCGGCAGCACTCGTATAGCCCCAAGTGGCAGCCAAATTCAACTCAATTATGCACAATTACAGACACAAACAGACGAAGTGGCCATGTGAGGTGAGGCATTTGTATGCGGCAATACACCCATCCCACACCACCCCTCACCGACGCCTATTTAATAGCCAAGGACCTTTATAGGAGCCTGAGGCAACTTAAACGCACATTGGAATGACAGCCACAGCAGCCGATGGCTCCTCTTGCAATGACCATTTTTTTT
Source organism: Drosophila paracracens (assembly GCA_035044025.1). Taxonomy (NCBI): domain Eukaryota; kingdom Metazoa; phylum Arthropoda; class Insecta; order Diptera; family Drosophilidae; genus Drosophila; species Drosophila paracracens. Next base: position 597,131 of record JAWNMN010000838.1, read on the forward strand.
TTATGGTTTTAATTTTTTGGCTGGGCGATGGCAGAGGATGGTGGGATGGGTGGTTTGGTGGTTGGGTGGTTGGATGACACCAGCAAACAAATGCAGTTGCATTTGGGCATGTGCTGTGGCACTTGGTGGGCGCTTAAATTGCATGCATAGCTCATTGCTTGCCACTCGACGTGGCTGAAGTGCTGCAGCTGGCAAAGGGAAGGTTGTAATGGGTAAGGGTAGGGGTACGGGTAGGGGTACGGGTAGGGAAAGGGTAGTGGCTGCCTGTGCTGGCGACTGCTGTGAAAATGCCAATTGAATTGCTTAAATACTTTGGAAGAGCAGCGGCAGTGTGGAGGTCTCGTCGGCTTAATGGCAGGCAAACTCCACGTTTTTTGGTTGCCATATGTGTGTGTGTTTGTGTGTGTGTGCCCCAAAATAAGGCAACATATGCCAATGGCAGGGCATGAATAAACGGCTTGTGCAACTGCCACGAATGAATGAATGAATGAACGATATGAAGTGCAATCAATGCAAAAATGTTTTCAAGTACACAACCAGCCAGCCAGCCAGCCAGCCAGCCAGCCAGCCAGCCAGCCAACCTAGACAATCCAGAAGCAGATGCAGTTGCAATGCCAACGGCAAAAGGCACGAGACCAACTAGAGATGATGGCACACAATGTGTGTGTGTGTGTGTGGGAGTGTGTTTGCGTATTTACGTGCGTCGGTGTGAAGGAATTATTTACACACTATTGATTTCAAATTGAGTTGACTTCAAATCCGTCTGAATTGACAGCCAGTCAGCGGAGGCAGGCAACACATGGCAACAGACGCAACGGCTTCAATCGTTGCTACATCTACTGTGAGAGTGTGTGTGTGTGTTTCTGAAACCGGAAGTTGACTAATGAATTTAATTTGCAGTGGGTGTTGAAGCAAATATAGCGACAAACAGATAGACACACACATACAAGCCAAGCAGTGCAGGCAGGCGGAGGAAGCAGTCAACCAGTGCCAGAGCTTAGATGAAAACGGAGCTGGAAGCTGTGAGCTGGTAGCTTGGAGGGAAATCAGTGGAGTTAAATCAGTTAATTGACTGTCAGGTTTCAGTGGCTGGCAGTAATTTCTGCAAGCGCCTATAAGTAGGCAACGACTTGTGCCTCTGGCGCACCCTTTAAATCCATTCAATTGTACCTTGGCCACCAATTTCTAATGACTTCTTTCTTGATATTTATGAATATTTTTTAGAATGCCGCAAGCATTAATTATTAGATTATGCACAGCAGACTGTCTACTGTATTAATGAAAGTGTGAGATAGTTTCAGTTGAGTAGGCACTTGCACTAAATGTCTGTGTAATCAATCTGATTTTGTTTAGTTTTACTTGCTACCCTCACATAAAACGTACTGAGTGTTTTTTTTTTTTTTTCTTATTTCCCTCCTCATTGGTTAATTATATCAACAAGATATTCACCTCAGATTTTGTATTAATTGTTGATCAGGAAGCAACATGAATGAATATTTTGATAATGCCAGGCGCAACATTCAACGGGCGATGGACAGCAGCTTCAACTTGCTCTCGGGGGCGGGCAGCATGGCCAGCAGTCTGGCCGCGAATACCAGCAGCATCTTATATGGCGGATTGATGACACCATCGAGATCCACTTCGGAAGTGGGCAGCTCGTCGAAGCAGCAGCAGCAGCAACGAATGCGCTTTGTTAGCGTCATCTGTGGCTTCCCCAATAATATCAACACGTATCCGGTTTATTTGCGTGGACGGTTTGGCGAGGATGCCTGGTTTATGGCATCCACCACAAAGGCAGACGTACTGGGCGTGGCCGATGGCATTGGCGGCTGGCGCACTTACGGCATCGATCCTGGCCGCTTTAGCCACTTCCTGATGCATTCCTGTGAGCGACTTTCGGTTGCCACCGACTTCAAGGCATCGCAGCCTAATCACCTGCTGACGCGTGCCTATTGTAATCTGCTGGAGCAAAAGCAGCCGATCCTTGGAAGCAGCACCGCCTGTGTGGTGAGCCTGCAACGTGAGAGCGGCATCTTGTATGCGGCCAACATTGGTGATAGTGGGTTTCTGGTCATTCGGGATGCCAATATCGTCTGCCGTTCCATTAAGCGGCAGCATTATTTTAATACACCATACCAGCTGGCTGTTCCGCCACCGGGGCGGAACCCTAATATGCTCACAGATGGGCCGGAGCGCGCCGACCTGCAGAAGTTGGAAATGCAATCCGGCGATATACTCTTACTTGCCACCGATGGCGTCTACGATAATGTGTCCGAGGAGCTGCTGCTAGATGTGCTGAGTCCAGCGGCCGGAATCGATGATCCCGGCCAGCTGCAGAGGTTCGCAAATTCAGTGGCATTGATGGCTCGGTTGATCAGCTTCGATCCCAACTACGTTTCCCCATTTAGCCAAAATGCTAGACGCCATAACATCGAGGCACATGGCGGCAAGCCCGACGACATCACTGTCGTCTTGGCGAGCTTTATTCCATAGTTGCAGCAATTCAGCAATTCGCACATCCAACATCATTATCAGTCCCACCAGCTGCGCAATCGATGCCAGCTGTGCACATCTCTCAGCAATTGTGGTTGTGGGCAATTGGCAGTTAATGCTGCTGAGCGAGACAACTCGGCCTTGACCTCATCCCATAGCATCAGCATCAATCACATATAAAGCAAATCATATGGCTTAATAGGATAAATTATCAAATGAAAGTTTCCCGAGTCCTTTTCCCCGGTCATTCATATTCTTCCCAGATGCTCTCCTTACTGCAAGGAGCATAATCACAATTGTAACTGGTGAATATTGGTGTTGTGGGCACAAAATGTGCTGTTAAAATTAACTAACAAGTATTTTAGAAATAAAGGCAGAAGGAACAAATAAAGATTAAAGCCAGGACTTGTCAAATCCGTTCGTAAACTAAGACCAAGAATAAGCAAACACGTTTTAGCTCGAACTTTTATGTTCTTTGTGTTCTTGAATGGGCTAATTCTATTTACATTTTGCTGCCAGTGCAGATAACATTTGTTGTCACTGTTGTTGTTGTTGTTGTTTTTGTTGGAAGCTTAATTGAAAAATGTTGCCGACTGCATGTCAACATTTTGATTTCCAATATGTTGTGCCCCACACATCGAACACACAAAAAAAAAACTGGTGCGGTCCCATTATAAATGGGGCGCGTTCTGTGCAAAATTTGGCTTAAAATTTCACACGTTTGCCCGCGACATATGTCGCCGTGGTCAAAACTGGGATTGGAGCTGGAGCTGGAGCTGGAGCTGGAGCTGGAGCTGGAGATGGTGGAGTGGATGCTGGCGAACGAGTAGTCAGTGCCATCTATGGCCATATAGCCCAGCTAAACCACTTCCGCACAGCCGTCAAATGCAGAGTCCAGCAGCTCTCCCCTCACTTCCCTGCCCCAATGACATTTACCGTTAGCATATCAATAACACACGCTGCGCCGCAGACCGGACTCATAAAATATGGCAACGGCAGTGGCAACATTTGCCCGTCAACCTGCACGGGGCATTTGAAACGTGACGCGTAATGCCAGCCAGCAACGCCTTGCCCTATGCCACACACACATCAACACACACCAACACACACACGCACACACACACACACCACTAACACACCCACTAAATGCCACGACCCGTTTGATTTTGCATTTCATGCAAATTTTTGGTGGCCTGACGCCGACGATGACAAGGCGTACTCTGCCACTCTCGATGCGAATGCGAGTGAGTATGAGTATGAGAGAGGGTGTGTTTTTTGGGCGGCGGGGGACAAGGGACAAGGGACAACGGGCAAGGGGCAGGCACACAACACTGTCGCATCATCGGAAATGAATCATTTGCTTCGTTTGTCGGCATCCGCTTGGCGCTTATTTCCGTTGCGTCGCTCGTTTTTGGCCTAAACCAGCGCCGACCAAAACGGCCAAATGGCCAAATGGCCAACCGGCGAATAACCATCCAACCAACTGAACGAGAAAGGCCAGAGGCCTGACATGTGTGCGCGGCACGCTTCCGTGACAGAACACGGTGACAAGATGGGGGCTCCCAGGTAGCTAACAATTTTTTACAGCGTTGCCTTTGACACCTGCCGTTGTGCAACGCGCTGTGGCACCCCGGCCGGCATCCACTGTGCGACAAGTGTTCGCCTAACGTCGAATGTAGGGGTTTGTGCTAGAAAATACCGTCGAAAATTAAGGCAACCCTAAAGCTGTTTTATAAATACAACCAGTAGATCGAAAATATATAGTATCACTTGCGAACTATATTGATTAAATAATTTTATAAAACGTTTCTTTATTTAACACGATAAGCAGTATGCGGAAAATATCTCTGATTATATAATAATAATACTCGTATATTGCCATATGTTATATACCAAACTAAAGCCTTAATGGCACTTTTTGCTTATAGCTACCAGAATAAGTATGAATGACTGTGGGTTGTGTTTGTTAGAACAATAATAATAATATTCTGTAAAGTATAATGTTTAGTATGAAAGTTTAGCTTAACAGATAACATAAGTCTCTCTGAACTGAAGAATCTCTTTATAGATATTTCACTCGTATGTCAAGTATTACACGTTAATAATTTTGGAATATTTTAGAAATTACCATCGTAAAGTATACGATTCCCTCAATTATCTATTTTTGGTTTGGCTGCTTTTCTTGGAAACGTGAACTTGAAGCTGTGGCCCGCATATTAGTGGCCTTTGCTTGTCCATTCATTTGAGCGTCTTTCCAATGCCGCTGGGCCAACCATCTGCTCATCCCATCCCAGCCCGCTTGTCCGTCCGCCCCGTTCCCGCCCCGTCCCCGTCCCCGTCCCCGTTCCCATTCATCCATGCGTTAGTCCACACTCATTTGAGTCCCGCATAAATCAATTGCACTTGTCATCAACTCAATTAATTTTTGGCAAACAAAGTGCAGTAAATCAATTGCTTTGGCAGCTCGGCCCGTTGACCATGCCCTGGCAGGCCAGGCACAGGACACCGAAGGGGTCAACGGGTCTCTACGAACGCTGGCCAGAATGTTCTTTGGCCGTTTGTGCTTCCATTTTTCGATATTTTTTTTTTGCTCTTTTTCCCTTTTCGACTTTTGTCATTGGCATTTTTTGTCACTCGGCGCAGTTTTTCCTCTTTTATTTGACCGTTGCATTCAGGACTCGCCTGTCCGCCAGATCGGACAACAGACCCTGCTGACTGTCGACTGTCGAGTGTCGAGTGTCGACTGTCCATTTTATGAGCCGCCGCCCCATGCATGTTGACACTGTATCAAATGGGGTTAAAAAGTGATTAAAGTAGGTTTGGCAAATGTCAACAATGTTTATACCATGGCCATTGCCCGGCCGACGCTCGGCTGCGGGTCCGCACCGTGGATTCGACAAGCAACAACAAAAAGTGAGGCGCGTTGCGGATGGAGAGGGGTGGGGACAGGGGCGGGGGCGGGGCTTAGGCGTGTAACTGTCGTGCGAGTGCTCTTGACGTTTCGGTATGCAGACCAGCCGGTTCGCTTGACCCTACATCCCCCATCAGCTGCCACGTCCGCCCCTTGCTCCAGCTTACCTTCATTCATTGGTAGCGATGTCGTTCGTTTGCTTGCTCGATTCGATTTGCAATTTTTTACATCATATTGTCGCTCTCCTCGTCCGCCCCCCACCCCCTTTGATACAGGCGAACTGCGAACAACGACCACAACCACAGGGCCTCACCCATCTATTCAGCTTTGAGCCGTGTCTATAGACAGCGTTAAAATATGCAACTTTTTTTTCTTTCCTTGTTTTGCTATGCGAAAATTGAATTTATGCATTTGCGCTCCAGTCCAACATGCTTCCCATTTCTGAATGTCCCCCAGAACCTGCAGCTGACATTTAGAGTCTTGGACTGGGTGCTTCCGAGCCGCATATCATTCCTACGGCGACTTTAATCCACCTAACAAATTGTGCAATGCAATATTTTGCATTATCATGATTAGCATATATTATGATTAGCATTAATTGAAATTGGAAAATCGGCAGGGATATATTTTTCATTAGTTAACTGGCAACTTATGAATGCAAAGTTGAAACCGATTAGATTGTCAGCTACATACATATGTACAGCTATATAAAGACGTATTAAAAAATTTAATTAATTTACTTTTAATCGAGCATTTTTAAGTCTAATTTTTAAAAATATTTTATTTTTATTTTTTCAAACTATGCCTTGTTCATAAAATCACATTGTGGATAATAAACCAATTTATACATGGACATTGAATATAGACAAATTAAATTTTCTCGCACATTTAGAGATGTGTGTGAGAGAACTGTTCTTTTGTGGCACTGTGCAATTATAATGGTCGTATGTGGCAGCATTTGTAATCCAATTTGCATGAGTTGCGTCCAAATCATACTTGGGGTGCTCTCTGGCTGTAACCCAAAATAATTTCCATGCTTTTGTCTTTGACTCAGATTCCGATGGTGATGCCGATGAAGGCACTGGAGGCCACTCCACGGGGTCTACAGGGCATTTGGTCGTATGTCATGCTTGGGCAGGCGATTTATTTTCAACGAAATACTCTTAGAATTGTTGCATAAGTTGCAAATGCAAGCTGCAACTGCAACTGCTTGTTGCGAGGAGCAGGAGCAGGAGCAGGAGCAGAAGTCAGCCCAAAAACAAACAGACAGCAATGCAAACAAAGCTCAATGCATGTAAGGGAGGAATGGAAGAGGGTAGTTAAATGGGGTTGTTGTTTTGGGTATATATCTATATATAAATTACACACCCACATATATAAATTACCTTTTGATAAATCTCAGTAGTTGGCTGCCAACTTTCTCTCTCTCTATCTCTATCTCTCTTTCTCTGTCTCTCTCTCTCTCTCTCTCTCTCTCTCTATCTCTCTAAATGCCAAGTAGTCAAAATGCAAAACTACTACTGAAACGTATATAAAAATGTACAGTCATAAAATAGAATGGAATAGAATGGAACGATATGGAACGGTGTGTGGGTGTGTGGGTGTGTGGGTGGGCAACACTAGATGGGCGAGATGTGCTTTCAAAACTGTGCTATGCACTCACTGTCGCACTTGAGAAATCTTTTCGAACGTAAATCAATCCGTGCAGCTACATCACCGTCCGACTACGACTACGTCCATGAAGCTGACTGAGACGCCGACTGCGACGCTATTTTCCGGCAGAGAACCGGGGCAACAACTGCACCAATTGCTTTTCTTGATTGTTTTGTGCGCTGCTGGCTGTGCTTTGGTCCCGAACCGAGCCTTATATCGAAATGTAAATTCAAGTTGCAGTTGAAATACTCGGAACCCCTTCCTGCTCCTGCTTTTGCTCCTGCTTTTGCTGCTGCTACTGCTGCTGCTGCTGCGGTTGATGCCACTCCTGCCCCTTGGCCTGAAGTGGCGCCCACTCGAAGAGAGCTATGACAAAAGCGAAGCTACACAAAAGCGATAACGACACTCATCATCAACCAAAGTCGGATTTGCCAGCTCCTTTGCCCAAACTATCTGACTGCCCCAATCACCCCCTCTCACTCGCTCCGTGTATGCCCATCTCTATTGTGCTTACGCTCAACGCATGCATTTCGAAAAACGCAATTTTTGGGTCCTTGCCCGGAGAACTTCCCATTGCGATGCGTTGAACAATTTCGTTTACGTTGACCCCGGATCCCAGAGTGAAAAGATGACCAAGAGGCAGCAACGCTCTGAGCCGGCTTCTATCAGCTCGTTCCCCCAAAACTCAACTACTACTTGTCTTCCACTCTGATGTTGCTGCTGCTGTGCATTTGCCGTTTTCGTTTACGCATCGTTTGAAATTTCTATGAATTGTAGATGCAATCGGGCCAGTCCGTGGTCCGGCTAAGACTCATGTGTTACAGTTGCAGATACACAAACTATATGTTCCTGTTGGTTTTGCTCTTTTGGCCGTTACACTCTCGTCCCATGACACCTGACCCAGTGAGCAACCCGTTACCGAATCTGCAACCCCTCAGGAATCAGTCGAGTGCATTTCACTGGCAGCGCCACAGTGTGCGGCGACCGTGCATTTGGTAAGCTCCAGACGAAGGCAAAGTTGACGATTCTGTTGCGGCCGGCAGCAAGCAACAACAACAAATTGAAAACGCAGCTCCACCACAAGGAGCACTACAAATCCCAGAACCGAGAAACAAAGCAGAGAACAGAACAACAACAAAAAAAATACAGTCAACGCCGTTTCATAAGGATTACAATGAGAGAGTGAATGCAGCTGCCCTGGCCGGGGCCAATCTTTCATGACGAAACAAATATCCTCATAATTCAACAGGAAAATTGCCTGGACTGGCCACAACCACGACGACGATGACGACGGCCAGCTACTCCATAGGCCTACGCCAGAGGCTCTAGCTCCTTTTTTTTGTTTGTCTACTACTGCCGGCGACATCGTTTGTTACGCCCCTGCCTATGTGAGTGTGCGTGTGTGTGTGTGTGAGTATGCGTTCCTGTACGGCTTTTGTTTCTGTTGGTTTTCGGTGATTTGCTTTGTCAGTGACAAAAATAATAACAACCAGCCGCAGGCAATGGGCCCTAGCAGTGGCCTCGCAATCTCACATCCCCAAGAATCCTGGCTCCATATGTCAAGGGCCTGCATCCAGGGTTTGTCTAGGTATAGCCCCATCCCACCCCACCCACCTCTCCTCCATCGTCAGCCATTTCGTAGCCCACCCCACGTACTGTGATAACCCAGCCCTTTCATCGCACTTGCCATCCTTCTGTGTATGTGGCCTGTTGGCCATTTTTAATTACCACAATTTGAATTGCTTAAATAACTATTTGGATAACAATCAGTTGTATGCGTCGTGCAACATCAAAGCCAACTCGGTGCCAGCAGCAGGGCGTAGCTCATGTCGGACCTGACAAGGCCTAAATGTCCTCTAAGGCAACCTCATCCTCTTCCCCTTTCTCTTGGTGGATTAACCAAGTCTTCTCTGGCATTCAATTAGTTAGATTTGACTAATGAACTTGGCACTTTAAAGTGATGATATTTCCATTTCAAATTTTCAATTTTAGCTAGTCCACAATCAATATTACTAACTATAGCATCTATATACATATATCTCTCATTACTTAAGTTTCTAGCTAAATACTTACATATTTAGCGACAGATGCTTAAAAGAATTTCCTTTCTCTTTTGAAATTAAAATATTACATTAGTTACATAACGACAATCCCAATTAATGTTGTCACTCGATTTGGTGCTGTTTCCAAACAACATCAGCCGATCAACTTGAAATAGGAAGGATCAGTGGTTATTGGGGTACCAAAGATTATATAACAATTTCAGGCATATCGCAGATGAGCAAAATACCCAAGTAAATTTCTCATCCATACTTTATATGGAAGAAGTGGCATAAATATTAATTGCCTGTCCACTTTCCATTCAGATGCAACTGTCCTCCATACTAAACTAACTAAAAGATTCGTAAGACTCGTTCAGCTGCCAAGTTTTAAGAGTTTTCCTGTTGCTTGGGCATGCGAATAAATAAAAACATTTCGTTGGCATTGATTTAAATGCGGCCTAAACAAACTTTGGCTATGGTTGGCGGAATGGAATGGTTGGCTGGGTTGGGACAAATCGTCTCGCTCGTTTGTCTCATAAATAATCAACCAATTATTTTGCTGTCAATTTCAACACGGCCGTCGAAAACGCAATGCCAACGCCTACCCAAAATGCAGGCGGGCTGTTTGGCTGGCTGGCTAAACGGAGCGTGGGGCCAAGAGCAGGACGCGCTGGCGACGTGTTGGGCAGCAGGACATGCAACCCGCTGGGCAATGTCTCTGTCTTCGTTTTGGTTTTGGTTGTCGTCTTCGTTCTCGGTATCGTTCCCATTTTCGTCTGTACGGACACGCAACACGGCACATCGGCGCAATAAATTTTGGCTGCCGCGCCAAGCAAACCACGCCAATGCACATACAAAGCACGACGACGGTGTCGGAATCGGATTCGGAGTCGGAGTCTGAGTCTGTTGAATTTGTCCAAGGAACTTGCCAAAAACCCATAGTCATAGCCCAATTCGTCGTTGCCGTAACCCTTGATGATAGCCGTAGTTGGAAGCCGTATCTGTAGCTGGGGAACTATGAATGTTCCCAAGAAGCAAAACAGCAGCGAGCATTTAAAGACTTTTCTGTGTATGCCTCTGTGTGTGTGAGTGTGTGTGTGTGTGTGTGTGTGTGTATGAACACGAATCCCTTGCCACGCTTCGATTTCACGGCCGTATATCATTATATTTTCAGTTACTCAGTCCGCAAGAAGTGCACTGTGGAAATTTTGACCAAAGAAATCCGAAACTGATTACAATTATTGGAAATATATTATTACATATGCGTCTATATCTTCTATGTTTTCCCGATAAAGCTAAAATCAATCAATAACATAATGAGTATTTTGAGATAGATGCCAACATCCGGGCTTCAACCGGTTTCTTCACCAGCTAACAAACCTTTTCACACATTCTTAAAATCTTTTATATTTTATGAAAATTTCAGCGTTGCAGAACTTTGGACTATTTCAGCTTTACAACATTTTTATGCATTTCAGTATTATAATTAAGCTTAGCATTCCATAAACTATTACAGAAGATTCGAAACTTATTTCAAAAGGATACTTTGTCAGCTGTCATTTGAACTTTGACTGTATTATTGCGATTTTTGTTTTGTAAATAGCCAATAAGCCTCACTGTTACTTTTGACTGTTTTGGTAATTCAGTTTTTCCTGCCATGTTTAAAATCTTTATTTATTTTTTTTTTACACGCAGCGCACGCACCGGGCGGAAGTCCTTTAGTAGATTATCTGCGCTGGCAGGCCAGAGAAAAGCAAGTCGACTTGCATAGATTTGTAATTGAAGGGCGTGTTCGCAGTTGCCCCTTATCGAGCCACCACAACACGGATCCACTTGGCTGTGACTGTGACTGTGAGTGGGGCTATGACTGTGACTGGGGCTTGTCTAGTTCATTGCATTTGTATGTGTAAGCGTGCGTTTATCGGCGAGTGGCGGAAAACGGAAGGGGCCATTAAGTGATGCCAATGATTAACAACGGAAGTATAGATTTCGAGCATTGCTCGGCAAACTGTGGCTAATCGATGGGCTGCCCGAGCCTAATGGCATTTGGCCATAAATCAATGCGTCTCTCAATTGTTTGCCATTGCTCAAAGACATCTTTCAAGCAGCTATTCAAAGCTCACAGACACTGCTCACGTACTGATCGAAAACTCAAAGAATACTTGTGTGTGTGCGTGTGTGTGTGGTTGTGTGTGTGTGTATGTGGTATAGCATAACTTTTGACTTTGAATTATTTGCGTTGGCTTATGGAGTCAAGCTTGGTAATGCGGCCGAGGGTGTTGGTGGCATTTGAAATGTTTACCAACTGGCAATGAAATGAAACAATAAACGTAAATAACTTTCAATTGAATAGTTTTGTGGTGGCAAATTTACGTTTGCCATGACGCCAAAATGGCCCTAAGGACCATGCCCAGGCCGAGGCCGAGGCCGAGGCATCCGAAAGACCCTCCACTCCAGTCATAAAATTGGGGCTAGCCAGAACCAAAGCCAGGACAATGGCGCGCCATTAGCAGCGTCCCCATGCATGTGACATTTTTGCAAAGGTTCCATCCTCTTCTCTCTCTCTCTCTCTCTCTTTCTCTCTCTCACTCTGTCGCTTTCTCTAGCTCAATAGCTGTACCGCTCTCTCTCCGTCTCTCTCTTTCTTTCCGCATGTATATATGTTGATTGTAATTTTGTAATTTTCCCAGTTTATTATCTGTCAACATTATCACACACACACACGCACACACACGCACACAAACATTTCGGCTTTATACGAGTTACTGTGCAGCAGTTAAACACGCAATGCCCCAAACCCCTTCACAACCCCTACCCCCATCCAATCCCCATCCCTATTCCCATCCCCATCCCCATCCATTCCACACTGCGCATTGGCTGGACCCATGGACCGTAGTCGAAGCCGGGCATAAAATGTTTTGCCGCCGCCATTGCTCTTATCTTGTCTCGCATAAAGCGCAACAACACCAAATAAACTCATCGAATTTCTGTTGTTAATTGAAATAAAACTATTTTAAGTGTATGGCTCTCTGGCTCCGGCAACGTATCCGCTTCCATTTGAACCCGAGAGTGGCCCCCACCCAAAAGGCGACATCAACGGCAACGACTACGCCAAATTTCGCAATGGGTGCATATATTTTATTAAATAAATGCTGTTCACGTTTGGTTTTAAAGTTGCCACATACTATCAAAAACTTGTCGAATAGCATTTGAGCAAATCGTCTTCCAAAAATGCCTGTATTCAGTCGGATAGTTACCAACTACGTTGTATATTGAATGAACTAATATGTGCTTCAAAATTCTTTTTCAAAACATTTATTTAAATAGCTTTTCCTGTAGCTAAATTCTCTCGCTAAAAGTTGATCCCGTCCATTGATTTGAACACAACTCTTGGCTATAAAAATGAACTTTTTAGGTACTACACAAATCCAGGTTACTGATTTGATGATTTTATCCAAAGATTATACAGATACATCTCTTTGTTTCTACATATCTCCATTGACTATAAGGATATATCTGTATACAGTGGCCCACATCTTATTTTGCTGAGTGTCAAGGAAAATAGGCTACTTTTTTACATAATCCTACCTAGCAGGTGGGGAAACCTCAGTGTATTGGGGTCATATATTAATTTTGGTGGTTAATATATGTACCTACCATCGGTCTTTGGAATTTTTGAAAAATAATTAATGATTATCTTATGGCAGGCAATTACAATTTTTACTTGACACTGAGCAAAATAAGGTATGGGTCACTGTACTTGTATATCTATAGTCTTTGATACAACTCATTTCAACTGAACAGCATTTTTATAGAAATACTTAAAGATTGATCTGATCTTATAAATAATGAACAAATATTTTTATTGGTTATTTGTCAGCTTAAACCTAATTTTATATTAATATTTCGTTACTTGAATCTATACCAAACTGATCTGATTGTCTCTGGGGCAAAATGGAATTGATGTCAGTATTTCAGAAACGAAGGTCACTTTTTTAACTTAATAGTCATCAAAATCCTATTTCAAAATAGTTCTTCATTTTCGTTATTTTCGTATTAGAAAAGTCTCTCATTAAATGAGAATAGATGCTTGATTAAAAACATAAACCGATCTCACCTCACATGTAAAACTATCGATCGCCCCTACAACTCTCTTTCAATGCCAAGCTGGATGCTACTGTTTTATTTGCTTCTGACTTTGCGAGGAACGCTTACCAAAAGCGAGCGTCAACAACAATGGCAACAATATTCCAGCGAAGACAGGACAGTACCAATTTTTGGCGTACTAAGTAAAAGCCACTTAAGCAACAACGACAAGCGAAAAACAGGAAGGAAAAAAAACCACCCAGGACCACCGAAGAATATATACCCTTCCAGCTTGAAACTCCACTGCTACCAGAGGTGATCCAATCAAATCAACTCCAACAACAGATGAACATATATTCCCCATTGCATGTAGCTAGTTCTTTGGCTATTTCGTCCAATGAGGCTGATTCACGAACAAAGCCATCTACTTCAATGCATTACACACTTAATGACACTTTCTTAATGCTCTCTGCAAGGGTATACAAATTCTTTGTGGTTGGTATTTTTTATTGTGCTGCTCAACAAACTTTTTGTGCGAACACCCTTCGACCCGTTTTCTACACACCCACCCCAAGCGACGCACACATACGTTGTACATCAACTTTACACATTTTTTTCTTTCTTGCCGTTGTTGTGTAAACTTTACAAAGCATTAACACCTCATAGATGGAAACGACGACGCGGATGCCAACCTAAGCAAAGTCTAACTTGGAGTGTGAAAGTGCAGTGTAGACAGAGAGAGAGAGAGAGAGTGTGAGTGTGTGAGTGTGTGTGTGTGTGTGTGTGTTCTATGGGGTGCAATGCATTGTCCGGGGTTCGCAAAGTGCACAAAGCAAAGCAGAAATCTCGTTAAAAGCTACGAAAAACTCAAAAACTCAAATATCGTATGTCACGTGACAACTGCACTGTGGCTGCAGCTACTGGCCAGCAGGTGGCGCACGTAGCCACTGTAAAAAAGAAAACTCCCAGCTACGACTAAACAAGAACAACAACAACTGTTTCCGTATACTATGTAACTTGAGTAACTTTTGCCAACTGGCAAACATTAAGTTGCTCTCTCATTTAGATGTCACTTTCAAGTGGACACCCCGTCTAACCCTCCTTCTACGCTCCGCTGAAGTAGCTGTCAAACTTCATTCGATTCAATTAAGCATGCGCGATTTTGCCGTCAACTTTTGCCAGCTGCCTGACAAATTTCATAGGCATTGCCTAATTGTTGCAAATTATCAATTCAAATCACGTTAAGAGCTTCCAGCCTCGCATTTCGCTCTTTGGGGTATCTTTGTGTGTGTGTGTGTATGTGTGTGTGTGTTGAAGTTGAAGCTGAAGTTGGTGGTAGCCTGCGGAGGAACAACAAAAAAAAATTATCATGCAGCACGCTTAAATGGCTTTTCAATTAGATTATGCCATTCAAGGCAATGAAAAGCCACACCCACAGACGCCTCCACCCCCTTGCTCAACCCCCACCATTGAGCGTATCAATTTCCGTTAAGGAATTTTGTCGGGAAAAGAAATAATACCCAAAGCTCACCCCAAAAAATAAAAACAACACAAACAACTTGAGTTCATTAATTTTGTGTGAGGCGCAACAATTAACACGAAACCGAACCGAACCGAGCCCCACGTTTTGACTGAAAGGTTCGGGGATACCCAACAAACGAGAAAATAAAAATAAAAAAAATCCAAAACAAAAAAAAAACACAATATAAAACAATATGCCCGACTGGCAGTTCCCCAACTCCAGTACTAAAAACGTGACGCTGCTAATTAAGTTGACGCATTTGCTGCCTGGCTGACTGGCTGACTAGCTGACTGGCTCGCTATTTCAGTTTGGTCCTGCTCCTGTTTATCACCCTGCCGCTCTTCTTCCTGGCGTGTGCCTCGCGGGAAGTCATAGGACTCAAGTGGGGGCAGCGTGGGGCTGGTACCGCGGTGGAGCTGTGGAGTTGTGGAGCGGGTGCCATCTTGTGGTAAGCTTAGGAAATTTGCATGGTTGATTTGGTATTAAATTCGGTCTGTGCGCAAGGAGGGGGAAAACCTTCAAGTTCTGCGAGCAAACAACAGGTGGCAAAACCAAGCTCTGAGGTGTAAATTCAGGGAATATGTTTCAAAAGGAAGCAACAAAAATCGAATGAAAATAACTCAAATCTGATAAGATTTGAATCTTTTAAGACACATCAAATAACTTCGTATTTGCGTTTATTTCTGCGGAAGATTAGAAAATTATTTGCTAAGCTCAAAATTATTTTTCTTCCGTTAAGGGTATTTTTTATTTTATCCAATGTTCTTCTCTAAATATTCCACAGCCAAGTCAAGCTTTTCCTTTCTCAAGCGTCACAATTCCTGTAGAGATGCCCTTTAAATGTTCTGTGTTTGCCACAGAGCTCAAATGGGCAGTACTTAGTTCAAAGCATCTCTGTTCATTGGTAAAAAAATTAAACTGACTTAGTATGCCATTTTAGTGCTATCAAGTCTTTCGCAACACCCCTTTTCCAAATCGAGTACACGTATAATTTGAAAAAATACAATTTTCTTTTCAAAATTGCAACAACAATCGCGCTTATCGTGCTAGGCAATTTACTACATTGAGCAGTTTATATCCAGAGATGGACATGGAAAATAAAGATCCTCGCACTTCAATGCAAATCTGCAGCTGTGCTGTACAGCAGGTCAGTAGTGCCTCAACTGAGAACAACGAAATTCTCAAAAGGAAGAATAGGGGATGTTGAAACCCACAGCAACTCTGCAACAAATGCTGCTGACGAATAATTTTACACTTCTTAAAATGTCTGGTATAAGAATTTTATATACATAGTATGTTTGCTGAATTCAACTATATTTTCTTACTTATAACCGATTCGTAATAGACATAATCGATTGTCCGTCTATCAGTCTGTTTAAATGCGAACTATCTTCTCAGCTTAGAAGGCACTTGCTGATGCAAATATATAAGTTGGCCGGTTTGAATCACTATTTGATTTAGCTGTCATAAGATTGTTGATTGATTTATTTGTAGCCCAACTGCGAAATAGCTTATATGAGCTCATTAGTAAACTATAATCCCTTTTCTTATCCTTATGTCAAAAACCGCGCAGCACAAACAAACTCCCATAGCCACATCATAGCAACAAGTTAAACGCTGAATGCTGACAATAGCGCAATAACAAACAAAGTCAAGAGCTCAAAAGCAAGCAGCCGAAAAAAAAAAAAATCGCCGAAAAAAAAATATATATATTCAAAATGTATTGCAAAATGAGTGTGAAAAATACTTGAGAATTTTCTCAGCCGACGCCGCCGTTGTTGTGAAGTGGCATGTCCTTTGGCCGTGTGGAAGGATGCCGTTGCTTTGATTTTGGACCTTTTGTTAAACTTGAGTCATTGCTTGCATTGACTGCAGCACATCAAAAGCACGTCGCCCGCCAAAAAAAATGTTTTAAATGGGCGTGGCTCACTTGAGGGCGCATGTGTGTGTGTGTGTGTGTGTGTGTGTGCATGAGCTCTCAAGTGTCGACAGCTTTGATTTCTTGTGCGCATATTATTAGTTTAGTCTTGCGGCAAAGACCTGCATTCTTTAATGGTCTCCTTCAGTTTGCAGTTGGCTTTGGCAAGATGTAGTCAGCTGCTAGTTTGTTTAGCTGTTTTTTGGCTGGCAGCTGCAAAACGCGTCCAGAAATGTGCTGCATAGGAGCAGACCAAGTGAGTTGCAAGTACGCAAATCTTATGCACAGTTATGTGTAGCTGACTGTGTATGCGTGTGTGTTTTTGAAAAGTTTATCAAATGTTGCGTACGGACCAGCACCACCAGCACCACCCGCCAACCCCACTCTTTAAGCCCGGCTGCTGCCGACGCCTCGTTTGTTTTTTCAACTGTCATTTTGACAGCTGCCGCTGCCGCTGCTGATGTTGCTGTTGCTGTTGCTGTTACTGTTGCTGTTGCATGGTAGCTAGCACAGACATGTTACACCTTTTGCGTGGCCAAAAGTTTTTTCCTTTTTCTTACTAACTTGACTGACTGCATGTACAAGATGCAGTAAAAGTGCTTGGGCGGGGCAAGAAGATTACATCAGCTGTTGACTTGACGTTAGCTAGCTGAGAAACCAAATTCGAGTGAGCGAGGGGCAAAGGGGCCTGGGTGCATTCACAAAGATAGGGCGTGTGGATCGGCTTGTATATGCAGCTGTCAAAGACCAGCCGCCCCAAGTTGCGCTGCAGTTAAAAAGTTGCAAAATTACAGCAAAGAGCTGGAACGTGGGAGGAGAGACAGATTGCACAGGATGTGCGAGTAAGAACAGGAAACGGAAAGAAGCTTTGCAGCTGAGACATGCGCTCAGGGCAGAAACTAGAAATTACCTAAGCTAACCCTTTGATATCGGCTAAATAGATTATTATCGGTTATTTCGAAACCGTCAAGAGTTTCACTTGGCTTCTATACTCAACACACCAACGAAAATTAGAGACACAAAATTTGAAAAAATAAGTTTAAGGATAAGTTCTCGCTAGCCAGTTGAATCAAACTCCAAAATAAAAACATAATATATATGCGGACGAAGAGTTGATCTGTCTGAAGAGGAGGGTATCTTATAGTCGATCTGACATTTGGTTTATTTTTAATATTCTTAATCTTTTACTTACGGTGTGGCTTAAGCACACAACAAATTGACTCATAAATATTCTATAAACAACAATAAAAGCGCATTAAAAACTTTTGCGGAAGGCGACCGAAAATTACTTAAAAATTGTATCGTGTCAATAAATAAACAAGAACCGATGAAAATTTAAGACCGTTTGCAACTTCAAAGGCCGTACGGAAAACGGAACCGTAAAGCGGAAGTAGCTCAACAATTTCTCAACACGTTTGTCGGTTGTTGTTGTTGTTATTGTTTTGGGTGTTGTGTGTGTTTGCTTGCTTCCTTTTTTGTTATCACACACACTCCACACCTACTGGCAACCGACACACACGGAAAATCATAAAATTTTAACGAACCTATTGAAAGTCTACACATTGCCGCTTGATTTCACCGGGCGACACGAAACTTGGGCCGGGGCCCAGGGACCAAGGACCAAGGATATGGCAAAGGGCCAAGGCAAACGTGTGAAAAGCGCCATCGAACGGCAAAGATTTTCACACTTGGCACATTAAGGAAATTTATGAACACACACACACACACACACATATATAAGCACACACTCGACGCACATGTTTCATACAAACGCCGAAAAGTGAGGAAAATTAAACTTACCTATGTAAACAAGACAAGGAATGGCGTGCGAGTGTATGTGTGCGAGTATGTATGAGCGGAAGTTATGTTCAAACTTAATTTAAGGTTCAATAGCGTAACCAAAGAAAACCGCAAAAACTTTAGCTGCCTGCAGAAGACAACAACGAGTTGGTGGTGTTACAGCCGTTTTTTGGCAGGACGAACGAGTTTTGTGTAACATAAAATCTTGTGGTTTATTAGATTTTAATAATTCACACGATGTGTTTGTAAATGTGTGTGTGTGTGTGTGTGTGTGTGTGAGTGTAGATACGTGAAGAAGACACATGACAGTTGAGTCAAGTCGCAGTCGGAGTCGGAATTGGAGTTGGAGGCGGAGTCGAGCAACGTGAAAGACGCATGCATTTGAAGTCAACAAAAAACTAACTTTTATCTGCTGGCGTTTGCCTTTTTCTCCACACTACCCCCCTCCCCCCTCCACCCATTCCCTTATACGCCCCTCGGCCGCCCAGCATATGAGCAACGGCAACACTTTAGAAATGGCCTCCCCCCCCGAAAAAGCACCCGAAGGTGTGTTTGTTTTTACAACAACAACAACAACTACAAATTTGTGGCATATCAGCGGCATGTTGCGTGGCTTGTTGCAAGAAGTATGCGGCAAAGGAACGAGGCTGTAGATCAACAACAAACTAACTGCTCGCTCCTGGATAGCCCAGATTAAGAGCGCATACGCAAAGAAATGCCACTAAAGGGAATTGATTTACTCAGACGACCAGTTCTTGTCTGCTTTGTTCCTTGCCTCATGTTGCTCAAGAAAGATTTCGATCCAGTTGCAAGTGATACTTAAATATTTGATTAATCGTGTAGAGTAACTTTGCTCATAAGCATTCAGGAGCTTGAAATAACACTTAACTTGCCAATCAAGCATTTAGTGAGCTTAAATAAACATTTATACCGAGTCTTTGATTGTGATTTCTTTGAGAAACTCCCACATTTCGTTATTGTGCTTAGGCGAGCCTAATGTTAAATACAACTTATTAAAAGCAAAAGCAAGTTAATTGTACTTTGGCGACATATAAAATAAACAAATGAAAACTTACAACTGACAGTTGAATAAGCATTCGATAATTTCTGAAACCACCCGGAACAAACATAAGATCGGTCTGGAGAATATAGTGTTATAGCTAAAATGAATCATACTTTTTTTATTGCTCATTTTATTTTTATTTTATATTATTTTACGTCTCTATGTACGACCAGTAAGCTGTGAAGTTTCAAACTCCAAAGATGTATTTAAAGAAAATTAATCATTTAAAATAAAATCTAATTAGTTACAGATCAGCTTGTATCTGTAAATTATTAGTGCTCCTTCTACTACCCAGTCAAAAGACCATCATTGAAATATATTTGTGCGCTGTAAGCATTTGACCATGACTAGCTCTCAGTGCATCAGTCATCCACTTAATGATATAAACTGTTGGATGGTTGGGTCAACCGGTGAAACCATAACCTAAATAACATCGGGACGCCGACAACAGTTGTGGCTGCAGTTTAGCTTATCCACAATAAAAAAAAAAAACTCAGAAAGTATGCAGAGCAGACCTTAGGAACTTTTTTTTACGGCAAGCGGCAAGACAAAATAAATCAGTGAAAAATGTCCAAGTTATGATCAAGTGTTCCCACAAGAATTGCAAACTTTCTGCGAAGTTGCAGTCCTCTGTTTTTTCACGTTGTTTTTGCTGTTTTTTTTTCCGCTTTTCTTGTTGAGCTGCCTTTGTTGTCTCGCTGCATGTCGTGAGGGTCTTGTCCTCTTGTCGAAGGCATCATCGAAGTTATGTGCTGCACTGGGCCCCAAAGGTTATGCAGCAAAAAGTTTGCATAGCTGTGGCCCCCGACAACAAAACCAACAACAACCGGCAACAAACAGCAAGTTGACAGCATTGACCTTAGACCGGACCGGAGAACCAAAACAGTTTCACATCCTGCAGGCATAAGTGCATAAATAGTTCATAAACTATTTTTCGAACAAAGTTGTCGTGCCTGCTTGCTGCCTTCTGACTGCTGCTCAGCTCCCTGAGGCTGGGGGCTAATTGCGTTTTACACCAATTAATTTGCTTAGTAGCACTGCAAGTAAATAGCAACGAAAACTGAAAATAAAAATACAAATACAAATACTTGTGCAAATAAATTCAATACGCAATAACGAAAAGCAAACAAACATTTACGATTAAGGGCAGGTTGGAACCCTCAAGTCGCAAATCAATTTGAATTTCAAATTAACAAAAAGCGTTCTGCGAACAGCACAAAGGTTGTCGAGTGGTGGGGTGTATAGCCGGAATGCGGGGCAAGCAATTTTCGGAAAACTCACAAGATTTGCGACTTCATTTTGGCATGCAAGCGGTACATGGGGCAAGAGGGCGGTCGTCCTTTATATATAATACAAGTGCAATGGCCACTGGTGGGGCATCAAATGTCGTCGTGACCCAGCCGCCTTCCTTTCATTGCTGCGCGAAATCCTCCTTACAAGTGTAACGAAATGCGAAATGTGAGCAAACAAAAAGCATTGCATACTTTTCGGCAGCAGCAAAAATACAAATTGAATTTTCTACTTAAAGACAATGGCGGGCAAATTTTTGAACAGAGAGCAGACCGCGGAGAGTGAGCATCAAATGAAGAGTGAATGTGAGCGGAGTTGGCTAACTTGAGATTGAGAGCAGTATGAGTGATAGTCTGGATGTGACGGAGTGGGCAGCTGACTAGTCTTCATTGTCGTCTTTTGGTATGTTGTCGAAAAATGAAAATATTAATTCCCAGCAGGTTATTTGCGCTCCTTGTCGATGTCGGCAGTAAGTAAAAGTCGCAAGAGACAATGAAAATGAACAGCATAGAAACAGCGTAGACATTCACGTTAGACATGGTTAGTCATGGACGATTCCCGGAAGTGACAGACAGAGAATTAAAACAATAAAGAGAAAGTGGGAGAAGTAGAGCTCAGAATCTAAAGCGATCAGCTTGGAAATACCCTGCATTAGAACAATAAGATTGTTTTTGGAAAACATTGAGTTAATTGCAAAATAAATGGGATTGCAAATAAACAATAATGAATATTAAATAATATTCATTCATTTACATGATATAAAACAGGGTCATGAAGTACTTAGCTCATCACTATTTTTAAAATGAACAAACAAATGCAAAAATGTTGTAAATATTTTGAATGATGTGAATTATATATGAACAAAATTGAATACAGGATTAATTATATTGATAGCTATAATTAGTAGGGTAAATACGAGATTCATTCGAATAGCAAATGACATAGAACTGTCCATGAAAATTACAATTACTTAACCCTCCGGTGTAGAAGCCATCGAACCAGCGCTTTTACAATGACGCATTGAGCTTAAAATATTCATGGGCTTCATCAGGAACTCAGTAGCTTCGGCGCGTACCGTAAACCGCGACCATTCTCCATAGCGCTTTATCTTTCAATTTAGCAAAAATTAATTTATTGCATCAATATTTATGTTTCACTTAAATTACAATGCGTGAATGCAGCCAGCCCCTGTCTAAACATATTTTTTGCCATTCATTTTGCGGCCTCTGCCAAGGCAAATACGAGCTCTGTGCCTGGGGAAGCTAAAGGGATATGGGGCGGGCGGGTGCAGTGTTCGGGAATGTGGAATATTGCGACCGCAATCAGTCATAATAAATATTAAAAATAGCGCATAAAGTCAAACATTGGTAGCCAAATGCTCCTCCAACGAGCCATTCACATTCCGCTTTCCGTTTTCAGTTTGGTTGTTTTCCATTGCATTTCCCATTTTCAGGCGCGTTGTTTGGAAAGTTTTCTAATAAAATAGTGGGGCCCAGTATTGTTTTGGGCGTTTTTCGGAAAAGCAATTGCAATTGCGCAACTTTTTGGCATATTCAAAAACCATTTGGCTATCAGAAAGTGTTTCAACAAATATTGACAGACTGCCACAGGGCGATACCGAGTCATAAAGTTCGGCTTTATAGAGGCTACCGGCAGGAACACAGGAACCAAGAGAGGGAGAGATAAGGGAGAGAGTGAGAGACAGAAAGAGAAGGGAGAGAGTGAGAACTGGGTCGGTGGTAGCTGCAGTGGAATTCACGACTTTTGCTTCCATAATTAGCAGCTAATATTGCATAGCGGCAAAAGTTTTTCGCTCGGATTCCTACTCTATATGTAGCCTCAGTTTTATTTCTATTTGCGTTATTTGTCTAGAACTCGCAGCAATGCAAAAGGCGAATAGCGAACGGAAAATGTGAATATGCCAACGGAATGGGAATGGGAATGGGAATGGGTACGGGAAATCTGGTGTTTAATAAGCTCACAGTTTTTGTTTGTGTTTTCCAACACTGCAAACAGCCGGCAAAGCATCACTTAAAGCAGCGCCTCATATGAGAGTCGGCCTTCGCTCCGACAACTTGCAAGCAAAACTCAAACACACACACACACACACACACACGCACACACACACATGTAGTATTCGACAAGCTGACACTTGTGCTTGCTTGGTCTGTTTTTTTTTTTTATTGCCAGGCACTTAGCTGCTTGCCCCTAGCCCCCTCTAGACCCATACAGGCAGCAACGCCGTCGCTGCCACTTCTGCCGCCCGCTGAGTTTTGCTCATTTTTTGGTGTCAATGAACAGTTTTAACATATTAGCAAAGTTTCTTAAAGTACACATATAAATATGTTTGATGTGTGTTTCTGCTCGAGTTGAGTGATGCCAAGGCATGGCACCACCAGGGAGCCAGGGAGTGGCTAAATAAGGGCGCTAGGGAACTGCAAGAAATGTTGTTGTATTGTGCCCCATGTACTGTGCTTTGTGTGTTAAGTCAACGGCACAATATGTAAGACGCCTTAATGAAAGCCTCCCAAGTAACCCTTACGTTATCCTTTGAAGTAACATCATTTGAAACTCAGCATACAAATGAAGCTATCTGGCTTTTATCAAACAATAAATTAATATCTACCTTTTTACTTACTAAACAAGTATTATTTTAAGCATCTCATTTAATTATTTGATCACATCAACTTATTACTATCCAATCACTCTCCGTTCAACAACATAATATACTTTGTAGGTATTCTTAATTCGCATAAAAACCTTAATTCGCCCAAAAATATCAAAACCAAAATTATTTCTAAGTTCACTCTTAATGAGCACACTTTGGAGCTGTCAAGTAATTAAGTAATAGTTATAAATAATTTGGAAAGCGCGTCAAAAGGAAATTTATACAGAAATATAATCGTGAGTTGCGCACAATTTGGTTTTCGAGCACTTTTTGAACGTGTCATAAATTAGGTTGCAGGATTGATTTTTAAAATTTTGTAACATTCCAATAATTGGATTAGTTTATTACTTTTTTTCTTATTATTTATTGCTTTATTTCTTATATACTTTCGCGATCTCTTTTTATCGAATACGATTTAACTGTTTGCTGCTGACATTTTTAAGGCGGAGTTAGGCAACTCTACCAGCAAATAGTTCACAGCTGCTTATGGAGCATAAGAGCATTAGATTTTATTGATTCCATAAGCAACAATCAAGCAGATTTCGATCTGATCAGACACAAACACAGACGCAGCTGCTTGCTAGCTTTCAAACTAACTCAATAAAAACAATTTTCGATATTAAATTATCGTTTGGCCCCATTGCGCGTTCAACGCGTACAACAATCAAGGACGGGAACGGTACCAGACCAGTTCGCCATCCACACACACACACACACACACACGCACACACACACACACACACACACACACAGCAATTCAACTGAGCCGCAACAAAAGCATGTCGTGTCGTGCCGTCGCTTAATCATGTCAATGATTTATAACGCTTTCAAGGAGCGCGCCAAACTCGAAGTTGTCGACGGCAAAGTCGTACTGAGGTGTGGAGTCTGTGCAAGGGTTGGGGGATGAAGAGACTCTTCTGATGACTTGCCAGACAAAGCGAAGCCACTATTCTAGTGGTGGTGGTGGCGTTCGATGGTGGTGGTGGTGTGTCGCAACATAAGTTTTGCAGCTACTTATATGGCAGCGAGTCGGAAATTTATCTTACGAAAAATGATTTGGCTCATTATCAACAGTGGCCAAGTGCAGCAGAAGGACGCGCAGGCAGACAGCATTATATATATATAACATAGATGGGAAAGAATAGCAAACACATCGAACAAACGCATAAATCAACAACAAAAACAGAAAAATGATTTATATTTACACACAAGAAAAAGAAATACCGAATGAGACGATGGCAAAGGGCGAGCGGGTCGTGTAATGAGGGGGAAGCCCGCCTCGAATATGATTGCCGTTAATAAGAAAAGTGGCAAAAGTGTGTGTAACACAGGGATATTACTGACAATGGGGCAAGCAACAACAGCAACAACAACTGTGCCACAATCATTGTGAGTGCCTGGGCCACAACACTACCCAGCAGCAAGGTAGCACAGAGCAAGGCGCAGGCAGCATGCCAACTACCAATAATAAAGTAATCAAAGTGATATGGTGTTGATGCAGGGAGGTGCAGGCGGGGTGTAGTAAACTCTCTTGCCCATTTGTTCGTGTGTTACTATTGCTGTTGTTGTTGTTGTTGTTGCCATGCCACATCTAGCTGTGTTCTGTCTTGGTGCCCTGTGATTATGGCATTAAGACATTTCCTCAACTCCCCCCAAATACATAAACCAGGCAATCGAATTATAGCCTCGGATCTGACCAGCTTTGTTGCCAATGAAACCGTGTTTATTGTGTGCGCATCTGTGTGTACTACAGAAAGGAAAAAGAAAACAGTCATTTAAGAACTGATGGATTAGTTATCCCCAAACAATATGCCATCAGCTTACAATATGGGAAATAATATAATTTATTAATAACTTCAAAAGGAAACCAGAAGTCGTGAGAGAGAAGGAGACCTGGACTAGGCGATATTCTGCACCGATATTCTGTCTTTTCAAATGTTATAATTAATAAAATAATTTATATTACATAATTTTATAATTTTCTAATGATACCTTCAAAATATTTGCAAAAAACAATATTATTGTAATTAATTATTATATATTTTAAATATGTTTTTCGCTGGATCTAGATCAATTTTTTATTTTTTTGTAATATGTACTCAGAGCTGTACCAAATAAAAATAAAACAATTATTAGTATATTTAAAATATTATCAATTGTATGAGATATTCTTACTTACTTATTCCGAAAAATATGGAATCTAAACATATTTTTAAGCATATACGCTAGAAATTGCTATAATTAATTAATATATTTGAAATACTATCAATTACTTAAGTTAATGATTATAGTGCCGGAAGTACCTCGAAAAATAACCAATCTAAACATATTTTAAAGCATATAAGCTAGATATACTAACATCATCTGATCAATTGCGTATCGTGGACTATCTCACCCGATATTCTGTATACAAATATCACAACGAGAATTTAAACCAGCCAAAGCAGAGCTCTGATATTTACGTGGCTCACTTAATCGAAAACTCTGTCGAAACATGTGTTTTGTGTCTTGTCTGGCTGCTTGCAACGAGTCTCCCTGACCATAAATAGTTACTTAATTACCTTCTCAAGTGGTAAGTGCACTCATACCACTCACCTTCCCTCATCCACCCTTCACGAACAAAAAACTTGCGGAAACAATGCACGAAAGAAACTGCCAAGAGCTGTGTGTGTGTGTGTGTGAGTGTGTGCATGGAGAGAGGGAGCTGGTGCAGAGGCAACTACAGAAACATATGCCAAAACACCGATTGCAATTAATCTTTTGCATGTTGAACGCACCAAACTCTACTTAGTTAGTGCCACATCCTCCCTTAGAAAACTCGCTAGTTGCCTCGTTGCAGGTGGCAGCTTCTGTTTATTGGTAAACAACAAAAGTTTGCAGCGCACTTTTTTGGGCTGGGCGACTACCAAAACAACAACTGGTAGAGACAATGAGAACGTGCGATGGAAACTGAGGAACGGGGCGGTGGGAGGGGGGTGGGCGGAGGGATTAGTGGATGGCACTGGAAGCTTACCTTATTTGTGGGCGCTGATCTATTGTCTTGCCTGTTGGCAGCAGCCTGCCTACTTCAAGGTGTAGTTAAACGACCATAACTTTTCGTTCTCGCTCTCTCTCCCTGTCTCTCCTAGTTTGTGTGTGTGTGTGTATGTGTGTGTGTGCTATAGACATTTGTGAGGTATCCCTTAAATACCAATTTATGGCTAAAGCAGATAAAGTCCCAAATCTGCACTTAATCTTTTGCATTGTTTAATTTCGACTCATTGAGTTAGCGACGCCAAAAATTCCACACACACACACACGCAAGCCACAGGCATGTGTCTGTGTGTGTATGTGTGTATGTGGGCGTATGGGCGTGGCTGACAGCATTGTGCAAAAGGCGCGCTAGGTTTGGGCGCACTTAAGTTGCTTGGGAAATAAATCGTTGTCGACGTTTACACTGTGCTTATGGGTGTGCTTTAGTTGCTACGATGTGTGTGTGTGTGTGTGCAATATTCGATGCTTCATTGCAACCGCAGGAAGAACAACAGTAACAGCAACAGCAACAGCTCGCTCAACAGGCGCAACAGTCCACCCCTCGTTTCCTCGCAGCCACGACAAAAGTTGTTTGCTCCTAGTTAAAACTTACAACTTGCGCGTTATTTCCTGCCACACACACACACACACACACACACACACACAAACACACACAAGTAGCTACAGCTGACTGTGCACCCCAGCAGCCCCCTAACCATAACCGCAATGCCCTGCGTACTTAAGGTGTTAACGCAAAAGCTTGACTCATAAAATATTGAAAAAGCCGCAAAAACTTTGCACCAAAAAACGTGGCAGGAACAGGACCAAATAGAACGGAACGGAACGCAACGCAACGCTACAAGAGCGGCACACATGGGGGATAGGGACACACACAAGAAAGCTGACTAAGATACCAGCTCCAAAGGTCGGAACCCCAAATTGAACGGTTAAGTGGCAACCGGCAAAAGTTTTTCACCTACCTTTGACTTCCATTTGTGCCCAGTTTATGGGGTGCTTGCCTGGGATCTGCTTTCCCCACTTGGCTCTTGCCTAAATGGATTTATTGACTTATTAGCGCTATTTGCTACGCCTTTGTTTTGTTCTACGTGGCTTGCCTAACAAGTTAATTGATGGGCTCAGCTGGGAAGTCGACATCTACTTGGGTGTTCCAAGTAACTACTTTGATTTGATTAAAAATAAGGTGCAGTTGTACTGCGTTAAGTCTGTAAACAAGTATTCTTAGCCAATCTTAACTTACCTGTCAAATCTTATAAATACCTATATATAAAGTTAGTAAACGAGAACTTGAATTTTTTATTTGGTGTCTTTAGTGTTCGAAAGGACAGATCGACGTGATAAGATAAGACGTGTTTATGATCATGGCTTTATCGAATCTGTTCATCATGCTGATCAGCAATAATGTATAAGGCATAGCTTAGTCATTGAGAGGAAAAGATGAAAGCTGGAAAATCGATCCTTGAAGCTGGTATGCTGTCAGCACTTCAACTGCTTTATGCCCTCGTTGGCTTTAGTACACGTTGAATTGGCTTCGACTTTGGCTTTGTCATTTTACGCGCTATTACCACCTTTTCGAAGCAATAAAATATTATTAAAATTATATTCGGCTGATACACCTGAATGCTGTTGCTCTCTTTTGCGCCGCATCGCAGTCTGTGTCTCGTACAGTGGGTGCTGTAAATCAACGTCTCGATGACATTAAAATAAAATTTTAATGCCACAAAAAAGATGTGCGAGGCTGGCGTCTCAGTTCTGGCCAGAGTCGGAGGCACAGCTAAAACCATTTTCCACTTCACATTTTCCATGCAATTTTCGGTCGCTTTTTGATCGAAAACTTTTGCCTTGGCTGCTGCTGGCTGCCCACGAATGGGGTATGGGGATTGGAGGAGGGGCTGGCTGTGAAGGCGCTATCATTTTCACCTTGGTTACACTGCACAATTTATTTGAATTTATCAGCATGCACACGCCCATCCCCTCCCCCCTTACTTGCCTACCCACCCCCTCTGTCTGGCTGAATGGCTCATTTTCATGGCTCATGGCAAATAATTGTAAATATTTGATACACAATATGGCAATAAAAATAAAATTGAAATTTTCTGCCGTTGTTGTTGTTGCCTTTTATTATTATCATCGTTGTCGTTCTCGTCCCGTGAAGTCGTCGTAAAGGAAATTGATACATAAGTCATTTTTATTGGCATATTCTTTTGTGTAATTACGGCGCAGGTAATTTAAATTTCCTGCCCTTTTTCAGTTAGCTCTCTCTCACTCTCTCTGTATGTATCTCTCTCTTTCTCTCTCTCGCGCTTTCTCCTTCGTTCCTTAGAGCTCACTTTTTGAGTTATGGGAACTTCCGCAAAAATTGTACACAATAGCTTTTTTCACAATTTGCAATCATTCGAATGAAATCATTGAACTTTTTATTATTGTAAATGTTGTACTTAATTTTTGTATTACTTTAATACGAAAATTTGCTTTAGTATCAGTAATATTATACTATATATTTATTTTATATTATTATATAGTAAGATCGTTTATTCGCCATTTGGAAAAACACCGCCCCAATCGATTTAATTGAATTCACAGCCATTAAGCATTATCTTGAACAGCAAATTTCAAGTTATTTTTATACCCTGTACACATTAAAAGTGTGTGAAAAGTGTGTCATAGTTTTGATTGAAAGTATGTAACAGGCAAAAGGAATAATTTCTAATCCCGTAAAGAATATATATATATTCTTAATCAGGATTAACAGCAAAGTCGATATAAAAGGAAGATAAATGGATCTCAGTGACTCTAAAAGCAAGAGACTAGAAATTTCATATATGAGTTCTCCGATAAAGTGCCCAAATCAGGATTATTTTATGTTATCGATAACTGTTCATGCTTTTGCGAATATCAATACAAATCGATTTAAGGCATAACTTTCCAATTGATACACACGAATTTCCACAAGATCAAAGTTATAGTCGAATTTAGCATTTATACTACAACAATATATTTAATACCTGTGTGCAGAGTATCCCGTAGTCAAGCTCACTCGACGAAAACATTTTTATATATATTTAAAGGTGGATAGCTCCATCAATTGGCAAAACACTTCCTGTCACAATTTGCCAGCTGTCTGTCTTGGGATGGTTATTGTTACGGTGTCTGGCAGACAGACAGATAAATCCAGGAAAGTGGGCAAAGTGGGGGTAGAGAGAAAGCCACAGTAAAATTACATCAAGATGTGTAAATGTAAGCATTCCACTGAAGTATGCGTTACATCGAATGATTCTGTTCGCCTCGCATAAATACAATTACAATTTTCGTGAAATGAAATCGAAAAGTGTACGTAAAAATGGAATGAAATGAAACCCTAAAAGAGCTCCATAAAAGACAGTAGACTGTCAATTAAAAATGAGAGCCGCTGTCGATTAGACAGTGGGAGGCAGGGAAACAGGATGAAGAGGCAAGCACCTGGGGGGTTGGAGATATCCTGGCAAAGAGTGTCAACCCGAGCAGTTGAAAACTAACGATAGCTGCTTAGAAATCTGGAAATGGCGCTTTCTTTTCATTTAATTTGCGTCACTTTCGCTTTAAGAATATATTTTAAGTAATATTTATGTGCTATTTTTATTTATTTGGTTTTTTTCTTTTGGTCACCAATTAATTTTTATTTATGTGCTTTGCGTTTTTAGCTGGGTTTTGTGCTTCTTTTTTTTGTCGTATGTCCCCTTATCAAACAAACAGTTGGCAAAATGATAAATGCCGTTGCTTTTGTTTAAGTCCACGAAACACCCCTTGCCTCAGCCCTCTAGCCCAAAGCACACCCATTTTGTAATTTAATATTTTTGCAGCCAAAACATGGAAAAAAAAATATACAAAAAATATACGAGAAAAATGATATTTCAGAAGAGCGAGCACTGCTAAAAAATGACAATTTTTAATTATCAAATGCGTTTAATGATAAAAATTGTTTATTATGGGCATGGGGTTGGGCATGGTGGGCCGACAAGGGTGGTTGGGGTTGTGACGCTTTTTACTTGGCCGCCACTGCGTCTTGGCTTTTAATTTATGATTTATTTGTGTGGGTGGCTCGCCTATAATAATTAATATTGCCCACAAGCAAAAGACACCTACCTACAAGCACTCCCCCTCCACCATCCAGCCACCACCCTCTACCCGCTACTCTCCATACTCTCCCCTCCACCTACGCGGTGGCAGCACTCCAGCACGCTCTCCAACACTTTCAGCAAGCAACACAATCCCTGAGGAAGCCAGCAAGCAATGCAGCGACAGAGGCAGCGAAGTGTGGTTGAGATGGTGAAGGGGGCGGGTGGGGAAGGGGGAGGGGTGGGCAAGTGGCAAGTGGCAACAGCTCCAGAGCCGGGCAAACGCAATATTTTCATAAATCTTTTTGCCGCGACGACAGAGCAGTAAGTGCAATATCATTGAGGCAGAAGTGGCAGCAAGTAGCGCGGGGAATAAGCAACACACCTACACACACACATGCTGTTATCCCTTCCGTAAGACAAAACCCAAGTGCGCCCAAGCCAACATCTTCCATGTCGACGTTACATCTTGAGTCTGGTACAGAAAAAAAAAAAAATACGGAAAAAAGGTACGAAAAAAAATATTAAAAGTATTTCTCGAATTATTGTTAATGATGATTAAAAATATGTGTACCTACATAATACACAGTACACCTCAGCACACACACACACTCCTTCTTCTTCTTCTTCTTCATAGCTCTATGCGTACGTGCGCTGGTGTGTGTGGGAGACGTAATCACAAACAGATTTTGTGGCTTGGCAACGCTTCGCATCGTTTCCCAAACGTCCTCGTCTTTAGCTTTGACTTGAACTGGGTGTTAACTTGCCATGAGAGCTGACTTAATATAAACAATATACAATCCGAATTCACATCAACATCGAATTCTGTATGCCCTAAGAATACTCGCAGAATACTCAGAATCTTGACTAGTTTTGTAGCTGAAATATAAGTTAGTTCGACATACTTATTGAAAATGTTTTAGTTGATTTTTATTATAATATTATAAAGTTACTATTGGTCTAAAAGTGCGGCAGTTAGGAACAGATATTAAAATATGTATTTATTCCAAGTTTTAAGTCTCTAGGTTCTAGTTTAAGCAGAAACTGACTCCAACTCACTCCAAATTTGCTGAACAAGCATCTGGCTTTCAAAACATTTAAGATTGACAGACAATTTTTGTATGCCAAACCTTAGTATTCATTTTTAAGATACATGAAAATCTCAAAACGATTATATTCCAATGCAGTGAGAGTAGTAATCAGTAGTAATCATGTGGATATACAAACTTGTTAACATATTTTCAAAGCAATTGATTCAACTGTGGTCGCAACATCATTTGCACCGAGTTCAAAGTAAATTTCTTTCGATGGGAATCACTAACCACCTTCTTAGAGACTATTTTATACATTAAGCATTATTTTTTATGTTTTTTGATTCATTCACGGTCTCAATTTGAGATCATTGACATCATGTTTTATCTCAGTTGCAGTCTTGAAAGGATTCTGTGTTCTATTCTATTTATGTACATCTCAGTCGAGGGCTATTTTTCGTCTTATAATTATATTCGAACAGCCAAGCAATCAACAAACTTCTCCTTATGTGTAACTTCAATTTAATATATTTTTTTGGAGAGTTCGCGCTTTTGAGCACTACGCTGTTTTCCCGATCGAAATATTAAATAATAATAATAATAAAATAAGGGTAATAAAACTAATAAAAGAAATGTTCTTTTTTATAAAAACCAATCTACGAAAGACAGCCATGTCTATAAAGAACACGCGAGTGCTGCTATTTGTTTCGCAAATCATGTCACTTTCTATTCTTACAAAAAAATATTTATCAAAATATTTGAAATCAGCATTTGAAAATACGCAATATTGCTTTTGATTGTTTTTTGTCGTTTAGTGTGGTGGTGCTATTATTTTTGTTCGCAAATTTATGCTAATATACTTTTTGGGGTTGGATATGGCATCATCATAGCATACCTATACATTTTTAATATATACGAGGTCTGACCAATAAGTAATGAGACTAAGTCCATAAAATACGTATATTTAAAAATTAAGGTACATTGATGTGATCCCCTTCAAAGTACTCCCCTCCCGCAACTACACACTGGTTCCAACGTTTCTTTCAGCTTTCGTAACATTTCTGGAAGGCTTCGACTGGAATGTCCTTTAGTACCCTCGTCACGGCGGTCTGGATGTCAGTTATGGACTCAAAATGCGTTCCTTTCACGGCCAATTTTGTTTGGGGGAACAAGAAGAAGTCACAGGGTGACATATCCGGCGAATAGGGCGCTTGCAGCAACACTGCGATGTTTTTAGAGGTCAAAGACTGCGACCCACTGAAGGCACGATGGCATGGAGCATTGTCATGATGAAGGATCCACGTTTTGGCAATCTCTGGACGGACTCTAATGACTCGTTTTCGCAGCCGATCGAGTACTTTCAGGTAGAAATGTTGGTTGACGGTCTGCCCAGGTGGTACAAACTCTTTGTGCACGATTCCTTTGCTGTCAAAGAAGCAAATCATCATCGTTTTCACTTTTGATTTGCTCATTCTCGCCTTCTTCGGTCTGGCTGCACCAGGAGGCAGCCACTGTTGACTTTGCCGTTTTGTTTCGGGATCGTACTGAAAATACCAACTTTCATCACCAGTAATTACACGATCGAGAAGAGTTGGATCAGCTTCAACCTGTTCCAGACAATCCTGTGAAATGGACATTCGCTCGTGTTTTTGCTCCGCCGAAAGGTTCTTCGGTACCATCTTTGCACACAGCTTTTTCATGGACAAATCATCAGTTAAAATTTTTCTGACGGTTTCTCGTTTCAAATTAAGTTCATCAGCCAACATTCGAATGGTTAGCCGCCGATCTTGATGCACGAGAGTGCGCACACGCTGAACATTGTTGTCAGTTCGAGCTTCAACCGGCCTCCCACTTCGCGGTTCATCCCCGACGCTCTCACACCTGAGCACGACTCAGGGCTTCATCACCGAACACTTTGACCAATTTACCGTACGTTTCCGTAACAGAATCGCCGAGTTTAACGCAAAATTTAATCGCGTACCGCTGTTCAATATTACGTCGTTCCATATTCGTGACACGCCTTACAAACACGTTGTCGAAAACACAACACAGCTGGAGAACTATCGAACGTACGAAAGTCGCGAGCACATGTATCGATAGAGGAGGGATGGGAGATTAACCGACCGAAGTTTCAGGTTCGCAGTGTTACCACAAGCGCGGCTAAAAAAAACTTATTCGTCAGACCTCGTATTCTGAAATTAATTTTGTTAATCGGTTCGCACTATTCTTTGTGCTAATGCCAAATGACACAAATTAAAGAAATTTCTACTTTGCTGTATACTTCGCGGAATATTACACAGTCACAATACGCTCAAGGATGTGGCATCCAGCCAAATTCAAGAGGCCGGATTGGGGTGTCTGGATTTCTCTCCATGGACTTGTGTTTTAGACGTTGCTCCACCCGCAGATGCAGCTTTTGGTTTTGCCATTTTTTGGGAAATCGGCCCTCCATGATCTTTTTTCTATGGTGCCACTTAAGCTGCAGGAACAGCCTATTCACTTGGTCCAGTTGGTCATCCATGCTCTCTTTTTTTGTGAAGCCATTCAAGCTGCTGGTGCAATTGGGATTTGCAACGTCACCCCCCATCTGCGCAGTGCAATGCAGCGGTTGCTGTGGCCAGGACAGCTGAGCATTTGAAAATGCTCAGAGTTGCCCTTACTTAATTTGTCATTGACATGTCAACAATATTTTCATAGGTTGCTTTATAAAAGTAAATTTGGGGACAGGCGGCTGTATTTTATTCAGTCGTCAGTCTCTCCCAATGTTCCGACCTGAACACAACTAAAAATCTGAAAAACTGGTTCATTTAATATTTTTTTTTGATTTTTATATTTTTGGTGTTTTTTTTTTAATTTTATTGTTACAATCCTCTCGTTGCGAGCCCAATGTTCGGTTGCGAGCACAGCTGAAAAAGAAAGCTGAAAAATTTTTGAAAATCTGAAATCTGAAAATATATTTAGAATTCAAAAACTCACAAATTTTCGTATTGAGCTGCGAGGCTGGGAGCTGCTAACCAACGGGCGGGAGCCCAAATATCTGAGGGAAAAAATAAAAAGAAAATAATAAGTTACCTTTTCATTTGATGGTGAAAATGAAGAAGACACCAAAACCATGGCCACAGGGAGTTTGGAAGCTTTCTTGATCTTGCTGATGATAATATGCTGGCTAGCCATAATTATTTTTCGTAATTATTTTTCTGTTAAAGTGTGTACGCAGATGTTGAAGAATAGGCTAAAGTAAACTGGTTCATTTAATATTTTTTTTTTGATTTTTATATTTTTGGTGTTTTTTTTAATTTTAGAATTTTACAGTTACAATCCTCTCGTTGCGAGCACAATGTTCGGTTGCGAACACAGCTGAAAAAAAGCTGAACAAGCAAACACAGCTGAAAAAAAAATATCTGAAAAATTTTGGAAAATCTGAAATCTGAAAATATAGTAGGAGGGCAGCCACAACTGGGGCGAGATCACACTATTTTAATTGCCGGCATGGAAAAGAAGATGGAAGCGCTTTTGTCGATATTGATGTCCGTGATGGAGTCATTTTCCAAAAGCCACTCTACGCCACAACAACCTTTGGTCCTTTCCACTATGGATGTGAATCTGTAGCATCCATGAAATCACTACAGTTCATGAAGGCAAGAATAAATTACCTCCAGCAACACAAATCTGAACACTGTTCGTTCCGATTTGCCTTCCACCCTTTTTGTCAACGACATGTACAAAATATTTCAAAGGTTGCTTTCTCATAGTAATGACGAAATAAATATGGTTAGCTGGTGTTTGTGTTTTCACAATCATCAGTTGCTTCCAATGTTCGGTTTCGAACACAGCTGAAAAACACTGCAAATGTTGCAAAAGGAGCTCAAACACAAAACTTGACAAAATACGTTTCCATATGCCCTCTGCCCAATAAAATAAGATTACGTTTCAACCACAAGCAAATGAAGAAACTGCTAATAAGGAGGCAGCATTTCCAAACTCTCGCTACGTCGCTCGTCGGTCGCGCATCGGCAAAGGAGACACGCGCATATAACATATACAAATGCAATTGTACTTCGCATATTATTAATTATCCACTTCGTATAAGAAAAACACTTTTGTAAACCTTAATACATACAGCAAGAATGCTGTTCATAAAAAGTGAAAGCACACAAGCCAAGAAGGAAAACAATGTAAACTAATCGTGTTTTGCATTATAACAAAATCACACCACAATACAGAAATATTGAACATAGGTGAGCGTGAAAAAGGCGCTGTCCTCAAAACATTTGGCAATTGACAATTTAAAGGACTTGTGCAACCCAAAGTTGCACTGTAAAAATCAAAATACTGAGTTAAATGCAGTCTATTGATGCTGCTAGTGGAGACACCCAAAATTAGTGAAGTTCGAGGTGCAGGTCGTCCACGAATAATAAAATACTGGTAAGCCGGGTCGTCCCAGAAAGCTATTTAATACTCTTAATATGTTAAGAGCAGAGGATGTGCCAATCCCCGCAAGTGTAGGTGATGCTCGTAATTCAAAAATGAGTAGAGAATGGTCAGCATCAATACAGAAGGAAATTCAAGCACTTGAAGCTAATAATACCTGGGAAATTGTAGATTTGTCGAGGGGCCAGAAAGCCATAGAATGTAACTGAGTTTTCGGGGTAAAAGTTGGCAAAGACGGTTACGTAGAGCGCTTCAAGTCAAGATTGGTAGCCAAAGGCTGTGCGCAGCAATATGGCGTCGACTACTTTGAAACTTTCTGACCAGTGGTAAGGTACTCTTCTATGAGGATGATAATGGCGCTGGCAGTTTAATATAAGTTATTCCTGTATCAAATGGACGTGTCGACAGCCTACTTGAACATCGAGCATTCCGAAGAAGTCTACATGAAGCAGCCGGATGGATTCGTTAGCGACGAATATCCTAACAAAGTTTTGAAGCTGAAAAAATCTCTGTATGGTCTAAAGCAAAGTGGCAGAGAATGAAATATCAAACTGGATGCAGTAAGAAAACATGGATTTACTCCATGCGTCAGCGAGCCATGCGTTTATGTACACAATGGGAAAGGTACAATTAATATCATTGCAGTTTATGTAGATGATCTTTTAATTGCCAGCTCAAACAAAGATGACTTGTTGAGCATCAAACTGTCAATCGCCAATGAGTTTGATGTAGTTCAGGGAGGCCAGCTCAGTCACTTCTTAGGTATAGAAGTTGAACGCGAGGGAGAAACTGGCAACTTAGCTCATGAGCAGTATGTGGTCATGAGCAGTATGTGGAAAACATGCTAAAAAGTATCAGTCATTAATAGGATCTTTAATGTATTTGGCCATAACAACAAGGCCAGATATATTACACTCCGTGGCAAAACTGGAGCAAAGGAACGCAAATCCTCACAAGGAACACTAAATTGCAGCGAAGCGTGTGCTAAGGTACCTCAATGGCACAGCTAATCTGAAACTTCATGGCTACATGGCTACGTCGACGCGGATTGGGCAAATGATACTGCAGACCGCAAATCGTGTAGTGGATTCGTGTTCATTGGTGCAGGCGGCGCAATTTCGTGGGAGTCTAAGAAGCAAAGTCTGGTATCTTTGAGCAGTACTGAAGCCGAGTACATTGCATTATCAACTGCAGCTAGAGAGGCAGTGTATTTAAAAAAAACTGTTACATGAGATGGGTTTTAAAGAAACTAAATCTGTATATTGCGACAATCAAAGCGCACAATGTCTAGCTAAGAATCCAACATTGCATAAGCGTAGTAAACATATAGATATTAAGTACCATCATGTTCGAGAATTATATGCTAACAATGAGATAGATATTGAATATGTGTGTACAAGCGATATGATGTCTGATGTACTAACCAAGAATTTGCAAAAGAACAAACATGTGAAATGTATTAATGAAATGAATTGTTATTAATCATGGTATGTAGTGTTAAGTATGTAATCGTTGAGAGAGTGTTGAAATACGTTTGAGTTTTAACGGCAACGATTAATATCGCTGCATCGATTAATATCGCTACATCGACTAATATCGTTGCTATGGTCACACATGTATTGTGTTTAACATTTATGTATTCTATTAGTCTGTAGCTGTAAATTCTTCACAATGTAAAGACGCGTTGGCGCGAAATAAATATAATCGTCCAAGCCCTATGCATTAACATTTAAGCCCTGCTGCTATACATTTAAGCCCCAAATTCACAATTTATTTGATTAACTAAACTATTAATAAAGATTTATTGCCATCTCCATCACCCAGAACATAATAGTAAAACATTATCTGTTTTTTTATCTCTTTACTGTTTTTGTCGCTTTCTGGAAATCTTTTCTGGACAATCAGTCCGATTCTTGTAATCGACAATTGGCAACGGTGGCAACACAGGCAACACTGGCAACACTGGTGACACACAATTTGATATGAGCTAGGCTAATGCAAAATAAGAGATTATATTTATGCAATAATTGCGCAGCGATCTAGTCTAGATATCTTGACAGCTCTAAGTAGCTGATCACAGGCTTTTCTTTTTATTAAGTCTCTGCGTGACAATTATGATTATTTGCTATGTGTGCGTGTGTATGACAGATCGCATGAAAGTGTTAGTGTTGCAAGTACTTATATGTGTGTGTGTATGTCTGATGTGTCTCATGTGTGTGTGTTTCTTGTGTCCTCCTTGCTGTCATCTTCTGGTTGCAACAAATTATTAAACTATGGTTCAAAATCAATGTCCTCTTCTGGGTCTAATGTATTCTAATCTTCGGATCCCAAGTCCATGCCATTTTCTGCTTGCAGGGGAAATTCATAATTAAAATTATTAAATTATAATTGATATTAAATCACAATTCTTGCAAGGTGATATTACAACCTTTTGATTAATCATCATTAGTCGGTTCGCCCTCCGATTCGGATTGCATTGAATCCCCAGGTGAAGTTCAGCGGCTGCTGCCACTGCTCGAACTGCTGCTACTGCTGCAGCTGCTGCAACTGCTGCTACTGCTGCAACTGCTGCTACTGCTCGAACTGCTGCTAATTTCATCTAATTTCGGTTTTTTACGTGGCGGCGCGTCGCCTCCACCTTGGGATTGTCATCGCATTTTTTTTTCAATAAGCTTTTTCAAATTAAATCAAGAAAAAAATTAATGAAGCGAATTTTCTGCTCGTCCTTTTTCTTTGCTTGTCAACGTGACTAAGCAAATGAGCTTCTTCTTATTCTTTCGTCAATCAGCAAGGCGCAGTTGATTTCGATTACTCAGAATATACTCCGATTATTTTGAGAAAACTTTGTTTAGAGTTGTCAGTCTCGCAAACAAAGTCCAACTCCATGTTTTTAAGTAAATGAAAGAGCAAGTCAATTGTTAATGTATATGCAAAAGCAATAGTTTTAAATACTATTGCAACGCATGAAAAATAATGGAATTGTTTTCTATTTACATATTCATTTGCATATATGTATGTATATACATATTTAGTTTTTAGACTTCGCAACTTTAGCTATAGGAGATTTAATAGATTTTGACAAAGCTATTGAAGTTTCGCATCAACGAGCATTAAATATATTAAAGACACATATTTTCTTTGAGAAACAGCCATCAGTTTTCGTAAATGCAAAGGTGGGTAACAATGTGTTGGATTAAGCTTCAATGAGCTGAAAATGTGGTTCAGCTGGTTTTTAGGAAATGCCAATTCAAGTTGTGAATTCAGTTTCTGCATCAACACCTCGTCTAATTGAAATTTGCAATTGCAATTGCTGCCGTTGTTGCACGCTGTGCCATTTGTCATTGACAAGCAGTGTGGCAACGCTCAGCATATGGCAAGGCTCTTCAAATAACGCACATAATGATAGCAAGCTACCCTACCCAACCCTCACCCCCTCACGCTGCACAGCATGCAAAAGGGCTGTGAGTGTGGCGAGGGGCTGGGGCTGGGGGATTGCTTATGGGCTTGCAGTGGGCTGTGTTTTTGCTAAAAAGGATTATCTGTTCATTACAATCCATTGATTCCACTTAAGCACCGTTACAATTGCTCACACACGACACACACACACAAACACACACAGACACAAAGTACTCGCACACGCAGAGGCAGAGACACAGCCACATAGGACACTTAATTAACAAATATGCATTACAAACACCCGCAACGAGCAGCAATTGGTTGGTCATGTCATCAGTTCCCCGCACCTAAAAACCCATACCCCTTGAATACCTACCCCTTCCCCCCAACCCCCTCCACCAAAGCGCACACATCGCCCCCACCCCCTCCCACAAACACACACAAATGCTACAGCATTTTCGCAAATCACATATATGCGGATGGCTTTTTATTTGCCACGTCAGCGTGAACCACCCGCGTGGCAGCAACACCAACAGCAACATCAGCAACAGCAGCAACCGTTGCTGGGCCTCATCAGCAATTGGGGAGTTGTGTTGCATGTGTTTAATTGAAAAATCATATGCAGCGCGCATAATTATGTTTATTGCAATAATCTGATGCAAATTTTCAAAACTCAAACTGAATGCTTTAGACGACTCCCCAAGCAGGCAGCATGACAACCCTGATACCAACACAACCACCACCCCCGTTTGTACTATCCGTTACTGCAGTTGTTGTTGTTGTTGTTGTTGTTACTGCTGTTGCATTTGGCTGTTGGTGCACATTAAATTGCACTTCAAATTGCACATTTCAACGCCTACTGATTATGACAGATAATTATGTTATCGAGTGTTGCCACACGCGAATGTTGCCCCTTGCCCAACAGCCGTACGAAGCATTCCCGATCCCTTGATGCAAGCATATGTGTTTTAAAATAAGCATAAGTTTGAAGGTCTATAAGATATATTTTTGCATATGCATATTTGCCAGCAAGATCCATTGCTTTTAAAATAAGGTCCTTAGAATATATTTTAGATGTTTTCAGTCTTACCACGAACTGAACTAACGTATATACATATACGAGTATGTATATATATGCAACTTAATTTTATACTGCGGCTGATGATAATGACAATGCCATAACCGAACCAAAATAGTATTACAGTGTCTAATAAGCCTAAATAGCTCACTCTAAGCTAAAATGTCGGAATTGAAGTCAGCTGACAAGATTAGTGTCCAACAAGGAAAGTATCCTTGTGGGCAGATGGCAGAAACGCAATCGGTTACAGCAACTTAAAATGTTCCTGTCTACCCTATATGTGCCTACATTAAAGTCATCATAAATTAGTGCTTATTTCTGGCGCAGTCGAGGAGCATAGATTACCACCCCATAAGAAGTAGACATCTCTAATCATATATTCCGAAAGAAAATAAAACAAGTTGATGTACAATAAGATATACAAAAACACATATGCAAAAGTTTCTTTGCTTATATTTTCTTATTTATATCGAATCGATATTATTTATTTATCCATACGAATATGAATCAAATTTATATATTTGCGTATGGATGGACTGAATTTCACTTGCTGCTGAAATGCTGAGACAGTTTTACAGATTAAGTCATTTTTTATGTTTTTCGCAATTTGAGATCATTGACATCATATTATAACTCAGTTGCAGTCTAGAAAGGATTCAGTGTGCACTCGGGTGTCAAGCAATTTATGTTTGATTTATATTGTATATTTTATTCGAACAGCCAAGCAATCGATCAATTTCTTCATTAAACTGCTCCGTTGGTGTTTGAAAGCGAAAAAAAATTATAATTGTCAAATGAACAAGGAGAATGCTTAAGCTACACTTAGACATGGGTCTATATGAAAACGCGTACAGTGCCAAATGGATCCACACAAAAAACAAACTTAAAAACTACACGTTAAAGGATAAGCCAAAGCTGTTCTGTTAGGTCAATGTGACAGAAGCGAAAACACCGGTTACGGGAATGTCATTATCCAAAATATTGAGCTCCAGAAAATAGTCGCCCTTGGGTGCATCATCGGGCAGGAATGTGGTTGCGTGCTCGTAATTTTCGATAGTGTATTTGCCCTTGGCAAATGGACAATCGCCCTGTTCGGGAAAATTGGATGCCTTCTGCAGATACGGATATGTATCCTCATCCTCGTTGATAAACTGACAGAACGGCTTGTTCACAATCATGACCAAGGGTCCCTTTTGCTTGGCGCTCTCATCGTAGGTGAACACTTGAAGTGATATCTGTGCACAGAGCGTAAATTCAGCGAATAGCGAATGTGTGAAGAGTAAATTAATGT
Organism: Drosophila paracracens; assembly: GCA_035044025.1. NCBI lineage: Eukaryota > Metazoa > Arthropoda > Insecta > Diptera > Drosophilidae > Drosophila > Drosophila paracracens. The sequence goes on from JAWNMN010000838.1 coordinate 638,928, forward strand.
GGCTTACTTTCTGCTCATTGCCCATATTGCTTTTGAATTCGAAATCCCCATCCAAGGTATACTGATTTCGGCCCACTTTCTTCAAATGCAGCGTATGCCAATCCACCCATTTGTCATCGTTCTCAAAATTTGAGTTTCTATCGAAGGAGTTGAGTTCCACGCTATAGCTCCTATCCTCAGCCCTGGCGTACACCAATAGCATCAGTCCAACGACCAGCAGACCCACAATACTAGTCATTGTGTTTTAACTGAAATGATTATCGCTCCACAGCAGACACACTTTACACATTAAGTTGGCCAGTTCCAAGCCGTTATCTCACATGCAATACCATTGTTTTTCAAACCTTATTATTGTTTATAATTGGCACTTGTTGATAGAATGGGTTAAGTATATGTGCACACTTTTTAAGTAAACACATAATAAGTGAATGTATATAACTCATGAACTTTTTCATTCCAATTTAAAGATATTTGTATAATGGGTATAATGAATATTTATTTATTTATTTATTGTCAATTAAAAATCAATTGACACAAAAAATACAGAAGCTTAAAGAATTTAATTTAATTTACTTTAAAATTATATAAAAATGATAAATATATTTAAAAATAAGAAAGATTAAAATGATTTCTGGGGGTATTTAAAAGAAAATTGTCCAACATTTATTGCATGAATTGGGGAAAACCCAGAAAAAACCCAATTAGACCAAACATAATTTGTAAGAGTTAGTAAGAATTAGTCCGCCACCTGTGCATGCAAGAAAGTTATTCCCGAGATAGGGCATTTAAAATAGAGTTTTTAATTATGGAAAAGGAGGACTCTGAATTGATTATATGGTACAATGCAATGAATAATTAGTAATACAGCGATTAAGGGAAAGTGGGTCGAAATTGCGAGAGGGTCAGAAAAATTTATTTGGCTCATCAACGCTGCTGAATCGATTTCGCCTTTAAGTAATTTAACTACAAACATAACTCCTAGCATAAAACGACGGTTAGTTAGGGAGGGAAGGTTAATAAGCAGCAGCCTATTGGGGTATGGAGGAAGAGCACCCCAGTCAAAGCGATGAAGAGCAAAAAGTAGGAAGCTCTTTTGTTCAGATTCCAATCTACTTTGATGGATATGATATTGCGGAGACCACACACAAGATCCATATTCCAGAATTGGACGTACAAGGGAAGTGAAAAGTATCTTGGTCGTATAAGGGTCATCAAATTCCTTTGACCAACGCTTTACAAAACCAAGAACTTGAAAAGCTTTGTAGACAGTCATCTTAATGTGGTTATCGAACTTTAACCTTCGATCAAGAAGCAAGCCTAAATCCTTTACTTCATTCAGTCTATCAAGTGGCACCCCATCGAGAGAATAACTAACAACCTGGGGAGTGATACGATGAAATGACATGACCTTACACTTAGAGCAGTTCAAGTTGAGCAGATTCATTTTGCACCAAGACAAAAAGGAAAATAAGTCCGCCTGCAATAAGCAATGAGAGGACATATTATTATACGCCAGGCACAACTTGACGTCATCAGCATACATTAGTATGTTAGAATGCAAAACAACAGAAGGAAGGTCATTAATGAATAGGTTAGAAAGCACTGGACCAAGGTGACTACCCTGGGGTACACCAGAGGTGACTAGGATAGGTTTAGAGCGCACAGATTTAAATACAATTCTTTGAGTTCTGTTACTCAGATACTCCGAAATCCAGGTCAGAAGGTTAGTGGGAAATGTAATATACATTGAAAAATTTTTGATATGAAGATCGAATAAGAAACACCCAACTTATACTTGGGTTTTATACCCTGCCTTAATTTATTTTTTCTTGTCAGTGTCTTTGCCGTCTGTAAGAAATGAGAGCATTTGTACATGACATATGCTTACATTTGGGTGTGCAAAAACTTACTAAAGGGAATAGAATATGTTTCAAGCTGGGTTCGTAGTCGAGCTCAATCGACGGCAAAATTCCTCCATTTTCTTTAGCATTCATAATACTATAAAAAACAAAAGAAGCGCTTTTCTTTCAATTTTATTTGCTTTCCAAGCAAGACACTTGCATTCTCTTCCATTAGCTTATTTTCTATTAGAAATTTTAGCCAAAATTCACCAAATTGCCAGTAACGCCCCGGCTCTCGCAACATGCTTGTACAGCAAACTGGCTCTTAACTTTTCAACAAGGCCGAATGCCTTTTGGCTGGAATTCCCGAACAATTTTATGGCAACTAATCTCTTAACACTCTATTGAGACATGTAAACTTTTAATAGCATTTGCTGCTCCAAACTCTGTTCAGCCGCATTATATTCTGTTTGGTTTTTGGTCTGGGTACTCCCAAGGCTTCAGCTGGTCTGGGTACTCCTCGGGCTTCAGCTGGTCTGGCTGCTTGGCCTTGCCTGGGTGGGTGCCATGTCCAAAAGTTTTTGGAGCTCTCTCTGCTTGTTTTATGGCCTGCAGCAGTTTTCGTGTTTGAACATCAAAAGTAATAAATTCATCGAACCAAAATCTTGCACGCCAACCAATGGTGACGGCAGGTGGCAACGTCAAAAGCTGCTACAGTGTTGCGTTGTTGGTGTTGCTGTTGTTGTTTCAGGTCGCGCCATTACTATACTCAATAACTTCCGCCGGGAGCGCCCCTTAAGGTGTACAGCAGAGTTCTATGTATATTGGAGCCTGCCGTTCATTTAACTGACCCATCCACTGCCACTCCCACTCTGCACCCTGCACCATCCACAGCCATGTTCTGCAAAAGTTATTTAAGTAACTGTCTTGACTTGTTTTCGCCTTTGCATTGATTGTATTACAAACAGGAAACTTATTCTCAATAAATATGCATGTTGAACCCGGAACACTAAACGTGTTTGTTGCTCCGAACTTTTTGGCATGCATTTGGAGCAGTCCAATCCTTATTTACTTATTGTATTTCGTGTGCATGGTATCGTAATTCGTATTGTGGTTAGTTCAATTCACACTCATTCTTACATAAGTTGGCAAAGGAAAAAGAAAATATTTTACAAATTCACCACACTTTTGAAGATTGAATGCTTTTGAACCAAAGCCAAATCAATGTAGGTAAATTTAATATTTAAGTGCTTCGCACACGCGAAAAATGCACATCCTCAGTTCAATTAAAAAATTAATATAGAAAATAAAAAACATTCTTGGCCAACATAAAATATTTCTTAAAGAAAACACCATATGATATTTTAAGACTTTAATCTTCAATAAAAAAAAACTGGTTGGAACATCAAAATAACTCTCAAAGATCTATGCAATAGTTCAGTTCAGACGGAGACAATCGAAAAATGTATAAGAATCTTATGAATGCAATACTACCAAATATATGTATGTATTCACATACAAAGATATACAGCGCGTGCTTTTTCCTTATCAAAGTAGATTTAATTAAAGAAATTTGTGCAATAATTACAATTTAGTGTAAACTTCAGATACCACATAGAAAAATAAGCAGAAGAAGGAACATTTAACCATTGGCTAAAGTGGAGTCACGTAAGCATGTGCAGAGCGAGTCATTTCAACAAAGGCCGCCATTGGCAGTGCTCAATGTTCCTGCTGGGGTTCATAAAAACAGTGTCAGAAGTGAAAATGTGTGTGCGTGTGCGTGTGTGTGTGTGTGCGTAGGACTGTGTGTTAAAAGAATTGCAGAGAAATTAAAATAAAATAAAATTTACGTTGAATTAAAAATACGCAGGCAACGGCAGCAAAAGTAACAACAACAACAACAACAACAACAACAAACAGCGAACCAAATAACTGGATCTGAGAGCCGTCGACTTCGTGACTTCATTTGCTTGACACTTACTACGACGGACAGCGGACGTCGCGACGCGTCGTCAGAACGGGTAGGTAGCTGACGGCAGTGGGGGTGGGGGGTGTTGCCGTTAGCTGTTGCTGTTGCTGCTGTTGCTGCTGTTGCTGCTGCGGCGTCAAGTGTGTGCTATGAGAAGGGCGAGCTGGAAGGCGAAAAGTGCAAAAGAAAAGGCTGCAAACGATTCCTAATTGAAAACTATTAAATTCTGTCTTTTTTTCGCGCGCTCTCTGCTACTTAATTTCTTCTTTGCGCCCGCCTTCGTGGCTGTCGTTCGTTCGTTAGTCCAAATTGGAACTTGAATTTCATTTCGAATGACATTCGCTCCATCACGCGTCAACTGCAGCCAGCGTCGGCAGCGCACGTAACGGCAGCGGCAATGGCAAAGAAAAAAAAAAATAATGATGAAAAAAAAAATTAAAGAAAAAAAAGCGGACATTTTCATTTGAGCATATTTAATTAGATGCAATTATTTATGGTATTAAATAGATGAGGCAGTAAATGTGCTGTATACTGGCATTCGCTCCACACTGCTTGCTCTCTCGGTATTTTGCGCGCTCCCTCTCTCTCTCTGTCTCTCTCTCTATCACTCACTCGCTGTTCAGCTCTGAAAAATGCAAAATAAGATAGAAAAAAGGAAAAAATTGAAATAAAATGCTAAAGAATTGCGACGTCTTCGTCGACGTTGGACTGTGCTAAGAAGAAGAAGAAAAAAATTCAATTCCTGGCACAATTTCTGCAGCAATGCCACGCCCACGCCCACACCAAGGCGCTGCGCATCATTTACCAACACAACCATAACAATGAGCCGTGCCCGAGTCGCTGGTGGGGGGAATGGGAATAGGAATGGACAGGGGTCGGGGTAGGGTTAGTAGGGTGGGGAATAGGATCCTGTCGCTGGGCACTTGGCCGAAGGAGTGCATTTAAATGGCAGGAAATTTGAAAAAAATTGAAATTTAAGTCTTTGATATATTGAAGTCGATTTGTTTGCCGCCTCTTACCACACCCAAGTGCTAGTCATTTTTTTCAGCGACTTTACCAATTTTTTCTTTCTGTTTTTTTTTTTGGTTTGCTTCTCATTGTCTGAAGAGCAACACGGTGGACTGCTCTTGCAGCAAATGGTGTCCACTGAGTGTCGTCAATCGCACGGCATTCAGATTTGGTAAATGTCTAGAGCTCCCAAGTCATACTGTCCCAAATCAACCATAAGACTATTGAATTAATCCATTAGGCTCAAAATTAAAATATTTTTAATACACTCTTAAGAGTTTAAGTTTGCGCAATTTGCATTCAAAAATATTGCATTCAAATATTAAATTGTATAGTTCTAGGTGAAAATCCAATGGACCTGATCGATGTAGATCATTAAATAAACTGAAATGTTGATAATCTAACCAACTTTCACTAAATAACACAAAACTGACTAGGAGATATTCAGTACGTTAATTAAACACTTTTATTTGTTTACCTCTATTAACCATCGTATATTTGATGTAATATTTTATTATAATTATTACAGCCAATTGGTAATGTTGGTGCTGGATATCGAACAAGCTAACGATTGGGTCAACGCAATAATGACAGAGAACAGGAGGCGCCCCAAATTGTCGCTGGGGTGGCAGTTGATAGCGCGTGACCACGGCATGCCAGTCAACCCTTTTGCACCTTCTGCTGGGCAAAACGGCCAACGACAAGACAAATCACACACAAATTGACAAACGTTTAATATAATTTACACGGCAAGGCCAAACGACTTACGCTTGACCACGCCAGGGAGTACGGAATGCGTGTCCGGGTCATCGTCATCACATCGTCCCATGTCCCAATATTGACCTAATGGCCCAATGGTCAAACCCTTGTCAACGTTGCCTAACCGAAACTATTAAAAATATCAACAGACACTGCTGGGAGAAAGCACACGACAACAACAAAAAAACAACACTGAAACTGGAGCTGGATTGTCATTTTTCACACGTTGAATAGCGTTACATATGTTCATGGTCAAATCGATTAAATAAATCATTAGCATCTTTTGTAGCCAATTTTCTTGCGTTTTGCCCAACATTTTTTTTTTTTTTTTTGTCGCTTTCCTTTTCTCTTTTTGCCGCCCTTTTGTGGCGCGTGTCGCAAGTTTTACGAGTATGCTGTCCGTGTGTGTAGAAAATTGTTTTTTAATACGGCCAAGTGGGGTCTGCTTGTGGCCAAGTGAGTATGCTTTTTGTGTGCTCAAGTGTGCCCCAACCCCAGAAACGCCCCCGCAATCCCGCATTTCACAAACTGTAACTTGACATTTAATTTGTTGCGCTTTTATTATGGAACATAGACTTGTGGTTTCAGTGGCGCTGCCGGCCAGCTAATTTATTACCGCACCACCCAATAAGAAAACCACCCCCTCCCTCAAATGCCCAACGATTTCAAATGCAATCTATGGGTATGGCATAGCTGAAACCTTGTCCAAATGCCCTCACCGAGCAGCGATCATGCAGATCTGCCAGATGCTGGTGATTTTATATTGAAAAAGTTTATAGATCGATATTTAGTTCCTTAGACTTCTTTTTGTACCGTATTCGTTGTCCCATAAATGATATATCCTCTTGATCAGTCGATATAGTCATGGCCGTCCATCTATATCTCTAACCCAATCTTCCAGGGCAAGTTACAAGCTACAATAACCCACTATGATACCTATTATAAGTGTATTCAAGATTTGGTTAAAGCCAGCGCCTTCCTATCATTATTATCATTCCATTTAATTTGCTTGTACTCCTTGGGGCAAATCACTCCAGTGTTTATTTTCTATAAATATAAATTAAATGGGTGGCGTGCAACTGTCCAATAAATTTTGCCATTTTTATATTACGAGACACCTTTTTGTGCAGCATTGTGGACGTGGCCATTGTGTCGCATCCCCCATGTCGCAACCCTGTCGAACCCTTTTCATTGTGACCGATGCGACCGAGTACCGCACTGCCGCACCGCCGCACCACCGGACCGCCGACCCGCCTACACTGTCCTGCAGAGGGCTCAGCTCCAAAAGTTAGCGTCGTTGCGACTGAATCCAGTGGGCTAAATCATGTGACAATAGTTGCTTTATTTGACCTTTTTTTTGTTGACGTTCCCAGCCGTTTCAATTTTTTTCTTTCTTTTTTTACCGTTTGCTAATAAAACGCAATTTGTTTTATGGTTTTATTCAACACCTCATCCCCCACCCATTTCCCATTCTATGCTGCTGATGTTGACAGGAGTTATGCCTGAGCGCAACAGGCTACTGATAAATGCTTTTCTCAGACGGCCAAACTAGTAACTACTCAGCTGGAGGAGTAAGAGGAGGCTTAAGGGAAACTTGTAATAAGTTCTTGTCTATGTCTTTGAAATCTGATCAGACTCTGGCAGCACATTTAACCAATTTTTGATAGCAAATTTATTGCATAATTTATTATTTTCAACATTATTTACAAATTTTAATATTATTCAAATAGGTTTCTAAAATGTACTTTACAAGGACTTCAAAGCGCTTTTGAGAGTCCATTGCTAAATTGATAACGCTGTGGGTAATTGTTAACACAGCTTTAGCATGATTTTTTCTAATTCACTTGGCTGGGAAATATGGGATCAAAGTTGTATAGCTTTAGACTGATGTTTTACTGATTATTGAAAATTTACCCGAAGGCGAAGGAGTTATTGGGCCCGTGCGAGACTGGCAGATAGCTTTCAGAAGCACACACACACGTATCTATTATAAGTAAGGCTTTTGTTTTCGTTGCCTTTGTATGTGCGTATTATATATGAAGGAAAAAAAAAAAGGAATAAAAAAATAAAAGTAAATAAAGGCAAACAATTTCTTGTAATTAAAATCCATGGCCTTTTCAGTCAGCCCAAGAATCAGTCAGGTGCTCAGCTACGCCAATCAGTCACAGTCGGAGTCAACCACCGAGACAACATTCCGCCAAGGAGACAAACAGACAGACGGACAGGCAGGCATTCAACCACCCAACCACCGATTCGAGGCAGCTGCACTTGTCACTGCAGCACAGACCCCAAAGGCGATACATTTTTTTACCTCTCTACTCTACATTGCACGCCTTGTAAAAGGTATATCTGCTGGAAGATCGTCTAGTTACTTCTAGCTATAAGGAGTTATGAGAAAAACATATAAATTTTTTTAAATGTTTAAAATAAAAAAACGTAAATGCGAATTATTATTTTTTTTTAAATTATTTTTAATAGAATTTTAGCTTACAATGAGGAGTGCAAAAAAAAAACCAAAATTACTTGGGCACTTTGCTTTCAACACACTTCAATTTCGGGGCTAAGAATACAAATAACTCAAATAATAAAACGCTTATTAGTTTGATTCCTCTTCTTAAGTTAAATATCCTCATTTGTTCATATCCAAACTCCAGCTGCTTACGAGATTTTGATTAAGGTTAGAACGGGTTTCTCTAGAAAGGCATTTCAGAGTCGTCATGCCAAAGATTAATACAATTTTTTTTTTGATTTTGTCCCTTTGTTTTGATTTCCAGCGAATTTTTTTGTTCAGTATTTTCTGTTGCCATTTTTTTATATTCATCTTTTTTGTTTAAGAATTACTGATTATTAATTCATTTTGAACCAGTGAAGCATTCATATTTTTGCGGAGCACTGGGTCGCCCTTCGCCACAGCCAGAGTCCGTTGTCTGTCAATGTTTTGCTTTCATTCTGTTTCACTTTTTGCATGCACACTCGCATACTCGCTCGCACACATATACCTTGGATACATCAACATATTTGTGTAGCCCGCCCGGCCAGACCATAGACGACGACGTGGCCGTGTCGCAAACCCAGCCAAAAGCAGACACTGCCGTCGCTGCATTCATTGTTAAATCATTGAGTTTTTACTGCAGTTTGGCAACGGGATTCGACGAGCGTCGCGCATATCCAGCCTCTATTTGGGTCGTTTGCTTACTTGTTCGCTTGGTCGCTTGTTGGCCTGTTGGCTTGTTGGCTTGTTGGACTCGTTGCCTTTCAAGTACGAGCACTTTTGCCTTTGCTCTCCTCTGTCCATATAAACAAAGTCAGTCAGCAAGCAAGCAAGCAAGCGAGCGACCAAGTAAAAGAAAAACAAAATGTGGAAAGCTGTAACGAGAGGACACCTGCTCTAAAATGCAAGCATTACCTGAACCGGAGCCAGCCAGTAGCTTGTTAGTCTGATTGGGCGGCTGATTGGTTGGACTAACTGACTAACTGCCTGACTGTCCCTGTGACTGTGACTGTGACTGTTTGAATCTCGACTGCAGCAGCGTTAAGGCGTCATCGTGCTCGTCATTGTCGGCCCATTGCAATGTCCAGCGACAGCACCATCAGATCCTAACAATGAAGCGAAAAGAATGTTTACAATTTTTACAACACACATACATACACACATTCATAGATACACATACATATACATATGTACGAGCGAACCTGCATTTCACTTCGCATTCAGTGACAGTCGGCGCAGATTTATATATATATACACACACACACACATACATATATGCATATATATATATATATATATATAAATATATATATACAGTTATTTTTTATTTTTTTCATTCTTCACCTTCTGCTTTTTGCCATGCATTTTGTGTTTGCCTTGTTATGCTTTGTGTGTTGTATATACATTGTACCTGGGCAATGTTTGACTGTATTCAGCCAGCGGTCATAAAGTTAATTTGTACAAAACTTGCAAATAATTCAAACATTTTCCAACGGTTTTGCCCCATCGCTTCCATGGGCATCGAATCAAAATGGTCCCAACTATAAGAATGCATTGGCTGACTTCAATCTACACACATACAATCAAGCAGACCAAATGAGCATTTGAAACCACTGACTTAATATGTATTTTAGGCCGCAATAAAATAAATAAATGAAGAGGAACTTGTACTCAAATGAGGCATGCAAATGTTGTGATGACCAAGCGACGAGATGCGAGACAGGATGAGATGAGTCGAGTCGAGCATCAACTCCAACAATAACAAGGATAAGGAGAACAACACCAAAGTCAACAGCCATATCATTGCCGAACGTCAATGTCCCCGTGGCTCATTCAGCCAGTATTGAAAGTTTTTTTTCTTATAAAAATATGGGAAAAGCAACTGAAGCAGGAATCTCTATTTTATATATATATTTTTGTAGGGGTTTAGTCTGCCATTGGGGGTTGGGTTTTGTGATAGTGATTGCTCGATTTGGCAGTTGGCATTTGGCCGGCCAGAGGAATTTGGAGCCAGCTGTTTGCACACTTTAATAAAGTTCGTTGGTAAAGGAAATCAGCTTAACAGGAAAAACAGTAAAATGTCAGCTAGAAGCTTAGCAAATTTTATTTAAATTCATTTTATGGAATATGGAATGCGAAAAAAAATCAAATGCACAAGTTCATTTGTTAACAATTGAGTTGACTGATTCTGATACAAAACATGTAAACAGATACCAATTAATAATTGCAAATATTGTACACATAAGCTGAGAGATTCAAAAATTCAAATTCATTATTATTTTTATTGAGGATCAATTTACAGCTCTTCCGGGCTGCTGGTTTCCACGTCTTCAAAGCTTCCACTTTGTTTCTCAATCAATTTCGCTTCTTTGGCCGCCTTGAGCTGGTCAGCGGTCTTCAACACATTTTGTAGCGCCTCTGCTTGTTTTTCCGATAGGTTTGATGTTAACAGCGAATACCAGGCCTGATCTTGTGCGGAAATTGCGGTAATAACTTCCTTAAACGTCCAAAATTCATCGATAGCGCATTCGTTCTCCTTCTCGTCAATGGGCGTGGTAAATTTTTCGAGTTCAGTTTCAAGATACTCTTCCTCCTCCTGGGCACAGAGACCATCGAACAGCCGTATCAGCGATGGGACAATCTCGTCCGCCACCTCACTCAGCACCAGCGGCTTGGCATCGCCCAGCGAGATAAGCGTACACAGACCCAACACGCACAGCTTGCGATCGTGAATGCCTTTGAAACGGTCTGTATTTTTCAGCCATTGTTTGATGAAATGTGAGCTAATTGGATCGTTGTTGGGCTCCGACATCTGGTTGAGAATGGAGAGCAGCAGCTGCGGATTGTAATAGAGCGCCGCAATGACCACTTGGAGGCACTTATTGCGGATCTTCGAAAATGGCAACACCACACGTGTCAGACGTGACAGAGCCAGATCCACAAACTTATATATTTGCGAATCCATTTGTCCCTTGCACTGGAGTATTATCACCTCCATTAATTTGGCCGCATAACATTCGACGACCTCGTCGGGATTGCCAGTAAGCACCTGGATGGGAAATACACGATTTAAATAAGATTGCTAACAATTAATTCTGTCTTAATTCAGCTTACTGTTTTGCACATGTCCAGTATAATCTGAAGCCGATCGAAATTGGAAAGAAACGCTTGCGTATCGACGGTTACATAATTATGCAACGCTGGCATAATGTTAGTGAAGTAATGGGCACCATCCTTCTTGAACACCTGATGGATTACATCAAATATTTTCCACATCTCAGCTGAAATGGACTTGGACGTCAAATTGTAGACCAGGTTGAACATGTCATCATAGAAATAGGTTCTGTTGTTCTGGAATATGAAAACCACAACGTTAGTCACTATTGGGTGCAAATTGAGCAGCACATCCGGATGATCTCTCATGACTTTAAGCAGCTCGTTTATCGTATCCAGCAGACGCATGGCTGTGTCGCCTTCCAAATCGGTGTCCTCCTTCGCATCCTGCACCAATTCTTTGAATGTCGTTGCCAAGTTCTGGCAGATTTCTGTGGCATGCGGCAACAGTTGCTCCGTAAATATGACAATAATTTGCTGCATGACAGGGGGCAAGTCTTCGTTGTTGGTTTTGCGTATCGTGGTCAACACCTCCTTGGCAATCTCTTTAATATTTTTCTCCATGTGTTTTGGTGCCTTATCCTTCGACGATAGGAATATACCCAGGCCAATGGTGGCCTGCACCTTAACGGGCAGCTCTTTATCCGTTAGCAAGGCATTAGTGTTCAGGCGCATCACTTCGGCCAGCACCTGAGGACTTTTGGCACTTTCGGCATGGCCGAAAGAGTGCAAAATCTGACAGGCATGTGCCCGTATATGCCCGGCTGGATTCCTGAATTCCGGAAATACATAGGTGGTCAGCATTGACTCTACCTGATCATGATATTCCGTCTCCTGCAGCATGATACCCATCACGGTGGCAATCATGTGCAGGGCGCCACACTTTTGTCGATTGTTCGCAGTGGGTGAGGTAAATATTTCAATAGTTATCCCAATTGCCTTGGCCAGAATGCCCTTGCGATTCCTGCACACAGAATGCAGAAACCATCCTGCATCCGCGAAGGGCGTGGCAGAATCATCAAAGCCATCGAATTTCTTGCGAATGAACTCATTCGGATCGCTCTCCCATAGCTTCTGATCAGAATCGGTATGCGACATGATAGGAAATATGGTGTACTGAATAACGGTATTAACTACCGGCTCTATTAAATGCCAGCTGAAGTCGTGGCTCACAGCAATCTCTAGATACTTAAGCACTTTCTTAAGGACACGCGGCGATACATAGACACGATTACGATATTGATCTAGAATCTTTAATAGAACCAATACGCCTGAACTAAGGGTGGGTCGATACTCGCTGTCACTGTCATAACTGCAACAAAAAATAATTATGTATACATATTTTTGAACTATTTAGTAATGTGTATTAAAAAATGCTTGATCTTACCTCTCAAACATGCTAACCATAATGTCCAGGGCCCATTCCGTAGTTTTCCAGTTAGGGAATTCGGTGCGTTCATGGTCATTCAGATGCGAGCAATCGGGCACAGTACGATCCGCAATAATGTAGCAGATTTTCATCCACTGCTTGAAGTTCTCCTCGTCGATGAGTGTGAGCTGCGGACAGTCCCGCGTTAGTGCATAGTAAATCTCGAGTATTGTATTTTGCAACAGCACCGATTCCTTCGTAAGATTGTTGAGTAGCTTCAGTATCAACTGATGAATCATTGGCAAGAGCCTATTCATTGCCTCAAATAGCGGGGTTTGCTCCTCGTAATGTTTGGGCTCGGCAGTCTTGACCAGCTCGTACATGGTCATCAGTGCATTGTTGCAGCCAAACGGGTTCTGCAAGTACAAACTAAAGTTGACCACCAACTGAGGCCATCGTCATTTATTATTATTATTGTTTTTATTATTATTATTTTTTTTATTATTAATTTTTTTATTATTATTTTTTTTTTATTATTATTTTTATTATTATTATTATTTTTATTATTATTATTATTATTTTTATTATTATTATATTATATTATTTGTTACGCGTCGGTTTGTCCGCATGGGGCAGCTCCGGCCAGCCAGTGCTCAGTTAGGGGTGGGTCTGCCCCTGCCCTTCGACCGCACAATAAAAACGAGACGGCAAAATCTCGCAAAAGTGGTCTGCTGCTTTGGATCTTTTCCGGCGGCTTGTTAGGAGCCGGTGGCTCACTACAATTGTGCGACTTGGGGATGATCCGAGCAGCATTCCCACAAATTCGTTAGGGAAAGAATAGGGATTTGGAGGCTTACGCAACTCACGGGAGTGCGCGTAAATTGCTCCAAAAAAATTATATGTTGGTTTTGTCACATCATTATGGAGGCTGTGAAGTCATTACCGCTTTTCATAAGCAGGTAATTCGCGCACAGTGCTCCTAGATGTGATTAAAATATATTATCTAGAATAGTTTTTTTTTTTTGTCGAATATTTTTGTGTCAGTGGCAATATATTAAAATTAAATTTTGTGTTTAAGTAGTAATGTTTTTGTTGTTGTCGAAAATCGTCGGTTTTCTGCCTGGTAGCTGTCTGCAGGACTGTTCGGACTTTCGAGTGGCCCATAGGACCAGTAAGGTCACTATGCGATGCCTCGAGGTCCGGTCAGTGTTTGTAGTGGGCTACCAGCTAAGAAAACGGAATGGATTAGAGACGCGGGTGAACAATCTCGATTGCCGGCCATCCACAAGAGGGATGACCTGAGCAATCGACAACCCAGGAGCCGGCTTTCCTTCGGATGTAGCGCAGAAATATCTGAACACATTCCGACCCCATTGGGATTCCCTTCCCTCATTGTATTGAAGATTATAGCTTTGAATAGATTTTGTTGGTGAGAAATTTTTTTTTGTTGTTTCGGAGTTGTGCGTGTTATGGTATTTGGTTTTGGCTAGTTTAGGAAAATTTATTTATTATTTATATTAATTCATAGGAATATATTTATTATAAGTATTAAAAACCTTAATAACGGCTACTGGTGGTGAGCACAGCCACCAAACACGTCCGGCCGAAGTGCGAACCCTACCGCCAGGCGTGGGTTCCGTAGAGAAATCAGCGGTCAATGCGGCTCTGGCACAAGCGCACGCGACCTATCGGCAGTCGGTGTCCGCCGGAATTGGTGATGCCATCAGGGATGAGATCCAAGCGGGCATGCAAACAATGATGCAATTGTTGAATGAGGTGCTGAGACCGATTGCCGCCTCCCGCGAAGGGGAAGCCGAGAAGCCGCCCAGGTCAGCAGAAGCAGTTTCACCGCCAGCCCCATCCAATAACCGTGCGAACCAATGGCCAGGAGTTCCGCGGAATTGTGGGGTAATACCAAAACGACGCTCGACCACATCACCGTTTAGGGAGACAATCCCAACGATACCGCCGCACAAACCGATCCGCAAGGGAGCCGATCAACATGCTCGGGATTGGCGAAATCCGCGTGTGGGGCGGAGCAGATGGGGAGAGCAGGAGGAGAGCGAGGAGAGATCGGTAGAAATGAGCAGCGGTGATATGCGTTCCTTAGATGATCGTGCCTACGATGAGGTCGCCGGCGGAGCTAGGCGCATGAGTAGAGATGTCGCCACAGCGAAGCACGTGTTTATTCTGCAGCCCTATGTCAAGTGGTTGGCGAAGCGCACCACGCCTAACGATGTGCGCCCAGATGATCAGTTGATCGAGCTGCCCAACTGGCAGGTGGCTCGAGCGACCATGTTGAAGGTGCCACTGGAAAGACTGAGGCGCAAAACGCTCTTTGGTAGCGGCAAACGGGCGCGACTGAAGTACCTAATTGCCCAGCTGCGCGAGGAGCGACACGTTAGCTGCGTATTTGTGAGCCCGGCTAACTCAGTCGGTAGAGCATGAGACTCTTAATCTCAGGGTCGTGTGTGTGGCCTACGTTGGGCGCGACGAAAGACCTTACATGGGCAGCTCGGCCAGATTGGGCACCGACAGATAGGGCAAGACATCTTCAGAAACCCCTTGCTCCCAGGATTCTTTCGGGGTATCCCTATAAATCCCGGGGTGTTGTTGCGGCGGGGGCCCAGGCTATCGATAGTTGGGGCGTCAACGAGTGGTAGCCTCATGTTCAAAAGAGCGCGGGCCCAAAAGCTCCGAACGTAACGGAGTATTATCCGAGAGAGGATAAGAGAGGGAGCGACCACGTTCAAGGTGAAACGAAAGTCAATGCAGAGGCTGGGCGATGTAGGGCAAGCCAAAGTCAAGATCAGTCTGGACTGAGCTGCGAAGAAAAAAAGACGGCAGCGGTCAGACTCCAGCAACATTTTTTTTTGGTCTGGATACCGTTTTTTTTTGTTATGTATATTCTTTTTTTGGTCGTTTTGGTGTTGACTATTTTTTTTTGCATTAATTTTTTTTTTTGTTACCTTTTTTTTTGGTTATTATTTATTTTTTTTGTTGCTATTATTTATATTTTTTTTTGTTTTTTCTTATATTTTTTTTGGCACTATTTATATATTTTTGTGCTAATTATTATATTTTTTTTGGCTACTTTTTTTTGTTAATATTTTTTTTTGCATTAACAATTTTTTTTTGCTGTTAATATTTTTTTTGTGCTTTATAATTTTTTTTGGTTATTACTATTTTTTTTTGTTATTATTTATATTTTTTTTTGGTTACTTTTTCTTTGGTTATTACCATTTTTTTTTTTTTGGGTATTATTCATTTTTTTTCTTTCTACTAATTCTTATTTTTTTTTTTTGACATTTATGATGCATCGGCCGCATTAGCCTGTTCATTAAGGCCAATGGTATAATTAAAGCCCCGTTGTCAAATGAAATAAGGTTTAGCCAAAAATGAAAGGCTAAAGTTATAAATAAGGGAAGGGGACCCAAGATGGGTTAGGCAATATATGATTGTGAAGATTTAAAGGGTGGGGGCACCGATCATTTAATCACCCCCACAGGTAGGGCGGGAGCGCTACGGCAATAACACCAAAGCCGCCGTTGGAAGCCGGGTGAAAAATCGTTTTTTTTTGTTTTGTTTTTTTGAATTGCCACTGTCCGTTAGAACAGCTGTTTTAGTGATGTGTAGATTTTGTGTAGTCACGTTTATTGTGCGGTCGGCGGGCAGGGGCAGACCCATCCCTAACTGAGCACTGGCTGGCCGGAGCTGCCCCATGCCGACAAACCGACGCGTAACATACGAGGTGTGTTCAAAAAGTATCGCGAATTTTGTGTTTTTTCAGATATTATTTATTTATTCATGAATATCTATTTTGTCCCCTTCAAAGTAATCCCCATGAGATATTATACACTTGTGCCAACGGTTTTTCCAATCTTCGAAGCACTTCAAAAAATCATTTTTTTTTATCTTGTTCAGCTCCTCCTTCGATCCCGTCTTTATCTCGTCAAGCGTAGCGTAACGTCGTCCTTTCATGGGCCTCTTCAGTTTAGGGAACAAGAAAAAGTCACAGGGGGCCAGATCTGGGGAATACGGTGGCTGCGGCATCATTAGTGTGTTGTTTTTTGCGCACAAGCAACGATGTGTGAGCAGGGGCGTTATCGTGGTGCAAAAGCCAATTTTTGTTCTTCCACAAATCCGGGCGTTTCTGGCGGATTGCTTCGCGCAAATTGCGCATAACTTGCAGGTAATATTCCTTATTGACCATTCTACCCTGTGGCAAGAACTCATGATGCACCACGCCCCTGCAATCGAAGAAAACTGTCAGCAAAACTTTCACATTCGACCGAACTTGGCGCGCTTTTTTCGGTCTTGGTTCGTGCGGCAGCTTCCATTGAGATGATTGAGCTTTGGTTTCCACGTCGTAACCATAAACCCACGATTCGTCACCAGTTATGACCCTCTGGAGCAAATTTGGGTCGTCGCGGACAGAGTCCAACATCTCATTATCAATGTTCATGCGATGCTGTTTTTGGTCGCAATTGACCAATTTTGGCACGAATTTCGCGGCGACCCGTCTCATGCCCAAATCATTGATAAAAATCGAATGGCATGAGCCAATCGATATGTCTAGGTCCTCAGCAACTTCTCTAACGGTGATTCGACGATTGGCCAATACCATTTTCTCCACTTCATTAATTTTTTCGTCTGTTGTTGAAGTGCTCGGGCGTCCGGCACGCTCTTCGTCGTTCACATCTTCTCGGCCTTCTGAGAACATTTTGTACCACCGATAAACGTTGCTTCGGTCCAAGGTAGCTTCTCCGTATGCCACAATCAACATTCGGAATGCATCCGCGCACTTAATTTCGTTTTTCACACAAAATTTGATACAGGTTCTTTGATCCATTTTTTTGAATAGGTAAAAATCGAAGACGATCCAAAACACGTGCAAGCAAAGCAGCTGTCAACAATTAAGTGAACATTCAAAATGGCCGAGCTTGTCGGCATAAGTGAGAGACATGAGTACCAACATAACGCTACAAAAAAATCGAAATTCGAATATACGTAACCCGCGAAAATTCAAAATTCGTGATACTTTTTGAACACACCTCGTATTACTGACAATTAAAAATAAAACTGCTTCTGCCAATTCAATTTTCTTCAATTCTTCTTCTTACTTAAATTTACTTTTGACATTCGCACACCCGAACAGCACACACACACACATATACCACGCACACACAAACACGCACGTGTACATAAGCAGAGCTGACAGGCAATGAGTGAGGTTAAAAGCGAACAATTAAAAAAAAGCACACGGTTTTCATCTGGCTGTGGCCAACGGCACCGCTAGGGGCAAGCGAGCATGATCGAGTCATGGGGTTTTGTTGGTCGTTTTCAGGTGGGAACTTACCTGTTTTATTTGCACGTCGGCCGCTTTCCTTTCCTGCGGATTCTGATCGATGGTTGCGCGCAACAGTTCCGTAAATTTTTGTGCCTCCATTTTCACTTCTCGCGTTTGGTTTTTTCGCTGCACGAACAAAGAAGCACGATAATAGGAAAAAAAAACGTAGAAAATGCTGTCTGTCTTCCTTTAATGTCACACAAACGTTTTTGGTCTGCACTCTTCGAACAGCACCGTCAAACTGATTTCGTCATGTGGCGAATTCTCCATAAAGCACTTTGACTCCTCGTCCCTGCCAACCTGTTTTTTTGTTGCTGCAGTGTGGCCCTTCATTTTTTTCTTTTGGGTGGCAACCTACGAGAAATGCTTATCGATACCCAATAACCGATACTCGTGTTTCTGAAGCTATGTCGTTCTTATGGGAGGATCCAGTACACATTTTACTTACTGGACTCATAAAGTAATTTATCATGCGAACAAATATTGTTTGAGTTTATTTTTATTTAAATAAAAGCTGATCGTTTTCTTTGAGGCAACCTAATAATAATGTAGCCCGGCACAGCAGCCGGTCATTTTAATGGATGCAACAGTCATTTCAAAATCTGTCTATTTTGGTTCTTTTCAATAAATACATTACGTAATCAAACGCTAACAACAAAAATAATCCCCACAAAAACATGTTAAGTAACAAGAATTCTAACAACGCCAACAACAACAACGACACTAATAAAAACACCAAAAATGACACCAATATTAACGCCAACCAGGCCATCAACAACAATGCCAGCAAAAAAAGAAAAATTGCGACAATCAATGATTACATCGACTTGGACGCAGTGCCATCAACCTCTGCTGGTGCTCGTGCAGCACCATAGGCACTAGAGGATCCGCTGTCAGATTCTGACTCAGACATCGAGTCAGTTGATATGGCAGAAATGACTACAGTTGTGCCTACTTCGCCAATTTATCCGTTGATTATAGACGATAAGGACTCAAATCTAAGCGCTGCCGCCGTTATACGCGATTGTTCTCAGCCAATTACTTGCAATGCGGAACCACAGCCTACAAAGCCTTCCAAGCCAGATACTTAAGCACATCCTTAAGGACACGCGGCGATACATAGACACGATTACGATATTGATCTAGAATTTTGAACAGAACCAATACGCCTGAACTAAAGGTGGGTCGATACTCGCTGTCGGGACTGCCATAATTGCAACAAAAAATAATTATGTATACAGATTTTTGAACTAGTTAGTAAAATGCTTGATTTTACACAGATTGAGAGCTGATCTCTGATCAGCTCGGGGGCATGGACAGTGGCATCCACGATGGCGCCGCGTATCATTTCGCGATCCTGTTCGTGTATGGCGAATGGTATGGGATCACCCGGCTTAGTCTCATGATCCGACCAGCTGCTATTGACCAGATTATTGAGATTATTGAGATCATCTAAGCGATGATAGAACGTGTGAGAGAACACATTAGTAAATGGATTTTTCTGGCGGCATTCGATTTGTTTACACAGCTGCCCCATAACATCGATCTATGATGAATAATTCGAATTAGCAGTTGCCTATGAAAAAATAATTAAATTGGAAAACTTATATTGATAAAACAATAGCAAGAAAACACACATGTAGCACCAGCCACGAAGCTCCTCCGCCCAATCCGTAACATTTAAAATTCTAAGCACAATTCCTTATAGCTAATTAACCGATTGAATAAGCAGGGGAATGGAAATCGTTAGAAGCTCACTCAGCCAACAAAATAAGATCATCTTGAACAGTGGTGCAAGCATAAGAACTTTGATGCTTTTATGCAAAATTATTATTATTATTATTATTATTATTATTATTATATTATTACTGGCAAATAAAAATAAACTGCTTCTGTATCTAGCAAAAATACAAAACACGATCTTTGGTTCTACTTTTTTATAGAATGGTTTTAATTTACTTACATTTTCAACATTTTTCCCACTGTTTTTCCCAACAATTTCAACCACTGTGCAGCACACAGCCAAACACATATGAATATGAACACGTTCTTCTGGGTGCTTCTGTGCCACAGTTAAATGTATTACAAACAGAAAATAGTTGTTGCCTTCTCTGATGTTTTTGGCCAATATCAATTTACTATTGACATTAGCACACCCGAACAGCACACACACATTCAATCACCATTATTGTACCTTTTGCCCAAATAACATTCCTATTTTAGTACAACACTTTCTTATTGACTATTCATCTCCACTTCTAAGTAGTCTTCTTTCTAAACACCATTCAATCCAAATAATAATTGTATCAATGGAATAATAAAATTTCTAAAGGCGGCCAACTTATGTCACATATCTGTATGTAATAAATATGTAATCTCCTTAAGAGATATCATAGAAGAAAGTAGATATCAATTTGATTTTCAAAGTAAATAAACTTGAAAATCAATTATCAATAAGTTATGTAAGTAATATCAATAATCAGAGAAATCAGAGAATTGTTATTCTGTGTAATCTATTCATATATCTAAGTTGCTAGTACTATAGTCTACTCATATCAATATACAAATTTAATCTATATATTTGGAATAAATAATAAAAACAATAAATTGATTACACATGCTGTAACTAAACTACCAATGTTTTCCAATTTATTTTTCAATTAATACATGACTTATTGGCAAAGAATAATAGAGTTCTTCTAATCATCTAATAATCATGATCAAATGGAAAAATGAACAGCATGAAGTCTTAATGAGAAAGGGTTGTTCCCAATTGTATGGCCACTATGCCTAATAGTATTCAACGGCGACATTCAAATAAAATTTCTAATTAACCAAAAAGCCTATTAACGCAGCGTCAACATGACCCAGGCCCAAGTACATTTATATGCACGGAGCTACACTATTTTATGATTAGGCAGCAACGCGGCAACTGGCAAAGGCTGAACAACAGCTTTTAGCGCGTCCTAATGAAATACTCGTTACTCGTTCGTGTTGTTACTTAACCCGCAGGAAGAGCATAATTTTACTTATTACAATTTTATATACATATATTGTATAGATGGGCATGGGGCAACTGAAAGAGAGCGAGTGCGAGAGCGAGATCGGGTTGAGTGTTGAGTGT
Organism: Drosophila paracracens; assembly: GCA_035044025.1. Taxonomy (NCBI): domain Eukaryota; kingdom Metazoa; phylum Arthropoda; class Insecta; order Diptera; family Drosophilidae; genus Drosophila; species Drosophila paracracens. Next base: position 659,953 of record JAWNMN010000838.1, read on the forward strand.
TGAGGGTTGGGAAGCTGTGGAAAACATATTCCGAAAATTACCAATTTTGTTGCTTACGATTATTACCTTGACAATGTGCGAGTTGCAGTTGTTGTTGTTGTTGTTGTTATTATTAGGCTTGGCTTTTTGCTACACTCTGGAGATGACTTAACACGTAGCATGTCATTAAAAATTCTGTGCCATTAATGCATAACACACACACACTCGCTGAGAGCCACACACGTAACATGATCAAATTGCCAATATGTCACACACACAAACACACCCCCTCCTTTGGGGTTGACTGAATATATGTGCCAAGGCAGCAGTAGTTAGAGGGGTTAAAAGGAGAGCACAGGCAGGATGTTGAGGTGGGTAAACTAATAATGACAACCGTCACACAAACAACACTGGCGAAACATCATCATCTTATTTACGTCTTTTTAACACCTTACCTGGGCCCAGCCAGTACTCAAGGCATATGCCCACACACACACACACATACACACCCAACACACACACACACACAAATCCGGCATCGTGTGTCGTTGAACAATTAACAAAAGGTAATGTAAAATTATAATTATCACACAAAAGCACATTTGTTAATTTAAGCTAAAACAAACACCGAACCAAACAGCAACGCGATGTATGGATGCATGTATGTAGCAGTGGGTAGCAGTGGGTGGTGCAAGGTGGTTGTGTGGCTTCTTGGAAGACAAATTTTGTCGCCTAGTTTCTAAGACCGACAACGACCGATGCGTAACAATGAAAACTCCCCAATGTAATAAATATAAAAACAGCCGAAAAATATGCTATAAAATTATTTTGAGCCGCAGCAGCCATGAATGTTATTAATAGAGATGGTAACTTAAGCACACAGATGCTACCCGGACTCAACATTTTCAATTCGAAACAAGCCGACAAGTCTAGAAAGCATAAGGAACCAATATTTATACAGCCTTGGCATAGATGTTATTTCCGAACCAGAATTTTATGGCAGACTTAAACCGTCAGGTCTTTTACTTATGTAAATATTTTATTTTTGTTCCACACTTCTTGATTCTACGAATATTTTAGGTAGCTATTAAAATATAAGTAATATGTATGTTTCTGATAAAGGATGTTAAGCACAAAAAATACCTAATGTATTTACCAAAAGATATTCAATCAATTTGGACACTTATCCATGTTGAGTGAAATTCATATCTATCAATAAAATAATTTGTTAGGGCTTCAAAGATTGTACTTACCAAATGCCTTCGTACCGATATATATAAAAAGCTCCCTTCTCTAACTATAACGATGCTTAATGGCAAAATAGTAAACGAGAAGGGCCAGAAATTGTGGCTCTATAGATACCCATTGAAGGAGAGAGGAAGTGGAAGGCTTAGACTTCATTGCATTGATACTCAGTTGCTCAGCTGTCGGTTGATTTTTGGTTCTTATGTCCTTTTTTGAGGCACATAAATTGTATGTGGCAGGACCTCCACACACTGTCCCAAATATACAAACACACATTAAACCCTTTGGCACACACACACACACACACACATGCACATTAGAGAGCAGCACTTTTATTGCTCGTTTTGATAACACTAGTCTACAAATTAAAACAAGTCTTGCGTGCGTCAACTTTATTTGCAATCAAACAAATTAAATAAAGAAATTTCTTAACTTAAAATTTGATGCACTGCTGATGTGATGATGATCTTTGGTGTTTGGTCGTTGGCAAACTTTGTTAACTAGTGTAATGTATTACCACCCGACAAAGGCTCGCTTATAGTTTTTGTTGTCGCGCTGTTTAGAGAGGCGACTTGCAAATATTTACGCACATATACACACATATACACACACACATACACACACGCCTTCGAAGCGTTAATAATTTTTTTTGTTTTTTGTTTGCTGTTTTTTTTTTTTAAGCATTTTTCTTACTTTTTGCCTGGCTTCCCGTAATTTATGGCCGTTACATTGTGGCGCTTCTTTGTATGGCGCACACTTTGGCATTTTAATGGGCATTAATGGCATGGTGCAAAGATGTGGGCGGGATACACTATATAGGGACGGGGAGTGGGCAGGGTTAGGGATCGGACCGGGAGCACATTAAAATTATTGAAGCCGACAACGGCCATTAATTCGTTGCGCTTAGCGCGCAATAACGCAACACATAATTGTTTATTAATGAAGTATAAGTATTTTCATTGGCATCGCTCTCAACTGAGTCCGTTCACTCTTCTGCTCTTCATTTGCAGAATTACTAACGACCTTTTGAATATTTATGTTTTCATCAAATGCCAAACAAGTTTAATGGCAACATATTATCACATTTTTTTAGTTTTGGCAACATCGCTCAAACAATTGTTGTTTAATGAATGATTAAACCGAGTTGACGTTTAGAATCGAACTGCCCGCTTTTGACGAGCAGGCTCTTTATTTCTACAAAATGCTTAAAACTAAATACATATATAATATTATGCAGCTGCTGGTAAGGCGGCTGCTTGGCGCTTAAATACTTAGAAATATTATGCAGTCGTTTGTAAGGCGACCGCTTCGGCGCCTAACAGCGGCTGGGTAACGGCGACTATCGCGAAGGCATTCGCATAGGCGCCTAACAGCGAGCGGATCACGGCGACCGTCACGACACCAGCCGCCGGCAGTTGCGAATCCAACATCAGAGGCAGGCACAACGATGAACAAGGCTGGCCTGCATGGGTCATCTTAGAGCATCACATGTTCATAAATGAACACTTACACTAGTGTTCATTCTTGAACATGTGTTATATATATAGGGTGTTCATTTTTGAACAATTGTTGAACCAAAATATCAAGCACATTTAAGTTTTAATTTTTATGAATATTAAATTAACTTTTATTGTCATGATCCAGAAAGTGGTTATTGATTCTTGTAAAGAAAATAAAATGATTACTATTTTCCATATATATTATTGTTATTTATGATTCATATGCATTTTTTATAAATCAATCATTCCATTCATTATTTATATTCGATCTACATTCTGACAATCAACAATAATACTTTTTTAGAGCAAAACTCAAACATTTCCAATCCTTACCATTCTCTAAAATATCCATGAAGTATAAAGCAAACATATATTTTGTGCATATGCATTAAATATATTTTTCAAAGCTTCTTGTAGTTCCTTAAAATATACATCGAGTAAAAAGCTTGGAAAGAAGGAATGTGACTGGGGTTTGTCATGTCCATAATCTGATCGACTTCTTCTTATTGAAAATCCCTCCCTAATTAATGCTCGTGTTATAATTTATTTCACTAAGTTTTGTACTACTAATTATTCTTATTTTCCCAGTAATCTGGAATGATTACTACAGACTTCACCAATTTTTCAATTAAATACTTAAACTTTATTTTATAATTTAAAGTTGAACATAAAATATTATTTTTTATATAATTTAATTTATCTTTTACTTTCTGCATTTTGCTGCGTCGACTGATAGCAGCTGACATTATTTACATATATATAAAAACATGTAACTGATCCCTACAGATTCAGTCGCCCAATCTTTGCATTACTGCACACACTCACGCACTTGGAGTACTTGCACATGTGAGCGCCGAGGGGATGCGTTGCAAAAGGGTTGCTCCGAGTTAACTTTCCACCCCCCATATGAATGCGCGCGTCGAAATCTATTGAATACGCATCAGATATCAATACTTGGCCACGGGCACACAGACGAACACACACATACACACAAGAAGAGAGCACGCACACACACGGGGAGGGACTGAGCTGGGTCCGTTGGACTACCCTATGTGCAGGGATTCGATTTCGGTGCCAGAATGTGAGGCAAGCAGCCAATCGCAGGAGTGCAGGCAGCTGATTGGACAAATTTCATGGTGCTTCGAGCCGCAGCCAAAGTAGCCACAGCGCCCAGTGGACACAAAACCACTGCGAATACAAAAACCATAAAAAAAATAAAGAAAAGAAATGAAAGCAGAATGAAGATATATATTTATGTATATATAAGTAGTAGAAGAAGTCAGCTCAACTCAGCTCATCAGCTCGGAATGGGTCGATGGGTCGCTGTAAGCTGTTGGAAAATGTGAAAAATTACATAATATGCGTTGAAAAATGTGCGTAGATTTTTTTTGGTTTTCTTTTTTTTTTTTTTTGTGTGTTCTTTCAAGCTGACCATTTGTTGAGTAGCTTCTCTTTTGCTGGAGTATGTTTTTTATTTGCTGTTGTTTTTGTTTTATGCAAAACTTTTGCGTTTTACAATTCATTGCATATTCAATTTGGTTGGGTCGACAACAACGACGCCACAAGGGCACCAAACAAACAGCAAAGGTCCAAGCCATATTAATAAGGATTTCATTAGTTTTATACGATTCGTTTCGTTTCTTTTTCATACCCTGTACCCATTACGAATTCGTTGAAATCGGGTCAAACCAAATTATTGTTATTGTATTTAAATAGCAGTAGATGGAATGTTTATAAACATATATTCTTGGACTTGTCGGTACTAACTAAACCATAAAGTTCTTTAAAAAAAAAACACAAAACAAAATAAAATTTGGTGTTTCAGAAATAATTGTTCAAAAGTAGTAACCATACCTTTGCGACAATCAAAAAAAAAACGTTTGACTAATTTGAATCTGTCCGCATTTCGAATTAAAAATATTTAAAAATTCAGCAATTACTTTCGGGAAATAAATTAAATAGCAAACTAGTGAAAAGTGGGTAAAATAGATATCTTCTGATGCAAATGAGTATAACCAAGAGTATGTTCTAGTCGCAATGTCGATTTTTCATTTTATTTGTATTTTACACACATACACTCTCACTAATGGGTCGATACTTTTTTTTTCTCTTAACAAATTTATTTTTTTATTTTTTTTTGTTAGGGTTTTGTTTGGTCTGCTGCTGTGTGGCATCTCTTCAATCTAACTCTCGGCGCAAATAAATGGCTAAACGTTTAGATAAATGTCTGTTATTTTATATTATTGTAGTTTGTTTGATATAAAAAGTTGACCAACCGAGCGAACAACGGGTCAAAAAGTCAGAGGTCAGTCGGAAGTAATATGTATATTTGTCTAAAGCTGCTGCCCGGGACAAGGCGTTCAGCGGGGAGCTATTAGCAAAGCGCTGACCAACAATCATAAATGGTAATGCATACGCATGCTAAGAATATTCTACTTTATGGATGGCTTCCCCAATTTTGGAAAGTGCACGGTTTGGTAAGCTCGCACATCTTAATGTCACTTCAATTCTTTTTAACTATCGGATTGTTTGTGTATAAAAAATAAGTTCAAATTTATTTCGGTCGCTCTCCTCGACTACAGCCAACAAACTTGGGTATTTTTACTTATATATATTTTTTTGTAATTCCGCTGGCTAATCGGGCAATCTATGGTCGGCAATAAATCGTGCATTTAAGGGCACCCAAACTTGGATATTGCTCTTCTTATGTTGCCCGGCAACGCGCGCTGATTGATTGAAATGTCACTTTAAATGTGACGCCTGAAAGAAAACCGAGAAAAAATTAAAAATAAAACGTATCAAAAATGCAAAATGAAACATAAATGCCGCAAGCAGTCCTCAGCAACCGCAACACCCCCCGACTCAACACAGTGCCCGTATCCCGTATCCATATCCGAACCTAAAGCCCAAAAACCCCAGCCAGAGTCAACCCTCGTGTGCGATTGTTTCGTATTTGATAAGCATGAAAAACGCACAGAAAATAAAATTGTTTTAGAAGTGACGCGAGAGTGCGGGGCGGGGTGCAGCACCCAAAACAGAATCCTTAAAAAATAGTGCTACTTAAAAGCAAAATAAAAAAGAAAAAATAAAACAACAATGAACAAATGTAAAATAGGGTGAGGCAATACTGCCAAATACATGCAGCAGCACTGCCAGCCAGCAAATGTTTTATCGCTTGTATTTTGATACACTTGCTGAGAGTATTGCAATTCTGTCGAACTGCGTGCAACTCATTGAAAAGGCGCCTCCGATCTGTACAATAAAGAAAGTTCTCTTAACTTGGTATGGGAGCCAAATTCCCTAGCTACCTGCTTTACAACTAACAATATCTGACCTCTATATCAAGTAGTTCCTACAGCAAAAATCCGTCGTTCTTTTGCAAACTTAGGGCATGTAAACTTCGGTGTCCGTTGAATAGCTGTATTTTTTTTTTGTTTTTCTTGTATTATTTTCACTGAGTTTTGTTAAGTTGGAAAAATGAGCGTCGATTAATTTAATAGAGACAAAAAGCCTTCGCACAAACACAAACGAGTCGAGTCGAGTCGAGTAGAGTCGAAGGTCCCACAATGGGTATGGAAATAAGCTCCTGACATCGAATAGGATGCGTTGCTCTAAACAGTATAATAATGGTCATCCCATAGCATTTGCACAATAAGTTTTTCAACTGTACCAACTAAATATGGGTATTTTCACGAAAAGGACAACCCTTGCCGGGAAAAGAAATCATTATTTACGAGAATCAATTAAAGATGAGTTATTCATTTTTGAAACTTGTCTGAATATATATTTGCTTATGGGTATTTTACGAAACACTTTTGCCATTTTCAGTTTCTACTTCTTTCCGTAGTCTCTCAATATCTTCATCGATATCTATATGCACAACCCAAGCCACTTTCATTTCGTACTTCGTGCATTTTTTCTGATAGTAGACATTTCTGAATAATCAAATACGTTTTTATACATATGTAGTCGATGTTGTTAGATATTGCTCGGTGGGAATCGTCTATAAGGCAATGAGAAAACGCATATCATGAAAATATTTCAATAAAATAAAAAGTGGCTCTTGCTTCATTCTTTGAGGAGTGTTCTGCTGCAAATCAGTGAAATCATAAGAAAGGCAGCATAAATAAACACATCAACACAAAGGCAAAAGTTTTGCTGCCGCCTGGCAGAGTCGTAGGACTCGCAAGTCGGCATTGTTGTCTACATACTCCCAATGCTAATCCATTTCATATGTGGGTAGAATGCTTCTCTGGATTCATTGCTGTTTTGGTTGGGTGGCTTTGTCTAAGGCGCCGACGAAGACGACTACATCGCTCGCTGCGGAAGTCGAAAACAAAAAACATTTTTTAATTGCTTCAGATAAGGCACAGCACACATAACTTGCAACTAACTTCAGCTCCCACCCCTGGCACACCTCCATCCCCCCCACTGTGTGGGAACACAAAAAAGTGAAAGAACGGCAAGCGGCCATTTTACAATTCGGCGCACATTTTGATGAGCTTCATAATTTTTGTTGCTCATTGACGTTCCTACTCATATCCCCTTTAAAGAAAGTTATCGCCAATCCCCATTCCCCATTCCCCGTTCCCCGTCCACTAAATCACACTTTCCTTACAGCTAAAGCCGCCTAGCCAACTGAACTGAGCTGATTTACAACTCCAAGCAACGCAGGAACATTTTTGTATGTTGGTCATTATTGTATGTTGGAAAGATCAAAAAGCATACTTGCAAGAGTAGTTAGAAGGATGCAAATGAAATGATATCGGCATTAGATATTGTTGCTGTAGGTATACAAATTTAAAGTGGGAGACCCAAGCTGAAAGGAGCTTCTTAAGATATTAAACATCTTTGCGAAATGTAACCTAAAAACTAAATAGAACAGAGGAGTTCTGAACAGACTGAGAATATATATATATAATTGATAGGCAGATATGCAAAGAAATATGAAAATATAAAAAATAAGCATTCTATTTAAAACTGAAAGAGTATAAGCGAAAAACTGATTACAGCAATCCAATTGCAGCGTATCCAGAGTTCTCCAAGAGCCGTGCAGCAAAACCTTAGCGAAACAACAACAAACGGCGGAGAGCCCACGTACAGTTGGCATTTTGCTTGGCCTGGCGCTTATCCTCCACTTCACATGTACGACCATGTCACACAATTATCAAATGCTCTATCTGTGCATCAGTGAATGCCACACACCCCCTCCTCCCCGCCCGCCGCACAGGCAGCACCCCCTCTCACCTTCGCCCACTAGTCTTCGCGTGTTTACACAATTACATGCATTTTACGCTACATAAACGAGATTAGTGCGTCGCTTACTTCTGCCTAACTTCTTTTGACACAATGCCATGGGTACAGCAATGCTAGCCCCATTAACGAAGCAGCCTAGCCCCCATCCCCCCCCCGCCCCCGTCACCCATTCAGCAGTGCCTGCACGAGGCCTAGACGAGAGGCTAAGAGATACGAGCCAACAACTTTTTGAGCCTTGAATTACTCTGACGGTGGCGTTGCGTCAATTGCTTTTGTTTTTTCTTGCCTTTACTTGCCTTGAACTTTTTATTTTTATAATGCCAAAGGGTTGGAGTATGTGTATGTGTGTGTGTGTGTGTTTATCAGTGGGGTGTGTGTGTGTGTGTGTGTGCGTGTGACTCGAGCGTTTGCATTGTTAACAAGCACAAATTTTGCACATCTTTTGTTACACAACAAAATTTATAGAGATGCGTCGACTAAAGTGCCTATATGGAACACATACATATCTATATTTTTATGACTTTTTGTTGATCTTCGCAGCAGCGGGTGACTGGAAAAATGGCAGAATTTGTACTACTTGTTAATGTTTTACAAGTCTTATCAGCTTCCTGTGAACGAGTGCATCTCATTGTTTTTTGCTTGTTTTCATAATGTTGTTTACTCATTATCATTATATAGATTGACAATAAAAATGAATGAATGTCTGTTAGCGTATGAGAAAGTGTTAAGCACACTCTAACTTATGATCTTAGTAAGCCATAGAATATATTTATATTCAATTAACATGTCTGATATTACGTTTTTTCCATCCAGTTCTTATAGATCTAATATTACATCGATATTACAAACTTCAATAATACAGGTTTAACGGCACAGCCAACTCATTGCACACCAGATATGTATTACCATAATGCTGTTGCCAACTTGTTAGCCAACAGCTTTGCCTTAGCTGGAGGCTGAGCAAAAGACCAAAAAGAAACTGATTTCTTTATTATTTTGGTAAATGTTGAGACAAGAGGCAACTGTCAGCAGCTGTTGGCCTAACAATGGCGCCCAGCAACAACAAGTAAGAATAACAGCAACGACAACGACAGCTCAAATCAAAATGCCATTAAAGCGTGTGACGTTGTCGCTTAAGTGGAAGTAAATATTGTCTTTACTCAAGCTTAAAATTAAAATTACCCACCTGGATGGAGCGAAATGATAAACTGCATAAGCCAACAGCAGCAACGCAACAGACCAACAAATTTCGAATGCAAAAGTTTTTTGCATAAATGTGTGTGTGTGTGTGTGGTGCTATAAGCATTCCCAACCACTACACCACTACACCACTCCCCCCAACCTAACCCTCATTGCCAGGGCAAAACAGCACAGAGCAAAGTAATTTTCATAACGACAACGACGCCAACTTCTTGACTAAAGGTGCTCGGCCCACAGCTGATGAGCTATAACCCAGCTACCCCCATCTCCAGCGCCCCCTTACACCGGCCCACTAGTAGTACCTTAACTTGCATCGTAGGTTGGAATGAGATGTGGGATGTGGGATGGATGCTGTTCCGCGTAAAATGTGCTACGTTAAGCACATCTGTTTTTTATTGCTTTTAATTTGCCATTAATAACGCATTCCAAGGCGAACGGACGACGACCGCCCGAAATGCTAATTTATAAGCATATAGATAGATATAGTAATACTCGTAATAATAATAATAATAAGTATAAGTAGATGTATATATGTATACATATATTTTGGAAATCCAATTTTAATATGCCCAGCCAAGGACATTAACTGCGCCAATTGCCCCAAAGTTCGCCAGCTGCTCGAGGCGGCTGCAAGAAGGGGCTATGCGTTGCAATTAGAGACAAGCCATGGCCCATAAGTCAATGAGTTTTTGGCATTTTTATGGCCAAACATTGCTGTTTACGCGGCGACTGATGGAGTGCGACCTCTGCCCGGCAATTCTGCTGGGCTTGCTTAACGGAAAATCATACAAAGGTACAACTTTGAGGAGACCCCAAAAATACGCCAGTTACGATTATGTGTGCCACGTTCAGTTTTACAAGATATTTCTCCAGAAGTCCATTAAGATTATTAACTATGATATTTGTTTAGATTGAAATTTAAATCGATAATGAATGGAATCGAACCTTAAAATATTTTAATATTAATTTGTTTTCTTTTTTCCATAATCAGAAAGAACAAAACTAAACCTTTTGAATCATAATAGAAATGAACAATCATGAAGTAAATAATAGAGTAAAGCAAATTGAATAATATGATAAAGCAGTCCTTGAAAACGCACACAAATTACAAACACAAACTTATTCAAAATATTCGAAGTGAGGAATACTGAAAATACTGAATACTGAAAATGTCTATACAAGAGTTACAAGCTGATTTTGAGAAACTAAAAATTACAGAAGAAGATGAACAAATCAAAGTGTGCACCAGGAATCCCTTTTACAGCCCAAACATGACTTTGTGTTCCGAGACGACAGTGGTACCATTTCAAAGTACAAAGCAATTAATTCAGTGCAAGATGCCTAGAATAGGACGAAGGTCGGAGAGAAATGTGAATGACTTCCAAAGCCACAAACACTGGGATTCTGCAATCAATTGTGCAGATCATTTCGACAAAGTGAATTCTCTGCGTTGCCAGTCTAGAGTGGCAAATCGAAAGGAATCGAAAAGGAATCTTCTGCGTAAACCATATTTACGGCTCACCCACGACAATCACAACAAGCGTCGAATGTTCCCATTGAATTTAGATGAGAGGAGTCGCTCCATTTTTGATAAGCCCCGATCAAATATCATTTGGAGCTTCCGCGATGTGATAAACGAACACAATGTCTTGTTGGAAGAATCGAAATCGAAGAAAGCTATTTTGGATAGCACCTGGCGAGTGTCAAAAAACATTCAGGCATGCCAAAAAAGTAAAATCGGATCGTCAGCAGCCAGCAGCAGTTGCGAGTACATTGAAGGTGAGGATCACGGACCTAGTTTTTGGCAGCAACCCATAATCAGCACAGGCTCGAGACTCTCATGCTCCCAGGATGCAAACAATAATCCACCACATTCAGGGTATGACGACGATGTCACCATGGACGAGTTAGCCGGCTACTTTGACACAATGGTATACATTCCCAGAAAGATGTCCTTGATGGCGGAAATGATGTATCTTTAATTACTGGCACTGGCAAAATTACATTTAATTTTCATGGTAAATCTAAATCTTTGTGAGCTGTACATACCGACATTGTTAATGCTAAGACTAAATCAAATTGTGTAAATAATAAATTCGATTGGCCGATCCATCTACAAATAATAATGGAATCGAACCTTAAAAAGTTTCGATTAATTCCCCAAAATATTTGCATATCTGCAACTCTTCTAATGCTTTATTACGTTTTACTGATATTTTTGCCCCAATTAAACTCTAATTGTGTGCTTAAATGGTAAGCAATGAGTTCATTAGGAGTATGCGAACACACTTCATGAACGGAATGCGAGTATTTTGTGCATTTTCAGGTATTTGGAATGAGTATAATCAACATTATTAGCGTTATTGTCAGGGCTCAGTGGGCAGTGGAGAAGAGAAGCAGGCGGGAGGCGGGCGTCATTTCTGCTAAATTATGCAATACAGGGCCAAAGGGAAAAGAGGGTGGGGGGTGGGGGGTGAGGGGAATGTGTTGTAGTGTGGTGCCATTGGCAATGGTTTTTGTCAACCAACCAACCCGTTCGTTGTCGTCAAATGCAAAAATCGCAAGGCGAGCTTCCTTTTCCTTTCACTGTGCTGCTGCAAAATTTCCAAAAATTCTATTATTATTAATAGAGGCAAACAAGGAAACGGAGGAAGGGTGCATCAGGCAGGGCAGGGCAGGACAGGACAGGGCAGGGCAGGGTGGTGGCATTGGAGCGCCAAATGAATGCCAGGCTAAGTGCATAGAACGGCGAAAGGCGGCCATGACGACTGCCACAGCTGCAAATGGAGAAGAGTCGACAAGGAAGAGCGGCACGATGCTGTCGTGTCGTGGTATGCGTTTGTCTTTTCGCCCAAAAGAAGACTACAATAACCCGAAAAATGCACACAGTTTGCATTATAATGCGAAATTTTCGATTGCTCATTTGTCGCATTTACTTTTTACTATAAAAGTTTTATAGCGAGGCGGCTGAAGATGGCGCGACCAACGACAACGACAACGACGACAACCACGACGACAACTACAAAATTTTACACAATGTCATCAACGTGGCTGACAATGTTAAGGACTGGGCTGGTGCTGCTACCGGACGGCCAGTCTGTCGGTCCGCGTACTGGAGGGCGTTATTTTGCCCGTCTGCCGCCCTCTCCCAGCCTCACTGCATGTCTGTCTCTCTGTCTATCTGTCTATCTGTTTGTATCCATGCCATGCCTCACAATTGTGTGCAATTCTTGCCGCACTAAACTTAAAGGATTACTTTTGGCTAATTTCGGCTTGGTTTGTGCACAGGATGGCATCCTGGCCAGACGGCACAACAATTGCCTTTTGCCAACGCTCGCCCAGAACTCAAGGAAACGTCCAAGCGTTAATTTAGGCATTTCGATTGCAAGCCCCCTTTGATGTTGCATAAAAAGTTGTTGCATTCAGCGAAAATCAAGCTGCCACAAAAGACAGCAATTTGACACAAGCTACGCAATATTCTACACATAGAACAACGGCGCTTGATTTCAATGGAATGTCAGCATATAATATATATATATGAAGCTGTTATCTCGTGATTTTTTTAATTTTAATTTAATTTGTATATTAGCCGTGAAGTATGTGTATGTTATCTGTCCGATCAGCCCCTGATTTAATCAAATTCTTGCAAGTTTTGTCAAGGATTAATATTGAGAGATTAGTTCACATAAGAACAAACAGACTCTGCTATTAATGTTGATCAATAATATATATATGTATATATATATATATATACATATGTACATATATATATGGCATCATCAAGACAAAATTATGGAAGAACAAAGTATTTACATTCTAAATAATTTTAGGCTGTTTTCATGGCTCCAGACCTATACCGATACCTACGCATATAAATACCAATGAAAATAATTATCTAAAGAACTGTCTATATAGACATCATAAGTGATGTTAAAAATTAAATAATGATTATGATTGGTGGGCTTCATGCGGCCTTGTTGGGGCTATTGTGCTCCTTCAGAACTTATAGCTCTTCCATTAAGCCTGTTGCTTGTACAAATTCAAGAATTTTAGCCAGATTGAGAATTGTTTCCCTAACAAAATGCATCTTCTTCTGTCTATGGCTATACATTTGGCTATAATACTTATTTACTTTATTTAACCAAGCAACTATTTATTACAGTCATCTAGACATCTATATACAAGTATATATATATATATATGTATATGTATATATATTATATAGTTGCCTTTTACTTTCCGTTCATCTGCACAAATTACCCCGTCCACTAGCTACAGCTCTCCAGGTGGATTAAGTACAACAAACGCCACAGTCAGTCACATCGTTGTCCTTCTCCTTCCCGTCCATTTGCGTATATTAAAACCATTTTTCGCTTATTACCAAAAAATTTAAATATTTTGAAAATAATAAACTGCGGGTGAGTTACTAAGTAGCTGGCTGCCTGGTGGGCTGGATGGATCAGAGCCCCTCATACCATAAGCATTTGCATTGGCATTGGCATTGGCATCGACAACAGTCGCAGCCGCAGCAACGCCCACAAAAGAGCAAACAATGTTACTGGTTTCGTACTGGGCTTGAGTTTGGATTTGGGTTTGGGTTTCGGTCTGGGTTTGAGTGTCGGGCGGCATCATCAGCAGCAGCAGCATGAAATGATGCTAGGCATGCGCTGGCCCACCTTTTAACCCAACCATACAACCATACAGCCATGGCGCCATTACTAATCCTCCAACCCAAAAACCAAACCAAACCAAACCGACCGCCGTCGTCGTTGTCGTCGTCGCCGGCGCTCGCTGTGCGCTATCAGCGCGCCTCGTGTTGATTGTCGCGCGTTGCCATCAATGTGCCACCCAGATGCCAACCTACTCCTACTCCTACACCTCCTCCTCCTCCTCCTCCTCCATCTCCCCCCACCTCCTCCTGCATTGCCACTCGCCATATCCATTTAGCCGGTGTTGCGGGTCGCTTTCGAGCTCTGCTCATAATGAGCATCATGCGTTCGCAACGTTCTGGCCAACTTGGTGGCATAATGATGTTGATTTTCATGTTGATGATGATGATGATGACAAAGATTAAGATAAGGATAATGATCATCAACTCGTTGTGGATGGTCGACGTCACATAGTGTCATATTTTTATGATTTTTATGTTAATTCATAACCAGGCCCATCGCGGTTATATATTCGGTTCGCAGCTCACAGTTCTCAGCGCCGTTTGCCAAATGCTTTTTAATCCTTTTAATGAAAATTAGTTCCTCTCAATATCTTTTAATATATTTTCTTTCGCTTGGGTTTCATTACCTACACCCACACAGCGCCCCCTCCCTCAACTATGTATATCCTCCTGTTCTGTTCTGCTATGTTCTTTTGTTTTCACAGGCATAATCATAATTTTGTGTTTGCAACCCTAAATCAACACTTAACCCATGCTGCGCGTCTCGATAAAGGGTTACCGACTGGCCCGTTTAATGGGTAACGAGTAACTGGGTACCGCTTAACGGGTGTTCAGTGTAAGTGGTGGGGGATGTGGCTTGGGGTGGTTGGGGGTGGTTGGGAGCTTCGCTTTGGCATACATCCATATATCACAAGTCTTTGCTCCTCTCTCCTCTCCTTTGGCAGCTGCGACTGCGACTGCGACTGCCCTTGTCTTTGACCTTTTGCGTTTGATTGTCTATGCGTCGTTAAATAGCTACGTTGACGTTGACGTCGACGTCGACGTAGTAGTCTCTGCTGCTACTGCTTCTGTCGTTCACGTGGCTTTTTTGGCAAATTGAAAACCCAAAAGCAGTAAAAATTAATGTCCGTGGCGAAGGTGTTGCCATGATTCTTGCCAAGTGCCTGCCAAGTGCCAGCACAGTGCGGCAACTGCAACATTGACTTTCTCAATGTATACGAAATTTTCTATTAAATAAATACTTGTGGCATTAATTTTTTCTTTTGACTTGCTTATATCTGAAAAAAAAAGCAAAGCTCTCCAATATAATAACTAGCGTAGCATGTGAAAGCACATCCGTTTTTTTTGTGTGCATAGAGGATTCTCTAAGAAAGACTTAGCCACTATTTCAATGGACTCAAAGGTTTGGCGGCAACTCGAAAGCTGGTGTCCCTTCAACAGTTTTGGGAAAAGCATTCACAAGGCCTCTGAGCAATATGCTTAAATAAAAAATGCATTATTTGGTTTCGCTGCGCTATTTTGAAATGTATCTCATCATTGACAATTTGAAATATAATTTGAGTTTCGTTCAAGTAGCATTAATATTTAATGGTTAAGCCAAAATGATTTCTTCATTCCTTTGGCCGGCTGTTTGCGATAGATTTTGAAGCCAGCTTGAGCTTGAGCCACTTCACGTTCTCGTTTTTGCTTGTCAAGGAACCCCTGACGGTGCATAGTCGCCGAGGCGCGCAGGGCCTTCAGCCAATCATTGTCCATGGCGCTTCGGGTGCGTTGATCTGGACAGCGCTGGAACTGTTTGCGCAAAAAGGGCGGTTCAGTCTGGCTGAAGTCGGGCTTGAAGCACCAGGGATCCCGGGGCTTCAACCACTGGATATCATATCGCTGTGGATGCTGCCACAAGTTACCCTCGCGCAAAACCTGGCCCGGCTTACTCAAATCAGATCCTTGAAAGGAGCCGCCCATGCTAGCAAGGCTGCTCCCTTTCCGTTGGTTTTTGTTGGAGCTATAAGCGGTCATCTGCCGCCTGACGAACGTCGAGTTGACCAGAATACGGGTCAAGCATGGCTGGTTCCAAATACAGCCGGCGAAGCGGGAATGCTGCATAGTTAAAATACTGCAATTGAAAAAGTATTGGCTTAGTTAGTCACAATGCGTATATTATTATTTACCTTCTATTATTTGTTTCAAATTTTGTTATTTTTATTTATTTTTTTTTTTTTTTTGAGAACCGAAATTTGTTGAGTATTTTAAAATTTTATAAAGAAATTTTATTTTTGGCTTTTGATGTGTTCAACACAACAGATCCCAAACAAATGAGCTCAAGCCCTACAGCCCCACCGACAACATAGTTTCGAAAAGCAACGCCTGCTAAGTAAAAATAAGTTTCCAGACCGAAAATCGAAACTTCTAGAAGAACAAATAGTTTCTTAGACAGTAAGTCAACTTTCGACCTACATATGGACCTGATCGCAAAAGTAAATAAAGTAATATTTTAATATATAATAAAGCAAACCTACATCGACAAAGTTATTGAGGCCATTTAATAAATATATAATCTTTGTAATCGCAATGATTGAACATTAAATTTAGCGTCTGTTAAATGTTGCAGGGCACGACTAACTCTTCACACATACATAGTTATAGCATAGGTTTGTTTCTGTGTGGTGAGGAGTGGGTTGCTGTATCCTGGCCTCAAAGCAATTGCACATCCGCTGCAAGCAGAGCTATTAACTGCCAGAGTGAGCGGCGGCACTTGGAACAGAAGCCAGGGCGACTTAAACGCAGCCACTTGAACTCTTTTTGATTTTACATATATGTATATATGTGTATGTGTATGTATATGTGTGTGTGTGTATTTGTGTGCCACACAATTGCACAATTATGTTAAATATCGACAAGTGGCCTGGAGGCCAGGAGACGCTTTTGTTGTACCGCTACGAATATTAATGACGACAGGTATTAAATACTCGAAGTTGCTGGTGCAACAGCCACCAGCACCAGGCGCAGCAGTTGCAGCTGCAGCAGTCGCAAACAATCGAAATGATTCCCCAAGCCACAGCAATGCAGGTTGAGTGGTTTATAATTTTGTGGCGCTTTGTTGCAGCTTCTGGCTAACTGGGTGAAGTGTTTGCCTCCTCTCCCCACACACACAGGACCTCGCTGTTAAATACTTTCTTCATGGGCTAAACCCTAATATTGTACATTTACTTAAAGCTTAAAAGAGAGCCTTGACTTGAGATATAAATCATTATAAATCCTGTTGTCAGTACAAAATTGAAATATAAAATTGATATTGAAGTTGCGGCTTCAATCTATGTCTAGACATCTAAACTTATCATAAAAGCGAATACTCGATTTACATAGATTAGAGTCTCGTAAAGTAGTTCAAAATAATCGCAATATTTTCAATAAAGCCTCACAAATATATCAGAAAAGAATTGCGAACCTCAAAAGTTGTGGCACAAAATTCCAAATTCATTTCAGACAAAAATTAATTTTTAAATAATTAATTTATTTATTATTGTCCAGGAATCATTCTTGTGGTATATTTCTAACAATATTTCTTTGCGGCAATTGAACAACTTGATAGATACATTGTTGTACAGTTAGACAATATTCGCGTATTCTGTTGGCCATCATCGAGCTGACGAGCTGATGTCCTAGATGGAATCCGACTTGGAGTGAGTTCCATGAAATACGCACGTTACTTAATTATGCAATCTAAATGCATTGAAACACCTCAACCAAATGACAATAATCATAATGACAGCAGCCACCGGGCAAGAGGTAAGGGGTGGGGGGATGGGGTGTGGTATTGGGGTTGGGGTTGGGGCGGCGACTGTGGCGGGGATTGGAGCTGTCATCAGTGGGTACAACGATTGCCAAGGCTTTCACAATGCGACACCAAAAATGTTAACTCATTTGTTGTCCTTTTGCTGAGTTTGTGGCAGGCAGGCAGGCAGGCAGGCAGAAGGCAGAAAGCCAGCCAACCCGCACAACAGTCTCAAGTCTATGGGGCAGGTGTTATTCTCATTCCAGGTGTTGTTGTTGCTTTTGCTGGTGCTGCCAGGTCCGCATGCTCAACAGACGACAAATCTTTGCAATTTATTTACGTGCCATTTCGTAGCAAAATTTTCGTTAGATTTCTTTGGCTTGGCGGAATTCCAAGACAGCTCCCCAGCTAGCGAAGTTGTCGACGTTGTCGTTGTTGTCGTTGTTGTCGTTGTTGCTGTTGCCATTGCTGTTGTTGTCGTCGTTTTGGTGGCGGCTCACAAAAGTCATGACGCGCTGATGACGTTGCCAGTGGAAGGATTTAATGGCACATTAAGAATTTTATTACCGCACACAACCGCACAACAACAGCAAGATGTTATGTTTTTAAAAGGTAGGGTAGGTGGCCTTAATAGTCAGTCGCCTGGCATCACGCATCATCATCCCGCAGAAAGCCATTGCACACCTTGGCAGAACAATTTTTAGCGGGCGTACACAGAAAATTTTGACAGGACCATCGCTTGAGCGCCATGAAAATCTTTCAGAGTCAACAAATTTTTTGCGCTTGCACGGATTTCACGAATCTTTGTGGAGGATGATATGATGTGGGGAGAGGGGCGGGGCGGGGCGGGGCGGGGGCGGGGGCAAGCCCGAGTTGTTGTCATTATTACAAGTTTTGCATAAATGAATGAATGAATAACATTTATGTATTCCATTTAGCCAACACAGCAGCATTGAGTCGAAAGCCAAACCCAAAATCCAAACCCAAACCCAAATCCAGCATGACAGACAGACAGACTGACTGACAGTCAGTCGGTAGTCATTTGTCGCCCGAAATGATGCACGAGTTTTTCAAATCTTCTTGGCCATTGTTTGAAAGAATAAACTTCTTCTAACGAAAACGGCAAGTCTCGGACCATTAATTCGTTAGATCTGCCCAGGGACGGTCTTAGCCTAGAGTTTTGCCAGGCCAGCTTTTGATATTGTTGTGTGTCAGCAAGTTGCAATCCAACAGTTCAACCACAATTTCAGCTTTGACTTTTTCGTTTAATTGAATTAATTTTCAAAATATGCGCACTTCTAGCTTTTGACCGCACAGCGAATCATTTTACGAAACGAGTTATCAAAATTTCCCATTAACTTTTTATTTATTCTGATATCTACGATCAACATTACGTTGGATTTCGACTGCAGTAAATGGCCATAACTTCCGTAGTTGTAGTAAAGAAATGTTTGTAATAAATTTTCAGTTTTATTTCTGTAATTATTATAATTATATTTTTATTTTTTCTTATAATTATTTTACCACCTTTTTGTTTATTCGTGGAATAATCGAGTGGTCCCACTCGTATTCTTGCTTTGCCAATTATAGGCGTATAAGCACCTGACACCCCCATTTTGTACCTTTATCCTAAGTTTTAGGAGGGGCAGGAGGAGGCAATAAACGCCCCCCTCCACTCCCCTTTGCAACCAATATGAAGCAGCAGAAACGCCAAAAATATTTAAGGCAATAGACTTTTTTATTTATATGCAATTTACTTTTTATTTTGTTTCTGTTTTTCTTTTTTTTCTTTTTTTTTCTTTTTTTTTGTGTTTTTATTTGTGCAACCCTTTGAACGCGTACCGTTACCTTTCCACATTAACTTAAGCAATCCCAATCCCAGCCAAGTCCGTAACACCACATTTTTGCTCTACTTCTAGCTAACCCATCGCGTGCTACTTAATTTGAAAGCATTTAAAAATGCTAAAACATGAGAATTGTTGTGAAAACGGAAAAAAGGAGAAAAACAAATACAAATATAAAGCAAGATAGAACGATTATCTTTGGCACGTCGAAGATTAGATACCCTTATAGACCGGAATTAATATTCTGGCATCTAAATTTCATTCCAATATTCGAAATATTATGCTGAATTTTAACATTTGAAGAAATGTATTTCTATATCAAAGCCTATCTCGATCCAACAAATTAGAACTTATCATTCAGCCGAATGTTTCTATAACAGCCCTATGAATAGTGCTCCGAGCCGATCGGTTCCGATCTATATACTGCCTTTAGCAAAAAAATCGATTTATGCCAACTTTCAATATGAAAGCTTTAATATTATCATACAAAATGAGGATATGCCGTCAGAAAAAAAAGGTTTGATCAAATCAGCGGGTGATGCTGATCAAGAATACATATACTTTATAATGTCAAGGACTGGGGACGTTAATGGGTAAAAATAAAGATAATGTATCTGAGGCACGCCGAATTTTACATATGTATGTCTGTAGAAGCTACGTGATATAGTGGTCCAATGCTGGTATCTTCTTGCCAGAAGATTATGATCATAATAACACTCGTAACTACGTGATGCTGAAGTGCGTTACATACTTCAAGACCAAAAAATGTTAATACCCTCTGCGAAGGCATACAAATGCTCTGAAAAGAGACGCACTGAAAGTGCCAGTGAAATGCAAATTGTGCCCAGACAGGGCACGGAAAAGATTTGTAAATGTTGTTACTTCATGAGGTCTGCAAGTGTCATCCACTGCGTCAACCTAAGTAATCCCCTAACACTCACCAAAACTCCTGACCACACAGTTAAGAGGAGAGAGAGAGGACAAATTGAATGCTGATAAATAGTGAAAATAGGCATTAGATTCAAGAACAGAGCTATCTAATTCACGCCAAGATGTTAGGCTTATCCGCTCCCTTTGTAGCTATATTATGTATTAGACTAATATTGAATATTTTGCAATATTTTTAATTAGTAGTACTGTTAATGAGTTTGGTCCCGATATCATGTTAAACAAATAGGTTGATAATCTATTTACTGATTCTATGGCAGCTATATGCAACAGTGGGCCGATCCAGCCGATAGTTGTGCTGCATAGTGCGCAGAGTGAGAGAGAGAAAATGACGCATAAAAACGTATACCAAAAATCTACCCACATCTGCTTCAAGTCCAACCCGCACCCACTATCCTGCCTCCATTTACCCCTACCAACCAGCCAGCCACCTTCGCAATGCCATCATCCAACCCGAGTGGTTCGCGTTACGCCAAAAAAGAGATAATTTTATTTCATTAATCCTCTTTTGGGACAATTTCGCTGGCGTTTTTTATATTTCTCATTCCTGTTTTTTTTTTTTTGTCTGTTTTGGGCTTGGCTCGAACATAATATTAGCTTAAAATTGTGTAAATAAAAATTACATTCGTAAGAAGGTCTGGCCAGCCGGGCAATCCGGGCAGCAGCTGCTATCCCCCATACATAACAGAAGCAAGTCTTACCATATGAATCAGTTCCTGATCCACTCCAACCAGCTCCAACTGTTTTTGCTGTTTGTATGGATTGGGTAGGTCCTGGGCAGTCTGGACTTGTCTGGAAGAAGTCTAGTGTACACGTGGACTTTTCATGGATAGCTCTGATAAATCAAATATTTTTCTGAATTTACAAAGATATCGAACATGCCTTCGACCACAAGTCTTTTAGGGTTGTTTTATCCAGTTGTGTTTTCTCGATGGGGCAGCCACATCCGTACCGGGAGTCTGTTACCACATTGGATCTCTCGTATTCCCTTCGTAGGTCCTAGCATTATTCCTGTTTAATACCGAATAATATGGTTACAAATAATTCAGATAAAAATCATTATTGAAATTAATTCATCGCACCTTTCTCGATATGAGAGAGCTTTAAGACTGGGGAAAAGGGTAATGTGTATTTGCCTTGAAGAACACAAACCGAAGGTGGGCGCTAATGGGGGCGGTTCTCCATTGTCAGCATCGATATTAACACCTTGGCGCCGCATTTGTTGTAATTTACAATGCTTTTTGGCCAATATAATTTTCGCTTAATGGCCCTGGCTGGACTTTAGCGTCGCGTTGGCAACTCGCGAAACCCTTTGGCACGCATTATTCAAATGCAAAACTTTCGAAGGGGAGGGACCCATTCGCAAATGAATGTTACATTTTATTTGAAAAAATATTTCGCTGTGTTGCTGTCGCTGCTGGGTTATAAATAAATGCCAGCGACTGCTGTCCTACACATCCACCTCTATGCTTATGCTTACACATAATTTCTATTTTTATATCTTTCTCCGCCCTTTCATTTATTTTTTTTCTCTATTTTTTTTTTGTCTTTTTGTATTTTATTTTGAAAATTATAAACAGGCGCGCTTCGTCGCTTTGGTTCTGGTCCTGGTCGGTATATAACTCCGCTCATTAGTTGCCCTACACGCAATTAAGCACAAATGGCTTTTGAGGCGGCGACGTCGGAGCACGCACACATACCGAGGACTCGGGCCCAGATCCCAGTCGCACAGGCAGCAATCATCCCGCCTTATGCATCCACATCCATATCCAGCTTCCAACTGGCGGTAATGCCGTGCCTATGATACGTTGCCATGACAACTCGGTTTAGCTAGAGCCAAGCAGTCAGGCAGCCAGCCAAGCCCTCGTACCTACCACTCCTGCAACCGAACCGCTCCCCTTCCCCGGGCCAAGCATAACAACTATAAATCCTTGAGCAAAAGTTACACGCAGAGGAAACATTGTCATTGCCGTTGCCAGCTCTGCGAAACTTTGCGTTGTTTTATTTTTTTTTAAGTCTCTCTTTTCTCTCTCTCTCTCTCTCTCTGTTTCTCTCTCTGTCTCTTTTTTTTTGCTGTCGTGGCAATAGTGGCCAGCTCTGCAGAACTCGTTCATCGCTTAAAGTATTCCATCTGAAGACCAGATAGGTTCTTTTTGACATTCGTAGTGGAGTAAAGGGAGTGGCAGCAAAGGAAGCAGAGTTTAAGTCACTGTCATAAGTAGCTGTTATCGAAACTATTATCCTATATATCCTATATATATATATCGATCATGCCCGCCTTTGATGCATCACAGCCATCGATAGTTTTAAACACACTTAATTGTAATCGTAACCACTTGTTGTCTCTCTAAAGTTGTGTTGTGGAGGAGGCAGCTCACACCCTTTCCACCCCCCATGCCACTGCCTGCGCATGCCCTTGAATACAGATCGATTTTAAATATTGAAAATTTGGTACACTAAGCTCTCGATCCTCCTCAATGAATAGAGAAGTTTTATCAATAATAATATTAATTTCTATTAACAAAATACTATAAATAATAATTATTATAATTGGGGAACCAGCACTGCGATCTATAAGGCCTATTGTGTCCCCTTCTGAGCCTACAGCTCATCCGTCCACACCAGCTCCTGCACGAATGCTAGAATCTTTGTTGGGTTGAGGGTTTCTATGTCCTTGGACTTCATGACATGCTTCCCTAGGATGCTGCCTATTTTCCTAGAAATAATTACTACATGTTTTTTTTTCTATTTCTATTGCCAAAGTCAAGCAAAAAAATGTTAGGCCTTGATTTCACCTGTGCAATAAGTCGACGATTTTCTAACAATATTATAGATGGTGTACGATTTCGTCAAGAGCAGAAAATCGTACGCAGAGACTCAACAAATACATATGCACCCAAGCCAAGGGCTGCGGGTAGAAATGTGTCTTTGCACCATCTGTCGGTCTGTCTGCAGTAAAACAGAGGATACCAGACGCAGCAGCATAAATAAAAAACATTTAGACATGATATATATAAGCAGGTAGGAAAATATTCATTGCGTAGGTCAAACTGTAAATAGAATAATTAGTCGTGTTCAAACATGAACATTGACACATACATGTTCAAGTATGTTCGAGTATGAACATGTGACGCTCTGAGCTGCTGATAGCTGGCTCATGCAGCGCCCTCAAAATTAGGCACTTGAGGCTGGCTTGCATGGGTCAAGCTATTTTTAGAGAGATGTCGATGGAATGAGACTGCAATCGCTTTACAAGCGGCTGCACTCGATGGAGTGAGATAGCGATCGCCTTACAAACGGCCGCACTCGATAAGGGACCAACGCAGTCGCCTTAAGCGGCTGGATAGTGTATTTTTTCTATGTATTTAGGTTTAAGCGTTTAATATAAATAAAGGGCCTGCTCGTCAGAGCGGGCAGTTTTAAATCAGAACTCAAAGCGTGTGTATAAAGAATTATATACAAGTATGAACATTAGTTTAAGTAAAATATGTTGTACCATGTACTCAAGTGACACCTGCATCCACTTGAGTACAGGATAAGTAAAAATAGACTAACAAAACAACCCTTGCGTGGGTTAGAAATGTCTCCTGCGATGAGACGAAGTATACATTGATTAGCTATATAAGGCTTGGATTTTAAGTAATAAAACTAGTACGAAAAGATTTCTTGTCGTATTCACTCCGTTTAGCCCAATTTGTCCATAGTACCGATTGCGGCGACACTTTGCTACTGGCACATGAACCGGTAGCATACAAATAACATTTCAGCATCCCTTAAGAAGTGTATCACTTCTTATCCAGACAGATGGGCTGAGTTGATAAGTTGGAAAACGTATTTAAAAACGGGGAAGTTTTCTTTGCAGTCAAATGCGATTCTGAATTGGACCTTGTGTGTGAAAGCTAATAAGGAAAAGTTTCTTCAAATAATGTTGAATTCGAAGTATACATTTTCGTTAGACTTTATGTGGAAAGCAAATTGATGTTTGTGGCATTTGTCGAATGAGACTAAATAGTATTGTCAAGTTGCGCCTGTGGCACATACAATGTAATTGAAATGTTGATTACTGGTCAACGAAGCATTTGGCCGACTTCGCTCGGCAGCTGACTTAATGGCTGTTTTCAACTGTTGCGCGCTCGCCTTACAACACACAAAAATGCCACCCACTTGAGAAATGGGTGAGCTGAATGGCAGAATCAGGTGTATAAGCTGCTCCGGTGGCAGGTATATGCAAAATGCAGCCATGTGAATGATTCGCTTATGCTTTTGTCAGTTCGTCAGTGCGCGCCCAAAAACACGATGGCCACTGTGTGCGCTGTGTGATTCACCTGTCGGTCTAGTCAGCCGGCCAGACAAACAGACAACCAGACAACCAGACAGACAGACAGACAGCCAGACAGACAGGCAGGCAGGCAGTCAGTTAGCCAGGCCAACACAGGCGTGTCGAGCTGTTGGGCAGGCAACGAGTAGTCAGTTGTTTGATTTTACAGTTGTAGTCCAATTACGATTTTGAGCGTTTACCAACCGCACAGATTTCTGCCGTTAGCTATATGCGAGTTGGTGCCCCATGCCACTCGTGCTACTCACCTGTCAGTCTCCAATGCGGACTGTCCTGCCGGTGCTGCTGCTGCTGCTGCTGCTGCCAGAGTGCATTAGCAGGCACATCGTCATTGTGCGTCGGCCAACTCCGGCTCCAGACCTCCAACCATCGCGGTTTTTGGGACAGCACTGGTTTGGGCATCCTTCGGCTATTGCAGTGCAGCGTTCACTCTAAATTACATTTTAGCAAGTTAATTGAAATGGAAATTAGTTGAAATTGTAAAACGAATTGAATTGTATGTGATTAGCCTTAACATTCTCGAATTGGCTAACCAGCAGGAGACAGCAGATAGCTGCCACTTGCCTTGCTTTGGAATTTGAGTTTAGGATTTGGCAAATTCGAGGAGTCAGTTGCCAACGGAGCCTTTACACCTTACGTCCCGGCCAAAACGTTTGGCTGCAAATGGAAAAATTAATACAATTTATATATCAGTTATATATTTTATATAATACATTTACATTCGTCAGTTGCTTCCCCAACCCGAATAACTTGTGTAAATTGATGTCTCTCTGATAAGCTAGACTACAAATTTTGACATGATCTCAAATACTTCTCATCCGTATATATGGTTGTAGTCCGATTTTGAACTTAAGCTTAGCTTAAATGTTGAAAATATGTAAAAGATCAGTACTCTACAAAGTATACATTGAATAAACGTTCCTCTTTGTCATCATCGCGGCATCACTTTTGCCGCTTAAAATAAATATACTGTTCTGTGTGAGATACATTTGATTAAAAAACCTAATTGCATAGACAAGCGGTGTTTTATTAGTGGGTCTTGCGGCATGTTTTGTCCAACTTGAGGATGGACTTGAATGTTGCCAATCACTTAAGTGTTTAATCGGTTGAAGGACTCGCTTAAACTTAGTACTCAACGATTTCCCTCACAAGCTCATCACTCTTGCATTAAATTGTTAACTAATTGGGTATATGAGTGTCCTGCGTTATTCAGAGATGCGATAGTGTTGAGGCAGCTGACAGCATCCTGTGACGCTGTAAACCACAACTGCCAACTATTTGCCTTTGCTACATTTTAATAACAGCTTCTGCGCTTCTTTTTCTTCTCTCTCTCTCTCTCTCTTTATTTATTTTTAGCGCTTCTCCCCGCATGTCAGACTGAAGACTCGTTTTTATTTTAAACCGTAAGTAATATTAATACCCAGTTTTAAACGAAAAAAATACGTATCATGAAAAAATTTATACTTTATATATACCGCATTTGTATGTGTGTACAATTATTATCCTTCACGCTTAATATGCACAAGCGGAAGCCGTCATTTGTACGCCGCTTCTGACCAGCGGCCATTTAGCATGGAAAACCCCGTGTCCAGCACTCTAGCCCCCTAAGAAACCATCACTCCCTACTCCACGGCTCTTGCACATTAACTCATACGCATGTGAATGTGTGTGTTTGTATGTGTGTGGTGTGTGTCTGTGTGTTGAACATTTTTTATGTCAACGTCGCCGTCGCACTATGGTCGAAACAATCAATTTACCTGCTAATATAAATATGTTTGATCTTTCCAATTGTCCAAGAATTGTTTTCGATATATATCAAGTAACTATTGGAAGTATCCGTCAACAATTTCTCGTAAAATCCGATACATAGCCCCAATGGCCGACTCACTTAAGCTCTCCCACCTCAATAATATTTCTGAGTCAAATTTAAACAATTAAAAATACTTTAATTAAAAACAAAATTTATGTACGTGTCGCATTGTACTATAGAAAACAGATTTCTGAAGAGTCCTATTTAAAAAATTACTTTATGTACATAAATAGATCAATTTGGATCTTGGCGATTCTTAAGTTTTCTGTCGTTCGTTCTTTTAAGTAAGATATCGATTCGATCTGATCGATTCTTGGTCGGTTGTGCATAGATTTGCCTTTCTCTAACAATCGAATCTATGGTATACGGATACTTTGATACTTTCCAATGGCTATGGAGACATATCTCTGTATCTTCATGTACACCTATAGTTATAGTCTTTGCTACAACTTTGCATCTGCTAGATTGATTTTTCGCCCACAGTGCGTCGTCTACTTATGCGCCACATGCTCCACCGCCTGGGCATATATATGGGTGTGTGTGTGTGTGTGTGTGTCCGTCGTTCGCGCGCGAGTCCTTACAAAATTAGTGTTCCTTTACAATTCTATGTACGAGAACGAGTACAAAAATATATAGCAATTTTTTTGCAATACATTTATAATTTGTTCTCACATTTTGTTTTTTAGCATTTTCAGATTTGAATGCCCTTGCCGAGGATACTTTAATTTCCGCATAGAAGCAGACTTTACTAAAATCACATTCCAGCATTTCCAATATATATTTTAGTAGATATATATATATATATATATATATGTATAAATCAGATAAGATTAAGAAGTCTGTCTCTCGTCTGACCACAAAATGCTGATGAAATTCTAATGAATAATCGCTCGAAAATTGAGTTGTTGCATCAACAATTTACCGTTCTTTCACAAATGTTGAACTGAACTACTGAATTGCTTATATTATCAATATTATTATTAATATTAATATTATACGTAGGAAAGGGTATCCAGTGTGCGGCAATGAGCTAATAGCTGCTCATTGCCGGCACTTATTTACAGTTTTTTTTTTTTTTTTGGTTTGTGCCACATTGGCGGAAGTATCGCAGCGACATCAGCGAATCTCTGGACAGTGACTGCCATGTGGAGCATGTGAAGGCTGCGGCCGGGTCCGGGTCACCCCCGAAAGATGGGCATCCAGTAACAGAGTTTTTTTATCATTTTTATTTCACATAGCATAGGAAAATGGATGCATAAAAAATTAAAAACGCTTTCTCATATTAAATGTGTGCCTAGTGCAACGTGTGGTCGTGCCACAGCCAGCGCTTAATAATGAATGTGTGAGTGAGTAAGAAACTAGGACTAAATGAGTCCGACGATACGAACCAGAGATCAGGAGCACCAGAATTGTGCTCAGTGTATGTTCGCTGAATAACCAAAGTGCCGCTTTTCTCGATCAACCTCTCAACTATAATACAATTTTGGACCTTGTACCCAGTGCCGCTTATAGGCCAGGTTGATAATATATGACAATAATTAGAATAACAAAAATAATAGCGTTGAAATTATAATTGATTTATTTAACAAGACTCGACACAGAATAAATAATAAGAAAGAACAACAAAATTGAAAACTATTAGAACAAATTCAAGATTTATGGGGATGCAAACTTGAAACAACATTCATATAATCTATAATATATGATAATAATATTAGCAACACTAATTATACAAATAATTTTAAGTAATATGCAATAATTATGTGTTCGTTATATAATTAAATATATTTGACAATAATGTACTAGCTATAATATTAATTTTTTTTATCAACAAAATCACAAAGGAGATAAGAAAATAAAAATTAAATGATTAGATAAGATAATGCAAATAAGTCGGATTTCATTTTTATGGCTATAATGCTAAGCACGGCAAAAGATATATTTTTTTGGTTGATGATTATTTGTTCAGTGTATAGACGCATGTGCTGCTCTTAGATGATCCCATGAGCAGCGTTGGTTTTTTGTTCGCCAAAGACTCGCCACTTTGGCATCGATTCGCTGTATGTGTGTGTGTGTGTGTGTGTATATACATACCCGTTTCCTGTTGCAGACAACGTAAAGCTGATCTCTTTTTTGCTGCGTTATACGATGTACGTGTCGCCTTGTCACTGAGACAGCGGCTGGTCACATCGTCGTCGTCGTCGTCGTCGTCGTCATCGTCATCGTTGCCGCTGCCGCTGCTGATGCTGCTGATTATTATTCCGCTGACCGTTTCGTATTTGAAAGGCATTTGCCACACGCACGCTTAGTGGGAGCAACACAAGCACACAACCACACACAAGGACTTGGCATATGTACGCGCGTGCTGCTTGGCTCGTATCCTTCGTCGTAGTCGTTGGATAAAGAGACGGTGGGGGTGGGTTGTGAGACTACCCAGAGCCAACAAAACGACATATTCGTCCTGCATAAATGATGTAATTACAGCGCAAGATTTTTGCTATGAGCAATTTTTATTTTAATTCCTTTTTTTCTGCCACACTCACACTCACACTCACCCATTTATCTGTTTCCATGTTGTCCACTTTTCTTTTTTCTATATGGCTTATGTACACATATGTACATACATGCATACATGTACATGCACACATAGCCGACTTCTATCTGTGCAATGGTGGCACATTAGTTGCCGTACTATATGTGCTTGTGAAAAATATTTTGCATTCTTTTCTCATCATTTTAATTAAATGCGCAAATGACTATAAAATTTATGTGTGTTCTGCATCCTCATCCCTTTTTTTTGTCATCCACTTTATTTCTTTTATATTTAACTGATGCTTCTTATATTAAATAATACAATGGCGATCAAATGATGCTTGTCTGATCAAAGTCAATCTTGCTATTTTTGTCTCCCTTCTTTTAAAATCTATTTCTATGATTTTAAAGCTATACATAAATATGTGGATGCAGATAACGGCACAATTAAACTAAATTATCACAACAACTAACTCTTCTTCTTATTTTTGTTGGTGAGCACACAATTGATATCGATGTCAATCGATATCAATGTTAAGTACATGTTAGATGGACATCGCTATCAATTTTAAGTATATGTTAGATCGACATCGCTTTCAATGTTAAGTACATGTTAGAGCGACATCGATATCAATGTTAAGTACATGGTAGATCGACATCGCTATCAATGTTAAGTACATGTTAGATCGACATCGCTTTCAATGTTAAGTACATGTTAGATCGACATCGCTTTCAATGTTAAGCACATGTTAGAATACAGCTGTTATCTACTTTGCAAGAGGCCTGCTGCGCAATGTAAATAATAATATGAAATTAACAGGTTGAATTGAAAGTGACTAGGACTTATATAAAGTCACTATGTGAAGGTTTAACGGATAAAAATTCTTTAGTCTTCTGGTGACAGTACCGTCGTACTGTTGTCCAGCGCATTAATGGCCAGTTTGTTACTACTCGTGATATTTTCCCTGTTATATATGGAACACCAAGCACTTCATGTATTTCTCGATTAGTTTTAAGCAAATGTTCTTTTTATATTGTCTTAAGAACTTAAGAACTGAAAAAATTTGACTTTGGTTTCCTTAAATGTGCCGCATGGCTGGATGTCGTCCGTCCATATTGGCTTGGGTAAGCTTTAGCATAAGAGTAGGTTGTTGCACAGATTCAGAAGCCAAAGACTGAGGCTAACAGATGTAATTTAATAAGCGACAAAAACCATAACAAATATATATATATATATATATATGATGATATATATAAATGATGTCATATACTATCGGTACTCTCTGTCCTTGGTGTTAATTAAGAACTACAAAGTTTGCAGGGTTAGCGTAATATCTTGGAATATCTTTACCTTGATTCCGTTGTGCGAGTTGGCGACTGCCACAACCCTTTCTGCCACACTGCAGCACTTAACAATATCTAACAATACTCGTAATGCTTATTCAATGTACAGCTGTCTTTGCTGCGGCGCTGCTTGCCCCACAAGCGCTGGTTTTAATTAATTAATTTATGAACTTATATAGAAGATATATACATATATATATATATATGTGCGAAAAGGCAGCTCGAGCTGGATGGATACAGTCCTTGCTGCCACCCAACAGCAATCCAGTTTAGTGTCATATTTTATTTTATAATTTCTGCCATTTTCATTTTGCAATTATGTATTATTATGTGCACATAAAATGGGTCAAAACAGTTAATATTAAGAAATGTAGGATGGCTGACAGAAGCTAGATGCCCCTAATAATTATCCTTCATTCATAGCTGTCGTAAGATCAAATTATGTGCAGTCGAAAAACAAAAGTAATCATATGTCAGTTGAATAAAACTAACTGTTCATGTTTTTATCACCTCATTATATAATTTAAATATGTTTAACGCTGGCTCGTACCTCAAAGTACATATGGAAAAAAAAACTCTTGACCACTTCAGAAACGTATAAAATCAAGAATTGAAAGGAATCAGAGAAAAATC
This sequence comes from Drosophila paracracens, assembly GCA_035044025.1. Lineage (NCBI taxonomy): Eukaryota > Metazoa > Arthropoda > Insecta > Diptera > Drosophilidae > Drosophila > Drosophila paracracens. The sequence goes on from JAWNMN010000838.1 coordinate 691,023, forward strand.
AGGAACTATGTTTATGAGCAGAAGGATAACACTTTTATTTTTGTTATATAGCTCAAGATAGGTAAATAATTGTTTTTTTCTCATTTTTTTTGTTTTTTCTTAATTAAATCGAATATTTTTCTTTCCGTTGATTCTTGTTAAAGTCAAATTCAAAGCTAAAGCTTGCATTCCGCACGGCAAGCCCAATGCTTCAGACTGCTGGAGAAAAATATATATAAATCGGCCTCTTTGTCATTTGCCATATTTGTTAGATTTACCAACGCTATTTTTATAGTTGACCTAAGCAAATAGGCAAATATCGTACAAAAATAAAAGTATGCGCGAGTGTCCCAAAGAATAGCCGGAGAATGGACCACGTAGTACGGTGGATCAACTGTCTGCTTTTACCCGTAAATTTAATAACAGCTACTTTTGATAGAAATGAGATAAGTAATTCAGCTCTCGATTGCATCTCTATCTAACATCCATGAAGCTGACAGTGTTTTCAAGTCCTCTCTGTGTCTCATTCGTAAACGTTTTGCTTAGGCTGTTCAGAACTTTATTGGCCAAACTTGAAATACAATTTGTGACAGAAGATCCTGTTTTAAGATATTTTCTTGTGCATGATTAATTGGCTTATCTTTTGAGCCATCAAAATAATGCGTAGATTATCTTCTGATAATGCAATATGTCAAAACCCAACAAAGCAAATAAATGAATATATAAAAAACAAAAAAAAAGTGTTTCCATCGATTATGCTCAAAGACCAACTTGAGCACACATTTTTTTCGTCATCAGAATTTTAATTTGATGCGACATTATTCTCTCTCTACCTCTCACTCTATATATATATATATATATGTATATGTATATATATATATATGTATATGTATATATATATATATATATATTTACTTCAAACTTGTTTGGAAGATGCATTGAATTTATGCCAGCATATTGGAATTTGCAACCACTGTGCGTTGGAGAGGGTTAAAGGTGCTTATATCACCTGCTGCATTAGTCGCTGGCTTAGATAACCAAGCAACTGGTAATAACTGTTCTTCCTGTTGTTCTTATTGTTGTTGCTGTTGTTGTTGTTGTTGCTGGTGTTGTTGGTGCGTGTGTTTTTGATTTTTCCAGCGCAGGTGGCCAAAGCAACAACAACAAGGCAACAGGCAGCCTTTGAGTAAAATAAATGATAATGGCCTCAATGATTATGCATCGGCACGTTTCTCATCGCGGTCTGCACAGACACAGCTACACAGGCTCTACACACACACACACACACACACACACGCACAGACACACAAGTACAGGTGTTGCCTGCTGTGTGTGCTAGTGTGAAAAAGGATTCAACGGCAGCTGCGGTTTTTAGCTGTGTGCTGGCGTTTAGCAACAGTCGCTGCTGCTGTTGTTGTTGTTGTTGTTGTTGTTGTTTCTGCTGATGCTGCTGCTGTTGTTGTTGGTGTTGCTATTATTTTTGTTGTCTTTTATCGCCACTCGCGCGATTTGGCCAAACAAATTACAAATTGGGTTTAACTACTATTTTTTATGCTGCCACAGCGTTTTGCCAACGGCTCATGCCACTGCCTCTTACTGCGTTCCATATTACCCACACACACACCACCCACAAGTCCAACATTCAGCTGTCCCTCGGGTCGGCTTGACTCTACTCTTTATTATTTTTTATTGTTGTTTGATTTTCGCGGTCGCGCGTTTGGCATTTCATTTTATTAAACGCGGCCCGCCAATGTTGTTGCGGCGACGCTGTGTCAACAAATCGCTTGGATTCGTATCCGTTCCCATTCCCGTTCCCATTCCCGGACCCAAGCCCAAACCCAAGCCGAAGCCCGGTCTGATCCGTTGCGGTTTCAGTTGTACACTGGACGCACTTTTTGCCATGTTAGAAATATATTAGCCGGCTCCCCAAGCTGAATGGCCCCAGCATCTGCCGCTGTTTGCCTCTTCAAAAATCAACATCTGAATGCATTCAACAAACAACAAACAGGAAAGCAACATCAACTGTTTGACCGTTCGTTTGTTGATTCAGTTTGGAAGGTTTTTTGGGGTTGTGAGGCATACAAAATCGTGCTGAACTTGAGCAAATCGGCGTGCTTTCGGCGCCAAGGGTAACTCATCTTATTATTCAGAAAGTATATTTCTCAAAACCTGCATTTTTCCAGTTTGTTATTTTTATATTCATTTTATTTATATAAATATACATTTTTTACATTATCTGTTAATTATAGTATTAAAATATTAACCAAAACCACAATTTAGATATCTTAAGCTAAAAATGTAATAATTTAATTGGAAAAATCCCACGATTTTGGGGGTATTCCCAAGCGGCCTCTAAAGCAGATAATAGCTGAACCAATTTTATAACTATTTTGTAAATTTCGTAAAAGGCTTATTCTGAAAAATCGGGTTTGCTTTTCTACTCTACTCTTCCCTTTTTAAAATTCAGTATAATTTTTTTTCTGAGTGTATGTCAGAGTCAACTACAAAATATTTTCTGAGCACCATTTTCAAGCCATTTTCTCAAACTCCTTTTAATTTGGAAACTCATTTTAAATTCATTTTTTCCAAATCAACTTGCAATGTTTTCAATTTGTTTCGCATCTTTGACATTAAAAAAAGCTACTCAAATCTTCAATTTATATTTTTATAGCCTGAACTTGTTAATAAAGTTGTGGAAATAAATGTAAGGAAGCCTAGTAAATAAATCGAAATTTGTACTTAATTTCATTTGAGCTTTTTTTAGCTTTTTTTATTATTGATTTGTTTTTTTTCTGTATGGCGGTTTTAGTAATTTATGTGAATTATCCAGTTCTTAGATTAGATCGATGCTAACACATAGTCGAGCACTCCCGACTGGCGTCTTCTGGCTATATGATATTGTCTGAGTGTGCAAGAGCATTTTTCGACCATGGCGTTATATTAACAAAGGATTTAGGCACAGTGCGCAATTTAAATGTATTAAGGGTCGCTGTCGAGTCGCAGAACAGCTGCCAAATCGCAAAGGCCCCCCAAGCAGCCGCAACAACTACAACAAGCCCCAGCAACAGCAACAACATTGGCATGACAACATTGAAGTAAGTTTTAAGAAATAAGCAGCGCGGCTTGTGCCACGTTTTAGAGCCAACATAAAAATTCTATACCCTAACATATCAGATTATGTCATTCATGTCATTATGACATGGAAGCAACATAAAATGTTGATTCTGTGTTCCTCAAATACTAAGCTTAATTGGAATATATTTCGACCGTTAGCTTAGATTATGAAACACTGGACAGCTGCTACAGAGCTCGATATATAGTTCAAGTTTGATCCATATAGATTTAAGGCTGAGCAACAGGTCTGCATAGAGGCATAGAGGAATACTGCTAAACGTATCCTTCAGATACACACTGCAAGACACACTTATCATACCCTCCGCAAGGGTATAGTCGAAAAATAACCAAAAAGGTACACTGCCACACCATTTGGAATATAAATTTCGTAAAACAAATCTCAGGCGCGACTTCCCCAAGGTAAAAACGACGACGAGGCGCAGGCCGAGCCGGGGGTAAACGTGTCGTATGTGCAGCGGAAGAGCTACAGCGACCAAAGGTTACAAAGGTTGCAAGGATTCTCACATATTCTAACAGGGCAATGTGTACACTCAGAAAAAAAAACTCGTCCTGAAATTTAAAAAACAAGAAAAATGTTCTGGGCTTGAGAAATATTTTCTAAAGATGCATAAGAAATTTCCATGACAAGATTCTTTTTCCTTTTTTTTTTCAGAATATACTTCTCAATAAAAGTCGAAATATAAATAGTTGTTTAAAAAAAAAAAACCATTTACAAAATTCAGCAATTTGAATTTTGTAAGGCGATTACTTTTCTGAGTGTATTCGCTGCAATAAATGAATATTCTTGCATGAAATTTTGACTATATTTTGATCAACAGATCAGCTTAATACGCATGAGAACTAAGGGAAATGTTATAGTTCATGTTCAGATTATATATACTACACAATTTGCAAGATCATATGTTCTATATTGTTAATAATTTTCCTTTCAATTTAGTGTTTGTTCATTTAGGAGCAGTCAACTTTTAAATATCTTTTATTGCAGCTTGTCCAAAAACTGTTTGAGTTCGATTTGCATATTTTGAGTATTTCCTTTTCAGATTTTGACTTATGCTTTTCTCCTCAATCTCTTGAGAAGACAAATCTTAATTTATTTATTTATTTTATATATATATATATATATATATATATATATAGATTGAGAAGAAAAGTCGGAATTTATTTATTTAATTCAACTTACTTTTTTTCAATTATACATAATAATTTTTAATATACATTTATATCATTTTGATATATACATATGTGTATCCCCCTCTCTTTCACTCTCCTTAAGTGTTTACGGGTTCGTGAGAGAGAAAGCCAAACACGCACGCGATTTGAACATAGGGTAACACTTGACCCCAAGTCCCCAAAGTGCATTTTGGCCTGCTCGGGATTGGGATTGGGATGGAGAATGGGCTTCAGGTTGGGGTTTACCGCCTTTTTGCTCAGTTTGGTGTAGGCCAGCAAATGTTGTCGACGAAATATTGTAGTTCACATTTGGTGCATGCAACTGCTGATGGTGCCACCCACTGCACATGCATATGCCCCTCACACCCTTTGCCCCAACCACTGACAAACGTCAAAATAAAATGTTTGCGTGGATTTGCCTCTGTACAACAACATCAACAACAACATCAACAACAACAACAACAACAGCAACAACAACAACCAGAATAATAATGTCAAAAAATAAAAATAGAAAATAGAAAATTTTTACCACTTTTACAACTGGTAGCTGCTGCTGCTGCTGCTGCTGCTCCTGTTGTGGGTTTAGCTTATCGCAGCGCTGCCTGAGTAGCACATTAATGTGGCCTATGTGACTGGATGCGGCAGCTGGGAACCGGGAGCAGGGAGTGGGGTATTGGGGTGCTGTAGCAGTTGCCAGGCGCGTCGCATGTCCTACTTTGAGACATAATTTTTAATAATCTACAACACGACCGGGTTGAAAAGCGGCAGCGCTGTGGCCCTTAGCTGAGCGCCTCTGCCCGAAAAATACGTGCATGCAAATGGCTTAATTTAATATATAATTATACCCTGTAAATAACAAATGTCAGACAATTAGGCTTATGCGCTACCTGTATCAGGCTGACTCAACAAACTACTCAATACAAACTCCACTCAAATCGTTTTATTTAATGATTTGGCAACTCGTATTAAGATTGTTAGCCCTCAAAATTTATAAGCTTCTATATAGGACAGACAACCGACACTCAAAAAAGAGATAGTTCTGAATTTTAGAAAAAGTACAATCTTGAAAAATACAAGCTAGAAAAACACAATCTTGCAAAATACAAGATAGAAAAATTCAATAAAGGAAAAAAAATTGAAATTCACATTATATGACAAGTTGGGAATCTGATCCGATAACTCGATTCACAATACAGCATTACTTGTGCTTATTGCTTGCTGAACATTAGGTCGTATATACCCTACCCGCTGTTGTCCAGGGCAAACTGGTTGCTATTTGGGCACTTTGGTTCGCTGAGGTGCAGAGAATAATGTGGATATGCTTAGGTGTACTATGTGCGCAGATTGTCTTGCCTAAGCCAGAGATTGATGCTGCGTTGCTGCGTCGCACCACTAACTCATCCGCTCATCTCTCCGATTCCCGCTCCCACTCCCACTCCCACTCCCATTCCGAGTCCTAGTCCCACTCCCTCCCCTCTCCAATCCCTGTGCTGTAATTAAATTATCATGCGAGCAACGTAAAGTTGCCTACTTTTAGGCTGAGACATTGTTGCCTCTGCATATGTAAAGATGTCGCCTGCTCGCCTCCTCGCATCGTGGCAAGTGGAGTGTGGAGTGTGGAGTGTAAAGAGGCAGGGCTTACAGCACACACACTCGTAGGCTGCGGTCTTGGCTACTGAATGTTGTAATTCAAACGATAGCAACGGGTTAACATTAGCGCACTTTTTATGGCCTGCGTTGGATAAGTGCTCGTTGTTTGTTGTTTCTGTTGTTGTTTCTGTTGTTGTTGTTGTTGTCATTCTCGTTGTGCTTGTTATTGTTGGTGTTGTTCTGCTACTGCTGCTGCTGCTGTTGTCGCATCTCTATGATTAGCATTAAAATTTATGCCAACCGCAAAAGGCATTTGCGGCAGCAACAACGACAACGGCAACAACTGCAACATCCACTGTGGGGGCGTTATATCAAATGCTTAATTTTTGAACTTACATCCTCTCATTAATTAATTATTATCATTAATGCATTGAAACGACACAACGTTTAAACTTAAAAACTTTTCAAAATGTGCAGAGAAAAAGACGAAATTAATACTTATTTTTGAGAAGTTATAGAATATGAGAACATTTTTATTTATTTATTTATTTTATTTTTTTAATGTAGCAATTTAATTTAACTAATAATATTAACGCCCAACTGTCCAGAGGTCGCTGGTGTGGAGGCGCTTTAAGCGTCGACGGGTTGTATTCGACCCTAGTGAGCAAGCCAATGGGTTAACATGGTTATGTAACCGGTCATTGTAACGACTTGTATGGCTGTTTATTTGACTAATGACTGTCGGTACACAGAAGTCGTTGTGCAGCGTCATATTGCTCACATAGGGTGGAGCACCAGAGATGTCTCTTATGACCTTGTTCTGCAGAACTTGAATATGGTTAACCCAAGATTTTGCCGCTGTGCCCCAAAATGGAATCCCATATGTCCATGTGGGCACGATGATGCTCCTGTACACCAGCAGCTTGTTGCTCAAGCTGCAAGGCCATTGGCGTTCCACACGCCAACGCGCATCCCAATTTGGAACATTTATTGGCAAGTACAGCGTGCAACAGGCTCATCATGGCCATCATTGTCTCACTTAACTTGTCGAATTTTGACATAAGACTGTCAAGCTGGGGATTGGCGTGTTGATAATACAGGTAAGGCTGTTGCACTAGCTGATATTGATCCTGTGAGGGCTGCTGATGTTGTTGACGCAAAGGCAGCTTGTGTTGTTGATGATGGCTTAGTTGCTGCTGATGCTCTTGCTGCATGTGCTGTTGCTGTTAGTGTTGCTGCTGCTGGCGGTGCTGAGGTTGTGGCTGTTGTTGTGAAGCTGCTGCTGATCATCGGCATAAGATAATTGAGCATTGCGTATATAATAGTATAATATAATAGTTTGGACACCACGCACTGAGTGCCCAGATCTGACGAGCTCATCTCTTAAGCAATCAATTTTCTGCAACGATGGATGCAGTCCCCTGACCACCACTCGGAAACCTCTGTCCTCCTTTATTTGGTAGGAGTGAAACGATATTTTCTTCTCCGTAAACATTCTCTGGATTGCCCTGTTAGCGTCAATACCACTTGGCATTACTCTCACAGTACCACCACCACTGCATTTAAGCATAAAGTTGTCAGATGGCGTGACAGCATTTAGTGCTTCCAGCAGTCCAACTACGTTGGTGATACCCTCAGCAATAAGTGGAGGGGGCTTGGTTCCGCATTGCAAGTAATTGGCTGAGAACAATCGCGTATCACGGCGGCAGCGCTTAGATTTGAGTCCTTTTCGTCTATAATCAACGGATAAATTGGCGAAGTAGGCACAACTGTAGTCATTTCTGCCATATCAACTGACTCGATGTCTGAGTCAGAATCTGACAACGGATCCTCTAGTGCTTATGGTGCTGCACGAGCACCAGCAGAGGTTGATGGCACTGCGTCCAAGTCGATGTAATCATTGATTGTCGCAATTTTTCTTTTTTTGCTGGCATTGTTGTTGATGGCCTGGTTGGCGTTAATATTGGTGTCATTTTTGGTGTTTTTATTAGTGTCGTTGTCGTTGTTGGCGTTGTTAGAATTCTTGTTACTTAACATGTTTTTGTGGGGATTATTTTTGTTGTTAGCGTTTGATTACGTAATGTATTTATTGAAAAGAACCAAAATAGACAGATTTTGAAATGGCTGTTGCATCCATTAAAATGACCGCCTGCTGTGCCGGGCTACATTATTATTAGGTTGCCTCAAAGAAAACGATCAGCTTTTATTTAAATAAAAATAAACTCAAACAATATTTGTTCGCATGATAAATTACTTTATGAGTCCAGTAAGAAAAATGTGTACTGGATCCTCCCATAAGAACGACAGAGCTTCAGAAACACGAGTATCGGTTATTGGGTATCGATAAGCATTTCTCGTAGGTTGCCACCCAAAAGAAAAAAATGAAGGGCCACACTGCAGCAACAAAAAAACAGGTTGGCAGGGACGAGGAGTCAAAGTGCTTTATGGAGAATTCGCCACATGACGAAATCAGTTTGACGGTGCTGTTCGAAGAGTGCAGACCAAAAACGTTTGTGTGACATTAAAGGAAGACAGACAGCATTTTCTACATTTTTTTTTTCCTATTATCGTGCTTCTTTGTTCGTGCAGCGAAAAAACCAAACGCGAGAAGTGAAAATGGAGGCACAAAAATTTACGGAACTGTTGCGCGCAACCATCGATCAGAATCCGCAGGAAAGGAAAGCGGCCGACGTGCAAATAAAACAGGTAAGTTCCCACCTGAAAACGACCAACAAAACCCCATGACTCGATCATGCTCGCTTGCCCCTAGCGGTGCCGTTGGTTACAGCCAGATGAAAACCGTGTGCTTTTTTTTAATTGTTCGCTTTTAACCTCACTCATTGCCTGTCAGCTCTGCTTATGTACACGTGCGTGTTTGTGTGTGCGTGGTATATGTGTGTGTGTGTGCTGTTCGGGTGTGCGAATGTCAAAAGTGAATTTAAGTAAGAAGAAGAATTGAAGTAAATTTTATTGGCAGAAGCAGTTTTATTTTTAATTGTCAGTAATATGTTACGCGTCGGTTTGTCTGCATGGGGCAGCTCCGGCCAGCCAGTGCTCAGTTAGGGATGGGTCTGCCCCTGCCCGCCGACCGCACAATAAACGTGACTACACAAAATCTACACATGATGCTTTAATGATAGCATTGGCCTTAATGAACTGGCTAATGCGGCCGATGCATTATAAATGTAAAAAAAAAAATAAGAATTAGTAGAAAAAAAAAATATGAATAATACCCAACAAAAAAAAAAATGGTAATAACCAAAGAAAAAGTAACCAAAAAAAAATATAAATAATAACAAAAAAAAATAGTAATAACCAAAAAAAATTATAAAGCACAAAAAAAATATTAACAGCAAAAAAAAATTGTAAATGCAAAAAAAAATATTAACAAAAAAAAGTAGCCAAAAAAAATATAATAATTAGCACAAAAAAATATAAATAGTGCCTAAAAAAATATAAGAAAAAACAAAAAGAAATATAAATAATAGCAACAAAAAAAATAAATAATAACCAAAAAAAAAGGTAACAAAAAAAAAAATGAATGCAAAAAAAAATAGTCAACACCAAAACGACCAAAAAAAGAATATACATAACAAAAAAAACCGGTATCCAGACCAAAAAAAAATGTTGCTGGAGTCTGACCGCTGCCGTCTTTTTTTCTTCGCAGCTCAGTCCAGACTGATCTTGACTTTGGCTTGCCCTACATCGCCCAGCCTCTGCATTGACTTTCGTTTCACCTTGAACGTGGTCGCTCCCTCTCTTATCCTCTCTCGAATAATACTCCGTTACGTTCGGAGCTTTTGGGCCCGCGCTCTTTTGAACATGAGGCTACCACTCGTTGACGCTGTGGGCAGCCCCAACTATCGATAGCCTCGGCCCCCGCCGCAACAACACCCCGGGACTTATAGGGATACCCCGAAAGAATCCTGGGAGCAAGGGGTTTTCTGAAGATGTCTTGCCCTATCTGTCGGTGCCTAATCTGGCCGAGCTGCCCATGTAAGGTCTTTCGTCGCGCCCAACGTAGGCCACACCCACGACCCTGAGATTAAGAGTCTCATGCTCTACCGACTGAGTTAGCCGGGCTCAAAAATACGCAGCTAACTTGTCGCTCCTCGCGCAGCTGGGCAATTAGGTACTTCAGTCGCGCCCGTTTGCCGCTACCAAAGAGCGTTTTGCGCCTCAGTCTTTCCAGTGGCACCTTCAACATGGTCGCTCGAGCCACCTGCCAGTTGGGCAGCGACTGGATCAGCGCCGTGGCCTCGATCAACTGATTATCTGGGCGCACATCGTTAGGCGTGGTGCGCTTCGCCAACCACTTGACATAGGGCTGCAGAATAAACACGTGCTGCGCTGTGGCGACATCTCTACTCATGCGCCTAGCTCCGCCGGCGACCTCATCGTAGGCACGATCATCTAAGGAACGCATATCACCGCTGCTCATTTCTACCGATCTCTCCTCGCTCTCCTCCTGCTCTCCCCATCTGCTCCGCCCCACACGCGGATTTCGCAAATCCCGAGCATGTTGATCGGCTCCCTTGCGGATCGGTTTGTGCGGCGGTATCGTTGGGATTGTCTCCCTAAACGGTGATGTGGTCGAGCGTCGTTTTGGTATTACCCCACCATTCCGCAGAACTCCTGGCCATTGGTTCGCACGGTTATTGGATGGGGCTGGCGGTGAAACTGCTTCTGCTGACCTGGGCGGCTTCTCGGCTTCCCCTTCGCGGGAGGCGGCAATCGGTCTCAGCACCTCATTCAACAATTGCATCATTGTTTGCATGCCCGCTCGGATCTCATCCCTGATGGCATCACCAATTCCGGCGGACACCGACTGCCGATAGGTCGCGTGCGCTTGTGCCAGAGCCGCATTGACCGCTGATTTCTCTGTGGAACCCACGCCTGGCGGTAGGGTTCGCACTTCGGCCGGACGTGTTTGGTGGCTGTGCTCACCACCAGTAGCCATTATTAAGGTTTTTAATACTTATAATAAATATATTCCTATGAATTAATATAAATAATAAATAAATTTTCCTAAACTAGCCAAAACCAAATACCTTAACACGCACAACTCCGAAACAACAAAAAAAAATTTCTCACCAACAAAATCTATTCAAAGCTATAATCTTCAATACAATGAGGGAAGGGAATCCCAGTGGGGTCGGAATGTGTTCAGATATTTCTGCGCTACATCCGAAGGAAAGCCAAGCCGGCTCCTGGGTTGAATTGTCGATTGCTCAGGTCATCCCTCTTGTGGATGGCCGGCAATCGAGATTGTTCACCCGCGTCTCTAATCCGTTCCGTTTTCTTAGCTGGTAGCCCTCTACAAACACTGACCGGACCTCGAGGCATCGCATAGTGACCTTACTGGTCCTATGGGCCACTCGAAAGTCCGAACAGTCCTGTAGACAGCTACCAGGCAGAAAACAGACGAACAAAAACATTACTACTTAAACACCAAATTTAATTTTAATATATTGCCACTGACACAAAAATATTCGACAAAAAAAAAAAACTATTCTAGATAATATATTTTAATCACATCTAGGAGCACTGTGCGCGAATTACCTGCTTATGAAAAGCGGTAATGACTTCACAGCCTCCATAATGATGTGACAAAACCAACATATAATTTTTTTGGAGCAATTTACGCGCACTCCCGTGAGTCGCGTAAGCCTCCAAATCCCTATTCTTTCCCTAACGAATTTGTGGGAATGCTGCTCGGATCATCCCCAAGTCGCACAATTGTAGTGAGCCACCGGCTCCTAATAAGCCGCGACCTGGAAAAGATCCAAAGCAGCAGACCACTTTTGCGAGATTTTGCCGTCTCGTTTTTATTGTGCGGTCGAAGGGCAGGGGCAGACCCACCCCTAACTGAGCACTGGCTGGCCGGAGCTGCCCCATGCGGACAAACCGACGCGTAACAAATAATATAATATAATAATAATAAAAATAATAATAATAATAATAAAAATAATAATAATAAGAAAAATAATAATAAAAAAAAAAAAATAATAAAAAAATTAATAATAAAAAAAATAATAATAATAATAAATGACGATGGCCTCAGTTGGTGGTCAACTTTAGTTTGTACTTGCAGAACCCGTTTGGCTGCAACAATGCACTGATGACCATGTACGAACTGGTCAAGACTGCCGAGTCCAAACATTACGAGGAGCAAACCCCGCCATTTGAGGCAATGAATAGGCTCTTGCCAATGATTCATCAGTTGATACTGAAGCTACTCAACAATCTTACGAAGGAATCGGTGCTGTTGCAAAATACAATACTCGAGATTTACTATGCACTAACGCGGGACTGTCCGCAGCTCACACTCATCGACGAGGAGAACTTCAAGCAGTGGATGCAAATCTGCCACAGTATTGCGGATCGTACTGTGCCCGATTGCTCGCATCTGAATGACCATGAACGCACCGAATTCCCTAACTGGAAAACTACGGAATGGGCCCTGGACATTATGGTTAGCATGTTTGAGAGGTAAGATCAAGCATTTTTTAATACACATTACTAAATAGTTCAAAAATATGTATACATAATTATTTTTTGTTGCAGTTATGACAGTGACAGCGAGTATCGACCCACCCTTAGTTCAGGCGTATTGGTTCTATTAAAGATTCTAGATCAATATCGTAATCGTGTCTATGTATCGCCGCGTGTCCTTAAGAAAGTGCTTAAGTATCTAGAGATTGCTGTGAGCCACGACTTCAGCTGGCATTTAATAGAGCCGGTAGTTAATACCGTTATTCAGTACACCATATTTCCTATCATGTCGCATACCGATTCTGATCAGAAGCTATGGGAGAGCGATCCGAATGAATTCATTCGCAAGAAATTCGATGGCTTTGATGATTCTGCCACGCCCTTCGCGGATGCAGGATGGTTTCTGCATTCTGTGTGCAGGAATCGCAAGGGCATTCTGGCCAAGGCAATTGGGATAACTATTGAAATATTTACCTCACCCACTGCGAACAATCGACAAAAGTGTGGCGCCCTGCACATGATTGCCACCGTGATGGGTATCATGCTGCAGGAGACGGAATATCATGATCAGGTAGAGTCAATGCTGACCACCTATGTATTTCCGGAATTCAGGAATCCAGCCGGGCATATACGGGCACATGCCTGTCAGATTTTGCACTCTTTCGGCCATGCCGAAAGTGCCAAAAGTCCTCAGGTGCTGGCCGAAGTGATGCGCCTGAACACTAATGCCTTGCTAACGGATAAAGAGCTGCCCGTTAAGGTGCAGGCCACCATTGGCCTGGGTATATTCCTATCGTCGAAGGATAAGGCACCAAAACACATGGAGAAAAATATTAAAGAGATTGCCAAGGAGGTGTTGACCACGATACGCAATACCAACAACGAAGACTTGCCCCCTGTCATGCAGCAAATTATTGTCATATTTACGGAGCAACTGTTGCCGCATGCCACAGAAATCTGCCAGAACTTGGCAACGACATTCAAAGAATTAGTGCAGGATGCGAAGGAGGACACCGATTTGGAAGGCGACACAGCCATGCGTCTGCTGGATACGATACACAAGCTGCTTAAAGTCATGAGAGATCATCCGGATGTGCTGCTCAATTTGCACCCAATAGTGACTAACGTTGTGGTTTTCATATTCCAGAACAACAGAACCTATTTCTATTATGACATGTTCAACCTGGTCTACAATTTGACGTCCAAGTCCATTTCAGCTGAGATGTGGAAAATATTTGATGTAATCCATCAGGTGTTCAAGAAGGATGGTGCCCATTACTTCACTAACATTATGCCAGCGTTGCATAATTATGTAACCGTCGATACGCAAGCGTTTCTTTCCAATTTCGATCGGCTTCAGATTATACTGGACATGTTCAAAACAGTAAGCTGAATTAAGACAGAATTAATTGTTAGCAATCTTATTTAAATCGTGTATTTCCCATCCAGGTGCTTACTGGCAATCCCGACGAGGTCGTCGAATGTTATGCGGCCAAATTAATGGAGGTGATAATACTCCAGTGCAAGGGAAAAATGGATTCGCAAATATATAAGTTTGTGGATCTGGCTCTGTCACGTCTGACACGTGTGGTGTTGCCATATTCGAAGATCCGCAATAAGTGCCTCCAAGTGGTCATTGCGGCGCTCTATTACAATCCGCAGCTGCTGCTCTCCATTCTCAACCAGATGTCGGAGCCCAACAACGAACCAATTAGCTCACATTTCATCAAACAATGGCTGAAAAATACAGACCGTTTCAAAGGCATTCACGATCGCAAGCTGTGCGTGTTGGGTCTGTGTACGCTTATCTCGCTGGGCGATGCCAAGCCGCTGGTGCTGAGTGAGGTGGCGGACGAGATTGTCCCATCGCTGATACGGCTGTTCGATGGTCTCTGTGCCCAGGAGGAGGAAGAGTATCTTGAAACTGAACTCGAACAATTTACCACGCCCATTGACGAGAAGGAGAACGAATGCGCTATCGATGAATTTTGGACGTTTAAAGAAGTTATTACTGCAATTTCCGCACAAGATCAGGCCTGGTATTCGCTGTTAACATCAAACCTATCGGAAAAACAAGCAGAGGCGCTACAAAATGTGTTGAAGACCGCTGACCAGCGCAAGGCGGCCAAAGAAGCGAAATTGATTGAGAAACAAAGTGGAAGCTTTGAAGACGTGGAAACCAGCAGCCCGGAAGAGCTGTAAATTGATCCTCAATAATATTAATAATGAATTTGAATTTTTGTTTTGTATCAGAATCAGTCAACTCAATTGTTAACAAATGAACTTGTGCATTTGATTTTTTTTCGCATTCCATATTCCATAAAATGAATTTAAATAAAATTTGCTAAACTTCTAGCTGACATTTTACTGTTTTTCCTGTTAAGCTGATTTCCTTTACCAACGAACTTTATTAAAGTGTGCAAACAGCTGGCTCCAAATTCCTCTGGCCGGCCAAATGCCAACTGCCAAATCGAGCAATCACTATCACAAAACCCAACCCCCAATGGCAGACTAAGCCCCTACAAAAATATATATATAAAATAGAGATTCCTGCTTCAGTTGCTTTTCCCATATTTGTATAAGAAAAAAAACTTTCAATACTGGCTGAATGAGCCACGGGGACATTGACATTGCAACAACTGCAACATCCACTGTGGGGGCGTTATATCAAATGCTTAATTTTGGAACTTACATCCTCTCATTAATTAATTATTATCATTAATGCATTGAAACGACACAACGTTTAAACTTAAAAACTTTTCAAAATGTGCAGAGAAAAAGACGAAATTAATATTTTTTTTTGAGAAGTTATAGAATATGAGAACATTTTTAGTTAAGAGTTTGTGGCTTGTGAAGAAAGATACATTTCAAATTGTCCTCTGTGCAATTTAAATAGTTATTAATTAACGATATATGTCATCCAATATCCGATGTAGAAGCAGGTCCCGATGATGATGATCCGTTTGATTCCCACTGACTACGATGATGATAATTTGTTCACATTTTCTGAATGAAATTAACGGAAACAATGATGATTATACTCAAGGTGGGTAAACCACTTTAGATAGCACAGTTATTGAAATCGATAAAGTCGATATCCACTTTTATCGAGTGGAAAAATGTTTACCTTCAAGAGTAGTATTCTAACTATGTCCGGATTTAATATATTTGCATATATGTATGCAAGATGAAGATCAAAAAAATTCCACTTAAATGTAGTTGAAAAAACTATAATTTCATCCGATTTTTTTTTATATATGTATATATGTACCTTCGATCTCTAATAGCGAAGTAAAACTTTTGCGAGAGTTGAGGCTTAGCTTCAAGTGCCTGCTGTGGGTTGTGTGTCAAATTGGACAGTTGGTGGGCAGCATGAAGTGGATGGGCTGGGTAGCTTCTAGTGCCTCATCTTGGGGCAGCAGCTGTGTTGACCAAATGTGGACTTAGGACGTGCTTTTAATATTTAAAAACTGCTTTTAAAACGTGATAAAACACGTCGAAACTGCAAATAGTTTTAAAAGACACAGAAAAAAAAATGCTCGTATTACATATGTATGTATGCATGTATATATATGTATATATCTTCTAGTGCATACACACACACACATGCACATACATATTTCTATATAATGCCATCTATTTTTTATACAACGCGCGCAAATCCCCAGCCACTGATGGGAGCCAGAACTGTGGAAGGCAGGCATAGGAAAAAAAAGCAACAAAAAAAACAAAAAACAAAAAACAAAACAAAATAAAATGCGGATAGCATTTTGTGAGTGGTGGACACCAGCAAAGGCAACAAACAAAAAATGTGTAAAGCGTGCATTTACATAATGAAAGATGTAGCAATATGTGACTCTATCTCTTCCCTTCCTCAGCTCTCGCTCCTGCTCCCTCTCTTTCTCGCGTCTCTTTCTATGTGTGTGCAGGTCCGAGTCCGGTTGCAGCTTGTGGCAAAGGGATAAGCAGCAACGGGACATCATGTGCGTGGCATTTTTTTTGTCTATATTCGCGTGGGGTAACAAAAAAAAAAAAAATGAAATTACAAAATATTGAGGCGAGTAAGAAATGCGCAAAGCACACACACACACACACACACACTCATATACACATATAAATATACTATATACTCACACACAAACACACACACAGAGGCATGCAGTGCACACAGAAGCAGTGTAATTGGTTTGGGTGCATCCCGCACTGCTTGACGGGATGGGCGGTAGATGGCGCTCTGCACCACACACTGAATTAATGTCTTTTTAGATACAAATGCAATTTAAAAGCACGTAAGTGTGTGTGCGAGTATGCGAGACGCCCCAAAAAATGCTTTCACATGGTCGCCCAACATCTTTTTCCCTGCTGCTTCTTTCCCTGATTTTTTTCATACATAATTTTGAATAACATTAAAATTATTAGCTACAAATGCCAAAAAAAAAAAAGCAGCACAAAACTGGGCGTAGCCCTGCAGCAAATGTGCATAATGAGCTCTGGTCAGAGTCACAGACATCGCTTGACGACAAAATGTGGGCAGTGGCAGGCAGGCAGGCAGGCAGGCAGGCAGTCAGGCAGGCAGGGGGTGTTGGGCGCTCTTTGCCGAGATTTACGCGCGACACGTTTTTTTGTTGTTCGTTTTTTTTTCTGTGCCCTTTCTGGGCCGTCGTGGGGCTAAACACTTTTCAGTTGATATCGCAAATTCTTTCTCGCAGCGCTTACATAGTGATATGTGGGCAGCGGCTTTTTGTGTCCAGCTGCTGCGGTCTGCATTGGCCATATAGGGTTAGCATGGTTGAGGATTGGCGGTTGGGGGGCTCGGGGAGGTTGGGCAGCGGCTGCATTTGCATGCAATTTGCGTTGTTGATTTTTGGCAGCCTGGCATACCACTTAAACAGACTCCAGCGCAAAAAAAGAAAATTATATATGTATATATATATATATATATAAATAAATAACTAGCAAAGCTCGGTACAGGAGCTCGGGAAAAGGGCTCGATAAGATGTCGCCACTTTTTTCGAAACCCAACTGCTTACTGCTCCTTAATTAAATGCTAAATCTTGCCAGCTGTACATTTATTATATAAGCCAAGTCGGCTTAGTTTGAATCCTTCACAGGCGTATTTCTTGCTCAAAAAGGTATTATATCAAAATCAAAATCGGCTATGCATATACATATATCAGTTTAATGGATATATCGACTTGAAATAAAGTCGATCCATGAGAACTTATATACAACATTTGAAGTCTTTGCCTAAATCGACTCGACATTTGATGCTGACCAAGAATATATACACATTATGGTGCCAGACAGTTAAACCTTTTTGCGTTCAGGATTGTTCAAAAAATATCTCAATTTGAGATGATGTTCTTTAAAGTCAGGTTTTGACTCCATTTGACTTAAAATAAATGCTTAAATGCATATTTGAAGCACATTTAAAACTTAGTTAAATTGATTCGTTTGATCGAGAGGTGAATGAGCAGGAGGAGGAGGAGGAGGAGGGAGTGGCTGTCTCCACTCAGGTTTGGCAACTTCTTGCCAGCGGTATTCCTTCTGTGCCAAGCGAACCACAGATTTCTACACCAGCAAAGTTGTTCAACCAAAAAGCCGTCAACAAAAATAAGTTAGTAGCAAAAAAACCGGCTTGAAATCGTCGTTAAGCGTTTTGTTTTTATAGCCATGAAATATCGATTACAAGTCCAATGCTCAGTGAGCTCTGTGCAAATGCAAAAAGCTGGCAGTCGAGTCTGAGCCAAGTTAAAGAACGCCTCTCGAATGAAGCTTGGCTCGCCAACTGAGATGAACTGAAGACCTGGCAATTCTTCCAAGTGAGTCTACCAACTTCTCCAAATTCTCCAGCCAACAATTAGAATTAGTCGTCTACACAAAAAGTATGACAGTATGTCGACCTCATCAGCTCATCTCATCGCTTTCGTTGCCGTGGTCTGTGTGTGTGCCTGGCCAGCTTTCGGTCGCACCATGGATCGCTGCTCCTTGGCATTGGAGATGGCCAACTTGGGCGTTCCCCTCGATCAGTTGGCCAGGTGGGCCTGCCTGGCCAAGCACGAGAGCGCCTATCGCACCGAAGTGTTTGGCTCCGACAACTACGGCATCTTCCAGATTGGCAATCACTGGTGCAAGCCCAGCAATAATCGCTACACCCAAAATGCCTGCTCCTTGAGCTGCAGCGATCTGTTGACCGATGACATCACCAGTTCCGTTCAATGTGCCCAGAAGATTCTCGACACACGAGGCTGGTCTGCCTGGGCCGCATTGCCCTTGTGCGCGGCCGAGCTGCCCCCCATCGATGACTGCTTCTAAAATGATCCCCAACTGGCATATATATCTATATCTATTTTATCATTAATAAAATGTTCTTCTCGATCTTAGCTGGCACTAAGAGAACGTTTGGATCTGATTGGTTTGGTTTGTTTCCCCGTTTCATATTTGATCTTATCGATCTTGATTATATTTATGCCAATTCGATCTAACAAATTGCGATCGATATTTATCGATATTTGTGCGCGGGCTATGCGAGAATAAATATTCCTAATTGTATTCCTCTGTAGCTATTATAGTCCCCAAGATTCGCGTGTTCACACAGACAGACGGACATGACTAGATCCTCTTGATCCAGATCAAGAATGAATACACTTGACGGGGTCGCAGCCACGCCGGAGATTACATACCCTCGTAGACCGGCGTTGGGTTAGGTAAGGTTTGACTTTTTGACCATTTTTGGCCCCTTGTGATAAGATCTCGCTTCCTTTCCAATACAATCGTGTGAACCTGAATCAGGGAGTAGTCCAGTCAGTTGTATTTATGGCTGTTTCCATATTCGCTAACAAAAAGTGATTTCCGAGCTTGGCGCTTGTAGAAGCATGGAAAATGCTCCGGAGATTCTACCTGCTCTCCGTCTCTGCAGCTTCTGCAGAAATCATTGTAGGGTGCTTGGAGCCCATTGGCATGCCTACTATAATAATATTCTAGGAATTATTACGAATCCTTACCGAGTTTAAATTGGGCCAGGTTTGCTGTGCTATTCGACCACAGTTTTCATTCAGCCATTTGTCATTCTGGGGGAATACTTCCTGGGGGAATACTTCCTTGGTGGGGCTTACGCTTAGCCAGCAACTATTTGCACAAGATGACAGTATTTTTAGCTTACTTGCCACACAGAGTTTGGGGCTACTTTCCTCTGAAGATCACCACAAGATCAATTATTAATAACACTTTTCAAGTCATTCAATCGATCACAAATAAGCCGATCAAAATCAATTCTTTGCTTTCTAAATATTTCTAAAAACTGGATAGTGCAATGATTTCCACGCCCCATTTTATCAGCATAAAATGTGCGATATTTTTATAGAATTCTTTTAGATAATCAAAAAAAAAATTGTATTAAACGAATTTAGTTTTAAATATTTGGACTATTTTCATCACTTCAACTATATATAATTATATATAGTATATATAGTCAATGCACAATAAATGATAACTTCTTTTGATCTCTCGTTCATCAAGATCAGTTAATGGTTTGTATAAATTCTACTTTGTTGCACACTCCACATTGAATTGCCACAAGCAAGCGCGTTGAGTTTGATTTTGTATGTTTTTTTTGTTTATTTTTGTTATCATACCATCGTTACGTATATGTATATATTATGTATGTATATTGTGTGTAGAGTACATAGTATCATTTAAGACATTATTCAGAATCTGCTCATTTTTGTTGTTGTTGCTGTTGTTGTTGCTGTTGCGATTACAATGACAATGCAGTTGTTGCTTTCATTTTGCGCTTGCGTCGCTTGCGCGCCTTGCGCCGCAATCGATCGAATTCTCGGATGTGATAAACGATAAAATGCTTAAACTCATCGGCCTCGTATTGACGACACGACATTGTGAATAATATTAGTGAATTAACATAAAAAAAAATTCTTATATCATAGTTAGGCGTACTAGAATTTGGCCCATGCTTGCCACGCTTCTCACGCTCCTGCTCCCATTCCCGCTGCTGTTGCTGCCTCCGATAGTTGTTGTAGTTGTGTTTGCGCACCTTGGGCACGGGCAGATGCAGCTCATCATCGCAGTCCGAGTAGCTTTTGCGATTGCGTTTGCTGGCCGGCTTGAAATGTTGACGTAAATAATCGTAAATGTTCATGTTCCGAATTGTGATCATATTGATTGTGTTGCTATTGCAACAGTTGCCGCCGATGTTGTAGCGGCAGCTGCTGTCCACTGTCGTTTGCCTGTTGAATGGTCCCGATTTGTGCAGCGCCACATGCTGTAGATACGGCCAACTGCCGCACGCCACCTGCGTGCGTGTTGGAATCGTTTTGATGGTGTTAGTTGTTGTTGTTGTTGTTGTTGGCAGCATTGGCTTCGTTTTGTTGTTGGCATCGCGAACATGTTTACCTACAGCAGTGGCTGCAACGCGTCAATGATCAGCGATCAATGGGCCCCAGAACATTTTCGATATTTTCGTATCGTCTTCGGTTAAAAAGAATTGGCGGCCCAAATGTACAAACTCCTTGAGCGACAGTTGGCCATCGCCATTCTTGTCTATCACAGCGAATGAAATGGCAGCATCCTCCTCGGTCAGTCCCAGACAGCGGAAGAAGAGCTTATATTGTTCGAGATCCAAATGGCCACTGTGATCAAAGTCAACGGCCTGCAAAAGAATTCAAATCAATTAATTGTAAACAGTTTCTAAATTATATAATAATTAAGCATTTACAAAACATTTACCTTAAACAAATAGGGCAAAAAGCGTCCAATGCGCTTGGCCATTTTCTTGTCATTCAGTCGATGATGCAAATCGGTCAGAAACTGCTCAGCAGTGACCAGATTGTATGGAGTTATCTCCCCAAACTGTTCCTCCCATGTCTGCTTAATTACATCATTGAATTCTGCGGCCACCTCTGGCGTCAAGTGGCCCAAGTCGCTGAAGCGTTTGGCCAGCAAGTTGAAGTCATCATACGAGATGACACCGTCGTGATTTACATCCATTATGCGATGCAACGTTCGCATCTTGCGGCGCCAGAATTCCGAGTCGCCCTGCATCAAAAAAACAGACAAGCGAAAGCCAAAAAATTAATTTCATAAAATCGATAAGCGATGCCAAATAGAAATTCAAATGCTAACTGCTTGCTGTGGTTAACTGCTTGCTGGATAGCAATGCTGAATCTTGTTTAGACACTGCTTTGCGCAAAGCAGTCCTTCTATTCCAGAAGGAACTCCTGCAACTGCATGCTTCAACAATTCACGACAATATCATCAAGAAGTAGCCCAGACTCAAACCGCCAGCAGAGTTCAAAAAAACACATTAAACTAAAAACAGACAGCAAAAAAACACGCACCAAAATAACAAACACAATAAAAAAAATTCAAATTTACAATTCGAGTTCTGACTACATACATGGCTGGCGGTTGAAAGGCCTGTTTTGGTTCACTCACCCTTTCGCTGCGCTTCACATTAGCATTTCGGCGGCGTCTCTCAAACTCATCATCTGAATCAGAATCGCTGTCGCTCTCCTCGCGCCGCTTGGTGGCTGTTCCGGCGGTTTTCTTTGAATACTCGCGAACGGACTGCAGCACGGATGGTGGTGAGCGAAGCACGGCCTGCTGCCATGACGTATGTGTGGCAGCATTAGCCAGCAGCTGCAAGCAATACACAAAAAAAAGGTCAACTTTAGTTAATTCTTCAGTTACAATTTACAACTTATAATTGTTTCAACTGCTTGCTCTGGTGTGCGTACTGCTTGCTCTCGCTCGCTCGATGTTATTTTAAAAGCAACAATCAATTACGTAAACCAAGTCTGTTAATGTTACACAATTTTGGCGCCCATGCTGCGCTGTGCCCTTCATATGCTTAAACAAATAAAAACATAATAACACCAAAAACTGCTGCTCGTAATTTACATGTGATGTTGTTATTGTTACTGTTAAGGTCAGTTCTAGATTCTTTTTGTGTACCAACCGGTTTTTAACAACAATTTAACAGCGACCCTCAATCAAAGCAGACCCCACCCATAACAGAGCACGCATCGGCCTTAACAGCCGTTACGGTTTGACAATCGCCATGTGGAAAAGTTCATCATGTTTTCTTGACTCCACTGCTTGACCTTGTGACTGATTGCGGGAGAAACTCGAGAAACAATTTAGTTTGATTTTAATTCGATTCTTCAAAGTAATATCCTGGGAGTCACAGCTATACATAAATACAAAATCAAATCTTTTGTTGTATATTTTAATGAGTTTTTGTTTGTCGAAAGTTTGTCAGAGATAAGTTTTTTCTTTGATATTTTTTTTTTGTTTTTTTGCTTTGTTTTTAATTACAAGCGTTAAATTTATCGACAAGTTCAGGGAGATGAAATTTTGTTGTAGGCTCAAGATAATGGTGGAAATGATATGTGTTCGCAATATGATGATATCATTATCAAGTGCAAAGGTCTGCAAAACAAGTTTCGCACATTTAAATACCAAATTGCAAATTGTCTGTCGAGAGCCATAAACAAACCAAAAACAGGTAATCCTCAAATCAAACAACATTTGGTTTGCATACAATTTAATTGTGTTGAAACAAGCGGAAGGCATAAAAAAAAGTCGAGCAACAGGTCAAAAACAGCAACAATAAAAACAATTTAGGCTGCTAGATGGTGCTATCATTTGCTATGATTGCTAACATGGGTTTGTGTCGCCACTAATCACACTAACCAAAAACAATCTGTAACTTTCTTTTCGGAACTGTTATTCTTATTATTGCATTCTTTACGTTACACGTTACAGCACACACTGAGAGAGTTTTTACAGAGTTGGCTCAGTCCTATTTTTTCGGGGGATGGTTGGAAAGTTGAGGAAATTTTGTTGTTGTTGCAGTATTGATTGCTGTGCTGTTCTAGTATAGGAGAGAGGGTGGTAGTTAATAGTTTTCTCCCTCTGTGTCTCTATATATTTTTTCACATATTAACTTTTTTATAAGTGATCTGTTTTCAACATTTTCACGCAGTTCGTGCCACGCTTACAATGTTTCTCAAACCTCGCTTTCTGTCTCGCTCACACAGAGTTGCACCATTTTTCTTGTAGTCATAACAGATGTCCCATTCTATCCTCTCTGTCTTTCTCTCTCTCTCTCTCTATCTTGTTAAGCGCTTCTCTTGGGATCTTCATAATTAAATTAACAAGCGCACACACACACATTTTATGTATGCATGTAAGAAAAGCGCTTACATTGTTGCTGCAATCGCCCATTGGAAGCGACAAGGTGGAGATAGACTGTTGCTGCTGCAAAGCGCCCACCGTTGCGGCCATATTGCGTTCCAGGATTTCTCTCGAAGTGCGCAAAAGACCGCGGCTTACAATGGAGAAAGCCATGCTTATTGCTGCTGCTGCTGCTGTTGTTGTTGTTCTGATATCAGTGTTAACAGTAAAATTTGAATATTGTTTGTTGTCTCTGCTGTTGTCTTTTATGCCTGTATATCAAGCGACAAATAATGTGCAAGCTTACTGCGCTGCTTGGCTGCTGCTAATGTTATTGTTACTTTTATGTTTGTATTTGCAGTTGCAGCGCGCATTTAACAACCGGTTTCAAGTCAAACACACACACACACACTTAACGAACGAACAATATCCAAAAAAAAATTGCAGTTTTATTTGCTTTTGCGTATTACACTTTGCTTCAACTTCTTTTCTTTGGTCTTCTTCTTCAACTTCTTCGTTTTCTTTCCGTTAAACACAACCGTTCGCTTGCGCGTTCGAATTCGTTTTAACAGCGGCCGTTGCGTCGAAAAGCAATGAAAACATCGACGACGGCGACTCTGTAACAGAAGCAGTAGTGTGTGTGTGTCTGTGTGTGTGTTTGTGTTTGATATGTTAAGAGAGGAAGCATAGAAGGGCTGCGGCAGAGTTACCAGAAAAATAAAATACAAACGTGCACACAGGCATACATATATGTGTGTGTATGTGTATGTAGTCTGCATTATTACCAATAACACAACAACAGATGTTGCAGGCCGGTCAGTGACTTTGAAGCCGTTGCACATATTGTGCATTGCGTGAAGAGAAATTAAACTAATTAATGCATAAATGCATCCGCATATAGGAATATTGTCCGTAATTAATATGGATATTGATAAAGTACTCGAAAAAGTTATTTAGGTCAGTCGGCGCGACTGTCTTATGAACGGGCGCTTTCAATGCACCAGCCTTATGTACATACACAACATACACACACATATATATATATATATATATACAAACATGCATACATATTTTTAGGTATACACACAGTTACAGCAAAATGTGACAAACGGTCGAACCGCCGAGCAAGTTTTCTGTTTTCAGTTTTCTGTGTTGTTTTTTTGTTCTACTTCTACTTCATTACCTCACGCACAAGCGCACACAAGCAAATATTTACCACACGTACATTCTACAGTGTGCATACACACATACATAAATATGTTATATACAAGTGTATGCATGGATGTGTTCGGCGTATACAATTCTATATAGTCAATATCAGCGATCCTGCAGCAGCTGTAGCTAACAATATCAGTATGAACACACACCTACATTTGAACATGTAGGAAATGAAGGGAAGGAGAAAGATGACTTAACAACATTTAACAGCTGTAGTCCATCAGCTGATATTCATACAGATGCACAGTGTATACACACACATAAATGTACTTTTGTCCTTTGCACTTCCAATTACAAGTTGGCTTATACTGTGAACAGCGTCCGCTGGCGCCATTCACTTGCTGTTGTTGCATTCGGAGTGCAATGCACTCGGACTGAATTCTGTTAGTGTTAGTGTGTCTGCATGTGGACGTGAACAAGAACAACGCGCGCATCGCCGTTGGCTGACTACCAAAACGTCACGTAACAATCCCCAGCCCAGTTCAGCCGAAGTAAATGCAATCAATTAACATACAATGTAAATTAAACGTTAACTGGTTTAGTTGTCCCCGCATAAGACCACATTATGAGCTTTATGTTTTCGCAAATAAATAAGTACATACATACATGTATATATACATATATATATATATATGTGTACTTACAATTCAAAAGAACAGAATTTAAGAAGTACTCGGTCCCCAAAAAAAGGGGCATATAGACAGCTGTATGTACATAATATGCGTGTATGTATTTATGCATTGTCTTGGAAAGCTCAGTTTGTGTTTTTTTCTCGTTGTAATTCGGTATGACAGCTGTTATTGTTTTGATACCCTTGCTTAAGCTGTTATAATTTCGAGATGCAGTCTGCATTTCAATGATGATGACTTCTTCTATAAACAATGTTAAGTTGCTAATGTTAACGCTGCCTTAACCCAATAAATGTAAACAAAATGTAGAATAATGCAGAACTTGTTTACATGCAAACCAAACTCAGAAGCTGCAAGTGTTATTATCAGATATGCAACTACTGTAGGAACAATCGGACGAAAATGATGAAATTTAGTTGTAAGCAGGCAATGCAAGAGTAAGAAATATTCGTTGTTCTGAAGACAGATTCTTCTTCTGTCTGCCTCTTTTTCATGGTTGAATTTTTCAATTTGTTTGGCGCAGCTTGTGCGTAATTCGCTCTTGTCAAGGTTTTCTTTTATGGTATGTTCGAGATTTCCGCAACGCCATTTAATTTTTGGCGTACGTGTTGCGCCTCATGGTTGTCTGCCTGCCCACTGCACGACAATAGCAACAACAAACACACAGTTGAAAGTTTTCAATACTGGTATTTTAATTTTATTGCTGCTGCTCTCCGCAGAGATAACAGCGGTGCAATATGAGGGCGTGCGCGCCGGATTGTTGAATCGGTCGCTGCTGCTGCTGTTGCTTTTGTATGTGTGCTGATTTTAACGCGACGCGTCGCCCCACAAGCGGAAACTGTGCTATTTTTTTCCTGTTGCTTTTCATCTGCTTGTTTGCGCTTGCGTGCGAATGTATATGTATGCATGCAAATATATATATATATGTGTATGTATCTGCCTGTATTTGTGTTTTTGCGGTTGCTGACATTGTCAGCTGTCTGAAAATGCGTACGTGCTGCATGCAACGTGTCCTTTTTGTTGTCGTAGGTTCTAAAATCTGCCATTGCATGCATACATGCATGTACATATGTATACATATTTACATGAGGGCTTGCACACATTCACATAGATGTACATACACACACACACACATGCAGCTAATTTGATGGACAGCCAAAAATGTTGTCTTATCAACGACCTGCTTAAGCAATTATGTATTTCATTTATGATTTATCAGCGGACTTGTTTTTTCATTATAATTTTGTAAGCGCTGCGTGGTCGCTTTGTGTGTAAAGATTAGACTCAAAATAAACAACAACAAAAATAAGCGAGGGTAGCTTGACCAATCATTTGCTTTAGTTTAGTTCCACACGTGGCTCTACTATATACATACATACATAATTCTGTAAGCACACGTGTGTATGTATGCGTGCCAGTGCCAGTGCTAGTGCTAGTGCTGGCTTCGTGATGAAAGCGTGGATTTAGCATGCCTGACGTGAATATGTAAACAGAGCAAAATGCGTAAATAAGACAATTTAAATTATTTACGAAAATCGCACTGTTCACTGCATATTTAATATGTACATCATGTACATAGGTACACATGTGTTTATTGTCCGATCGTCATAAATCCAAAAATCGTTAGAATTTATTAATGAAGGCTTCTTTCCATGTTACTGCCCTCGCGTAACCAATTGTTACAAACAGATTTGAATATAAAAATAAACTTTAGTGAAACGAGCGAATAAGAAGCACAACTGGTAAACAAAAATCTTAATTTATGTATATATGCGAAAGCGTGTGTGCGAGAGTGATTTCTGCCATTTGCTTTGAGCTGGCAGAGTTCAAGTTTGTTTATTCGCAACGATCGTCGAAGCTCTAAGCGAAATGCATATTTAAATCATTTGCTAATGAAGGATTAATAAATAAAACCTAGAAGCAAAAAGAAGCATGTGAGAAGAGCACGTGGCCTTGTGTGGCAAACTACATAATTCGAAACAACATACAACAGCTGTATGAGGCATGCCGAATATTATATACACCACAACCAGTTCCTCACATCAAAATACTTTTTAAAGTTCAAACTGAGCTGTTCTATGTGATATACTGATCTGATCTGGCCGGCTTCGACATGCATTAGATATATGTATTCATCGTTCACGTTTCATCTCAAAGTTATAATACCTTAAAGAAGGGTATAACACACAAAAGCAGAAATCAAAACAAAACATGTGAAAACTCTAAACAAACAGCAGCATAAGCCCTATGTAAATGTATACACATATACATATGAATATGTATGTTCACATTTATGTTATGTATGTGTGAATGTGGTGGCACTACACTTGCTGTAATTCATTCTAGCGGCGGCCACACTGTTAGCCCTAAAAGACCTTCGGAGTGCATACAGTGCACCCTTAATAAAGTTAACAATTGAAGAGTGGTGGAGAAAATCAATTGATTACGTATGATATGCATTGGTCGACAGCGAAGAAGAACGCTTAAGCAAGCTCCTGATTCCAAATTTGCACTGATGATAATTTATGTACATATTTACTTCAATTTAAATTTAATATCTTGATTTTACATTTGCATACTAAGTCCATGGTATGTATGCCAATATTTTTGTTTGTGTTCTTTTTGCGGAGAGCGCACTGTACTGTGCTGCTATAAGCAAGTGCTAAGTGGAAAATGCCAGCATTCTGCCATCGATGGTCGATGCGCAGCTTAATTGAACATTTATGGCTATTGTAAGGTGGCAAATATGCTTTGCTTTATCTCGCTGTCAAAATAAGGTTTGTAACTTGGGCGACTTTGTGGCCGGCACGTACGCCAAAAAAATTGAGCATAAACAAAATTGTAAAAAAATAACAAAAAACGTAAACAACAGGCCGCGGCAACCTTAAGGTTCTTATCTTATTACAGTTTTGAGTCACTTGGATTGATGGATCGTTGTTTGCATTCAAATGTGGAACAGATGGGCTTTTAGCATTTGCTTTCGACAGATGACACAAGAGCATTATTCTGACATAATAGGTCTAAGAACACTTCGGATTATCCATAAAATTTTATTTAGTTCTTTTATCAAACCAACGTACATTGATATTATTGGAAAGGTAGCAAAAACAAAACGTTTTCCCATGAGGACAGTGTACTTGCAAAAAACAAAACAATACAGAACAAAAAAAAAATTTTATATTTGATCCTGCGTGTTTTCAGCTGTTTATCTAGTAAAAGCATAAATAAAATATATTTTGAAATTGGCGCGGAAGGTGCATATTTGCGACAAGGCAACCCTGAAAGCGCCAGTCTTGCCTAGGAAATTTTTCTCTATGTGTGACATGCCTTTTAATGTTCTGTATTAAGAAGTATCGATATAAAGTGCCGATAAATTTCGTGAGTACTTTTTTTTTATTAGTTTGACATAACAACTTTTTATGTTATTTAATTGTTACATACATTTTTTGCGTTATTTAGTATTACTGATTCAAGTTTTCATATTGCACATCGCAGTGAAAACAAACCCAGTCGATATATCGATTTAATACGGCGATATTTGATGCCATCGCCTGTCACCGACAATCGGCAGAAAAAAGAAGAATTGCAGCAGCAGAAGCGGAATAGATTTATTGATTTTAATATAACATTTGTGGAACAACGGCCCACGCGTTAAATCAATTAATAAATAAATTGACATTATGGAGGCGCTGGTCAATTACAGCAGCGAGGACGAGTACGAAGACGATACTGGCGGCGAGCTTAGGGTAAATACTCAACATCCGATCGAATTGAATTGAGTTGAAAATGAATACCGAATGTATTTTTTCGGTGTATACATTTTAAAGAGGCAAGCATGCCTCTGTGTGCCTCATTTTATGTGTGTGTGCGTGTGAATGTGTGTGTGTGAATGGAAGTGTGCATTTTGTCTATATTCATCAATCTCAAATTAAAATAGTGATTCCTCCCCCCTCACGCTCACCGTCCCATATCCTGCCCTATATATTTTTTTTTTGTATGTAGTTGTACCTAGTGCTTTATTAAAATAATGCGAATTTGCTGTTTCTGAATAGTTGAAAAATTCCCCTAGGCACCAACACCGGCACCAGCAGCAGTGGCAGCAGCACAACCAGCTGCCGTACGAAAGCGCAGCTCGCCCGCTCATGCCACAACATCAGCAGCTCGTCGCCGATCTCGCTCGCGTACTCCGCCATTACCAGCAGCAGCTGCCACAACAACAACAGCAGCTGCAGGAGCAGCATTTGAGGAGGCACCAATGTCTTCGTTAACATTTCTGAATGCTGCAAAGCAACAGAAGACCAAAAACAAAGGCAACAACGAGCGGCGCAAGACGCGACGCCATCGCCGTCGTCGTTCGAGCAGTGAGAGCGTTAGCAGCGCCACAGACAGCAGCGACACCGATAGCAAAGGCAAATCGAAGAAATGTCGGGCCACTCTGTCGCCGCTGTCCAAGGTGTCCAGCACACCGCCGCTGCCAACTGGCGGTAATCGTCATGGCCATCATCATCAGCATCGCCACCATCATCATCATCATCATCACAGGAGCCGAGGCAGTCGCCATAATAATAGCAACAGCAACAACAACAACAGCGATGAGGTAAACTTTTGTTGTCTTTGTCATAGTTACTAAACTGCCTCGTAGAAATATTAATACTGTGCCAAAATTAACCACAGCTAATGAAACAAAAGAACCAACAAAAACAAAGCAAAGAATATGCCATTTTATACGCTTGCACAGAGTATTCCAGTTTTGCGAAGGAAACGTCTCCCAGCTATATGATATAGTGATCCGATGTTAATAGTTTTTAACTTACATTCGTAACTGGTGGGCTTGGTCGGCAAATTCTGGTACTGGTGAAGATATTTTGCTACTTCTGAATTAACTAATCGGAGATGTATCTTTCAATGCTTAATTGGAATATCCTCTGCAGGCTTTCTTTTTTTCTTCACACATTCGAAACCAGCAAAATCATATCAAAATAGATTGTAAATAACCATTTCTAAATGTGAATTCTGTACATATGTACATACATATAGTACATCAAAAAGCACTCCGATCATCAGTTCGAAATGCAGTTCCATTAAGCAAAAAGAAAGCTGCGCATAGATATATAAATATTTATATGAGGCATATACAGTCATAGATAAGTTTGTTTTACTCTTTTCACATATTGACACATGTGCTGGGATATATGTACATATATATAATATATATATATATATATATATGGTATTTGGATAGATACATGCATATGTCCTTACACTTTATATGTTACTCTCTTCAAATTTGTATTGATGGTTTTGTGCCCTTTTCCTAAATATGAATTTCCAAATATGTTTTCTGTTTGTCTGGGTGCTTTCTTTTAGTCCGATCTCAACAAGACCTCCAATGGCGTCCAGTATGTCTGAAACTGTGTGTGTGTGTGTGTGTGCATGTGTGTGGTTTATGTGTGTATAGTTTTTGCGAATATTGGTGTTGGGTTCGAGGTTGTTGTAACAACTCTATTAGTATCTATTATCAACCCAATCCAAATTATAATTCTAATTCTAATCTTTATTCGTATTTTGTTATTAAAACATATTTAAGCTTAAGCTTTTATGCAACCTTTATATTTATATATGACTAAAATATACAATTTTATTATTGTTATTATTATGTAAACAAACCAAAACCAAACCAAACCAAAAAAACCAAAAAAAAAAAAAAAAAATCCAAAGAGAAAAAAAGAAATGAAAATGTTTTGACATCGACCGGGACGGCGACCTCGATACAAGAAACATGCTTTAGAGAACTGAAAACTGAAAACTGTAAACTAACTGGGACGCTTAAGACACGATAACGATAACGATAACGATAAACAGTTGAACGCAGACAGTTTTAGAGTTATTAGAGTTGTTCCAACGCGCCCAACAGGGTATGTGTCCCACTCCTTTAACTCCTTGAAAACACACTCTGACCGCATGGTTGCGACAAAGAGAGAAAGATGATCGAGAGGCGTCAATGTGAGTATTCCAAAACATAAAATAATCAAACAAATACAAAAACTTAGCATTTAATCCACATACTTATAAACCTATCAACTGTGAGATCGATCGATCGATCAACGATTATTTCAACGCACAACGCCGAAGCGAATATCCAAATATTTCTTGCAGCAGCGCCAGCAGTCAGAACAGCCACAACAACTACAACATACTAACAACAACAACAACATCGAATCCACCACATCCGCTTCCATATTCGCACGGACCAACAGGAAACAGAGCCGTAATCACAAGAAACTTTTAATGGGTTCTTCTTTTACAAGAACTTTGTGCCATCGACTTTTGCGAATTTGTCTACTCTTTAATTACGTTTTTGTTATACATATTTTTTCTTTCATTTTACGCTCGATTTGCTGACCATTAACCCAATGTATTAACACAAATTTCTGCTACCCGTCTCTATCGTTACAGGATGCACCAGCACGTGGCCGCCACCGTGACACTGATCGCAATCGGGAGAAGGAACGCGATAAGGACCACAGCAAGGTAATTGCCAATCCACCAACAACCACTGTTCCAATGATACACGTACGAGGAGCAAATTGGCTTTTGCCCGATCCATATTATTATTGGAGAACCTAGTTAGATCTCGTTGTGTCCCCTCCTCTTCGGTTCTGCGCCATAGATTTTACTTGCTTAAATCATATCCGATTAAAAGTATATTGCCTTTGCCCAGGGGAAATGACGAAGGTATCCAATAGATTTATTTGTCCAAAGTCTTGTTTAGCTAGTCATTATTCAACTGACAAACAGTTCGACTGCATTCTGCTGTATCGACTCCCTTTTGCATTGGTTTATTTATAACTGAGTTAACCGGTCTATTGACAGGACATTGTACGCTAAGAAGTCTACTATCTAAACTGAGTATTTTTAGTAGCGAAACAAGGAAGAGTCCTCAAAACACATCCTAGCTTGGAAACCCTTAACGCGACAAAGATTCCCACATTCGTGCAGCAGCTGGGGTTGATGGAAGAGCCATAGGTCTGAAGGAAGCACAATAGATCTGTTAGGGCGCATTGCATGAATCTTAATCCTATTTTTTATGATATCCCTGTTAGAAATATAGTTCGTATGTGATATAAAATTCTCCAAATATGAATCCTATTTCGATTTTGGCATTTTCAAAAGCTAATCTGTGTTTTTTGATGATTTTTTTTCCACTATTGCCACGCTACTCTGTCCTGTGTCATTGGAATGTGCGAGTGTATGAGTTCCATGAGATATCATTGTCAGGCAGTAACCATTTGTCATTTGCAGAGCGAGCGCCATCATCGCACCAAAGAGAGTAACAAGGAGAGCGACTACAAGCGTGAGCGAGAGGAACGACGCCATGGCAGCGGTAGTGGAAGTGGCAGAGACAGGGATAGGGATAGGGATCGTCATCGCACTAAAGAGATGCGCCACAGCGAGAGCTTGCGCTCACACAACTCTTCATCATCAGTCACATCATCGACCTACAAATCTCACTCACAGCAGCAGATGCAGCAGCAACAGCAGCAGCAGCATCATCACTCGTCGCAGCGGCGTTCCCATGATGAGCGTGCTCGTCGTCGCCGCGACTCACGGACCCGCTCACGTTCGGGCTCCCGTTCCCGCACACGCACGCCGATTGGTACGCCGCCACTGCGCAGGCGTCAGGGTCAGCAATCGACGCGCAAATATCGCCGGCGGGAATCGTGCGATTCTAGCAGCCGCTCCAGATCGCCAGTCCAGCGTCCACCGGTCCATGTGCGAAAGCCAAGCGATGTCGATCCGCATACCAGAGCCTATTCAACAGCTGGTTTGCTGCAGGGCAAGCTGACATTGCCAGCATCGACAGCATCCGTATCCGTATCCTCATTGAATGCTGTCGCCATCTCTGCAGCTGGCAGCGGCGGTGGCAGTGGCGTTGTCGGTGGAGGCGTCAGTGGCGGTGGTGGTTTGCTGCCAACGCCCAACTATGCACCGAAAATACCATCGCTAATGTCACTGGAACTAAATGCGCCGCCCCGTGTCCTTGATGGACCGCCAGCAGCTGTCCAGCTGCCGAAATACTATAATCCCGGTATTGTGAATGCCAACCGCTATGCGGAGCAGCAGCAGAAGCGTAAACTAATCTGGGGTTCCAAGAAGAACGAGGACTCGGCCAACAAGTGGGGCAATGCGCACTTCTCTCAGGACTCCGACGGCAAGGTGGCATCCAAGTTTATGCGACTCATGGGCATCAAGAATGCCAATAATAATACAAATGCCAACGACAATAACACCAACAGCAGCAGCAGCAGCACCGCCACCACTAGCACCACCTGCGCCGTCAATGCAAGCAGCAGCAGCAGCAGCCACAGCAATGCGGCTGCCAGAACCGATGCCATGAATGAGCCCAGCACTAGCAATGGCAGCGCCGGTGGCAGCAGCACCAGCTCCACTGCACCAGTGCCGGCCGATGTGCAGCTGCGCCAGCGCATGTTCTCCAACATGGAGCAGCAGTACGAGGTGGCCCGGGCCGCCACGCACACCATGCGAGGCGTGGGACTCGGCTTTGGCTCGCAGCCGCGCTCCTATTAAGGCGATTGTATGTTGGCCAGGCTAATCAGACGAAGGCGGAATTCGTTGAGTGGAAGCTGTAAATAGGACGACGCCGCATCAACACTAAATTAGTCACTTGAAACTGTTCTAATTTAGCAATATTTATTTGTTTTTACAAAATACTTCACTATTTTTTTTTTTTGATTATTTCAAATAAATTTTGCAAATAAATGTTCCAAAACCAAAGTTCACCATTTTTAAGCAACGCGAGTGGGAGTTCAGCCAATGAAACCAATTTCACAATTCTTCATTAATTCCAGAACAATATCCAAAGCACATCTGCTCAATATATACAAAATCGAGGAGCTTGGAGTTCCATATATCAAAGAAGATGTTGCACGCATCCACGAGATGACTCTATGACCATCCTGACAAGCTGGACATTAGTATATATTAGAAGCACTGGTCATTTGTTTTGACATTATCTGAATCCACATATCATAAATTGTTAATTTAATGATGGTCCGCATAGGAACCGACTTTAGATAAATGATAATGGTAATAAATCAAAACGGTAAAAATAGTAAGCAGCATTTAAATCGGATTTGACATTTACCAAAAATTAATCTGAGCATTTATGTGTATATATATATATACATATATATATAAAAGATTATATTTTATAGTCTATATATATCTATATATTTTTTCTTTTATTCTTACTCACACTTAATTTTCGTATTTTTTTGAGTTTCACACGAAAAGTCAACAAAAAGAATTTTCAGTGTTTGATTTGCTCCTCACGTAATAATTATTATGTGATTCGTTAATAATACAACTGATTGTTTGGTTTATCTTGCTGATCGTCAGATCTGCATATTTTTATTTTTAATTTACACATAATAGGGATAATATGAAAAATAATCTACACAGATCTAACCACACATGTTATTGAAGTAATTCTTTACTTCCGCAAAAATAGAAGATAAGAAAAGTGTTTTTTTTATGTTATTTGAATGAGTGCGATATATATGTATGTTGCATGTGAATTTGACTCGAGTGTCTACTTATGTATACATATGTACTTGATTTATTGGTATATATATATATATATATATATGTATATTGGTCATATGTGGTAAGATTACTGCTGAATTGGTCCTTATAAACAGTGGCCAATTTAGAACACAAAAATGTATTATATTTAAATGACTTAAATTAACCCATATCAGACTTTTATAAATTAAAATATATAAGTTACAAAACTAAGAAGCTAAGCATTTATTTACAATCTTGCAACAGTGTAACTAAATTTATAGAGTAATATTCGAGCAATCAAAAATCATTTTTGAACCACTGATGCGTTGCTGAAATCATTGAATAATGGAGTACATTGAAACCGGCATAAGCTCAAAGCGCTTTTTCAAGTTTTTCAACTTATTAACATATATGAGATAACAAAACAAATCTGAGTGAAATGCTACAAATATTTGAGTATTGCGGTTAATCAATCTCAATCTCAACCTCAACCTCAACCTTAAAATGAATCAGATGCAAGACAAATAAACATTCGCTCTGCTTATCTTATGGCGATTGGTCAAGGAGCGGAATGAGTAATCTGACTATGCTTGTATATAGACTTGTGCGCTTACGCTGCCCAGCGTGACTTTTGCAATTCGATTTGGCCCTCCAATGTTTTGGCCAAGTAAATGACCAACAATTGCAGCAGAGCAATGCCCAGCGCAATGCCCGCAATGGTATACAGATTCCGCTCAGCCCAGACCCGAACGATTTCAATGCAGCCACTGGGCCAAATTATTTTGCTGGCAGCAGCAACTGAATGCTCCTGTACGCCATAGCCGCACATAATGTTGACCAGTCCCGAACTGATATCGGTCGCATTAATGCAACAGCTATAGGGCACACCGCACTTTTCCACCGACGGCGACGAGCAGTTGAAGTACTCGTTCTTGCTCCAGTCCTGGTATCCGTCATGGCTCAGGCCACAGCACTTGAACTCCTGCTGTGCAAAGTCAATGAAATTCTGCAAATCCGGATCGTCGCGATACGAGTGGATGATCTTATCGGTGAACTGATCCTCGAGAAATGAGTTCATGTTTTGTGGGAACACAAAGCAAATGATCGCTGTAAAGCACACAAAATATGGATTAGAATGAAGTGTAAGCAGCTGCGTGGATTAACTGCCCTACCTATAGCCATTTCCATGAGGAAGAAAATCAACAGGCACATGGAATAGAATTTGAGCAGACAGGTGTTCTCGCGCAGGGCGCCCAGGCAGCCAGCGAAGCTGACTATGAATATAACAATGCCCGTTATGATCATCACTAGGGATATGTTGAGTACAACATCGTAAATGGTTTCCAGCTTCACCCATCCGTTCGCATCCTCCCATTTGTCCATAAAAGCATATACTCCAATGCCAACCAGTAGGCCCCCAAATAGCCAGAATATGAAATTTAATATGAATATCATGTATTTGACGCAGGCGCTAACGAACGTAAAGTGATGTGGATACGAGATACGCTGATGCATGTCGCGCACCTCAATCCCATAGTAGCCAACGCCGCCTCCACCACCGCCTCCCCCATGGTATCTGTAGTTGCTCATTGTTGTCGTCTGGCCTCTGCTGCTTGTTGTTGAGTTGAGTTCACTTCTGTATGTATTGTATGTGCCAGCCAGTTTGCGTACACTATTTCTTGCACGCATTCATTTTCACTTTTTGCGTAAATTGCTGTTCTTTGCTTTTCGTCTGCTCCTGTTTTATTTCATTGTTTTGTTGTAATGTTTAGTTTACACACAAATCTATGGCATGAATATATATCGATACATCCATAAAAATGTCGATGTTGGTTGGCGATATTTCTTACTGCGAATATCGATATGAATATTATTGCTTAATTATATTTATCGATAGCACTAAAGTTAGTTGTTTTCATGAGTGCAGATTTTAAAGTTTCTTTATGGGTAATATAGTTTTCTTAATGCTGGTGGATTACTGAGTCTGAATTTCTATGACATTTGTTCGTTACTTAGCTACATTTTTAACATTATAAAAGTAAGCCGTCACAGCACAAATCAAATTTTATTTTTCAACATATTTAACAATTTTGTTCGTCTGTTTTTTTTTTCTGACGCCATGGTCATCTGCTGGAGTGTGAAAGACTTGGACTCGAATAAGCATCAGAGCTGCAGTGAGAAGATTTTCGAGGACATTACCATGATCACGGAATTCAAATATAAAATGCAGCATGAGTGTGGCAATAGATTGCCAACTGGACGTGTTGCGGTGCTGGAGCAGCAAAAGGAGAAGAAAATGAGCCAACAGTCAAGTAAATATGTAAAACATTGATTTTGTAATGATATAATTGTTATTATTATTATTATAATGTTGTTATGTTATAATTATTATTTGTTGCACAATTTTAGTAACGCCAACCGATTTTTTTTATTTTCTTCAAATGTTGGCGGTTTTGGTTGCATCATTTGGTTGAATTATCGCAACTTCCAGCCTAGCCAATAAATTTCGATACATAGGCCAATCGGAACTATGCAACTAGTAAAGTCATTTAACATTTGTATTTTGTTAGAATATGGTGCATCCTGTATAATAAATATAGTTAATGATAATCATAATATTCATTATAATCTTGATCGTATTTGAAAGTCGATTTGATCTGTTTTTGGTAACAGATAGTTGGCAGCAGTGAAAAAGAACTAGGCTTGCGGTTCATGAAACGACTGGTTCAACCAAAAACCCAATATTCTTCGAAATATGCACGTGAATGATTCATAGCGGCGTCCACTTCATTGCAAGTTGTTAACAACTGATAATGATAATAGTGTATGGCGTCCAAAGTTTGAACTACACACAATGCAAATCCGGCAATAGTCATTATCTGAGATAAGCATTCTGTTATTTTGAAGCATGTGCGACAAGAACAACGACGGTATTTAATAGTCACAGATCGATAGCAGACTCAATCGTTTAGCTACGATCGCCGTACGCCAAATATGAATTTCCTGCTGCGCTTCATCATCTTCTGCTTCGATCCGCTTGGCCTGGGACGCCGTTTTTTTGTGCGTCCGGCGGTGAATCTAACGCTCAACGTCTACGATCGCTTCCGCAGCAAGGCCGATGAGAAGGTGGACACGATACGGGAGCTCATTCTCCGCCTCGGCCTTATCGCATTTGCCGTTGTCCTAATCATTTGGCTCGCAGTATTCATTTATGCCGCCTTTTATTATGTGTATATGCCGCCCATATCGCATACGCGACCCGTTCACATGCAGTTTAAGTGAGTACAGTGATCGCCCGCTAATTGCGTTATTTGTGTTAAATGTTAAATTTGCTTTTCAATCGATTGCAGAACGTGCCTGGAGACAAGCACACCCTGCACCTTTCCGCACGCCCATGTGTCGCTGACGAAGAAGCAACAGCTGCTGATGGTGGGCCAGGCGTACAAGGTGATTGTTAACATTGATATGCCGGAGTCGCCGCAGAATCTGGAGCTGGGCATGTTTATGGTATGCGCCGAGATGCGCGACTATGATTCAATGTTGCGTGGTCATTCCTGTCGCTCGGCAA
The DNA here is from genome assembly GCA_035044025.1 of Drosophila paracracens. NCBI lineage: Eukaryota > Metazoa > Arthropoda > Insecta > Diptera > Drosophilidae > Drosophila > Drosophila paracracens. Next base: position 729,588 of record JAWNMN010000838.1, read on the forward strand.
TGATGCGTTACCGTTCGCCATTGATACGCATGATATCGACGTGGGCGCTTAGTCCGCTCTATGTGCTCGGCTGGAAGGAGGAGTTCCAAAAGGTGCCGGTTGAAATATTTTCACGATATTTGGAGGAGCGACAGCATCCCATTACCGATGTCTATGTGGAGATACAATCGCAAAAGATCCAATTCTATACGGTTACATTGCATATTGAAGCGGATTTTACTGGTCTGCGGTACATTATGTTCAACTGGCCGATACTCTCGGCAATAGTGGGTAAGTTCGAATTTCGAATCTGCATTCGAATTGCATTTAACATGTAGCCCTAATCCCAAAAATCGAAATCTTAACTTAAATGTACTCCCTTTTCAGCCATTAGCACCAATTTATTCTTTATATTGGTCGTTTTTCTGCTCAGCTGGTACCACTGGTCCGATGCCACCTGGCTCCACAACTTGCAAATCAAATACGCACGCCTCACGAACCAGCTGCAAAAGAAAGCCAGCAGTGTGATCCTGTCCAGCACGAGCAGTTTGCGCGACGAGGAGGAGGTGAGTTTCCTCGATGAGAAATACGACATTGCCGACATCGGCATCGATGCGGGCACTGATGAGCTACAGATGGAAACGCCCAGCGATAATCTTTCGGAAAGCGCCATTGCCCAGACGCTGCGTCAGCGCAAAGCTATAAAGGAGAAACCCTAATGGATAGATTCCAAGTTGAACGGATGAACGCCAACGCAAAAATCCCACCGACTGGCCATGTGCCAAAGACTAATAGGTTAAGGATTATTGTAGTTGCCAGCTGCGTCTGCAGCGTGTGCAGTTTGTTTTTTTTTTTATATTGAAATATTGCTCTATTCTTGTTGCGACACTTGTACAATAAACCTGAAATGTACTTACATATTATTATCGCCTAGCTATATGTAGACATATAGTCAATACATTGTGCGCATCTATTCCATTATCGTGTGTTATATATGATGAAATGTACTGCATTGCATATCAAATAATAAATTGATTAGCGAAACCTGATATTTGTGGCATTTGTTGTCGGCATGAAAAACCGAAATGGATTTTCCTCAAATTTCATTCTTGCTCAAATATTGTTAATTTATTTGTATTACAAGATGAAGAAAATAATAATAATAAAAATTGTTGATTTTGAGGGTTTCTATATGCTCCGAATTTAAAACATGTTTTCCTAGCATAATACAACCTGCTGCAATCTGCTGGGCTGTTCCTTGTTATTGTTATTGTTATTGTTATTTCTGTTATTCAGATAAAACAAGTGTTCAAGACTCGGTTTAGTAGAGCATCACGACTTGAAGATGTTCTATTCATTCATGCTTATGAATATATTGGAGTTATCTGCAGGAGTTGTTGCAATCAACAAGTTTAATAGAACCAATTAGGTAGAAATATCCAAATGAGTAACAAAAGGAATTATTCAAATGAATGTCAAACTATTCGGTGTTGCCAAAAGTATAAAACATATATCTAGAAATACATCTGGTAGAAATTCAAAGAGTCCCAGCTATGTCTATATACATATATAATCTCATAGAGTAAATGAATACTTTTTAGTGGATCGGTTCAATGAATGACAACATTTTAATATGACAATAAAAATACATATGTAAGTAGTTGAAATAAGTGCAATTGAAACATTACATTTAGCTAGACTTTTCGTCGTCCGGTTCGGATTCGGAGGACCAAATGGATTCGATGGGCTCTGGCGAATCCGGTGACTTCTCGGTTGCAGTCGCCTCGTCTGGAGCATCGCTTGTGGTTTCTTTGACACTGACGGCTGCCAGCAGTGCTTCACTAAAGACGACATCCATCAACAAATATCCAATGTGCTGGGCAGGAAAATCAATGAGGAAGCACACGATAATCGCAAAGCACACAATGGTCACCAGCTCCTTGGGGTTTACCTTTAGAAATCGACTATGACTTGAGAAATTCGAGTAATATAATGCGGGATGCGTACCAAATCTGTGATTTGAAATTGATGTGGCTCCTTAACGCTCGCCGTATTCCAGAGAACAACAACATAGCTCGCAAGCTGCAGGGGAATCTCCATGCGCGAGAGAAGGAGCACAGGTCTCGCAATGTTGGGGAATCGTTGCACTATATTCTTGTCCAAAGGAGCCATCAGAATAGCCCAACATATGCCCAGGCCGAGTATCAGCGGACTCCAGGCCAAATATGCAGCTGCCTCCGAAGGCTTGTAAACGAATTTGCTGCGTATGCCGTCCGCCGGTGACCAGAAGCACCAGGCAATCCCTAACATTGCCAGTACCCAGCCCGCTCGCCTGAAACGTGGTGCAATGCTGAACGAACCGGACTCGCTGCGGAATAGTAAGCCGGCTCCGATGCCAAGCAGATACGTGGTTGCTCGCGCAATCGGCGAGATGTAGATTAAATTGGCAGTGCGATAGAATTTGCTGACACTGTTGATGACAAAGATGTGAGTAAGCATTTGGTGGAGTTTCTTTGGGGTACTCACTGAATGCCGTGAAACAGAGTCGGGGCGAGATGATCCCGCTGGGTGCGTGAGTAGCGCGCTGCAACGGATATGGCATGAAAGGCGCCACAAAGGAAAAATCCGGCCTCCGGATCGGTGAAATACAGCCACACGACGAGTGCGCCCAAGAAATACAATTGCATATCCAAGGACAGCTGCGCTGTGGTCGGCGAACACTGAAATCAAATTATGAAAATTATAAACAATTCGTATTTTGTTTATTTTATTTTAGTTGGTAGTAAAAGGTACCATTTCCTCGAGGTCGCCTGTGTTCTGCACACTTAGAGCACTGCGCCACATATTCTGCTTGCAGAGACGTGCATTCTCACCCACCAGCAGATTCCAGAGCGGACCAGTGCCCAGGTGGGGCAGTATCCAGGTTTGAAAGCCGAGCACCGCCAGTATGCTGGGTACATAGCGGCATGCCTTGCTGCTCACATTGCGCAGGAAACTCAATCGACAGGTTGTCTCCATGTCGTGGGACAGTTGGTAAGCGACCAGGAAGCCGCTCAACAGGAGCAACATATCGCTGTACAGCAGGGGAGTGCGGTATGTTATGCTCCAGAGGCGGTTGACGGTGCCGACGAATGCGTCTCGATTCGTTAACGGCAAGTGGCCGGCCATAATGAACTTGAGATTCACATATATCATCAATGTGGCCAGTATCTTGAGCAGATGAATTAGGGGAAACTCAATATCCGGCGATTCCAGGCAAATCAGAGATTGTAGAGTACGTTGCGGTGAAAAGGCACTCAATAGCCTCAAATGCAGTGCCTGAGTGGTTGCCTCCTCTGGCTCTCCTGTACTTTCATCCCCAACTGGTTGGGGTTCCTCGATATCCTCAGTGCCGTTGGTTTCATCGGCCTTTGCTGGCAGCGCCACTGCGGTTTCGTCATTGGCTTTGTGTTGCAGTCGCTGCAACTGGCAGCTAATCCAATCCCAATGCTCCCAAACGAGCGCCAAGAGGCAGGCCAGTCCCAGTGCGGCAATACCTAATCTATGAAATGGTATAATATATATATAATATTACTTGAGGCAAATTCAAATTCAAAAATATAAATGCTTTATCTAAAAAAGAGAAGAATATTTTAGCTGAATATTTGGCTGATAATTCGATTTGTACTATTTAGATAACAGGGAATTATAATCGCTCTATATCAACTTAGAACTGATATTTCTACTATGGTATATATAAAGATAAACATATATATGATAAAGATCAAGATAACAACTGGGTTACTTTGAGATGGCTAAAATATGGCAAATAAAATAACTATTTGGAAAAGCTCTTCGCAAATCAGAAAATAATACCTCGACCATTGAATATATTCTCAAACCTTCGATATCACAAGGGAAAAAAGAAGAAGAAATTGTGAAATAATCAATTTGTACAGATAGGACTAAGACTTAGACTAAGCTGCACTCACATGCCCGTTGCCAGGTTACTGTCCTTGGCCAGGAGTTTGAGGAAACTTTTTCGCTGCTTCGTGGTGCAGTGTTCGTCCTGCACATCGATGTGGAACTCGATGCCAGTGTCATTGTATGGCCGGAGGCTTGTCTCGATGATGTTGTGCACCACGTGGGCGGAACAGGCGTGCGGCAAACAGACACCCCAGTTGGCGATGTTGTAACGAGGCACAAAGTGTTTCGGCTGCAAAATATGGTTGTAGTGGATTGATTTCGGCTTGGGTATGCTACTCACATTTTTCAAATGGCCGTGCCACAGTCCGCGTCCGTGCAACAAGTGTAGCGGCTCCTTAAGACTACTCACCGTCGAACGCATCTCGATCTGGGCCAAACAGTATTTGCCCTGCACTCGAATTGGCTGCTTTGGCGTCACCTTAACCGACGTGGACACCTTGGTGCATTGGTCAAAGTCACCGAATTGGTTAATGTTGCCGCGCAGCAGACCGGCACCGATTTTGCCCGTGGCATCGAGCACTGCAATTGAAATAAGCAACAGAATGTAAGGACATCAGTGCTGATCCACCAGAGATGATCGATCCATCACTGGTGGTGTTCATTCAAAATAATGCCTACTCTGCAACGTCCACAATTTGTGAGCGCGCAGCTGGCGATGCAGCAGCTCCAACTGCTGATGGCACTCTCCGCTCCTCGCCTGCGACACATTGCCAATGAAGGCGGGCAGCGAGTGAATCAGCAGCTCCACATACTCCTCACTCTTGGACCGCTGTTGCGTTGTGCCGCTCACATCCCGGCTTATCTGACTCCGATCCCGTTCCCGCTGTCGTTTCACAGCTGGTGGCTCCTCGGGGAAGATGCTGTTGAACGGCCAACGTTTTAAATATGTGAGCCAATCAATGTTGCTGATTTGTACTTTTTGCTTTTTGTCTTTTTTGCCTACTTGAGGGACATCTGCAGATTGCTCGGTCAGCCAGTTCAGCCAGTTGAGCATATTGGTAAATGGAGTAAATTCCTCCTCTGGCTGACTGGCATCGTTGCCATCCGTAAATCTATTCCAAATACGGCTAAATAGCGACTCTTCCGCCACAGCGTTTCTATCAGCGTCATCATCATCGTCATTATCATCGACTCGACCATCGTCGTTATCATCATCATTGTCATTATAGTTTTGACGTTTTCTCCAATCACCACTCGGTTTGCTGCCTGTCTGGGTCGCATCAGTATCAGCATCATCGTCCAAATCATTATCATCATCCATGTTATCAACGCCTGAATCATTGTCATTCTGATCATCGCCACCGTCTTCATCGTCGTCGTCGTCCGTCCGCTGGATTGGATGAAATTTAAACTTATGCCCAGCGGCTCGTCGTGAGGCCATCCTTCGCCCCACGCCCACAGCTTCGGATGTCTGCGCACAGGCAGCCGCATCGTCCGACCCCTTGCACAGGTCACGGCTCAGCTCTTGGGTGCCCGGTGGCAATAATAAGCTGACAAATAGTAGTGCTAACCAAATGGCACTATTCGTTGTCGGACCGCCGCGAACCATATTAATATTTGTATTTAATTTGAATCCAGCTGAGGTCAGTCGCTAAAATCTTGGCTCGCTGTGCGCTTATTAAACAAACAAAAAAATATACTCGAAATCGTTGTATTGTTTTATGTATGTCTCTTTCCAAATAGTTTATTCAACCTTTTCGCACAGACTAATTGTGCCCATAGAAAATATTCCCAAAAAATGTATATTTTGTATGCCCATCATAGTGTAGACACTATGCTCTCTGTGCGGAACACGAATGCAGCACTTTCTCTGGGCCTCAATGCTATTAATAAATTGCTTATACAAAATCAAAATGAAAAAAACCAAACGCATTCGTTGCAAATACTCGAAAAATTTTTAATTCACTTCTAAATATGTGGACCTTATTTTGCAAAAAATAAATAATTATATTTAAATACAATACAAAAATACCCTCATGTCACATTCGGACCATAAAATCAAGACAATCAACGGATTATCCAAAGTGGATTAGGGCCAGAACTAAACAACTTAAGAACGTAAGAAAAAAACCCATAAACTATTTAACATTAATATTATCGAAGTGAGTTTGAATAATACAAATAAATTTGAAATCAAGTCGTTACTCTAGTTGTGATTACAGGGTATTGCTTAGCTCAACAAACTGCTGATTTTTAAATTATATATACATACATACATATATATATATATATATATATATTACTTTTCACTTAGTGCCCTGCAAAAAAGTTGTCCAATTATTTTTAGCTCGAATACAACTTTTTCTTTTGTTGTGGCAGATTCTGTGTTGTCTTCAGAATGGGGCATTGTTGCACGCACTTGTCGGACAACAGCGTCAACTGAATTAATTTTGATATCATACATAAATATTCGACTTTTTCTCTCTGTACAACTGAATTTTGTGTACTTTTAAGTTGAGCGAAATAAAATCGAAATTTATTCGGCAAATAGTACAATGAGCAAATATAAAATCAAGGGCTAAGCCAAAGTTAACAAAAGTAAGACAGCGATCCCAATGAAATATCTATAAATATATATATATATATATATATATATATATATATATATTCTACCTCCTTGACTATATATCCATAAGAAAAGATATATTGCAATCAATTTGGCACATCCTTATCTTCGAATACTTGATGGGTTTCATTGGGATGCTTCATAATGCTGTGAATTATTGAGTTCAGGAACGACGAACCAATTGAGAATGGATGAAAGATTTCCCTATTTTGGTTGAGCGTCTCCAGGATAAATGACATGGAGTACGTTTTGCTTGATAGCCAAAAACAGGCCGTTTGATTGATCGTGTCTCTGAAAATATCAATTTGCACAACTTGAACTGCAAATGCAAATATAATTTTTTATACTCACTTAATAATCGCATGCGGAAAAAAATGCTCAATTGTTGAACAGATTTGAAAGAAGACCACATTTTCAGCGCTGTTCCAACACCTGGAGGGATTCGATAAGCGAAGGTTCTCCGCTTCGCTATCACTATTTAGTTCTACTCGTGTCTCGACTACGATGTATTCGGCAAGGTGGTACTTCTGCAGCTCCTCTCGATCACCAATGATGCTCAGGCTCGCACGGTGGAGCAAGGCCGTCCGAGTAGCCAAATCGCAGTGTTTGGGATCCGAACAGGTATAGAGCACTGCAAGACCTTGACTGCACTGCGAATAAATTAGACTGCTGATATTTAGGCGGCTGCGCACGTCCAGATATGCAAAGGGTTCGTCCATAAGAATGATGCCCGCATAACCAATCAACGATGTGGCAATGTTCAGGCGCTTCAGCATACCGCGACTACAATTGGATAGCAAATGGAATCGACTGCTATATAGATCGAATATGCTTAGCACGTCTTTCGTTTCCTGAAGTGCTCTGGACTTTTTTAGACCGCGTATAATTAATAGGGTTTGAATGTACTCGATAACCGTTATTGCATCCGAGATCGCATCATCCTGTGCACAGTAGCCAATATGTTGATAGTTATTGTGCTCAGTGAACTGAGTGGAACGCCTGTCGCAGCTGCTTACACGGCCCGTGCTTTGCCGATAGGCGCCCAGGAGCGCTTTAATCAGTACCGATTTACCCGATCCATTAACTCCAACTACCGATACAGCTTGGTAACTGCAAACAAGTAAATTAAATATATGAGAGATGATGTTTGCCAAAATGAATCCTGGCATCAAAATGAATACCCAAATCATGAATTGAATTAATACGATCAAATGCATACCGTTGCACCATAAAGTTAATTCGCCTTAAAAGCACTTGCGTGTGAAAGAAAAGGCCCAAGTTCTCCACGTGTAATGGCTTGGCCTTGGCCAAATGGCGCTCCAGTGTACGGACTCGTATCTTCTCATAGATCCACGTGCTGTCCAGCTCATTGTTGGTAGCAGTGTGCAGCAGTCGCTGGTCAAGGCGACTATCTGGGCTGTAATGATGGAGTCAGTTTATAGAATGAACAGAATTCTAAATAAATAAAATATAAAAAATATTATTTTGTTTTTACTTGCTGTCATTTTGCAATTCATCCGTATTATTGAGTGACTTCAATTTGGGCACAGTCACATTTGGGTGCAGACACAAAACTGTCCAGATCACCAGAAGAGTCAGATATGCAATCCACGTTTGTTCAAAATGTAAGGTGTTTTGCTTTATTTCAGCTAAAGAATGAAAACATTGCATTAATTAAAAACTTAGTTGCTTATTTAATTTAATAAAAAAAAATAACTTAAGACTAGACTGATCTACAGATGCTTACTTGAATCGCAGAAAAGTCCATTCAAATAATATTCGGCATGCTTATTTTTAGACTTTTACTGAATTAATATGATTTTAGTCGCAAAACTTTTGTTGTATATATATATAAATAATAAATGATAATAAATATTGCTGAATCAAACTTAAACAATAATACAAATTAGAATAAAATGATTGTGTATGATTTAGTATACATATGTATACAATGTCTGTGTACATATGTATACAAATTTAGTGTTTTTGGCTATTTATTGATTAAAGCTTACATAATTCGATGGGCATTAATACGTACCACAACAGCTTGGAACTCTCTGGCAGTGTTCCAAATAGACACTGGTGTCGTAGGTCTCCACATCATTGCATAGATGGATTATCTGTGAGATGTTATTGGTGTGCATCAGGTTGCTCAGCAGTGCATAATATGGCAAAAATTTTAAAATCCACACGTAACCATCAAATCCTGTTCCCCTCCACACGTGCCTCGAAAAAAACATGACAATGGCCATCGAGTAAAATTGTAGAATTAGTATATAGCCAAGGCGCAGCTCTGTCAGCCAAAGGGAGCCGAGTTTGTTGAGGGACATTACGCACAGAGCAGCAAGCAGGAAGGTATATAAGAGTGCAACTGCATGGTAAGGATGATTAGGATGATTAGGAATCAGACAATTGACAACTCACGATAATCATAGCTAGCCAATGGCAACGCGCTGTTGAAGACGAGATAGACTGCATTCAGCGGGATCAGACTGACGACTATCTTGAGCATACCATAAATGAAGTTGGCAACGGTTAGTGTGCCATAACGCATGCCCCCAATCAGCTCAACACGGCCGCGTGCCGCCTCACGTCCCTCCCCGACATCCAGCAGCGGCAGCGACCAAACATAACACAAATACAAACTCGTCGCGATGCACAACATCTCGTACAAGTGGCTGGCATCGCTGTCCGGATGGACCGTATGCAGTGTGGTGAAGGGCAGCAACTCAAGCTTAACGCTGATGCCGGAACTGGCATTGACAAAACCACTGCAAAGATACATATATAAATATATAGATAAGATGGTAGGTAGTGAGTGGGGGAGGAGTCTGAACCCACACTGCCAATGCGTCCATCACTAGAGTTAGGCTGACTGGCGCCGCATGCATGAGATTATTGTTGTACAGCGCCTCAATGGATTCATCGCTAAATTTGGCCGCCACTGCGAAATTCAGATCGGTAATTATCATCTTCTCTAGCATATGCAATCCGATGAACTTAATTATTTCAATGTCTGGCTCAACTTGGATAATCCGTTGACCAAGTGTGGCGTAATCGAAATAATGTTTACCCGCTGCCCGCACAGCATTTTCTTCTGAGTATTTTTGTCTCAGCAACGTAATCGGATTTTTGAAGCGGTCCATTGTCAGGGGGATTGCTGGAATCACGAGACGCCCTTGTCGCACATTGAGCATGGCTAGACTCCAGGCGCACAATAGACTGGGCAGACAAAATTGCAGCAAGACCAGTGCATAGTTGCGTACGTCTTGGAGAAAGCATTTGCACAACACCACCTCAATGTGATTGAGCACCTGGCCGGCAATTACCATGAACTGGTCCTTGTCTGTCAAATGATGTATCTGTTCGACGTGATACAACCGACTGCCCAGTATGGGCAATACGTTGCTCCCGCGTGCTATGCCCCTTGTTGGCTTATACATCGTAGCTTTGAGTAGAATGTGCTCGAGAGTGTTCGACATTAGCTGGTAACTATCCAGTCGCAAATCTTTCTTGTTTGCTGGCAGCAAATTCAATAATGTCTTTAACTGGTCCAAGTCCAAATGCTCAATCACAAAGACGGCTGTTTCACCCATTTTCGACTCGACCTGCACACCGGGTATGTGCTGGGTGATAAATGTTGATAGCTTCTGAAAGCTGCACATGATGCCCATCGAACAAACCTGCAAGACGGACAAAATATCAATGAAGAGAAAACATACACAAATAATGTCTATTCATAAAGCCACATAGACATAGACATGTGCTACAAAACCAATTTAATTTTTTGTAACAATCCCATAAAATGTTCTTAGAAATAATTTGTAACTATCCATAAAATGAATTTGTAAGTTATTTTCAGAAATAAGTAATTAAATTTGCTCGGAGCTCACTCAACTCGCGATCCGAATCGTCTAAAAATCGAAATTGTTTTCAAATTAATCTAAAATGTTTGTATATATGAAATCTTTAAATTATCATATTTAATAATAATATAAGTAACAAAAAGTATATGTGTTTGAAAGAATACTTTGGAATTTAAACATATTTTGTTTTACTTTTAAAATGGAAACCCGGGAAGAAAAGCAGAACCCTAGAAGCACAGAGCTACCCTAGAAGCACAGAGCTACCTTAGAAGCACAGAGCTACCTTAGAAGCACAGAGCTACCCTAGAAGCACAGAGCTACCTTAGAAGCACAGAGCTACCCTAGAAGCACGGAGCTACCTTAGAAGCACAGAGCTACCCTAGAAGCACAGATCTACCCTAAAAGTAAAAAAGATTTTCGAATATTAATTCTAATATTTAATTGTGCTTACCAGTCGATAAACATTCTTATTCATTCGCAGTAGACGCCTCTCGTTGCCGCATGCAAACATTGATCCTTTGACCAGGAGGGCAATCCGATCGCCCAGATTACTGGCCACATGAGGCATGTTTGTTGTCATCAAGATGGTGCGATGCTGCCGCTCGCGCAATGCAAATTTATGGAAGAGGCGTTGTTTTTCCGCATCCACGCCTTCCAACGGCATATCGAGCAGCACAATTCTCGTGCGTCCAGCAAATGCACACAGTCCCTCCAGAAGTCGCCTCTGACCAGGCGTTAGTATCGTCACCGTCGACTGGCCGAGCTCCTCTGCATGAAGGCAGCGCAGATACGAGCGGACATCCTGTTGCGACTGGTGGCGAGAAAGTCCCCGCAAGCGGCACAAGTAGATCAGGTTCTCGACGAATGTGAGTTCGTTGTAGAGATTCGGGTTGTGCAGTAACAAGCCAACTTGGTCGAAGGCATTCGAGGGTCGCTTCACCACATCGTAGCCCTGAATGAATATGTTGCCGGAGTCTGGCAGCGTATGGCCGCCGGCCATCTTCAATAGGCTTGTTTTTCCGGCCGCATTGTGGCCAAGTATAACTAGCATTTCATTTTGATACACCTTCAGCGAAAAGTTGCGCACCGCAAATCTTTTGGCATAAATTTTCCAAACGTTCTTAAACTCAATGACTATCTGACGCCTTTCTTCGACTTCGTCTTCCTCTCCATTATCCTCTTCCAGATTGTCAGATTGGAGCTCCTCATTGCTCTCAGTGGCCAGATCATGTGTCGCTTTTTGCATATAAAACTTGGGTACATTTCCTTCGCCTTCTGTTGATTTTTCACGATCATATTCATGGTCTATCAACCAAACTGATAGCTGTCTGTCCAGTATTGTTCGACGTATCTCAAACTCTGAAATTTCATCGGATTCGCTGCTGGAACTGTTGCTAATTTCCTTACTGTATTCACTGCTATATCGCAGAGGTGGTTTCTTATTTGGTATTTGCTCTTGTGCCTGGTTTCTGACCGGCTCCACCACTTTCGATATTTCAGCCCGTTTCAGGAGCTCAGAGATGCGCTTAGGCAGCTTCTCCTTGAGTTCGATTTTGCTTTCCATGATTTGTCTTTTCCACCATCGTCGTTGACTTACCCATCTGCGTAGCTTTGACATCAGGAGTCGGCATGGCATACACTTGATATATTTTTGTACACAGGGACACACATTGCCGTTGAGGATCGCCGCCAGGAGGACATACACAATGGTCTGGGCATAAAAGGCGCCGATAAGCATTAAAAGCGTTGGATCGTTGATCATCAGTGTGGACTTCAGATATTGTTCGGCACTCATATTTTTGGTGGCCTGCTCAAAGTACAATATGCGCCTCAATCCCTGAGACATTGTCACATTACACAATAGAAAAGAGGCCACGAATAACACCATGTTTGACGATGAGTCCAACGATTGTCCCAGGAGTAGTGGCAGCGGGGCCAGTATCCAGTAGATTGGTACCATTGTTACCACCATTTTGGTGGTGCGCATTGTGGCGGCTATAAGTAAACAGAAAGCTGCGACGGAGAGCGCATAGGACGTCAGGAAGAAAAACATTATGTACGATGGACACCTTCTGAGGACCGACGAGTACTCGTTCCATTCAATCTATAAATAATTTTAAGCTTAAGTGTTAAGGCCAACAAAGCAAGACGCATCATACCTTAAGCACCAGGGTAATCATCATACCGGATATGACCAGCAGCCACAGGCCGTTGAAATGCCATGCGACAAATTGGCATCGTGTGCCGGCAGGGTTTTTATCCAGCGCAAAGTGAAAGGACAGTTCACGGTCCTCTACTATTTCCTGTCGCAAAACAAAATAGGCAAAGCACTTATAGGCAGGATGTGGATTTTGTGCAAAGTGAGTATATTCGCGGTGTAGGTGTAGCTGTATTTTGTAACCAAAGTTAAATCTGAATTCGATTTCTTTTTGCCCCAGATTCTAATAATATAAAACAATTGGGAATGTACTGTAATATGGGATTTCCGAATCTGCTCTTGATGGAACTTATGCAGCTGATCAATAATATGTCAAACTGTATTATATATTAATAAGAAAGCTCCGCATTTAATTTGTTTTAATGTTTTGTTATGTTTTAATGTTACCAGTAATCGACATGTATCGATATATGTGAAACGGCGGCACTTATCGATACAGATCAAGAATGTATCTACTTGATCGGCCGGACATACTTCCTTCTATCTGCCTGTTACAAATCGTTAAACCATTTTTATATAATTTTAATGGGCTTAAATATAGTCCCAAAGTAAACGTAAAGATATGTGATCGATAAGCAATAACATAAATATAGAGTTACCCATATCAATAAATTACAAGTCATCCAAAATTTGAGTAATCAATTTCTTTGACTAAATTTATATGCATGGACTAATATTACACCCAAATTTCTAAAAGTTAAATTATAAACTTTTGGGCATAACGAAACTGTTGAAAATATCAATACAACATTCTCACGACTTATGTTAATAACAGTGATATCGATACTGCGATCGATACCCCAACTATCACCACTAGATATAAGTATACATTGAATAACTGTTCTTCTTTGTCAAACCGCGAAAACGAGTGCGTCACCAGAAACACCACATAACTCCTACAAAGACTGAACGTTATTAATCGCACTTGGAATATGGAAAGATAAAAATGGTGAATACAAAAAGAAAGAATAAATTTAGTGCACAAATTGAACTTCCTTAAACATATAAAATAGCGTTTTTGTGACTTTTGTGGAAAATGTTGTACCAGTAATATAAAACTCCGTTTAACATATGAAAGAGCTATTTTGAGACTTTTGTGAATATGCTGATTTGATGGCCTTAAATGCGTATGCATATTGAAGTACTAACCTTTGTTAAAATTGTGACTGGAAACATGAATCCAAGCAGCAGCAGTAATACAGACGCATCGATGCTCCTGCTAATTAGCGATTGAGCGACATTATTTAATTCATAGGGACGAAGGAGGACTTCCGGCATTTCAGCATTACCGGATGCTATCCGCAGGTACTCACTGCTAATGTAATACTGCAAGGATGTGAATCCTTCCAGCACATAGCTGGACACGCTCGATGGGTTACTGAACATATTGTTCACTTTCCAGTTGTCGCCTATCCAGGTGTCCTCATAGAACCTCAACTCGGATGGCATAAATATGGAAAAATGTAACTTTAGGGGCAGACCGCGCTGCAATTCGTCCACATCGTGAAAACAGACGCTGGCAATAAAATGCTCTGCGGTTGCTATAATGCGCAGCGTTTCGCAGTCATTGCAGCTGTATATCTGTGTCGTTTCCATGGACATGGCCCGTATGGCGCCTTCAACAAGTTGACGTATTCCAGCTGTAGCGTTTGGGGCATACCCTACAGTTATTTTTGGTATGAAGACATTGCTTTGAAAACTAAAATACTCGATTGGCTAAAATCAACATTTTCCTTCGACTACTATTTTATTAATTTCCGTGTAACTTACGTTGTCCGCTCTCTGACCATCTCTTTGCGACGCTTGTTTGTTGTATTGATAAGTGCCTGCCACCAAAATTCATATTGTATAGTTTTGAATGTGGTCATCGAGAGACCCGAATTGTCTGGCATAAATCGCAGTATAAATATAAAAAATGAAAATAGCGCTGGCATTATCATCGCTGCAAGGAGGGTTAGCTTTCGATTCTTTCGACTTTTTATGTTTTTTGATACCATCGCACAGAAAATCCGACAGTTCAGAATTTTGCAGAGCATGTTTTTGAGTAATCTTTAACTTAACGTTTATATTCTATATTTCATTTATCCTTATAACCCCATTTACCTTTTATTGACAAGAAAGAAAACTCACAGATTGCTTTTAAATGTTCATTTTGAAAATGGAAACATTAGCATATTTTTATTTTGAAATAATTGTTATATTTGAACGACTATTCATAAAATATGTGTGCATATTGATTGGTTTCCTTTTTTTTGGATAGCTTAATTAACAAAAACTTTGAATATATGTAAACATTTTGTCCTTTTTTTTTGGTTAAGGTTTTTTCTATATATATATTCAAGTACGCACCATCCTATATGTTCTTGGGAATACCCTTATGGGCTTTGTCAAGACATGTGTCATGTCATGGCCTTACAAAGACAAGGAAAAAAAAAACAAAGCACAAAAAAGCGGTAACAGCATCATCTTGAAGATGACAACGCAAGCGCATCTTTGGGCCCTCTATGAGTTCTATGAGTACTCGGTTGAGCTGTGCCAAAGTGTGTGTAGGCATTTGAGCTACGAATACAAGGGCCTAGGACTAGGACTAGGTGTCCTTGAATATTAGGATACATTTTTGTTTTTGTTTTTTTTTCGATGTTTTTTCTTTATGGGATTTTTTTTTCTTTTATCAAATAGCTTCGATTAATAGATTTGGTACATGTAGGCGGGGACTCTTTCGCACAACAAGGAGCAACACCCGAAAATTGGACGGGCCTTATTCCTCAAGTCCGTGCATGGACATAAATATGTACTTGTTACTAATTTACATGCATATGTACATGTGTACAAATACATGAATATATACACAACAACTTGTGTGTGTATGCATTTGCATATGGGTGTGTGTGGGTGTGTGTGTATGCATACGGAGCTCTTTTCTTGTTGGCTCCACATCTTAATTATATTTCTGTGCGTTTCTGTATGTATGTGTGTAAGTATTTCAGAAACAGATGTCTGCTTGTGTGACAAAACACTAAAAATATCTCAAGCATGTGGCATGGTATGCCAGCAGTTGCCAGAAACAACCAGGCTGGGCACCAATGCGCGCAGTCAGGCACTCAGAGTCACGCCGTCAAGGCCCCCTCCGTCAGCATGAAACAACAACAGAAATCCCCTATTCACAATCTTCACTCCCAAATCGTCAATGCTCATACCATGCTCATTTTGGCCGCTCAAACAGCAAATGTCAATGCTTACACTCTCGCGAAAAGAGAGTGTGTGTGACAGAGAGAGAGAGAGCGCTGGATAGACAGAGCGAGTGAGAAAGAATGAAACAGAGAGAGAGAGAGCGTAAAAATCCTAATTGCTCATTCGGTTGAAGCTTATGAAAATTTCCCAACTTGTAGCAAGTCAGAACAATAACATTTTATAAAAAATATCCTAAACGCCTACATCACCTAAGGAGCCAGACAAAGAGAAAAACAGCGAAGATGAGAGAGAGAGAGAGAGAGAGATGGATAGGCATAAACAGGAGGTTTTGCTCGCTCTCCGAGCAGAGCTCGGCTGATTCTGCGCAAATGCTCACGCGCACATCGGCCGCGGCGGAGGTCGTGCGTCGGCAAACGCTGTGCATCCATCGAACCCAAGCGAGCTACTGATGGATGCTGGCTGCAGCTCCAGCTGGCTGGCCTAGTTATTCAGCGAGGAATAAGGAGTGTGTGTTTACTTAGTGCTCGCGCTCCTTTCCCAAAATGCCAAGTTGTCGGCATATGCTCTGCGCTACGAGCGATGTGCTAATATTACCGAACCACGCATGCTTGCATGTATGTGTGTGTGTGTGTTGTGTGTGTATGTGTGCGCATGTGTGTGTGTGTGTGAGCTCTGTTTGTGTGGTCTGATTGTGTCACTATGTCAATAGTTGGCGTTGGTCTTCTTGGCAGGTACTCCACAGCCACTTGCTGAGAGTAGTGAGAGCCGCTCTTTGCAGCTGATGTGCGGTGCTGATGCCAGACTTCGTTGCCACCCCGCCTTACCTCTAACTTACACTCACACACACAAACACAGACACAGACAGCATGTAACAATCGTAGCAGCAGCAACAGCGGCAACAGCAACAGCAGCGACGCAAGGCATCTCGTTATTATGTTTACAATGTTGTGCAAAGTTGTAAATGAAGCTCAAAGACAACTCATACATGTGTACACATACATACACACACACACATATATATATATATATATATGTATAGAATATATATTATACAATATATACATACATCTCTTCTTTGACCTTTCTTATAAGCATATTTGGGCAACAGCAAATACTTAAAGTAAGGCTAAAGTTGACCATAGTAGCGAGACAACTATATTTTTTCGATACCATCTTGAGCATATCTTGAAATATTATAAGTATATGTACCATATATGGTTCTATAAATTCTGTGATAAGTGTAATTAGAATTATGGTCTTGAGTTGGTAGTGCGTATCTAGCTTTTCCCAATTGTGGGTGGGCCTGTATTGGTTTTTCTTTTCTTCTCTTCGTTCCCATCTTTCCAGTGCAAAATCAGTAATATCCATTTATTAATTATCATCATTTGATTATTTGATGCTTCTCTTAAATGTGTTTTCTATTTTATAACAATCAATACATACGCAAATTGAATAGTGCTCAGAAGATATGCGATTGCTGTAAGGCTATTTGGGCTTTGTCGTGTCAAGGGCACTTCCTTAATGCCGAAGCTTTTAATTAGTCGGCAATAATGAGAAAGAAGCATGTTCCTTTGCTGTTTGCATATAGTACACATTGTTCCCACACAGGTGTGGCGAATTACTCTGCTTGCACCATTGTGTGTGTGTGTGTGTGTGTGTGTGTGTAAATAACAAAAGGCAATGAACGAAGAATACTAGTGAAGCTAAATGTTAGGTAAAGGGCGAAGTTCGCTGTCTTGTGTATGTGTGTGAGTGTGTGAGTGTTTGCGCATTTGTGTCTGCCTTTTGATATCTCATTTGATTGTCCATCCCTTTCAGTTCATCTCCATTTACAACGGCTATTAATTATGTATGCCTCAAAGGTTCAACTAGTAAATTGGGCGCCTCCTAAATAACAAATATGTTGTCAAAAAGTGTAGCATAGTTTTCTCCGCTCACCTCTCACTGCTCCCTCAGGGAGGCACAGCTTTGTTTAAGGGCCACCGGTGGGGTGGGTAGATACGGTCGTGACAGGGTAGTTTGAAAGTTTGGGTCTTGATTAGGTTTGCAAATCGCATATTATTGAATTTGACAGCCTTCAATTCATGTAAATTTTCAATTTTTGTTTACTCGTATTTGCCGGAATTCCGGCATTTGCTCTAACGAAGTTACATATGTATGTGTTTGTACATGCAAGCGTATGTGTATAAACCTAACTGGAATATGCATGTATATATTCAAACAAGCCAAAATTTCATCGCACAGCTAATATTTATTTCAATCTTTAATGGTGAACGTAAAGCTTACTTTAATTTTACAATTATATGAGTTGCTACTAAAAACCAAGTATTCATCTTAAACAAATAAATTAAATAAGTACATTATCAACTAAACTATTAATTAAGTTAGTAGTTTATGTTGTTGCAATGGCTCTGATGAAATCCTGTATTGCTCTTCGATTTCCTATGCAATTAAGTCCAGGTAGCTCAAGATTGTTGGTTAAAATGATACAATCAATGTCTTTAATCTAAGTATATATATTTATATACATGTACATATACTCGTAAGCTGCATATCTGAGTAGGAGCACACTTCAGACCTTTTGATGACTATAATGATAATGTTGCCTGAGCCTGGGGATTCACACATAGAAACAACACTCGCTGCCACTCGACATTCAAACAAGGAAACTGTAAAAGCTAATTGCAACGTTTTTTAGAATTTGTATCATCGAGCATTTCTTTGCTTAATCAATTTGCAATAATGGAAAATTTGTATTCTTTTCACAGTAGCCATTTAAATGTTGTATTTTATGTAGACTGAAAACAGTTCTCACTTTTTGAACGGTTTTTTATAAACTAAAAGTGTATAAATATACATAAGTAATTAAAACAAAAATTTCAAATTAATAATATTCGGGAAATCCAGAAAAAAAAACCCAATAAATCATATTACTGTCAACAAAGAAACCTCAGATTCACTCGACTTATACAACCAATATCTTAATTGGATTTTAGTCAGCGTGTTTGCTGCTTTTCACTCTGTTGTACCTGTTTCCGCTAATTTGTAATATGTGTGACGGCGGACTGTGCACGGCTTCCTCTGAAATCAGTGATTTCCATCTGCTGCTCGATTCTGATTTTTCAATGCCGGAGTAGTAGTGTGAAAATGCTCGCTCATATTTCACAGTTGCATCATGGCCATGTCAATTCTCGACCAGTGAAAGGTAAATTCCGTGTAATCCTGATAAACAGTAAGCACTTTGTTGATGAGTGGCAAAACAGGAATTATGCATCCTTCCTGTTCATGAGTTTTTTTTTTGTAACTGGTGATGGGTTAAGACAAGACTCGGAATTCTTTTCAATTTTTCAATGCTGCATTTAACTTAGCTGGTAAAATGCAAATTCCGTGTAAATGTTTGACGGCGGATTGTGCACGGCTTCCTCTGAAATCAGTGATTTCTATCTGCTGTTCGATTCTGATTTTGCAATGCCGGAGTAGTAGTGTGAAAATGCTCGCTCATATTTCACAGTTGCATCATGGCCATGTCAATTCTCGACCAGTGAAAGGTAAATTCCGTGTAATCCTGATAAACAGTAAGCACTTTGTTGATGGGTGGCAAAACAGGAAGTATGCATCCTTCCTGTTCATGAGTTTTTTTTTTGTGTAACTGATGATGGGTTAAGCCAAGACTCGGAATTCTATTCAATTTTTCAATGCTGCATTTAACTTAGCTGGTAAAAGGCAAATTCCGTGTAAAATGGCAACCATTTGAGTACAGGTGCCAATATTAACACTTCGAGCTGTTTTTCTTTTCAACTGATCATGAGCTAAGATAGGATAAATAATTTTGCAATGCTGCAGTTGACAAGGCTATTAGCCAAGCAAAGTAACTCTTTGAGTAGAGGTGCCAATTTACGATTATATCTAATTTGTCACATTTTTGGTTTGATTCCCCCATAGATATAAACTCATTCAACTTTTCAAAAGTAATTTTGCCCCACTGATATCGGTATCTTAATTCTGCTTACTAAACTGAAGCTCGTCACTGTAGACAATGGGATAAGTAAGCAATACCAACTACGGCAAACAGCACCTAACCAATTAAAAGTTTTTAACAACTTTTTGAAATTACTCTAAAACAACTTAATTTTTTGTTATTTCGCTTTGTTTTTGTTTTTTTTTGTTTTATTTTGTTGTGTGCTTGAATATATTCGAAACCCGCTGAGTGCTCCAAAATTGTGCTCTCAATGTTTGAGACAGTCGCTATGTCTGTAGATGTAGTTGTATGTATTTGAGATGACTGAGAAACTTTGGTGTCGGCATGAATCGGCATGTGTGCGGGCGCATTGGTGTGCGTGTGCGTTCTATCGTATCTACAAAATATCCCATTTTTGCTAGATAAGTTTATACCATCGTGTAAAATACAGGGGCGTTGATGATTCCGCCCCATTCCTATAACATTTTGGCCTACATCGCCCACAGAACCCACCGAGAGTACAAGACACAGAGCCTAAATGAGATAGAGGTGCCTCAAATTTACAGTCAGCAACGCGCTTAATAAGAGACCACCACGAGGCACTTACAACTACAACAATGGGGCTTTGGCTGAATAGTACGAAAGAAAAACACCATCAATAACAAAAGAGGCGCAGAGAGAGAGAGAGAGAGAGAGAGAGAGTGCGAGAGTGAGCTTATATGTTGAGAGACAACATTGAGCAAAACTGCGATGCTGGTGGCTCAGACTCCAAATTGAAGCCGGCTCCAGAATGCTCAATTGTTCATTGCCAAATTGCCAAACGCTGAGCGTAACGTTCGTGTGCATATGCGACTGCGTCGTTGTTGACGATGTTGCTCTAACTCGGGTGATTTTGGACGTGTGCCGTGCCTATGTCGCGTGCTCATGTCCTGCAGACTGCAGACGTATGCGAGCGCTTTAGAACGTTGTTTGCAATCGCGGAAAGTGGCAACGGGAAATCAGTGGCGACAGCTATAGCACCGCCAACAGCAACCATAACATAATAGTGCCAGAGTATAGCCACTGTCAACGGCCGCATCCACAGCCACAACCGGAGTCAGAGTTAGCAAAAAAAAAAACCAAATGAAGAAAAATAAATAAATAAAAAACACACACAGACAAATATATACAAGCAACGGCAACAGCACAGGCGATACCAATTCAATTAAAGGCAAAACACACAAATACAGATGGTCCTTGGATAATAAAAAAGTAAAAAAAAAAACAAAAAAAAAAAAAAAAATGACAAGCAAACAAAGATAAAATTTTGCGATTACACATAATTGCGATTCGGTGAGCAGGCGCATTCAATCAAGCAACAAATCCACTCATTAAGCAATCGGGGAAAAAACTGCACCTTTAATACGATAGAAACATATTTTATAAAGATTTTTTGCCATTTTTTTTTACCGTTTGCTCTTAAATGACAAACAAAAAGTGTTCATGTAGTTAAGTGTGCTCCAAACAAATCTTCAAATCTGAAAGCGAATAGTCAAATGCTAAAATCAAACGACAGCTCTATTAAGTAATTTACTAGCTACGTGCAATAAATTATAAAGAAATTCTAAACAATTAATAAAAAGTATATATGAAATAAATCCAGGGACATAAATTGCGGACAAAAGGGATAGGTAACTAATATTATTACTATCATCAAAAGTATCTCTAATTATAATACCTAGTACCAAGAGCAATAGGCATTAGCAATTGCTTTGGCACACAAGCCCACACACACAAGCACACACACATACAATCCCACAAGCACACACCCACACATACAGGCACACAGGCACACACAAACGGAAGAGACCACCGACACAAGTACTCGCATGCTTTTAGACGTACATACATGCATACGTGCATACATACGTGTATGTGTATACATACCATGCTATGCTTTGGGTTGTCCGGGTCAACAAACAAATGGACAAAAAGCGTTGCATGCTTACAGGCGCTGCATTCTTTCGTATTTTTCATACATATCTGCACTTTTTTTTTTTTGGTTATTTAGTTAGACAATGCTCTATGTACGTTAATGTGTACGGGTATATACAAAAGTTTTGATTGAAACAGCTCAAATTACATTCTTCGCACAGAGCTTATTTATAATTGTTCCCTGCACAGAGCTTACTCAAAGATGTTCAATTAATCAAATTGGTTTCTGAGAAGTCAGCCATGACAATATATCTCTGGCTTTGTGTTCATTGTCAGCATTCACCTTAAATTCCAAGAATTTCATTAATTTTGCGGTTAGTTAGTCTTTGAGATGTTCTAAGCTGCCGGAATCAATGGCAGTCAGTAACTTGCCATACATACAGTAACTTGTCATACATTTTGTAGTTAATTTGCGTACCAACGCTTCAATAAGGTTGCATACGCTTCGAAAAGTTTAACATTCTTTATTGCAATGCATCAAAAAGTATCTGTCATACGTGTCGAACAAGTTTGTAGTCTATAATATTTTATAGTAGATAGCCTTAGTTCTTTCAAATATAATTTATGACTTTTTTAAACACGGTACGATCAAAGCCCAGTCTTTTAGTGGATGTGGGCATAGTCATATATTCACATTATCTTATGTTTGTGCATTATATTAATAATAGTTAAATGACGAATGTATAGATATAATACAAAAATAGAAAATATGTAAAAAATAAACTAAAATTTATAATATAATATACATAATTATACTACATATATAATATATATATACATATGTATATATATGTATATATATATATATATTTAAAAGACTATTTGGGAAAAACTTTTAAGCATTTTATATGCTACAAAAATGCCTTTTTTCTATAGAGTCTCGTTGACAAATGGGGGCGGGGTCGAAGGCGGCGTCAGCTGCGCATGACTGACAATCGCGATACGAAGATTGTTTTTCGCCCGTCGGGCCATTTGTCCGTCGTAGATTAGATTAGGGGATTTGCTCTGGTCTGCATGGTACGGTAATGGGGTGGCATTTTAGTTAATTGGATATTGAATGCAGCAGTCTTCATCACCATCATCTGGGCAGCAACGACGTAACGGCGTTAACTTTGTTTTGTTCGCTTTGCCTGGCCAGCTTCCAGCTTCCCCAAGGCCCAAAAGTTTGGGCGCGTTTTCGGCCAGCGAAGCTTGGGCATGCGTCGATGTCGGCTGCTCGGCTATTTCATTTAGCGCACATTTTGGCTACAGTTTTTCGATGCTGTTTTTGGTGAGAGAAATTTACGCGGCGAGAGCAAAAAATCACTGAGAGAAAACTCTCAGTTGCGTCTGGGTTTGTCAGCTGCCTGCTCACTGTTAGCTTTGTTGCTCTGGACCAACTATTGGATGTATGGCTTGAGCATAATTTTCGCATCTTGTATCCACGGTGTGTGTATGTGACTGTGTTTGTATGTGCATTCTCATGGTAATCGGTAAACAGCAAGCGGCGCCTGATGAACGTCCGGGCCGCCCCTCCCCCCCTAAAGCAGCTACTTCACGTCTGCATGCCATAAAGGGAGAGAGGGACGAGCTGAGGGAGAGAGACCGAGAAATTTGCTATGTGCTCCGAATAATGAATAATTGCCAGACGATTCTTGAGTCCAGGCTCCCTGTTTTGTTTGACATTTTTCCATATATTTTGGTAAATTTGGGTTTGTTGTATCCTCTAGTAGACGCGGCATGCTTTAGAAGCATGCTTAAGTCTCTTCAATGCGTGGGAAAATATGTATATTTTTACTGTAGAACTACGAACACTGTGAATGTTATAAAAGAAAGAATTTTCGACCGAGCGAGCAAAACAAAAAAGTTGTTTGAATTGTATGGATAGTTGGCCAAATGTCTAAAGCGATTCAAAACCACATTGCTGTGGTTGCAAATCCCGAGAATGGTCAGACATAAATGTTCGCCAAAAATCAGCTAGCAGCTAAGTGAAAACCAGAACAGTTTTATAGTCAGTGGTTGGCATAGATACAAATACATACACACTGGCAAGCGGCATGCTCGTTATATGCCACACATCTCCGTCAAGTTGCAAATTTTGCGGATTATTGAGCGATGGGCCTATGCAATGCAAAGAAATATAGTCCATAGCTTCTCCAAAACAATGACCGTTTCAGCACAATGGCTCTGGCAGAAATTGCTATGTGATTATGCAGCCACACGATTGAAGCTGTGGCAAGTTGGTGCTCCCATTTTAGATTGCTGCGGCGGCTGTCATTAACAGGGTGGCTGTGCGACGACAATGTGAATTATCTGTGTGGCCGCCGGTGATGGTCAGAGTCACGCCGCAATCAAATTTTCAAACTAACTTCTGCATTAGACAGCAATTTTCCGATTGTTTGGTCACCTTTTGTATTCTTGTGCCATAGCTACTCAGCCAAATAGGATCAAAACTTAGTTATCCCATTTGCATAAGTTTCCAACAAATATTAATTTTCATAAAGTATTTATCTACTTTACATCAAAGTCAATTCTCCGTTAAAAGATTCAAGTGTTATTTGAGACAAACAAATTTTAATCAAAACTGCCTGATGTATAAATATTTGAAAAGATTTCAAAATTTGAATGCAAATATAACTAAATTTGCATTTACACAGTTTTATACAGAATAAACATGACCAAACTGTTATTTCGCTGAAATATTAGCTTACCAAGGACAATGAGAAGATTAATTAGCATTGGGAACTTGAACTTAACTTATAATTTACAACGCAAAGTACTCAAAACAAGTGAATCTTGGTTAAGATATATGCTTTTTTTTGAGTCTAATATCTTTTTTTTTTTTATAAATGTAATGCTTTTAAGAGTTCACAGCCTTTAAGTTTCACAGCAATTTGAACACAAACAAAAAAATGATTAAAAAACATTGTGCACAGTATGGTTATAAATCGACCGATTGTTCCTATGGCACCAAACAGATATGATCGGTAACGAGCTAATGTAAGGTGGCCCCACAACAATAGAATGAATTGAGAAAATAGAAATTGTACTCACTAATTGACATAGAGCATTATTCAGGGACATTCGCGACACGATTTGTTGACGTTCCCTCCCTCGCCCTCAACATCATTGGCTGGGCAGCCGCTTATCCATTCGTTTTCATGGGGGTCGCCGCAATTAATTATTTAAGCAATTCAGGCATGGGATTGCATTTGTGGCTGTGATTTAACTAAGACCCCTTTATTACTGCCCTTGGCTAATTAGGGGGATGACAGTGGGTGCAATCAAACGACGATGTGCACAATGATCAATAAATTTCGAATCCCCTAATTAAATTTTAATAATGCATCAAATGCAAGTCAATGCCTATGACAGTATTAAGTTAGGCAAATTCAAATTTGTGAGTCTAATAAAAACTACTGAATCGGCACAGATTCGAACCATAATTAAACTCTAGTGTGTAGTGTGCATTTGGGAAATTTACTCAATACATCTGCTTGGCTGTGATGCACTTCAGTGCGAAAGTCACATTGAGGCTCGGGTGTTGGCCCACTGTGCAGAAGCTGCTCTGGCGGCGAGGCGAGCTCCATCGACGAGCATCAGCAGTTGGTTCGGGAGGCGCCGATTGCTTAGTTGTGGTGCAGTGATTGGATAGCACGTTTAGCCGGGACATTCCAATAGATAGCGGACACATTTACATATATGAGCATAATGTACGCATACGTAACGTATACATAATTTTGACATTTTACAGTATTACTATAATTATCGGTTCATTTGAAATGCCGTTCACTGCTCAATATGCGATTTGTTGGTGCTCTCAAATCTACTCAAGCCAATTTGCTTTCCAAATTGACGTATATATTTCAAATAATTTATCTGACGTATTTTTATTGTGTATGTGTGTCAAATTTGAGTCGATATTGGTATCTATTTAGGCATAATCATTATACTAAATTATTTAACCAAAGAATCCAATCTTCTATATATAAATATATTCTATTTTTCTTTGCAGGTCAATTTCATATAATAAATAATTGCATCCAGTATTCACGATTTGCCCACGGCGGCGGGCGATTGTGACAAGTTTTTGGTGAAACAGACAACAAAAGACTTTTTTTTTTTGTGACAAGAGTTAAAAAAGTGAATTTATTTTTGTGAAACTCATACCAGAGGAAATAAGTTATTTATAAAGAAGTGCGCAAAAAAAGTGGGCGACAAATTAGTCGCAGCGAAGCGGGGCAGCAAGTGCACAGTGCAGCGCGAAATGATGCCCCAATATCGACTCGACCTGCACACTGACGTCAGCCTGGCCACATCTAGTCCCGCTTGCCCCCCACTGCCATACAACACAATCTCTGCCTCAGTCACAGCGACAGCAACTGCAACAGCTTTAGCTTTTAGATCAAGTTAAAGACAAGGCACACAATTAGCAGAAATAGCGCCAGCAATTAGAACGATCAATTCTGAGAAGCTTTTTAGCAATTGTGACAATCGTATGTGAGTGAACAAATATATCGGACGTGTCAACCAACAAATAAAAAAAGAAGCGCACCAGAAGGCATTCAAAGAAGTTCCCTTTGGACGGTAGAGTGCCAAAGCCAACGCCCAAACTTACGTCCACGTCAGTGCAACCGCCGTCATGTGGTTTACAATCGCTTATGTGGTCATCATCATAATCCAGCTTTGTGAATTGGCCTACGCCGCTGGTGGTAAGTACACAAAATGCAATCGTTATGTGTTCTTCGAAAGTTAAATCCTAAAATGTGCGCTTTTAGTAAATTCAATATTCCAATATTCAATATTCAACATTATTCGTGGCGAATGCGTGGAGTAGATTTCATGAATTTCCAATTTAATCATTATGCTATCTGTTGACCTAGCTAACACTTTTCAGTTAATATAAATGATTGTAAATTTCATAATAGAAACTCTTGGCCTAAGTTCAGTGCCAGAGACTGAATTCTTGTTTTGTCTGTTATTAGTATTGAGTATTTGCTATTTGCTATTTGCTATTTGCTATGTGCTCCATTGCCTTAATACATATTTATTATTATTTAATCGGACCGAATGCAGCACAAAGCTCTCGTATAAATAGCTTCACTAAATCAGCATGGGTTTCCCTCCACTTTTCATCGCGTTCGTCATAGTCAAGCAATGCGCCGTTGGCATGAAAACCATAAATGTGCAAGAGTCTGCATCGAACAATTTTTATATGGATGCTAAGCTATGAATCCTTGGTTAATATATCCAATAAATAAATTCTATTGTGCGTATCTTTATGGATTAGTTTGGAGTTTTGCTTCACAGATTGCATTCAAGCCATAGATAGTTGGCTTTCCCAAGAAATAGGATGCTTCATTAGGATTGATGGCAACTTGAGACATATAAATTTGAATTTGGCTGAGGCAACGGCGTGACTCATTTAAAGCCATAAAATACATATTCAGATATCATTCTTGTGCAGCTCAACACCCAACCCTTGGTATAATATATCTTTTTTTTTACTACACATGCCAAGCTATCACGAAGTTGCAGTCATGATTTGCTTTTGAGTGATGCTCATATTGTGAGATTTGACCTAAATATGTGATTGGGTGTGGTATGACGTGGTATGACTGACACTCGTCGTGCAACAATGCAGATATTCAGTATAAACACATTGTGCAAATATAACGCGAGTTATTTTTTTGCGTTCCCAGCAAAAATCCAGTATAGGCGGCACCACTCAATACTGACGTTGATTCAGTACAGCGACGTGTCCGGCTTTAAGAGTATTCCTTTGTGAATACATTTTTTATCTCTTCAGCCGGGCAGGTATAGAATTCTATTTACGTCAATTTTTATTCGAACTGTCGCTGACTGATAGCAACCGTGAATTGAACCCTAAGTCACATGCCAATGTTGATGTGATGCCAGGGATTTGAAACGCTAACTTGCCTCACCGTTGTTAAAGGGACAGTTGAATAAAAAAGTTTAAATTGCGAATAACAATTTTTGCATAATTGTCCCCATAGGAGATGGAGCGGAGACCGTAGGTATGGACTCATTGCTTGTACCACATAGCCACTTCATTTCATTTTGAAGTTTTAAGCAAAATTGAACTTAATAATCTGAAGAACACAAAACAGGGAAAAGAATTTTCAATTTCATAACTTTATTATTATTAGAAAATACTTGTTTGCTAATTGGTGGTTTGCTTAATAGTATTATATATAATATAAATGTATTTCGTGAACTGTTCCTTAATCGATCTAAATCAATAGTTTGTTATGGTATTTCTATCAAATGTGAAAGGTGTAGCTTTAGTCACTAAGATGATAATGATAAAGACGGACAGACCGATGAATATGACTATATCCAATTGGCTTCTGAGGTTAATCAATCCAGAATACACATGTACATATATACTTATGCACATATATGTGTATATAAATATACATGTTACATACATGTACATCATTTAATGAGTCCGGGGTCGCAAATTGCTGTTCAAGGGTTGTTCCCAGTTGTTGATTCTGAGCATTATTTTATTTAAGTAGATTGTGTATTAGATGCAGTTTAATCACACATTTTTGAGACTATAAAGATCCTTCATTTTGATTCCCAGCAGACTTAGGCAGTTTGATATTTTTGGCCCTTAGCCTGAAAACAAAATATTGCGGCTACTAAACCAGCTTCCTTTAAAAAGATAATTTTAATAGCGTGCTTTAGAGGCCTCACAGTACTTTCCTGTTCAATAACTGATAACCGATTGCTTAGCATATATATATATTTAAATTTTTTCCCCCCAATTTCCAAGATAACGTCAAACGCTGGTTACCATGAGTTCCCATGAGTGGTGTTCCCATGAGTGGTGCATGGCTGTTGCAATCAGAGTAATTCAACTAATCAAAAGCTTGGATTTCAATACACTAGATGACAACCATTAGAATTATTAATTTTATTTTTCTTTGTTAATGTTAGTATGGTTTATTTTGTTAAAACTTGTTGGTTTTTTTTACTATAGTGTAATTGTTTGTATTCCAATTTTTGTTGCTTTTGTTTGAAAACCATATTCCAAAATAATAGTAGCAAAAATAATGGAATGATTAAAAGGATAGTAGCTTATCGTAACCATTGTATTGTTTTAGAATTCCTACGCTTTACCGTCGTATACGAAATTTGGCAAAGCGTTTGGATTCTGAAACGGTATATGGTCAGAAACAACAATCGGAAGGTTAGTTATGAACCCAATTATGTCAAATAGATTGCTCAGTGACGCATATTACTCAATAATTAACGTAATGAATGCCATTTTAATAATGAGAAGAAATGAGATTTTCCACACATTTAATCTGTAAGGCGTCTTGAATAGTCGTAAATTATCTATCATTTAAAATTGAAACCTCTCAACGATTAAGTAAAACTTAATCTATTTAATGTTTTTTAGAATGTAGTTTTTATTAACAAAGACTAACTAGAGCATTCATTTTTGCAGACATAAGTTTAACTATTGAAGTCTGACAATTAATGCATAATTACTTAGCTTAAGATTTGTAATACACGATAATTCAGTCACCGAGCTGATGTTCATCTAATTTGCTTATAATACATGGAATTTCCATAACATTATTCATTTTGAATTGATTATTTTTGTTATCGCGTCTCCCATCTGTCAGTGTTTTGAATACATGTTTTGGTAATTGTGTTATATATATGTAATAAATATTTTGAATTTATTTTACAGAAGCTGATTATACACTCGATGATTCATTTTGGAACGAAGAGAGTCCTGTTGGTATGTATGTTCTGTAAATTTATACAATGTGTTTGATTTCCCACATAATTTATGTGGGAAATCGATATGCAAATGATAATGTTTATCCTAAATACGGAGATCGAAAAATGTCTTGACTTGTATAATAGGCTACTCTTTTTAGATTCGACGCTAAAACAATTTTGTTGAGCTCGCAAAGTGTTTTTCATAATTATGTATAAGTGAGAGAGCTATATGCATAGGTGCTTATATAATTCGTTTTTCAGGTGAAGTGGAACGCCTGCTCAAAGAGTATCGACAAAATCAGGAACTTGTGCGTCGTATCGGTGGACATTATTATCAAATTATTTATCCTGTACAGCTGCGTCATCACGAAAAGATGGGAATATCGACACGTGAAGTTAGTCCCCCAAAGGTACGCAAAGATTTGCATAAGAGAAATACTAGAAAAATCGAAACAAATCCAATGGTATGTTCATATATATTTTCATTTAGACGTGCTATTGTTTGTCTCATTGTTTTCGCCTCCCTATCCCCATCACCCACATACTTCATACTGCTACAATCTAGGTTTTCACATTTAGATTTCCAATAAAAATTCCATTCATATTCATTGCCTAAAGTCCATAATTTTCTTCATTTTAAAACTTAATTGCCAGCACTGATTTTCTATCGATGTTTAATATTTGACTATTCTAACAAGTTCTCGTACTTTGTGTAGTCGATTGTATTATGCCAGCGAACTTGCCGATTTTGACTAAAAGATGACTTCTGCCTCTGTCTCAACTGCCTTATGTGTTTAGATACTTAATTGTTTGCTCGTTCATTAATAACCGCTAAAAACATATCAATTTATTTACTTCTTTTAGCCGGGACAACGCCCACGTCCACACGATGACAGCGTTTTTAGCAGAGGCAGAACAAAGGTGAGATCGAAAATGAGTACACACAAAAGTACAAAATTAGAATTTAAACTTAAACTGCTCCAGTTCGATATCGACGTTGAGTATTTCTTAGGAGTGTTATGGGATCTCAAAGTATTATAAGTTGCATACGCTTTCAGATAGGTAATTTTCAAAATCACATTCAAGTAATCCAAGCAAATTGTGTTAATGAATAATAAATTAAGATTTCGCAACGAATATTTGTTGATGAAGTATTAAATAAAAAAAGTATATTTATTTTATGTACACAATATTTATGTGTACATTAAGTAATTCCGCTTGTTTTGCATGTGTCTATTAGATAATTACTCATAACAATTGTTCCGTATACTTCAATTTTATATGCATTTTTATATAAGTCAATAAGTTAGGATTCAAGTATGCCCTATTCAAAAGTCTGAGAACAGGCTTGTGGGACTTGCGAAGGATTGTGTAATTATTGTCTTTTAATTTCAGAAACATTTTCATCGTACCTCACTTCTCATCAAGGCATTTAATCACAAATTCCGATTGGATTTGGAATTAAATTCGTAAGTATAAATAAAGCTTGATTATTTATAATTCGACGAATAAATTTAAAGTTTGCGTTGATGTTGTATTGATTCATATCTGACTTGCCCTACTCGTGTGCTTCTTTATAGACAACTACTCTCACCTAACATACAACAGAAACACTATCACGTCGGTGGATACCTGGTTGATGGCAATCGACATGTAAGTATTCATATCAAAGTGCTAAAAAAATAAGATGTTATTTCATAACATTGAATGTGGTAAAACATAAATAGACCATATGTGTGGATGCACAATGTCTGGTTATAACTATGGCTAATTGAGCTTAACTACTCTTACTGAAGCCAAAAATCTCAAAGGTTACATTTTTAAATTACTTTACTAAGTATTTGATGTAAATTGTTGACTTTTAGACCCATCAGCTTGCACTTTAATTCAAATGTCAAAAAATTTGGCAGATTGTGTTTTTACGTTACGAATTCAAGATAAATGTGTCGAAAAATTTCACTTTGCTCTTCGCCAAGTAAGTTGAAGTTAAATATCAGTTTATTTACTGTAGCGGAAGAAAAATTAATTGGGAAGCATTTCTTTACAGAGATATATTATTTTTAACATCATACTCAATGGGGACAGATGATTTTCTGAAAAATTCTTTTTAATATTCATACAAATATTGTTGAAGTTTCAAAGGGAAACTTTTCAGTGATTACAAGAGTAGCAAATTTTTTTTTTTTCTTTTTCTCTTTTTCAGGACATTGAACACTGTTACTATCATGGTACAGTTAAAGATTATCCTGGTGCCAGTGCTGCCTTTCATACTTGCAACGGCGTCAGCGGCGTCATACACATTGGCAACGAGACCTTTGTCATACATCCCTTTTACGGCGGCGATCTGTCGGTAAGCTGACCGCTCCAATGTGATAAGCTCTGCCGGTTATATTCATCATCGCTTTTAATATGTACAGAAACATCCGCATGTCATTTTCGAAGCACGCACAAAGGCGAACAAGGGTTGTGCAAACTCTGGAAATCTGGACTCGTGGCGTTTATCACGACGCACTAAACATCTGTCCGCGGGCGTGGTCGACGAGATACATCCCAATGGGGCTGGCCGTTACAAGCGGGATGTGCGCGAGGCCACCAAATACATTGAAACGGCCATCATAGTCGACAAGGCCATGTTCGAGAAGCGTAATGGTAGCACGCGCGCCGAAGTTATTCACGATGCCATACAGGTGGCCAATATAGCGGATTTGGTGAGTATATCGATAGCTACAGGTACTTGTATATTTATGTCTATTTATATACACATATCTATATACATATATATATATATATATTGTATGTTATCTTGGGTAATGCCAAACTGTTTAGTACTTTCGCACGCTGAATACACGCGTTTCGGTGGTGTACATTGAGACGTGGGGCAAGAACCAGGCGGCCATTGATGGCAGCAAGGACATTAGCAAGGCCATTTCCAACTTTAATGACTACACCTCAAGAAATCTATTTCAAATCGAACGGGATACGACACAGCTACTAACGTAAGTATACACACACACACATATATATATATATATCATATATATATATATATATACATATATATATATGCACACACATATTCCCACTCACGTACTTTTGATTTGATTTCACAGCGGGGAAACATTTGCCGGAGGCGAGGCCGGCATGGCCGTACCCGAGACTGTCTGCACACCCCGTGCCGTTGGCATCAGTGTCGATGTCAATGTGTATGAGCCGCACCTTTTGGCTGGCACAATGGCGCATATGATTGGGCACAATATTGGCATGGGCCACGACGATGGCCGTAAGTACAACCTAATTGCTTAATTCGAATTACAATTATGTGATATATTATTCAGTTTATAATAAACACTTATTGTTGTATGTGCAAATTGAACAATTTTAAATACAATCGCAATCATTTGATAATTTTTTAATTAAATGATGATTTTGCTTATCTGGCTCAAACATAATGCATAGTTTATCCTTACTACATATCTTTATTTTATACATAAAAGCATTGAACACATTCTGCAATATTATATGCAAAATTTCATTTGTACGCTGAACTATTCGCCTCAGCTTTTCATACCAAGTATCGTATCATTTGCGTGCAGTGCAATCAATTGAATTTTTTCAATTTAACGCAGGTGAGGAATGTTTCTGCAGGGACTGGCATGGTTGCATTATGGCGCAGTCAATAGTCGGCCAGGAAAATGTGCAGCCATACAAGTTCTCCGAATGCAGCAAAAAGGATTACATTGACGCATTGCGCACAGGTCATGGGCTTTGTTTGCTCAACAAGCCCAACGAGGTAAGATACATGCCTCCCCGCTTCTCCGCCCAATCAATACACAATAGAATTCCTGCTGTCATTGCGGTTGCTTGTTGTGTGTACCTAGTGGCAAGTAACCGCATCAGCACCGACAGATAGCACATCAAATAGGAATGCTTTATGAAGAATTCCTATCTTAAAACCACATTTACCTAGCTTCAAAGTAAAATAAATGACTAAATGAAAATTAATCACGAAGTAATTGTGCTAAGATTCCAAATCAACTTATTTTCATATATAGATATAGACCACCTGCGACAAGCTACATATGTCCTTAATTAAATTTCACATCTACTTTGGATGGGGAAGATTTACAAGTAGAAAAGAAATTATTTAAAGCACATTTCGAAACAGGAAAAAATTGTTAAATATAAGAGAGTGCAAACTAGCAAAAAAAGAAGAAAAGAATCAAAACTATTTGCAAAAGTTTTGAAACATAGGAATCTAAATTTATTTCTGTCACTTACAGATTGAGTTACGCCGCAACTGTGGCAACAAAGTCATCGAAGAGGATGAGGAATGCGACTGCGGCACGTTCGAAGAATGCGCATTAGATCCCTGTTGCGATGGCATCACATGTAAGCTGAAGTCGGAAGCACAGTGCGCCAGTGGCGCCTGCTGCGACCAATGCCGAGTAAGTGGAATGTGAAAAGTGGAAAATGTGATTGCTTTTGACTTTAACACAATTGTGTTTACGCCAGCTGCGACCCAAGGATTACGTATGTCGCGATTCACACAATGAATGCGATTTGCCTGAGTATTGCGATGGCGAGGTGGGCCAATGCCCGAGTGACATATACAAGAAGAACGGCTCCCCCTGTGGCCTGAGCAAGTCGGGTATATCCGGTGAGTAATGCCTAACTGTCACATACCAGAGCTATGACTTATGACATTGCATATCTTCGATAGGCTATTGCTTTCAGGGCTATTGCCCAACACTTACCCTTCAATGTGAGGCTATTTGGGGCTACGGCGGCTTTGCTGCCGATCGTCAATGCTATGAGCAGTTCAACTCAAAGGGTTCCATTAACGGTCACTGCGGTCGCGACGCTAACGAGCACTATATCAAATGTGAGCCAGAGTAAGTGTCCCTAACCGTTACTACACATGCCCATGTATTCACACTATCACATATGGCGCCTATATGCCAGATATGCGTGCTTGCACACGTGAAAAATTTCACTTTTGAGTGTTAATTGGCAATCAAAACAATTTGGCTTCCTCATCAAGTATGTGCTTGAGTGAAGCATGTGATATTCAAATTTTTGAAATTGAAAACCCACGCACAAGATAACTTAATTTTGAAATTCATCGCGAGTAATGGCTATTCATATTCGCCTGCGTTTTTTTTTTCGCACCACAGGAATGTACAGTGCGGCACGCTGCAGTGCAAGGAGGGCGAACGGCAGCCAGTGAACGATGGGATTGACCAGCTTTACTCGCGCACAATTATCTCTATCAAGGGGCAGGAGTACGAGTGCAAGTGCGTAACGACTACTGCACTCCTCGTTGAGTGTGTGTCTGTGTTATGGGGGAAGGGGACAAAAGAGGAGGGGGTTTGCTTTTGATGCTTTTCAGAATTTAATCTCGTTAACGTATAATGCATATGCATATTGCAGAGCAACCAGCGGGCAAGTGGGCTCGAACAGCTATCCGGAGCATGGACTGGTCAAGGATGGAACGCCATGCGGAGATAATTTGATTTGCCTTAACCAAACGTGCGTCAGTCTCTTTCCGCATGTGGATCAAACCAAGTGCCCAACAAATAAGCAGGGTCAAGAATGCTCAGAGCGCGGCGTAAGTACAAAAAAGTGGAACACATTCATACAAACAGTTCAAAAACAATAACCACCTGAATATCCACTTAAATATTTTTTTTTATATGTTTGTATACGTATATCCTCTCATCTATATCCCATTCTTTGGCAGTTCTGTACAAACGCAAATCGTTGCTTTTGCGATATGGGCTGGGGCGGAACGGATTGCAGTACGGTTGTGCTGCTGACGACGCCGGTACCAACGGAAGCAGTGCCAACGCCGGAGAATACAATCAAAATGGAGAAGAAAGAAACTCCATATGGTAAGAAATGGGTGTGGGCCGAGGTCAGCGGCTACTCAACGTGGCTTCATTTTGATGATATTGATATTGGAACACATGCTAATCGAATCTAACCACATTAGAAATAACTTAATTTAATATTAATTAACTTAGCCAATCCGGCGTTATGGAGGGGCATCAGTTACACACCGGTACTAACGGTACTAACAACTGCCACAACCGAACCCAAATAGCGAACTCACACGGTCTCTCAAACAGATTGATAATTGATTTGATTGCAATTCGATACCATCGGTATACATAACTGTTTCGATAACTCGTATGACAATGGTAATTACATCGATTGCTAGTCTTGTTAGGCGGAACGCTCGTAAATACGAATTGAATCTCATTATGCAATGATCTTAGATTCAGCTATTTAGATACAGAAAATGCAATAGTTCAACAACTATAGTTATAGCCATAGCGGGTCATAAAACATCAAATCACAAACTCAATTCATCAAGGATTCAATATTCGATTTGTTAAACCAACACGAGTTCCACGATCAGATCATACCATTCAATTTTTCCAGAATCAGACTCACATTACGTGCATGCTGATTACTGTTTGATCAATCAATTAATCGCAAATGTTCTGGATCTGAAAGCTACAACTGAAACTAAATATCAATCATTTTTTGTTTCTCTATTCACTTAATTTAAGAAAAACAAAAACAAAAAGAAACAAATTTCTTAAAAAGCAAATTATATTTGTAATTTCAAGAAACGATTCGTTTAAATTTAGTCAGATATTGTTTTCAAATCAATTTAATTCGTTGGTTTCATCTTCAGTTCAATTTCTAACAAGTTAGGCTTATTAATTTTTATTTGTCTTTATTATGCAATAGATATATTAGTTAAACATTAAGTAGACAATTTATGCATATTCAATGTACGTTTTTTTTCTTCTCAGTAGTATTCAGATTTCAGAACAATTTGTTACATACAAATACTAATTTGGAAAAACCAAATCAAAGCAAAAAAAAAAAATTTAAATTAAATAAAATGAAACCACCATTTCCAGGCACCTCTGACCAAAATAGGATCAGCACATTAACCATGGTCATCATTTTAACAGTTATCGTCAAATGTGTCTTCATTAGTTTTGCAACACTGGCCGTTTGCTACAGGTAGAGTACTAAGCAAGTCAACAATCGGTTACACCGATCATGCGCTCACCTATACACATACACGCACACAAATGCATACATATGTATACGTGTACACGCATACGCAATGAATACAGGCTTAAGTAGTACAATAGTATGCATAATATCAGTAGTTTCAAAAGTCGGAGTTACGCATTGACCAAGGAGTCACCGACTTGTGGCTTATGTTAATCGAATGTGTATGCTGCATGCTTAAAGCTATGGGTCAGACAGAGCAGTTCATTTAACACTTTCCTGCTTACTCTTTCTATCGCGCTCTCACTCACTCACATCTCTCTGTCTCTGTCTCTCTCTCTCTCTCTCTCTCTCTCTCTCTTTCTCTGTCTCTCTCTCCACCTCATGTTATCGCGCTCTCTTGAGCACACATTCACTTATTTTACATTTAGAATGGGAATTCCCCCAAACTTGCATTTGTTGTGCAGTTATTTTATTATTAAGGATTCGAAAAATGTCTGACCAACTGCTTTATAATATGCCACGCCTTTTCAAACGCATACCTATGTATGTGTGCGTATGTGCGTGTATGTATCACTGTATGCATGTGCT
Organism: Drosophila paracracens; assembly: GCA_035044025.1. NCBI lineage: Eukaryota > Metazoa > Arthropoda > Insecta > Diptera > Drosophilidae > Drosophila > Drosophila paracracens. The sequence continues at coordinate 766,676 of JAWNMN010000838.1, forward strand.
TGTTTGTATATAGTATTTTACAGACAAATGTACATATGTTTGTATTTACTTACTTACATCCCTGCCACTGCCATTATGTGTGAGAATTTGTTTGAAAATGATTATTTTTACATTCACTTCATGTTTTGCCATTTTTATTTGTAAGCCTTACAAGTTATAGATGTACGAATGTGGCAGGTTAAGTGTATACCTCAAATATGAATATTAATATGCATATCTATGCATAATATGTTCGTACATATATATGTATGTACATATATTCATATACTTCATATACTTATATAAATGTGTACCTATGCTTTTCATTAACTTATAGTTTCAATACTGAGGTTAAATTTTATAATTGTGTGTAATTGTTCTTGTTGCTGTGCGTGTACGTCTATGATTTGTCTCCACATACATAATGACATACAGTTTGTTTGTATGCAAGTATGTATGTATGTATGTATGTTAATAGCTGCATACATATGTATGCGTATGTATGTATATGTCTGTATGTATATGTCTGTTTGTATTAGTGTTGTTAAATACTTGATGTACTTATATATCTGCGCGCTGGATCATGCTATGAGTAATCTGTGTTTATTTATATATCGTATATCAAATGCCGTGTATGTATATATGTATGTTTCTGTAACCTATATATGCATATTTTGGGCAGTTCTACATATAAAACATATACAAACACTCGCATTACCTTGTACATATATACATACATGCACATATATATGTATGTATATTCATATATTCACAATAACATCCACAAACATTACAATATAGGTAGATACACCCGCCCAATTCTTGTTCCTGACACTAAGACATACACTCACACACACCACACACACACACACACACAAACACACAAACACACGCACACGCACACAGACACACTCAGAAAGACAAGCATACAGACAAAGACATATGCATACAAATAATGTTTTTGAAAGCTTACGAATCGCAATTGGAATTTTTCTGTTCCAAAGATCCATAAAGATACTCCACACAACATATCTGATATTCATGCATAGATTTCGAATAACTTCTTAACGACTTTCCAAGATTCTTGTCCACAGACAATACCCATAAGTAAACAATCTTATTGTTCATGAAAACCTATCTCGAAATATTTATATATACAAATGCCTAGACTAAAACTACATTTAAGAGGCTTCCATATCTGCTAGGCATCTAAAAGTGGGCGTGGCTCAAAGGTGTTACCCTTGTTATAGAGTGTTCCGTAGTTTTGATTACCATTGTCATAGCCTGGGTGCTGCCGAACTAAAAGAATAGAAACAAAGCTAATGCCAAAACAAACAAAAAATAAATAAAAATTAAAAGAAACCAAATAAAAATTAATATCTTAAAAATATAGTAGTTGAACTGTGACCAAAGTGAAAACTCGAGGCGCAACTGTGAGAATCGTCTGATTTCGAATTCATTCGATGCGTTTTGTGGCCAGAAAACATTTTGTTGGCAATCCAGCAACTGCACACAATACGGCTTATGCGCACATGCATATATGTGTATTTTCATATATATTTTAAAATACATATACATATATGTATATTTATTTATTATATATGTATATATATATATATATTCATACACACATACATATATATATATATATATATATATGCATGTGTGTATGCATGTAAGATTGTCAAATTCATGCACATAAATGTCGAGTTGCTTTTTCTTGTGTGCTGAGGTCCAATATTTTTGTGATATCTCATAAAAAAAGGAGAAAACGTACAAATGTTTTTTGTTTGCTTGTTTTTTTTCGGCTGATCTACCCACCCAACTGCAAAACTGATATCGACGAAACCAACAACTTCAACTAAAAAAAAAAACGTTATCTGTGTAAATAAAATAAAAAATAACAAAAACTACAAAACAAAATTCTGGTATATCATAACGTAACGTATGCAAATCCAATATAAAAAATGTTCTATAATACAATGAAAACAAATATTGTCTATACACCTTGGCGTATGCATAATATTGTTCATATATATCTATATATATATATGTATATATTTGCATCGCATAAAATCTAAACCCAATCAATACAAATACACACATTAACAATCTTACCCATCAAAAACATCAACACACACTCACACTCACACACACACACACATACACGCACACACACACACACACACACGCATGTGAAAACAAATGGCTAAAATATCTCGTATAGAGAACTACCACGGCTCAAATACAGTGTTCCTAGTCGGTGTTCTAATGTCAGTTGTAGGGTTCGTTTTTATAACATTCACCTTGATGGCATTGTGCTACAGGTCAGTTGTAGTACATAGAAACTTCTCCCTGTGTCTGAGGTTAGTTGAAAAGAAGTAATGAAAAAGCCAGCTCTAAATACAAATACAAATTACTACTACAAAAAAAAAAAAAAAAAAAACCAATAAGAAAACAAAAAACTGAAAAATCAATGCAAAAATTACAAAAGAACACTAACAAAAATCGAAAAAAAAAAAAACTCAATATTTTGTTTATATGTTCCGTTTCGAATTTTATTCATTTTCTTTATCCAAATGTTGCCCTCTTTATGAGTCGTAGTATTTAGTGCATTAAAATATGCATACAAATGTGTATATGCACGTGTGAATGTATCTTCTACGTACACACACATATATATGCTTGTATGTGTGTAAGCTTGTACATATGTATTGACCATTACAATACATGCATATGTACATCAATATAGCCGTTGCCCCATGTTATTTTTGTTTTTGGTTCGTTTGAATCCATTTAAGGAACGCGTAATTGCCATTGCACCGACTTGCACATGCTCTACATATAACCGTTTGCTCATATTTATGTACATATTTGAAAATAAACTAGTCAACCAAACTAACTAAATTAAAAGGATCATACATACATATGTACATAGTTGAGAGCATATGTATATAATAATTCATGAATACATATGTACATATATATACATACCAAGTATATACTCCAGTTTATGGCTTGTTGGATTCCATTCATCAATTAATTAACAATTCCTTACACATGTAAATACTGATGTACATACCATAGTGCCAAACACCCACTGAGAAATTTCCGATTAACCCCTAGAGAACGGCATTCCACATACGCGTATATACTAGTTGTATGATGACAAACAGACGTGTATGTACATATGCATGTATGCCTATCATAGAGTCCTGCATGAATATTAACGTGAGTCTATACTTCTTTACATAATGATACACTTACGAGTATATGTACATTTATTCAATTTTAGTTGAATGACACATATGTATACCAATTGTAATAGTAGTGTCTAATTACATATGCATGTACATATGTATGTATGTATATAGGTACGTATGTATGCATGGGGCATGGGGCATGGGGCATACATACGTACAGACATATACAAACACAACATTACTTTATCTGTACAGCGGCACACATCATCATTACATTCAGATGTTGCATCTAGAAATCCACGGTTCGTTTCTGATGGGGATAAGCACCACACAATAGTCAGACCTTTAATTGGTGTTTTCTTCTTCTTTTATTTTAAAATTTATATATTAGATTATTTTGAATACAATAAAACAAATTAATATGACACACTAATAACTAGTTACAAAATTCTTAACCCTGAGTAGTAGCACAAGTAATCTGGCACAAGCAAGGCAAAAGGATAATAGATAAGTAATTATTAGTAACTGAAGCTAAAAGATATTTAGAGAAAATGATCACAACAAGACCTTTTGCTGCTAACCTGCTGAATAGTTGCCAAAACATTTGTTTATATTGATAACTATAGTTGATAATTGACGGAAAAGTGACAACTAATAATCAAAGAAAGGAACACGAATTGTTTAGTCAAGCTTTGCAGCATTGTAAATTTTGATAAAAGTACAAAAAATTGAATGACAAGATAAATAAATATAAGATGCTAAAACAAGAAGGATATAAATCGAAGAGGGTATAACAAAATAAAATATATGTGTATACTTATATTGGCAACAGCTTAAAAGAACACATTCAAATATCAGAACATATTGTTAGTGTTAGGAAGTTTAATTGTTATGCTCAGGAATACTAGCAAAGACTGATACGCTTCTAGCGCTCCTTCTCCTTCTCTCGTATTGCAATCGTAGTTTAAAGACACACACATACATATACAAATTTGATAAATTCCCAAAAAGAGATTTGCATGAATGTACTTATGAATGTACGCACATACATGCATACATAGTACTAATATCCCCCTTTCAATTAGGCAAAGGATTATAATCACATACTATCAAAAGAATAAAACGGGAGCTATTGTAGTACACATAAAAGTACATAATAATAACATATGCATATTTATATTTTATTTCCAACTTAAGTTCAATACATAGTCTTTTATTTCAATGTGTTAGTATCAATTATTTTTGATTATTGTTAATGAGTAAAAATCATACGATTTGAACAAGGCCACGCCAAGAAATGGAAATTGTGGTCAGAGCACCGCTGATCGCTGATCGCTGATCTTGTTGACTATTTTCATTACTACTTTTGTTCAGTTTAGTCTTCCTAAAGTATTAAAAATGAAGAAATGCAAAACAAAACCTTACATGATCGAAATACTATATAACTAATGCATATGCCAAAGTACTTACATATTAGCAATGCCACATCATTGATACTTAGTAACCGTCACAAACACCATACACACATCTACAAAACGCACAACTAAGTAACAAGGCACCCGCTTACTTGCAGCCCAAAGCCAAATAAATAAAGTAAGGAGTACGCATTTAAATGCATACTCTGAAGATCATATTGTATGTAGGTTGGGAAGCAATTGCCAAATGCATCTGGTGTGCCTCCAATGGCAAATGAAGATCTCTTTTTGCGCTTAGGGCCCAACATAGACGAAACTGACTTTGAGTTATGGTGGTGCTTTCTGCTGAGAGAGCCAGCGATGTTTCGATGAGCAGCCATCATGAGCTATTTGCAAATGTACCAGTTTATTTGTATACAATTTACACATAGAAACAATTCAATACTTGCACAGCGATAATTTCTTTGTGTATTATCGTATATGCATCGAGATTCGATAATACGAACCACTAAATACCCCAGCATATCCCAATGCAAGTGTTTGTATGTAAGTATGTCATGCACTTACATACATGTGCCAAGGCATGGACACCAAATGCCTCATGCCACATACCACAGCCCCAAACACCTGTTTCCACTTCCCAATGCCAGTCCCTGTGCTGGCAGCAATTAAATCAAAAAAGCTGTTGATTAATCATTTGCCACACTCATTCCAGCAAGCTCAACGCTAACATCGCTGTCTTTTAATGCATGCATGCATACAAGAAAGGTACATCCAAAATACATATGTATATGTATATGTATATGTATAGGTATATGTATATGTATATGTATATGTATATGTATATGTATATGTATATGTATACGTATATGTATATGTATATGTATATGTATACGTATATGTATATGTATACGTATATGTATATGTATATGTATATGTATATGTATATGTATATATACATATGTATATGTATATGTATATGTATATGTATATGTATATGTATATGTATACGTATATGTATATGTATACGTATATGTATATGTATACGTATACGTATATGTATATGTATATGTATATGTATATGTATATGTATATGTATATGTATATGTATATGTATATGTATACGTATATGTATATGTATATGTATATGTATATGTATATGTATATGTATACGTATACGTATATGTATATGTATATGTATATGTATACGTATATGTATATGTACATGTATATGTATATATATATGTATATGTATATGTATATGTATATGTATATATATACGTATATGTATATGTATACGTATACGTATATGTATATGTATATGTATATGTATATATACATATGTATATGTATATGTATATGTATATGTATATGTATATGTATATGTATACGTATATGTATATGTATATGTATACGTATATGTATATGTATATGTATATGTATACGTATATGTATATGTATACGTATATGTATATGTATACGTATACGTATATGTATATGTATATGTATATGTATATGTATATGTATATGTATATGTATATGTATATGTATATGTATACGTATATGTATATGTATATGTATATGTATATGTATATGTATATGTATACGTATACGTATATGTATATGTATATGTATATGTATACGTATATGTATATGTACATGTATATGTATATATATATGTATATGTATATGTATATGTATATGTATATATATACGTATATGTATATGTATATGTATATGTATATGTATACGTATATGTATATATACATATGTATATGTATAATTCGCTTCAAAATTTAACAGTATCGGAACTGTATTCCAATTTGTTGAGTATTTGTTGATTTGAAGATTTATTGAAACTTAAACCAAAAGCAGCTATTAAATTTGAAATTCAAGATCATTGATCGCAAAATTAATCAGACCATTAAGCTATATTTGTTCGAATCAAAAGTGGGATGATACCAATATAAACATGCAAACATGCATATTTAACAGCCAACATATGTATATACTTACACATATACATACATGTAAATATACTTACTTATATACACGTCGCCCCCCCGTCTTTCATTCGACCTTCAACTTTCTTTTTGTTACTTACTGTTTGTATTTATGTCTCATCCATGCTTGTCGCTCTTCCTTTCTATATCTGTCTGTGTCTCTATCTCTGTCTTTCTCTCTCTCTATCTCTCTCTCTCTCTCTCTATCTCTCTCTGTGTGTGTGTGTCTGTTTCTCTTCATATCTCTCGGGCTATCTGCCTGAGGAATTAATTTCATGCTTGTTAATAATGAGTATTGAAAATGTTATTTATCCCATCCAGTTCATATTATATGGGTATATCTATGTATATCCAGTCTGTGTCTGTGTGTATGCTGTATGAATGCAGGCATGCACAATTGTGTGTTCGTATGTAGATATGTTTGTATGTATGCGTCAGGCCAATCGAATGTCTTCCGAACAACCAAAAAAACTCCCCCTGTCCGCGCCTACATATTGCTAATATTCTACATGCCTGCATCCATAAAGATCAATCCATCCCATTAAACACTGTGAAAATTACTAATTAAATGCGTCTATTAATGATTTTGAGTTATGTCGTGTTATGTCGTTGACGTTTTTGACAAACCTTTCATTAATGATGTGTTAACCCAAAGCAAATTTCTAATCATCTTCTTTGTCCTATGCAAAATTCTGGTGTCATCAATTTTAATTTAAGATTGACTTCATTGTTAATGCATTTACATATGTACATACTTTTTGCTTTTGTTTTCTGTTTATTATTTTCGTCTATTAACGGCACATTCAATGTATTCAACTTGTATTGCAATTACATACCTATGTATATTGTACATACATACATGCTTGCAGTACAATACAAATTTGTACATAATCATCGAATGAAACTAAAAACAAAATCTTAATGTAAGCATACTGTACATATGTATGTGTACACATTTGTATGTGGGTATGTATTTGTTTTCATTTGTATTTAAATTTGTGTAACAAAATTCTTTATGTGGCACTTAATTTTATTTTTCACGACAAAAAAAAGATTAAAACAAGAACAACTACAATTTTACGAGCATTTTATTAATCAAGAATCTCATCATAACCTTTCGTTTCCCAACAAAAACAACAACTACAACAATAACAACAACAACATCAACAAAACCGAACCAACAACAAAAACAAAATCAACCAAAATCAAATCAAAATCAAAATACAAAATCAAAATTCAAATCAAAACAAACAAAATGACGTGTTGCAAACACCGTGTCTTATGTACACACACCCATATCCATAAATACGGCGCGAACGTATGTGATTGTGTGAATGTGTGCGTGATTGTCTATCTGTCTGCCCATGTATGTGTGCCTGTGTATGTATGCGTTTCTGTCTGTATGGGTGTGTGTATGTTGGCATTCCTACGCCCCATACACCACGAATATGCATATGCAATATGTGTGTATATTTTCGTATCTCAATCAACCAACCAACCAATCAATCAATTAACCAATCAATCAACCAACTTACAAATCAATCAACCAACCTACGACCAAATTCAATCCATCGACCATGCCTAACGTATCGAAATGACTTTGTATATAATCTAATACAAATAATTTCATAATGAATTATAAATCCAAATCATACGCACCATTCAACGCTTTAAACAATTATGTATACCTATGTATGCATATATATATATATATATGTATATATATATATATGTATGTGCCCTGTGTGTATACAAATCTATGAATTAAATACATATAACGCATATAAAATAAACAACAATAACAACAACAACCAAAAAAACTCTGACGTCGATATCAACATGAACATAGACGCAAGACAACCACCCTTAAGTACGATCCGCCGTTCTCAAAGAAACCCATCCCCAAGGGCTACGGCGGTGCGGCAACCGCGCCTAACCATCATTCCGTCGAGGAGGTATCCTTAGATGGCTCCAGCAAATTGGTGTACGCCAATCAGGCCGGATTCAGGTGAGCACTTCCGCATCCCACCATGCCCGGCACCCCAATTCTTATATTTATTTATTTTTTGCTAACATACGTGCCATGTAGCATTTAAACATATATATATTTTATAAAATGTTCAATCGAAATTGCTTTGTGTTTGTTTTCGATTTCATGCAGGGATAAGAACTTACACGGACGTCGCTATACGACGGGTGGTGAGGACGACCAATCTCATGCAGGTTAATACAACATTCCCTAAACATTTTCATGCGCTAGAGGTCATCATACCAATAATAATACCAATATCAATACCAATACCAATACCAATACCAGTACATACTATTTAACAATCACACAATCTTCAAATATCGTAAACGTAACATATTGCTATGCATAGGTATACCAAGTAATTGACGTTCTTAACTAGTATGTATATATACTTACTATACATAATGCAGTGCCTTTGCCGTTCCCGTTCACGTTGCAGCTATATACAAATAATATTGCTATACTATATATACTTAAATACTATCAACTTATATACGTTCTTCAATTTATTTGTAGTCTTAAGATAGTTGCCCCACACACAATACTATAATACTTACAATACAAGTTTTTAATTGGTTCCATTCGGAAGACGATCTTAAGGATTTTGAAAACCAGTTGGTCGTAATTACTATGAAGCTAGTCACACACCGTACACATAAACATAACTTTTGTCTTTGTCATAAGACATATTTTTATTGTCAATGATTATGCTGCATTGAAAAAATATAGAAAATTATTTTGTTTTTGTTTTTTATCTTTAAGAGCTTGTATGCCTTAGCTAACTGCAATTTTTAAATCGTCCTAAAGTTTTCGTAATTAATGTGTCCTTTTTAAATGGTTATTGCATTTCGAAATAGTTTAAAGAACTTATAAGATTGCCAAAATAAGTATATGTATTCTTATAATTATAGCACTCGAGTATGCTCTGCCAGTATAAGTAGTATATAGCTAGTCATTTCTTAAAATATTTGTTTTGATATTCAAGAATATATTAGAGGTAGGTCGACGATAATCGATAAAACACAGGAAAATACTTCTTGGTAGATTTATTATTAAAATCAACAGTTGTAGAATATATGTATGTATATCAAGGAGAGAATAGTCAGACTTGATACTAGAAATGATAATTATAATGGATAATCTCAACGTCAAACACTTATGTATATATTGAGGCTAATCTGTATTTAAGAAAAAACTTAATATTTTTATTATTTTGTTCAACTAAATATTTAAGAAAACAGACTTATACGTATAAAAATATATGTATATATATATATGATAATGTTACCGATTGAAGATATTAATAACGAACTAAGAATAAGATGGAGTAAAGCCATGACTTAAGTTTTAAGCTAATCAATTTATTGTAATTGAGTGATTAATCTTTGCGGCACTATCCCTACTATCTCTTTACGACTACAACCACTACTACTAATACTACTACTAGTACTACCACCACTACTACTAGTAGTAATACTACTACTATTATAGCTACTACTACAACTACTACTACTATCACTTCTACTATTATAACTTCTACTTCTACCACTACTACTGCCACTAATACTATTACTACTATTTTCACTACTATTACAACAACTAATACTACGACTACTACTATTATAACTGCCACTAGTACTACTACTGTTACAACTACAACTACTCAGCTCTCTCTGCTGTCTGACTCTACAACATTTGTATGTTCTTTTGCATGTACATTGGAACGGCTCGACCATCGATGTGGTTATGATTGGACACCACAGAGAAGGGCATACTGAAGAAGCATGGCTATGGACTTGTGCATGGCGAGCAGCTAAAAGACAAGTGGTGCGATGACAGCCAGTCGGAAAATGTTGAGCTGATTACACAGGATGGCACACAGACATCCACAATTGGTGGTGCTGCCGCTTCGGAAGTGGAGCGTACGCTTAAATCGCTCAACGGTTATCACGAAGACATTTTGGAGGCACTGCGTAATGCGGCTTCGCATCGTGGCACCGGCACTGGCAACACACCAGTTGGCAGCGGCAGCTTGAGTGAGGAAATGTTACGCAAAACACTGCAGGAATGCGGCAGCGCCCAGCTGGCCTACTCTGTGGAACCGTACAAGCGGGCGAGCGGCTCCAAGTCAAGTTCGCGCGAGAACATTTGCGACAGCGCCGCCGCCCACGCCATTTTGCTAGATGGTAGTGGTTCCGCTTTAGGCAGCTTGTCCCTGGGCGCTGATTTGAGCGGCGGACGGGGTGTGGGTGGCGGTATCGGTGGTGGTGTTGGTGGTGCTGTTGGCGTATCAAATGCCATTGGCCACGGCGGTGCACTGATGCATCATCATCGATCCCAACATCAATTGCATCAGCCAACTGGAATGGCACTACAACAGCAGCAAACTGATGAGGATGATGCCCCATCAACTGGGCCGCTGCGTATACGCAATCTGGAGGACCTCATCCGGCAGCTGGAACATCACTCGTCGCGTCACATGAGCCCCAGTGGCTCCGAAGACATACGCATGTCGGAAACGGAGGGCGATCGTCACTATAGATTAGATAGTTCCGCCGCTTGTAGTGAGTCCTCGCAAGGGTTAGTTTCGCATTCGTATTCGAATTCGAATTTGATATTTCGATATTATTTCGACGTCATCCCAAGAACCCAAGTTCCTCAGCCCAAAAAGATACAAAATTACCGCCGAGTCCGATAAACCCGATACAAGCTTATCATGCATAGCTCTTACATTTATTTTGCGTACATGCATACATGCATACCTATTATACTCACAGAAACACACACATACACACACACTACACACACACACACACTTATACACTTGTTTGACTATTAGTAGGATTTGCTGGTACTCGTACTCGTACTCGTTCTCGTACTCGTAATTTGTTGAATGCTCTCAACATCTGTGTGCATTGATTGCGATTCGAAAAGTATGCAACCAAGTACTTACTTAAATAGCCAGTACCAAAAAAAAAAAAAAATATGCTTGTCTTATAACTATTATTTGTACTCGTATTATCTGTCACCCAGTTCAACTTATACTACTATTTAAAAGTAAGCAACTCTATAACCTGATAACTGTAGCTCAATTGCTTCACACTGTTAATGGTTTAGCGTAAATTGTATATGGCTTTAACATTCTTCACAACATTTGCAGACATTGCAACATAGAACAACCGGAACAATCGCATAAGCATACACACAACACAGAGACACACCACACTCACACTCACACATCAACAAAGCCAGATGAGCATGTACTAAGCTGCTGTTGTCCGTTTGGACTGCAGTTATTTAAACCGAACATTAGCCAACGCAACTTTCTATTCGCATTTCTTGCAGGCTTCAGACTGGAATATCTTGTGTGATAAAGGTTGGTTTCACATACGTTGGCACGCCCACAATTAACAAAAAAATAACCCAATGCCCCTCAAAAGAAACAAGCCACGGGTTCGCATGGGGATGGACCCATGGACCATCTATGTACATAATGTCAGCTACACAGAATACAAAATAGGACTCGCTGTTTCACAGCTTGCCTCTCGACCAATGTCCATTCGAGAAAATATCACACAAACTTATTTTGGATTTTTATTAGTATATTGTTTCATTTTATTGGTTCTGTGAAAACGTTGCCGTTAACTTCACTGTCTTAAAGTAGGTCTCGGTCTCGGTATCGGTTTCGGTTTCGTTCTCCCAATTCCCATCACATTATGCCTTATACATATGTTGCGCTTAAGTATGCTAAAGAAATTTGTGATTGCTCTTTGCTTTTCGATACCGCCAGCTCGAATCAGCAAGCAGCTCAAACTCAGAAAACCGCTACAATCCACCCGTCTTACAGCAGCCGTTGTCGGCCCCGCTCTGACGAGGACCCGCGCTTTGCCTACGGCGGACGTTACCGCCAGCCGGCGCCCGCTGGCCGACACACAACGCATCCGTCGCACTCTCCGCACGCATTCGGACACCACACGCACCATTCGCATGCCCATGGCCATGCCACACACGGCCCACACTCATCGCACCACTCGTCGCACACGCATCTGCACCAGGATGATGAGGGCATATACGAAAGCGCTGATCACCATGAGCGCGGCGCGCTCGACACACGACTCGATGCACAGGAGACGCCCGAGAGTGAGAGGTAAGTCTCCGCCTATCAGCCTACATACATATGTACATATATATATATACATATATGCCACTGTCGCCTCAGTCGCCTCCTAGCAACCAAAGCAACCACGTTACGTAACCATTCGCCCATCGCAACTCTTTACTGGCTTTCCATTATGCAGCCCATTGGTTTCTTGGCCATGTTTAGTGGCTAATGCATAGGTTTGCATGCATTTCTGTGTTGTTTATGTGAGGAAATTCGAAAGTGTTTCCATTTAACCAGCAGACTAAGGAATCTAGCCGTTTTGGTACATTTGTATCATATATTGTTTATGTTATCGCTTATTAGTCGATCGATCAGTTCAGAACAATAGGATAAACATGTTGTTCCGTAGAAAACTATTTTTTTAAATGTTCTCTATCATATCAATCCATTCATAAAGTGCTTACAAAGATATACAACAGTTCGACCCGTTTTGGCCTTTTTGTAGACGATCCGCACCATCTCAATTCTGTTCTTTTCTCACTAATAAATATAATTACACATACATGTATGTATGTACAATCAAAGGCTATTGAGTTGCTTATAATCCGATAGGGTTTTGTACAAAATACCTTAGAACAGGGTAGTGTTTTTGACCTGCGGATTCTTAACACGTTATTTGGCATCATGAAATAATCGTCGTATTGAAAAGAGCTTAGAAGTATATGCATATATGTATTTATATAGTAGGTATGCAATTTGAAATGTTTCCCTTGGCTCGTGCGGATATTTTTGTTTGAGTTAAATCCAAATATGGTTGCCATCATCCGTTCAGTTTCGACTGTGCTTTGATCTGCTGCCCAGCGTAAGAGAGGTCAATGTACCTGCAGTCCAGTCCCAGCCTAAGGTCCTGAGTCCTGATGAGCCCCCCTTGTGTTCTTACCATGTACCGTTGTTCCTGTTACGATTATTATTTTCTAGTGATGACTTTATTCAAGCTCAACAACAGTTAGCCCGGTGGGCGAGTGAGGATGTGGTATCCGTCGTGGTATTGGACCAGCCGCAATCCGGCACAATGTCGGATTCCCAACCATCCAGCGGCGTCGCGCCCATATCGGGAGCTACAACGAACAACGTTATGCACCATCAGCATCCGCACCAGCACCACGGCGATCATCAATCCTCCGCAGCGGCAGCAGCGGCGGCGGCGGCAGCGGCAGCCAACAGCAACTCTATAATGGGTATGGCAGTCGTCCCAAATGGTATAAATGTAAGTCAGAGGGACTACTACCCCTCGCCACCCTCAACGGAGACGGAAAGCAGTGGAAGTGTTATCCAGCCACCTACACGCCGCACGTTGCAGTCACAATCGGCAGACACGGCAGCCATAAGTCAACAGCAATTGCAACTTCACCAGTTGCAATTGCATCAGCATCAGCAATATCAGCTTCATCATCAGCAGCCGCAGCAGCAGCAGCTTCAGCAACAATCAGTCGATACCAGCAGCAGCAACAACAGTCAATCCGGTCAAATAATCGAGAATGGCTGCTACCCGGAATATAAGCATTGACAGTTCAAACAGCTTTAGCTTCACCCGCATCCCCAACCCGGCAGCATTCTCCCACAATCCCATTGGCAGTCGCTGGCAGAGGCAGGCAAGCATTCAAATCATACGATCCTGTCAGACTATTAGTACTCGCGGTACTTTAGCATATGCTTACATAGTTTAATTAATAACCAAAACAAAACAAAACAAACAAAACAAAAAAAACAACAAAAAACAAAAAAAAATAAATATTAAAAACACAAACGGAAACAAAATATGGAAAAAGCCTACATACTCGTATAAACTTACATACATACATACATACATTCATGCATACATACATACAATCCAGTAAGTATACTTACACTATGCATGCATACATACATAACTAGATATGTACGATGAGATAAATGTGAAATTTAAAATTATGGTTTTACGCCGCTCACACAGACACACACACACATACATGTACATACACACAGACAAAATATATATATGAATACATTCATATAAATATACATATGAATATTTCATGCATATGTACATACATACATACATATATACATACATACATACATACAGACAGACATACATGCACGTATTGGATTTACATGTGAATTATGCATAAGAATTTTTATACTTAATTACATACGTAGTACCTCAGACGTGCCCGGCGACGCCTGATAATTTCAATATACATCTAGTAAATGTAATAATTGTAAATACATATGCAAACAAATATGCATACATGTATGCATTAATACATGCATTTGTGCATGTATATGTGTATTCAAACCAGAGCTGGGAATTAATCGATAATTAAATGGTTTATTTTGAAACCACATTCGATGGTTTTCATATTCCATTCAAAACCTAAAAGGTGAACGAGTATTATGTATCTTCAAAAGACAATTCCGTATTTACCTTTTCTATATCTCTCAAAGTCGATTGGAATTAAAGCATTTTCACTTAGTTCGATCTCTGTAGCTCATTTCGCCAGACAGTGTACATAATAAGCATGTAATTTTTTATGATGACCTCTGAATCTGCCGTTAGAGATGCTATTGCACTTGTGTCATGTGCTGCAAAATTAACCCTTGATCGAGAAAATTTTGATAACGTCTGATAGATTTTGAGGCAAAGTGCCGCCAGTTCACATTGAATAACCCAGTGGATAGCCCTAATCATAAGATTAATAAATTTTAATATAATAAGAACAGTTTAAATGATTAAAGATAAGCAACATTTGTAACAAGAACAATTATAGACATACAACATACATTCCAAAAATTCGCCATTTATCGTTAACATTCAACAATTGATCAGGCGATAAACTGTTAGTAGAGCATTTGTCGGTTTTGCTTCCTGTGGCAGACATAAACATAACATTGTCAAACGGTCATTTGCACTTTAATGAAAATCGTGAAAACGATCGTCAGTCAAATGTACAAATTTCATATTGCACATATAGATTGCCATCTGGTTTTCTTATGCAAAAATTGATTTATTTGTTTTCTGTAATGATCTCTACTGGCAAGTCGTTGAATAATATTTAGTTTTGTACACTAGCTGATTATTAGTGGTATAATTAGTTAAAAAATATATAGCGATCATAAAGATTCATACATACATACATACATATGCATTTAGGGACATCTATATGCAAACTTGTAGATACCATGGCAAGTGCTTACTCGAATGTTGGTTAAAGATGGGACAAAGTTTTTTTTAGCTAGTAAATGAATTGATGGGTGTTGTTAGTACTCCAATTAAAAGGCATGTAAAAGTAAAAAAAACCAAAAAAAAAAAAAAAGTGAAGAAAATACATGTTTGCATATGTAAATTAATAGTTAGTGGTAAATCAAATTAGGTATACGCAAGAATCCAATGAAATGAACCATAAATACACTCCTTAATAATAATAATAATACTGATGAAATAAATATTTACATATATATACGTGTGTAAATATCTTATGTTATGTTATAAGTATGTGCATTTACATATGTATTTATATGTGTATGCATTATATACAGATGCATACATATATTTTATACATGTTTTCAGCTAAACAGTCTCTTTCACACCCGCTTAATTGTTTCTTAATGTCAATTATAAGTAGATAATTCTAAGTCCCAAAATGTAAGTCCCCTGAAATAACGACTTACTTCCTTATCTACAACGAGCTTCAATTGACTTTTTTGCTGTCTCGGCAAAGAGGAATTTTGTTTAGGTATTGACAGGTTAAACATTTCCGGAGTTATCTCGTCCGAATAACAAAGCCAATGGCGAAGTCACTATATTTTTGTTTTATCCTAAATTAATATGACCTTTTTGAAATATTTTCGGATTTTGCTCAAGGATAAGTGACTGAGCCAGGCGTCTTTCTGGATAATATGGTAATTTACAAATCAGATGCCATTGATAATATCGACTTTCTTAAAGGTGATAAGGAAAGTGCCTTCGATGGCCTTCTTATAGCCATCGTTCACTCTGACTATAGCTGAGTTGTCTTGGACGACCCGTATTAACTCCTTTCTTGCAAAAAGCAACATACTCACAAAATTGCTTTATTCCTTTGAAATTCTTTTTATAACTTCATGAGATTGAAGTTGTCTTCTGCATAAAAACCAAAAACCAAACCATGGCAAAATCGAACGGAGATGTACAAATCAAAATAATTGTTTGTGTAATGTGCAACACTTTGTTTCCATTTGAATTAAAAAGGTGAATGAATGTCGAATTATCCAGTTTAAAATGTATATAGATACGTATTTCATATAGTACATGTATGTATGTATGTACGTACATGTAGTTGTCTGTACTGTGTGCACGAAAATTGGAAAAGGCATCGGCATAGCCAGCCACATCGTTAAGAATTTGAAACAAATAACCAGAAATACCAAAAGTTGGTGCACTAATCAAATATGTATGTTGTCAATAGATTGTGGTTAGGCAAACAAAGAAATATGCACCTACACAGTATGCTTCTACACATACATATATAGATATATATATATATATATATGCACACAAGTGCATATATAATGTGAAAAGTAATACAATGTTCATGCAAGCATACCTTCACTGAGTACTTTTAACAACACGAATACAAACTCACACACTTACACACGCACACACCCACACATACATACACACTCACATACTCGTATACTAAAGATGATTATGTGTTGAATACAGTTGCATAAAAATACATTTTGAAGTGTGTGTGCAATGTAAATGAACAATACATGAAATCAATACAAAAACGCATTGGGGAATCTATTTCATAGCATACAAAATTGAACAAAAAATACAAAACTTGTATTTTAATTGTAAGTGTTTAGTCATAGTTCGGCATGTGACTCACATTGATTCAAGGTGTGTGTGTACCTGTACATGCCTACATGCATGCCTATTTGTAGGTGTTATTTACACCTTATGCATGTATGTACATAAGTACTAACATATTGTAATAAATAAGTTCTTAGCCAAGTAAGTAAATTTCAAAATGATATTGATTGGTTTTTATTGTGACAAGTGCAGTCGGAACTGCTAAATATGATATTGTATAAGATAGATTGATTAAAGCTATTGTTATATATACACACATACACACACACACACACACAAGCAGTAAATAGGTTAAATACTATTTGAATAATTGAATTTGACATTTACAACTAAGAAACGGTACACAGGACATTATAAGATGAATAAAAATGAAACCATTGAATGTTATCTAGAGATCAAGCTTAAATCGCAATTTGCCAAAATGTTCACGAGCAAAAGTAACATAATTAACAACAACAATAATATTTTGGATATGAATACAAGAGTCTAACATGAATTTATATGCCAATGGATGCTTAACACTTAACACTTAACACCATAACACAAACACATAGATGAGAACATACAGAACAGCATACTAACTCTTGCACTACAACCTCTATGCAATAATACTTATGTACGTATAACTTACAAATACTTAGTCCAAAATAAAAGCAAAAAATAACAACAAAAAAACAAAAAACAATACCAAAACATAATAAACACTCAAAATTCACATATCGCATATCAACAGTATGTGCTTAACTCAAACTGCTTCTGATGGCCTTTAGATTTTGTCTTGCCTATAATCTGAACGAGCTTCTGATTCTGATTCCAAACGCTTGCCGCTCAAAAGAATATCGAATTTAAACTGTCTTCATATATTTATTTCATTAGTTTATTTATAATTATCTCATTTTATCTTTATCTGTATCTCAAACCAGATGAATACCCATCATTTTTGTAGAACAGAGACAGATCAGAAGTTAATTTTTATGTTATATTAGTCAACGCTAAACAGTGCAGAAAACGTAGGTGAAATATTTCAAAAATCTAGCACAAATGCACAAAAGTTAAATTGAAATTTTGAAAGAGATCAATTTTGAACTTATAAAAAGTCTATACATACAACGTATCGATAATATAGAACCAAAAACCATTTTGAAAGTACTGATTCCTTAAGTATTAAACAAACTTATAACATTTTTCAAAGTTTTAAATTGTTTCCATTCGACGCTGCACTGTTATGCGTTACTCGAAAAAATGAAATGAAAATATTCAAAACTCTCAAATAGTATCAGTTAATTAACTACTAGCAAGATCAAAAGTATTTAATAATTTGAAAGGCAGTACAAAATCAATATATGTACTTACATAAATATATACATACATATGTGTATTGTTTAAATGGAATTGAGCATTTCTAAATCATCGGCATTTGGATGAATATTGCAATTTATATACGAATATGTATGTATATGTATGTACATACTGGCACTTACGAACAAATGTATGTACAAATATACTTGTGTGTATTGACAAAGATGGCAACTGAATTATCGCTAAGTGATCCACTTGAAGTTTGGCATGAATAAAAGACACACTCACACACACATTACACACTCACACCGTATGTTTGTCAAGGAAAATTAGAAAAGCAACAATATCGGAGAGAAGGAAAAATGTTCATTATAATAAACTTTTTGAGACAATTTCTAAAGAACTGTTAACTGTTAATAATATTAAATAAAAAGCAAAAGCAAAAACAACTGAATTGTATGGAGCTTCACCCCCATGAAGTCATCAATAAAATATGTACATAGATACACACATACGTGCATATGTATGAGGCTGAGGAGAATAAAATACCAACATAGCTATAAGACGCCAATTGGATAATATGGTCCATAATGTGGTCTAAAATAATTTAAGTAAACATATAAAATAAATAGTAAGCGCAATACAACAAATAATAAAAAAAAACCAAAAAAAAAAAACGAAAAAACAAAAAACAGCCACAACATTCAAAAACCAATTAAAATTTATTACAAAATAAAATATGAAAGCAAAAAAAAGATCAAAATTAAATAAATGTAGATGTTTTTATGTTTTTACTACCAACCTAGCAAATAACAATATTTCGCTATAGACACGTACATACGTACATTGTATTTATGTATGTATCAGTACACATTATACACATGCAAATATATGATAACGATAGCTCACTGTACTAAACAAAACGTGCATATGTACAAGAACATGCATTCTAATGTAAGACATTTTTTTTCTTAATTTCAATCTGTTCTTTTTTTTTAAATCATAAGTTTTAGTCAACTCTACCCGTCAAACACTAATTTATCTGATTTATTTATTTTCAAGTCACTTCTTTATCACTTCTCCGTCTTATCGTATTCTATTTTAAAAGATTTAAATTAATTTCTTTTACCATTGTACATGCAAACATACGAGTAAGTAAGTATGTTATTGAAAGAGATTTGAGTGAGGGAGCCGGATTCAGAAAGATCTGACAAATATACTTGAGTACCCACAACGATCTTTCCAAGAGTCGCCGGAGTACAAGAAGAGTACAAACAATTTGCTAATCTCATTTATGTAGCGGTGCACTTTTATATACAAACATTGATTGAGTGCATACATATATCCATTCAACCTCTATAGTCATATTCATTCTTGACTGCAAGATACCATGTCATACGTGTGTGGAGAGAACAAGCATTCGATGGTTGATGATTGTACACATTCATGTACATCTATACATTATTTTTAATATGCATGTGTGTGCAAGTACACACAGTGAAATACCCAATAATAATACACACACATCACACAATATAAAGTTATATATATATATCATATATATATATATATATGCTTCATATAGTTACTCTAATACATTAATTATAATTTCACTGTCTGGTGCGACAAGCTTTCTTTTTAAATAATTCCAAGAAATTTTGCTGGCAAAATATTAAATATTTGTATATATAGAAATTTATTTCAAATCAGAAAAATAAACAATTCTTATCCTTTTTTTCATCGTAATACACGATAAAAATTCGCTAAGAATCTAGTTGAAATCCCAGCTGGGATTGAGATGACATGAGGCAAAACCAAAACTATAATTAATATCGGAAATCAAATTGGAAATAGCTTGGACAAAATATATATTCAGATGATAAACATATAAATTCGATTTGACGCACCAGACAACCAATGCTTGTTTTGGCTTGAGTTTAGGGTTAACGCAAGGACGCATCTCAGACACAGGGCTATAAATAAATTGAATGAAATAATTTGTTGAAACTGGCCTCGCTAATATCACATTTTGTTTTACTTTCAGATACTATCGCTAAAGTATCTCAGTGAGATATTTCAAATGCAGTTGACGCTGGGCTTACACTAATAACTACGAGCTTGGGCGGCAGTACCGCAAAAAATGTAATTCGTCAAATAATTGGTTGAGCATTTTGGCTTTGATGTGATAAGAATGATAACAATAGAACGCTATATTTGCTAAAACTTTCTCAATTAGTTTTTAATTGTATTCGATGATCTATTTGGAGATACATTTTGGACAGATGTATATATATATATATATGTATTTACATTTTGGGTGTATTTGCGAATTTCTGTTGAGTGCCAAAATATGTGGAATGACCGCCAGGGGCTTGCAGCACTTTGGAGTTTCACACAGACACAAAGTCTGAAAAAATATATGAAAAAAAAAAAACAAAAAATGAAATGTATAAATGAATATAAAAACAGCGGAACAGCTGGTGATCAATATTAATTTCTCCCCTTAGTATTTTAACACGGCAAAAGACTCCGTCATAACTCGATTGCCTACCGAAGCAATATCAAAGAAAACGAGAGGGATAGAGAGAAAAAAGAGAAAGTATAACATTAAATATTTATAATATAAAGCATAAATAAGACGGTCTATCTGAAGATTTGCCTTAAGTTGCTTATCAATTGTACTTCTCTCTGGTATACACATAATTATATAATATATAGTATAAACTTTAGTTATTTTACAAAATTACGATTATATCTTTAACAAATCCTAATTTTGTGAAATTTATTGATACATTTGATATATTTGGATCCTTAAGACTACTTTTTAACGGGATGCCTCTACGGACGCCTCCCTGCCATAATTCATAAGTAACTGATGAATGCCATTGATAAAAAGATTAGCCTTCAGTAGATTCCATGAAGATGTTTTTTTTTTTTTAATAAACTGAACACCATTTATATGCTTAACACAAAAAGAAATATGGATTTTTTAAATGGGTGGATAAGGAATATGCAATTTGCTCCAATAGCGTCTGCAGACGCCTCTAATATGGAATCTTGTGGGCTCCTAGCTGCTGTCTACATTTTTTTTCTTCAAATATCTATTCAGATCAATGAATTTGCTGATTTACTAATAAGGATGGGAAGGCTTGAGCGTATTTAGTT
Organism: Drosophila paracracens; assembly: GCA_035044025.1. Classification (NCBI taxonomy): domain Eukaryota; kingdom Metazoa; phylum Arthropoda; class Insecta; order Diptera; family Drosophilidae; genus Drosophila; species Drosophila paracracens. Next base: position 788,771 of record JAWNMN010000838.1, read on the forward strand.
GTAAATAAATAAATGTACTTTTACATTTTTTAAGACCATTGCCGGTTAAAAACAGCAAAGGTCCGTCTAGTCGTATTTTTTTTTTTTTGACTCTCTTAAAGCTCTAGACTTGTGAAGAGAAGGATATTTTCCACCAGCTTTCAGCTGATATTAGACTACCACGTTGAAGCCATCGGTCGAAAGGTGCGTTATTTTATAAAGATTCGTTTTGCTAACCAATGCAATCAAAGTTTTTTTATTCAAAATGAGGAAAAGTTTGCGGTTCTGGGGTGCTACTTTGGGTATTCTATTGACACGGGTATTTATATAATACTCCTGATACCTGGGGATGCTATTGTTGCTTATATGCCATTTTTCCGCCGATCGCTACTTTCGAGGTGCACATATGTATTTATGTATATATTAAGCTGTCTATATCGAATGTCGATAATTTTAGGATGTGCATATCGATGGTGCGAGAAATGTCCTCGCTAAATCAACACAAAATGGCGGTTCTTTTGAATTTTCGGCAGAAAAGCTTCCGAAAATAAATAACTCTTTAATTTTTGTTGGTAAAGATAAATAATATGTAATATATTAATAATGAATAATAAACTTAAGCAAGCTTTCTTTATTGCATAAATGAAGCAAAAAGATTTAAATTACGAATTGTAGTATTTAGTATTCTGCATAAGACGATGTTTACAAATTTAATAATAATTATATTTACAGAATTTAATTTATTGCTTGTTGAGTCAAAACATGCCTTGGCTGACTCCATAACAGAAATGCGTATATGCGTGCAACATTATAAAAAGTATAATCGATTTGCGTAATGCTCTTAGAAATAATTAATTCGCAGCGGACATTGCACAAACAATGACCGAGAAGTCTTGGGGTGCGTGTAGGTCTAAATATTTAAGTAAAATACCGAAATGTGTACGAGATCTATGTCGGAGACATGTTGGGTTGATGGATGGAATAGTAACAGGCAGGTAATGCACTTGCATCCACATCCCACTACATGTTGCAAGCGAACTAATAGCTTGATGGATGCTATGCGCATGCCAGACTCAGTGGCCGCCAGAGCCATAGCCAAAAACCGACTTAGGCTTGTCTCAGCCACCTTGTCTGGGTTTAGACGGCAAGCGTGCAACAACGAGCGCAAGTTGTGGTCAGCGCATAATCACAATTTATACTTATAGGCCTACTGATTGTGATGGATATTTACTTAGGCTCTTAATAATACTTCTAACTGTGTTCGATTCAATTTTTGGCTAACAGTCGCGGGAGTTGAATATTTTTTAGTTCGGTTTTGCGATGAACATGTTACGGCAACCGTTGCCATTTTTAACTAGGTAAGTTAATGACCTAATGCAGGGCAGTGCTTGTCATGCGTTCAATCACTCAATATCCCATGCTCAAAGGCACTTAGAGCACTGCAAATAGCTGCAAAACTGTCAGACGCGGTCAAGTGGACAGGCCGAGGGAATCGGCTTAGATATTGTCTCCCACAGACAGTGTGCTTTAGTTGATTGCCTTCCTTACGACACATTTCAATTTATCGTTTTTTATTTATAGTTCATTTAATTTCAATTATCAAATTGCTCTCGGCATAGTATGAGCTAAATTCGTAGATTCACAAGTGAAGTAAAAAAACCCAAACTGATTTCAAAGTTCGAACCAACTTTATAACAAAGCCATTGTACATTATGGCACATTTCAAGTGAGTGTGTGTGGGTTTGAGGACTTGGGTGTTTATTAGAGGCGGCACAAGTGTGTGCATAGGCATACACAATATGCTACGTACAAAAATTATTTTGCAAATCAAGCATTTTCTAGCCAAGTGTGCGGAGATTGACAAGAGGAAATTTGCTAAGTGAGAGAGAGCTACACTATTACAAATGGCAATACACACTATATCATTAAGTTGACATTTTTCCAAAAAAATAACAGTGCATTTCAAAAGGAAATAATCAACAGCATACATATGGCCACATTTGTTGGGGCAACCCAAAGTTGCATAACACTTGCCCAGGGCTATAACATCGACACGTAAACGTCGACGGCACCATCGAAACATGTCACAAATCTGCAGACACCCACGAGTAAACGCCAAGATTACCCCATCACAGCACTGGAAGCGGTCGCAAGGTCGTGAACTGAATAACACGCGTTCTTTTTTTTTCATTATTATTAAGCGGCTCAAAAGCTGAAATAAGGCAAACCACCCGCGGCCAGTAAACAGCACACATTGCACAGTGGGACGAGAAATTACTTAATGCATCCTAGCACTCAGCTCACCTGCAACATGCTCTTCAACCAGAACTTGGCTTAGCGCTAGATAAATCATTTAAAATGCAAGTGAAGAGCTGCCCTTTGCATTTTGAAGGACGGCTGCTCATTTTTACAGTTGACGCAATTCATCCGCCATCAGTTTTGGATTGCTTTTAGTATTTTCAGTTTATTTTCAGAATGTGTTGAATCTTCTTTGTCTTGTCAACTTACAGGCTCTCATATAGAATTTACTGTCAGTATAAATCGCACTCGGTCAGACAGCTATTTTGTATAAGTTTTGGCATTTTATGCCAATTGAATATCTGTTAAGCAACAAAATTGCATTTCTTGAGTTTCCAAAATAGTTGGAAAATCCGGTGTGCTTATATGCATAAATGCATGACACGCACACAAAAATACAGCCAGCTCACACTTGCATACATACATACATACATGCATACATACATACATACATGCATACATACATACATGCACATTATCATGGGCATACGGTAAAAATTATCCGAGCATTCTTTTGTTTGACTGTAAACGGCGTTTATTTGTACTTTTCGTGTTATTTTCGTTGTGCCACTGACGTCAACGTCAACACTTTCCCTTTGTTCGCAGATGTCACACGTACTATACCCTGTAATGTAAATGTGCCATTGGCAGGACATTTGAACATAACGCAAAAAGCAAATCCAGTCAAAAGAAATTCATTTGGCAACTGTATGAATAATGAAGATACAAGTTGGTAGCAATTGAATACATATTCAAATATATGACGCAGAGTTGCAGGTATTTTCACACATAACTATGGCATTCAATTTTAATCACAATGATTGTTGCATGTGTTTGAGGAGTATCTTGCAATCGCATTGACTCCTAAGTTTACATTTTTGCCTTACAATTGCCAGCTCAAGTGTTTAATTACTAAAGCCACTTCAAGTGTTGAACAATGAAAAAATGAAAGCCAAGAGAGTTATGAATCAAAAATTGCTTCTATCGGACTACCAGGCTGCTAGAGCACTTAATTTTGCTGACGAGTGCTTAGCTGCACTCTTAAAGGTATTCCAGTTACCTATCTGGGTTTATTATGTTGAGATTTGGACAATGTTGTCCAAATGAACGCTTATAAAATAATTGGGAAGAATTTTTTCTCCATCCTATGCGAAACATAATATATTAATAATTGGCTCTTTGACAGCTTTTTAATTTACTTCAACCTTCTTGAAGGGCATTGGGGTCAAGGCACTTCAATGGAAGTAACCAAAATGCCAGTGATAACTAGCGAGTTTAAGGCCAGTCGCATCTACGAGTCATTTCGCGCACTGTCTACCGTCCCGGTCCAAAGTCGCCTCAGTCGACGTCACGTGAATGAGACAAGCACTTTCGAGTCTGGCCGAGCAGTGCGAAAGACACGGTTGCGCACCCCATCAGCGGATATGCTGAGCCGGAATATATCCAGCATATTGGAGAATCTACTGAAACGCTACGAGCAATCGCAGCTGCCCACACATGGCCAGGGTATGCCAACGGTGGTGCGGACGAACATACTCATACGCAGCATGGGACCCGTTTCGGAGCTGGACATGGACTACTCGATGGACTGCTACTTTCGTCAGTATTGGCGTGACAAGCGGCTGAGCTTTCAGGGGCCCATCAAGAGTCTCTCGCTCAGTATCAAAATGCTGGACAAGATCTGGCGACCAGACACATACTTTTATAATGGCAAGCACTCCCACATACACACCATAACCGTGCCCAATAAGCTGTTGCGACTGGATCAGGATGGCGGCATACTCTACTCAATGCGGTGCATACAGTGGCTGAATCTCTAAGCTGACAAACAATATCTAATATCAAACTCTATGTTGCAGCTTGACGATTAAGGCCACCTGTCCGATGGAGCTCAAGAATTTTCCAATGGATCGGCAATCCTGTCCACTCATCATTGGCAGTTGTGCGTATTATTAGCTGATTGAATTTTAGCTTGCAGCCTTCGCTAATCAGGATGAATGCATTGCAGATGGTTACACCAATCAGCAACTAGTGTACGAGTGGCAAAATCACGATGATGCTGTCTCCTTTGTGCCCGGCATGACACTCAATCAGTTTGATTTGATCAGCATGATGCATCGAAATTTCACATCCACACGACGTGAGGGTGACTTTTCCGTATTGCATGTGGCATTTAACTTGAAGCGACACACCGGATATTTTCTGATACAGGTTAGCAACATTATAATTATGGCTAATTGTAAAATTCCTACATATAAATGCCTATCTGCAGGTCTATGTGCCTTGCATTCTGATTGTGGTTTTGTCATGGGTCTCGTTTTGGATACATCGTGAGGCAACCAGCGATCGTGTCGGTCTCTGCGTGACAGCTGTTCTAACGCTATCGACCATCAGCCTGGATTCACGCACCGATCTGCCCAAGGTGAAGTATGCCACGGCCCTGGATTGGTTTCTGCTCATGAGTTTTCTGTACTGCATTGCCACACTGCTCGAGTTCGCGGGCGTTCATTATTTCACCAAATTGGGTAGCGGCGAGATACCACGAATGGAGGAAGAGTGGGAGGATATTGGTGCGTTGGGCTTCACATCAGGCGAGATTGCCGACGCTGCCGAAGCCAGCGATGACAGCGAACCAGCCAACTGTGATAGCGAAGTATTCGTCTTTGCCGACCACGACACACTGCACTGTGATCTCCCATTACCGGCTGAGCTGAATGGTGGCGCCTATCCCAAGCGCAATGCCTTCAGCTGTCCCATATATAATGTGAGTTTCAAAATAATATAACAATAATATATATAATTAAAGTGTCTGTGCTTGAAGCAGAACCAGCAACAGAATCCCGCACACATTTTTCCAAAGCTGTCGTCGCATACCTCGACCATGGAGCGTACCACACAGACGGAACCGCCCGCCGTTTCCCGGATGCGTCAGATGTGGCTCTGTCTCAAGGGCGACGTCAAGTTTCGCAGACAGCGCGAACGTGACGCTGCCGCTGAGAAGAGTGTCCAAGGACGTGGGGCGAGCTATGTGAATAGCATATCACTGATTGATCGGGTCGCTCGGGTTGCATTTCCAATGACCTTCGCCCTGTTCAATTTGCTGTACTGGCTGGCTTACGGCATGTATAAGAAGGAGTTCTCCTGGTCCATGATTAAAGCTTAAGCCCGTATTTCTATATGCTTCGTAAGACTTCTTACGTATACTTTGTGTTTCCTACACTAAATCACACATACCTATAATCCGTACATCTATTAGCTATACTGCAAATTCGTTTCTCTGCATTCGCCATTTTGTATTTGCCATTAATCAAATAATTGTTTTTATTTTTATTGTTACTAAATAAATAGTTGCTTTTGGATAATAATTTATTGTCATTTATTGTCTTGCTCGTTCTCCTCGCTATTTCATACTTCTCACCACTCGGGAAATCTGAAGGTATATGGACTTTATATAACACGGCCAATTGTAGATTTTTCCAAAATTTACATATTCCTGCCTTGTTATGCTTTGTGTATTGTATACACATTGTACCTGGGCAATGTTTGACTGTATTCAGCCAGCGGTCATAAAGTTAATTTGTACAAAACTTGCAAATAATTCAAACATTTTCCAACGTTTTTGCCCCCATCGCTTCCATGGGCATCGAATCAAAATGGTCCCAACTATAAGAATGCATTGGCTGACTTCAATCTACACACATACAATCAAGCAGACCAAATGAGCATTTGAAACCACTGACTTAATATGTATTTTAGGGCGCAATAAAATAAATAAATGAAGAGGAAGAGGCAGGACAAGATCCGGGTCGTCCAAGAACAGGTAAAGCTGCATCTGCACAAGGCGTTTGAACGCAGCCAACAGCAGTACAACAAACGGGCTCGAAGGTTTCACGCTGTAGCCGGACAAGAGGTTTATAGAAGGAATTTCGTGCTTAGTGACTTCAGCAAAGCCTTTAACGCGAAATTTGCGAGGAAGTTCCGAAAGTGCCGAATTGTCAGAGCCGTAGGGAACAACGCGTACGAAGTGGAGGATAAACACGGAAGATCCCTGGGCGTCGTCCACGCTAAAGATCTCCGGTTTTAAGTAGGGTGTAGCGTGGGTGTTGCCTACGTTGGGCGTGGTTCGCAGAGGGCAACCGGCGAATCCCCAAAGGAATGCGACGACAATTTCTAAAGTTCAGGCCGGCGCATATCTTTAAATTGCCGTGTGTTGTTGCATCCGTAGACAAGGTATCGATAGCGCCAATTGGATACCGCCACAAATTTGTCTACGGCCCTTGCAATTCGCAAGCCGTTCAAGCAGAAACCTGTCGGCATGCTGGGCGTAAGTTTTGTCTTGCGGCGGCTTATAATTCCCAAGCGGTTTAAGCGCAGGCGTATAGGCATGCCAGATGCAGCAGACGCGCAAGGGGGCTCGGATAGAAAAAAAAGGAATTTTTTGTATTATTAATTTTTTTTGGTATTTATTCTGTTTGTATTATTATTTTTTTTGTGGGTATTTATTTTTTTTTTTTTTTGTATTTTTTTTTATTGTTTATACTGAAGACCTATTAATATAGGCGAATTTCGTGAGGTAATTAATATTCATTAAGTTAATAATGGATATAAACAGAATAAGTAAGTATGAAGCGAGAGTAGATTCGTTTAGAGGGGAGCATCTCGGGAAGTATGGAGTAGATTAATCGCCAATTCCATAATAGGGCGATGGACCAACAAAACCCATGGGTTCATCGCAGGAAGGGCGGGTACGTCGTGGCCATATACACCAGGTCGGCCAACTGTTCCATTTTGTTGTGTGTGTGCATGTAGGGTGTAGTGTTGTGAACGTCGAGTTTGTTTGAGATCTGTACCGTCTATGGGCAGGGTTGGAGCTACCCCACCCTGAGAAATCTGAGCTAGCCGAGGTTGCCCACTGGGAACCAATAGACGTGTTACAAATGACACCAATATTAACGCCAACCAGGCCATCAACAACAATGCCAGCAAAAAAAGAAAAATTGCGACAATCAATGATTACATCGACTTGGACGCAGTGCCATCAACCTCTGCTGGTGCTCGTGCAGCACCATAAGCACTAGAGGATCCGCTGTCAGATTCTGACTCAGACATCGAGTCAGTTGATATGGCAGAAATGACTACAGTTGTGCCCACTTCGCCAATTTATCCGTTGATTATAGACGATAAGGACTCAAATCTAAGCGCTGCCGCCGTTATACGCGATTGTTCTCAGCCAATTACTTGCAATGCGGAACCAAGCCCCCTCCACTTATTGCTGAGGGTATCACCAACGTCGTTGGACTGCTGGAAGCACTAAATGCTGTCACGCCATCTGACAACTTTTTTTTTTTTTTTTTTATTTTATTTATTTATTGTCAACTAAAAATCAATTGACACAAAAAATACAGAAGCTTAAAGAATTTAATTAATTTACTTTAAAATTATATAAAAATTATAAATATATTTAAAAATAAGAAAGATTAAAATGATTAAAATGATTTCTGGGGGTATTTAAAAGCAAAATGGTCCAACATTTGTTGCAAGAATTGGGGAAAACCCAGAAAAAACCCAATTAGACCAAACATAATTTGTAAGAGTTAGTAAGAATTAGTCCGCCACCTGTGCATGCAAGAAAGTTATTCACGAGATAAGGCATTTAAAATAGAGTTTTTAATTATAGAAAAGGAGGACTCTGAATTGATTATATGGTACAATTTGTTATAATCATTACAGAGTACTCGAAACGGTTCATGCAAGGCATAATTAGTATTACAGCGATTAAGGGAAAGTGGGACGAAATTGCGAGAGGGTCTAAAGGGAACAGAAAAATTTATTTGGCTCATCAACGCTGCTGAATCGATTTCGCCTTTAAGTAGTTTAACTACAAACATAACTCCTAGCATAACACGACGGTTAGTTAGGGAGGGAAGGTTAATAAGCAGCAGCCTATTGGGATAAGGAGGAAGAGCACCCCAGTCAAAGCGACGAAGAGCAAAAAGTAGGAAGCTCTTCTGTACAGATTCCAATCTACTTTGATGAATATGATATTGTGGCGACCACACACAAGATCCATATTCCAGAATTGGACGTACAAGGGAAGTGAAAAGTATCTTGGTCGTATAAGGGTCATCAAATTCCTTTGACCAACGCTTTATAAAACCAAGAACTTGAAAAGCTTTGTTGACAGTCAACTTAATATGGTTATCGAACTTTAACCTTCGATCAAGAAGCAAGCCTAAATCCTTTACTTCATTCAGTCTATCAAGTGGCACCCCATCGAGAGAGTAACTAGCAACATGGGGAGTGATACGATGAAATGACATGACCTTACACTTAGAGCAGTTCAAGTTGAGCAGATTCATTTTGCACCAAGACAAAAAGGAAAATAAGTCCGCCTGCAATAAGCAATGAGAGGCCATATCATTATACGCCAGGCACAACTTGACGTCATCAGCATACATTAGTATGTTAGAATGCAAAACAACAGAAGGAAGGTCATTAATGAATAGGTTAAAAAGCACTGGACCAAGGTGACTACCCTGGGGTACACCAGAGGTGACTAGGATAGGTTTAGAGAGCACAGATTTAAATACAATTCTTTGAGTTCTGCTACTCAGATACTCCGAAATCCAGGTTAGCAGGTTAGTAGGAAATCCTATAAGGCTAAGTTTGCGAAGAAGGAGAGCATGGTTAACAGAATCAAAGGCCTTACTGAAGTCTGTATAAACGACATCAGTTTGCATTTTATTCTGAAATCCTTTGATCACAAGGGAAGTGAATTCAAGAATGTTAGTGGTAGTAGACCTACATTCACAAACCATGCTGGAATGGTGAAATAATAGAACTACATAAGTGCTGCAGTTGAGTCGTTAATATTTTCTCAAATGCCTTAGGTATTGCGGACAATTTGGAAATACCTCTATAGTTTTTTATATCGGACTTTGGGCCATTTTTATGAAGAGGAATAATATAGGATTCCTTCCAAATAGCGGGAAAACAACAAGTTTCAACTGACAAGGTAAATAATTTAAGTAAAGGTTTGCAAATAGACTCAGAACAGTACTTAAGTACACATCCCGGAACTCCATCAGGACCAGGCGAATACCCAGGCTTGACTGAGTGTAGGTCTGCAAGAAGTGACTCTAAAGTGATCACAGGACCAAAAATGCAATTAGCTCTTTGAACAGGGTAAGGATATGGTACATTTTGTGAGAAGTTAGTAGCTGAATAGGTAGATTGAAAATAATCCGCAAACAGATCAGCTGCATCCTGATCATCTTTTGCTTTCCTATCTTCATAGAAAACGTAGTTTGGTAATGAAGACGATTTGCGTTTCATGTTCACAAAGTTATAGAACTGCTTAGGATCCCGTGCAAATTGCAGCCTACAACGAAGAAGGTAGCCTTGATAACAACGAGAGTTATGTGTAATAAAAGTTCGAGTGCTCTAGCAACTAAATAGCGAGAGTAATCAGAAGGATTACTTGTCCTCTTAAACTTCTTATAATACCTTGACTTCACATTTTTCAACCTATATAACTCCCGCGAAAACCAGGGAGGCCTATTAGCCTTCCCAGGATTCGAACGGGGAACACAAGCATCCAAATGTGAGTCAATGGTAGTATAAAATATTGACACAGCATTATCAAGATTATTGCAGGAGTAAAGTTCTGCCCAATCAGTGTCAAATAATAATTGGTTAAGTCTAATAAAATCTGCTTTACGAAAGCAACGATTCTTACGTGTAGAATCCGATGCTACAAGAGGCACAAGAGTTGGCAGCTCTATAATCAAATCGAGCGTAGGATGATAAGGATCTTCGGGATTAACAAGTGGATCACAACGAGAGATAATACTACAAGTAGGATCAGATACAAAAATTAAATCCAGTAAACGGTCGTTACAGTTTCGAATATGGTTAACTTGAGACAGTGACAACTCATGAAACCCATCAATAAACTCATTTGAACTAAGTGGCACCAATAAATTTGGCGGAGCGGACCATATAATTTCTGGAAGATTAAAGTCACCGCATACAATCAAATAGTCTCTATCCGAAAGCATAGAGGAAATATATTGGTTAGCGGATAGATGATTCAGATATATAGAGACATCTGATTGAGGTGGAATATAAGAACACGTTATAAACAATGAAAAAGTATTAAGCTGAATTTTAATACTTATAAATTCAATGTCTAAAGCAAAAGGAGGTAAGAAATAATCTGATGCAAGATCAGAATCAACAGCAATCAGACAACCACCACCTAAGCGTGAAACTCGATCACATCTATATGGGATGTATTTATTGGAAAATAAAGAATGATCTGAGATATCAGGTTTTAACCAAGTTTCTGTAAATACGAGGTCTGACCAATAAGTAATGAGACTAAGTCCATAAAATACGTATATTTAAAAATTAAGGTACATTGATGTGATCCCCTTCAAAGTACTCCCCTCCCGCAACTACACACTGGTTCCAACGTTTCTTCCAGCTTTCGTAACATTTCTGGAAGGCTTCGACTGGAATGTCCTTTAGTACCCTCGTCACGGCGGTCTGGATGTCAGTTATGGACTCAAAATGCGTTCCTTTCACGGCCAATTTTGTTTGGGGGAACAAGAAGAAGTCACAGGGTGACATATCCGGCGAATAGGGCGCTTGCAGCAACACTGCGATGTTTTTAGAGGTCAAAAACTGCGACACACTGAAGGCACGATGGCATGGTTCTTCGGTACCATCTTTGCACACAGCTTTTTCATGGACAAATCATCAGTTAAAATTTTTCTGACGGTTTCTCGTTTCAAATTAAGTTCATCAGCCAACATTCGAATGGTTAGCCGCCGATCTTGATGCACGAGAGTGCGCACACGCTGAACATTGTTGTCAGTTCGAGCTTCAACCGGCCTCCCACTTCGCGGTTCATCCCCGACGCTCTCACGACCATTTTTAAAATCTTTATGCCATCGAAACACCTGAGCACGACTCAGGGCTTCATCACCGAACACTTTGACCAATTTACCGTACGTTTCCGTAACAGAATCGCCGAGTTTAACGCAAAATTTAATCGCGTACCGCTGTTCAATATTACGTCGTTCCATATTCGTGACACGCCGTACAAACACGTTGTCGAAAACACAACACAGCTGGAGAACTATCGAACGTACGAAAGTCGCGAGCACATGTATCGATAGAGGAGGGATGGGAGATTAACCGACCGAAGTTTCAGGTTCGCAGTGTAACCACAAGCGCGGCTACAAAATCAGTCTCATTACTTATTGGTCACACCTTGTACTAGAATATCAAATTCAAAAGAAAGACTGTCAACAAATAGTTTAGAAAGTTTAGTGTTAAGACCTCTAACATTCTGATATGCTAGAGAAAGAGAGGATTTTAGTTTTTTGGTGCAACATTAGAAGAAGAAACACCAGAAGAATTCTGAGGAACTGCGATAGATTGCCGAACATGTGTTTTTTTTGTAAACTCCTTTATAACTAAGCCCTTCGGCCAGAAATTAGCACAGCAAATTGTGTCGAATACTTCAGCCAAAACACTTATTTTAAAAGAGGACATTTCTCTTTCATAATTAAATTTAAATTTTTCAATCGAAATTCCAGTGGATGACACTTTACCCTGTATGTAGGCTTTAACGTCATCCACAGATATATAAGGGGCAAGACGTGAAATAAAAATTTGCTTTCTAGGTACAACCGCTACAAGAGACCTAGGAGCACTGCTAGAAAGAGGTGGGGAAACCGAAACGGGCGCAATGGCCTGTGACACAATTGAGTCACCACTGTTGATTGCAGGTGGTGCAGTGGTGGTGGTACTGTGAGAGTAATGCCAAGTGGTATTGACGCTAACAGGGCAATCCAGAGAATGTTTACGGAGAAGAAAATATCGTTTCACTCCTACCAAATAAAGGAGGACAGAGGTTTCCGAGTGGTGGTCAGGGGACTGCATCCATCGTTGCAGAAAATTGATTGCTTAAGAGATGAGCTCGTCAGATCTGGGCACTCAGTGCGTAGCCGTGTCCAAAAGCTAACTTTGATTTAGAGTTGGAGCGCTCGATAACAAGAGTTTAAACCCGCTCATTGTCAGGTCGCATTACTGGAAGCCTGCGGCAATTGGACATCCCTCAGTGCCACCGCTGCTCAAGAATTTGGCCGCTCATGCAACTGCCAAGAACAGCATGCTGCCAAAGTGTGGTCAGCTCCTCAGTCACTTGCAGCAGCATGGGACAGTTGTCAGAGCAGCAGCGTCACCCTCAGCAACAGCGTCACCCTTCAGCAGCAGCGTCACCATCAGCAGCAGCTTCACCAACAACAACAGCCACAACCTCAGCACCGCCAGCAGCCGCAGCAGCAGCAACAACAACCTTTGCCGCCTCAACAAGATGCTCCCAAGTTCCTGAGCAACAGCGGTCGAACAAAACGCGACGACATAAAGTTCGCCACATGGCTAGGCATCGAGAGACTCTCAGCATCAGCAGAGATACTCGCAGCAACACCATCATCAGCAACGCCAGCAGCAGCAACGCCAGCAGCAGCAATGCCAGCAGCTGCAACCCAGCATGCAACAGCTCCAACAGCAAGCCATCCAGCAAGAGCGCAACAACAATCCAGCGCCATTGCGTCAACACTCAGCAGCCCCACAGGATCAATATCAGCTAGTGCAACAGCCTTACCTGTACTATCAACACGCCAATCCCCAGCTTGACAGTCTTATGTCAAAATTCGACAAGTTAAGTGAGACAATAATGGCAATGATGAGCCTGTTGCACGCTGTACTTGCCAATAAATGAGCCAAATTGGGATGCGCGTTGGCGTGTGGAACGCCAATGGCCTTGCAAATAACGCCAATGAGTTGGAGTTGTTTATTCACCGCCATCAAATAGATGTTATGTTGGTCTGTGAGACCCACTACTGCTCCAGATCACACTATAGGCTACCAGGCTACGATATCCACCTAGCCAATCATCCGTCGGACCGCATGCGTGGGTGAGCAGCAGTGATCATAAAATCTTCTCTGCAACATCATGCGCTGACTCCCATAAGTTGGCTCTGCGCACAATGTGCTGCCGTAAAAGTCTCTAGTGATCAAGTCGAAGTAGTCATAGCGGCTGTCTATTGTCCACCAAGTTTTGTCTCTTTAAATGTCTCTTCGAAGAGCTTAGCCCCAAGTTCCTGATTACTGGAGACTGGAATGCTCAACACCATCTCTGGGGTGCTGCTTTGGACACTCGCCGTGGGATTGCGCTGGCGGATTGCGTGAGAGACTCCAACCTCCAAGTACTTGCCACGGGAGGTGCAACGCACTATTCGTACGGTAGTCATAGGCCGACAGCAATTGACTTTGCTGTGTACGCTGGAATACGTTCTGACTGTCTTGGTATATCTGAGCGAATTGAGCTTAACTCCGATCATATCCCTTTGATCGTTGAGTATAGAATGGCTGTTACTCTAAATGCTCCCAAGGCACGTCTTCTGCCGCGCAAGGCAAACATCTCCCGATTTCGGCAGAGGTTGGAGCAGCTTGTCAACCTGAACATGGAGCTGAGGTCACCGGCTGATATAGACGACGCAGCGGCCAACTTACTTGTTCGCCTCCCAGTCCAGCTCAGCCTTTTTTAAAAACATCAGATTTTGGATTTGGAACGGCACAAGCGAGCACTGCGTCGCCAATACATGCGCTCACGCAATCCTTTGGATTTGAGGGACCTTAGGCAAACTGCGTACGAGTTGCGAAAGTTACTTTTTGACACTAAGAGCCAATATTTTCAGGATATGCTCCGCAATGCCGCAATCCCAATAGAGTCCGTCATGGATTCAATTTGTGGAAGGCAACGCGTTGTGTCAACCGATCACACATATCGCCCCTAATGAGGTCCGCTTGCAGATTCGCAGGCTAAAGTCCACTAAAGCCTCTGGCTATGATGGTTTCGACGGCAGAGTTGCTAAGGCCCTCCCCGAGAAGGGAGTGATGTTCTTGGTGCTACTCTTCAACTCAATGGTTCGCATCCACCACTTCCCCACTCCATGGAAGTGTGCTGTGATTGCGATGATTCCGAAACCTGGCAAGCCGGATAATCTTGTCTCGTCATATCGACCGATAAGCTTGCTGCCCACTTTCTCCAAGATATTTGAAAAAATATTTCTTGGAAGATTTTCTGCATTAAGTGGCTTCCAGAGTGCCATTCCTGATCATCAGTTTGGCTTTAGGCATCACCATGTTACACCAGAGCAAGTTCATCGAGTAGTACAGCATGTCCTCCAGGCCTTGGAAAATAAGCAGTATAGCTCAGCTGTCTTCCTGGATATCCAGCAAGCGTTTGATCGCGTATGGCATGATGGCCTGCTTTTTAAGCTTAAGTCCCTACTACCATCGGCGCAGTATTTACTGCTCAGGTCCTACCTGCTTGGCCGTTCTTTTATGGTTGAAGTTAGGGGCGAGCGATCAAACATCCGCCGCATCGGCGCGGGTGTACCGCAGGGTAGTGTCTTTGGAACTGACTTGTACACATTATACACCGCGGACTTGCCGATTCCAGTAGCCAGAAACACGCTGCTTGCCACATACTCCTCCACTGCTTGGAGAGCAGCAGCTAAATTGCTACATTCAAAAAAAAAAAGAAAAGGTTCGAACTTATGAAATCCGGCCTGACTCATATTTCACAAGATGATCGAAATTGTAATAATTTGGTATCATAAGTCGTATTTTGATTCAGTTTGCTGAGATCAAATAATAGTCTCTTGTTACGCAAACCGTTCCCATTTTGCCAGCAACCCAAGTAGGGTTATTGTGGGGGACGTTGAGATTTGAATACTGCCGACATGCTGGACCGACAGTGTCGTCGATCTGAATGAATCATTTGTCTTTATTATATATTGTGTGAAGTCAATGGTTGCATTGACTTTTTTGAGTAAGTCAGGGCCATTAATAGCAGGGAACTTCCCCTAAAAAATTGCAGCTTCCTGCATCTGAAAGGTCGTCGCTCATTATTATTGTTAGTGCATCTTGCGCAGCTCACTCATATTCTTGGGAGCCTGTCGGTTATTGTGAGGTATGATTCATATATTAGTTTTTCTTCAAGTTTCCTGCAGGAGTATTGAAATTGTTAGTTTGATTGAAATTGGTCCATTGCCGAAAACAGGAGGAGAAGTCCACCTCCCTGGTCTCGGAAGTAAGAGATTTTAGACAATTTTGTATATGAAATCCTGATCGTTTGTATAGTGAGTGGTGGAAGTCACGCCAGTTTTTGTCTCCGTGACCTCTATGTAGGTCATAATGGTATTATTTGTTATAATCGTGAGCACCCTTGTATTTCAGAATTTGAGAAGAGGAAGTTCTTCCTGTTTTAAGAGACGTAGCTCTTGTGTTATAACCTGTGCCGGCGTTTCGTTTGCGTATCTGAAGCTTAACCGAGCTATTATTGCCTAAAAATGTAGCACCTTATCCAATATTAATAATACTTTCCATTTTCTCATCCCCAATGGAAATACATATTGTTGGCGAACTGAGAGTTGTTGTACTGCAGCTCTCCAGAGATTGTTGGGTTGGGTAAATTATTAGCCTCCATGTCTATGGATAAAAACCAAACTGAAACTGGCACAGAAACAGAAGAAACAGCGTGCATCCTGATATCTTTTAAGTATGCGCTTGGATAACCTTAACTAATTTTTATTCGCTGAGTATTCTGAAATATAAATGCCTCCCAATTGTTCAACCCAAATGAATGGAAATTAAAACGCATTTTGTTTAAAATATGTAAACCATTTAAATAACATTTCTAAGAAATATACAGTAAATGATTTGTATGATAATGTGAATACTGTGAATAACAATGAAAAGCACTTGAAAGAACGAGAGTGAAGATATTTTTGAGACTTTCAGCTAGCTCAGTAGATCATTAATTGATATTGCTTAATACTAAATGGTTCATTATGCTGAGCTGCTCAAATCAATATTTTGCCAAATGCATACCAATTCCTTGTATAACTTGGCTAAACTCGTACTTAATTTAGCTAGAAGTACATATTCAAATTACTGGGAACACATTTACTGTGATTTACTTATGCGAATAGCAATACTTAACTATATATATATATATATATATACTCAAATGTATGTATGTTTCCTTGTAAGTGTATATATATATGTATATATATCATGTTTACTAAGTATTTGTATGTATGTATGTGAGTATGTAGCAGGTTTATCATTCATTTATATATATATAAATTGGTCAATGTCAATATATATCATTGTTCATCAATGGGAGGGCAGCAGGTGGAGGCCAGGGCTATGACACTTTGGTAAGTATGACTAAGATTTTCAGCAGCAACTACTTATTCTAATATGTAGAAGATCCAGTAGCCCAGGTTGAACGCACAAAAGCTAATGGGGAATATCATGCGTGAATACTTGTCAATGATGTTAACATCCTTGATTTTTGGTAATGTCGCCCTAATGGCTGAGGCGCTCTTTTTTATGGCATGCATCATGCGTGGGCGTGCTGAAGTTCCTGCAGAAAGAACGAGAGTGTGTGAGAGAGAGAAAGAGAGAGGCAGCTTTATTAAATACTGATATGAAACTTTGTCTGGTAAGTCTCTGTTACCTCTTTGACCACGATGTCGCAGCTGGCTACGACCGGTGCCATAGTTACGAGTAATGCGAAAACTCGGCGGGAACTTGGCCAAGTCCATGGTCTCTGTGCCGATGGAGCCGAGGGTCACATTATAGTTACCCTTGCGCAAAGAAGGTATAGGACTCATGCGCACGTCCTGCAGCTCAATAATGTCTTCTGTGGTTGAACACGTTTCGGATTTTTCCAATTTACCTGTTTTATAACGAGAATTCAAATAAAGGATCAAAAACCTTATGCATCTCCTAGATCTAAGATTTTAGTGCAATTCATTTATGATTTCAATGCTCTCGACTTCTGTTCAATATTGCAGAAGGCCTCTTGTAATGTAGATAACAGGCCACTAGTGATGTACTACAAAGACTGTAACATAACAGCTGTATTCTAACATGCAACTGTGTACTTAACATTGATATCGATGTCGATCAATATTAATTGTGTGATCACTAACAAAAAGTAGAAGAAGAGTTAATCGTTGTGAATAAAGAAAAGAGGGCAGACGTGTTTTAAAACGAAGGACAACTTAGTTTTGACTGCTACATTATGGTTCATACCTATTTTATGTTGATCACAATCCTTCAGCTTTTTGATCTTTTTCTTGGCTCGCTTGCCCCAGTATGTATAATTGACCGCAGCGTATTCAAGGAGCGCCGCAAATACGAACACAAAGCACATCACCAAATAGATATCAATGGCTTTTACGTAAGAGATGCGGGGCAAGGAGCTGCGTACTCCCGTACTGATCGTTGTCATGGTGAGGACCGTTGTTATACCCAGCGCTACTCGAGCGCTCGTTGCCTCGTGGTTAATCCAAAATGATACCCAGGACAGCATTACGATCAGTATACTGGGCAAGTACGTCTGGAACACAAAGTATCCAATGTTGCGCTGTAATTTGAAAGAGAGCGACAACCGCTGGTAGACGCCAGTGGCCAGCCGCTCCTTCCGGTCGTTCGTTTCATAACCAATGATCGTAAATTGTGGCAGTTCGGCGTCCTCTACGCCGCGCACCGGCGTTGGCTTCCAGTACATGACTACGTCGCTGACCGTGTAACCATCTATTCAACATGAATCAGAGCAGATTGTACAATATTGAGATCAATTATTTTTCATTAGTTGAAATGAAATAATGAAATATATATGAAAAATGTATCAAAATTTAATTTTGTACCTAGTTGCCTGAGGATTGTGTGTTGTGCGTCATTTCAAATGTAAACAGCCATTCAAAACACTCATCGCATAAATCATATTCATATCTAAGTATATATAAGATATGAGCTCCTCAACTGACGAAAATAATGCTGTGCCACTCCTTAAACACGATTTCCGTTGGATGCCAGAGAGCAAATTCATCATTGTATGTGGTATGTAATCAAACGACTTCTTTATTTAGTTAAGTTAGTCAGACTAATCACAAAAATAAGTATAGACACTAAGCAGACAATACATAGCACTGTCAAACCGACTAAAAACTGACTGCTCTTAATATAAGTCCATAAGAAATACTGAAACTGAAAGTAAACGAATATTCCGTAAGTTTACTTGAAGTGTATTCAAATTGAGATAAATGCTAAGCAAGTAAGAAATTGAAAAAATATCCATAGCAGCCAAATAAAAATGAATAACTAGCTCCGACATCTTCCTGAACGTAAGCCACTGCTACAGGACCAGACCATATTGAAAAAAATCAAAAGGTTTCATACGCGTATGGGCAAATGGATTAGCTTGTATGAATAGCTATTTGTTCGACATTCTTAACTTACAGCTCTCTATTTCGACGGTGCAGTTTTGAGAGTCCAGTGGGTAGTAGTGCAAATCCATCATGCAGGCCAGTGTCGTGGTAAATCGCATGCCATAGGTAACGGCTCCATCGCCGCCAAGACGTACCAACTTATTACGCTCGGTGACGTCATGTAGGAAGCTGTGTTATCAAACAAGAAAATGAAAATGAAAAAGACATACAGCTAGTTAAACAGCTGACATACCTGTTCTTGTCGTTGGCAAAGAATGTATCTGGCACCCAAATCTTCTCTGCAAAGTCTCCAGACAGCGTCAGCACATCGTTGACTCCATCGTCCTCTGCATCGGTATCGTAGTATGGTCCGTAGATATTAAAGGCCAGGCGCTCGTCGCGCCAGTACTGATTCAAATACATAGTTATAGTATAGTCCTAGAAAATATTCAACAAATTTAGCACAGTTCCATCTTAATTCGTGTAAGCCCAGAGCGGCACTTACCATATTAACTTCTGAGATCGCATCAAAGCTTGCAATAGTCAAATCCATACCCACGTGCAAAGGCTCACCGCCAAAATTGGGCCGCAGGCGTATATCATATCCTTGCAGTATTTTTGAGATCGTCTGTGTTACATTCTCTAAGCGACCCGCGAGCATTTCTTTTCGCTTGCATCTGTGGGGAAAAACATTGTTTCGAATTAATAACAAGGATATTGACATATCTAAACATATTAGAAGATAATACTTATTCGTAGCTACAAATAGAAGCTAAGCAGATTTTATTGTTGCTCAAAATATGTGTATTACAATGGATAGTATAGTTCTTATCATATCTGAAATCAATAAAATCTACTTATGCACGTTCTGGTGAGTCTGAGATTTGTTTTTGTGGAAGACTGATTGTCTATGTATGAATAAGAATGATTTTAGATGCTTTATCGATAATACTTACCGAACCAACGAGAGCTGGGCGCTCAGCAGTAACAGCAGCAGGCTATAACAGACGCCCAGGTACCAATAGCTAGTCATATTGGCAGCGTTAACAGTTGCGATTGCTATCGTTTGTGATTCTCAACTCGTTGGCATTGTCTGTGCTGTCGTTTTCAGTTTCATTCCGGATACTGATACTCTGGCATTTGTTTCCGTTCGATGCGGATACGATTTGTTTTTTTTTAATTTTTCTATTTTTATTATTTACTTCATGACTATGATGCACATATCACTATATATTTGTACAACCAAAACAGTTTAAATACTGTATTCAAAAATGGCGACTATTATGTTTTTTTTTTTCTAGAAATACCCAAACTGCAGTAATATTACGGTTAGCAAATGAATATTTTTAGTATTAGTTTTGGACAGACATCTTACAATCTAAGGTGTGAGTTTTGTATTTGTGTGGTTGCAAGGTTTCCCCGATTGCATGTAATTGTATCCATTAGGATTATTATTATTATTTTTTTTTTTAACAAAAGCTTGTGCAAATATTTTATAAGTACAAACTTCAATAAAATTGCAGAGCATAATTATCATGTGAAACATCGTTTCATTGCTACATCGTTAAATGTTTAACTGAATGTGCAAATTACATCAACTTATCATGCCTGCAATATATATATGTGAATATAATCGTAAGTACCAGGTTTGAGTACATAACTGTGTGTTTCCTAATAGCGCATTGTGAAGGCGCCTCATGGTTTTTTGCTTCACGCAATTTTCTTCTCGTTAATGTGGGCCCTCATCATTGTTGCTTTACATACACACATACACATATATATAGATATAATAATATATATATATATATACAAACATACTTTCATGTGCTTGCCTTTTGTGTGTTTGACCCATTTTTGCTACTGCAGCTGGTGCACAATAAAAAATAAAAAAAATGAATGAGAATATGACAACTGTGCCGTACTCAGATTTTATATTTTTAAGGACATATTTATAAGCAAACTCGCCTTGCTATTTACAAATGTGTTAGTGTGAGAGTGTTTGTTTGTGTGAGTATGTACATGTGCATTTTGGGTGACATTGTATTCATGCACTTGCGTTGCCTTTATTTGAATTAATTATAGTGTTTTTGGGAACAACATCCTCACAAAAGTGCCAATAATAGATCACACACACACACACACACACAGTTTTATTTGCACACATTCATTTAAACAAGTTGCATAAAATTGCTTAAAAGAAATGTGGAGCATTCGAAACAAACAACAAAAAAAAGCACACCAACTGATGACACTGTAATACGTCGAACGAATAACGAATGTGACACGGACGCCCTAAAATTCAGTTTCCCATTCACTTTTTCCCGCTAGCCCTATACTTAAATATATGTATCTGTATCTCATCGCTAGGAGCGAGTCGTGAGCAGTTGCGTGTGTATGTGGAACGCCTACCGTGTCTAGCTAGCGAATGATTACTGTCAGTTACCGTTGTTCGTCTTCGGCTGCTGCGACTATTGCTCTAATTGATGATGATGTTGAGGGGCCTCTCGGCTGATGTCGACCACGAGTCCTGGGCCTGCGCATGCCACAGTCGGCATGTTCCGCTGTCACACGGAACAATTTCATTCAGAATCACGAGATGCCAATGCTCATTTAGGGTTGTCGTCGTTTGCTGCTGCCTAGCGCCATCTGGAGTGCCGAACTCACACACTCCCGCACAAATGCCCCCCCACACACACATACACACACCCACACACACACAGACACATCTGAATTTAAGTGGCACACATACAATGAAAGTGAAAGCAAAGCGATAAGTTACTCTTTGCACCGACTATTTCAGAGCAGTCGGTGTTGTCAGTCGGGTGTGCCTTTTTATTACAAGCAGAGGCAACATCAACCCAACCCTAGGAGGATCATATTATTCTAGAATGTCATACTTCATTGAAAGAGTGTGTTTTGGCACTGCTCATGTTCTTGCTTGCTGAGGCAAGCCACTGCGCAAATTGTCCGCCTCATAGATTGTGACGTCACAGTGTACGCGACTTGGCGAAATGAAAGTAAATGATTTTCGGAAAATTTATTAATTTCAGTGTATGCATTTATCACTCACATGACGCGTGCATAGGGGAATAAAGCAATTTTTCTTTCATAATCGTTTGTAATTCGATTTATTGTTTTGCAGCAATTCAAATGAGAGATACGTTTAGTTGTCGAAATGCATCTCTGTATGGTTTATTCTCAATGGCAAAAGCTCTGACGCAGCCTATAAAATAATAAACACATTGGCCTATGGATGCTATCCATTTCTTGTATGCTGTTGGCAAAAACTGTGCTGGCTCAGAGCGAGCTTTTGCAATGGTAGGCATAAAAGCTTCAAAGCACACGCACAACAAGGACTGGCTACAGCATCAGTTTTACGCAATCCGCGTTTATCTATGTGTGGGTACCATTTGGGCGAAAGAGTCTGTCTGTGTATGAGTGAGTTTCGTGCTCCTTTTCAGTAAGCCCATTGAGAAACGATTGTGTGTTGGTTTTCTGAAATCTGAGCGCAAGCTTTTCTTTGCATACAAATGAACACACACACACATACACACACACACACACAGATTCCCATGCATGTGGGACAATCGGCTCAGCTGCGAATGCCGACCACTGCTGTGAATCTTTTGTTAGTCCACATTTCTCGTAGTACGGAGCACGCAAGCAGACGTTCCAAGCATCTAACTGACGCACAAGCATCACGCTTGAGCAAAAAAAATAAGAAAACTAATAATGAAATAAAATCAAATAAAATATACCTGGAAGTTGGGGAAGGACTTGGCCAGCAGTACAAATATATACAATTTTAAGCAATGAAGAGTCAACAGAATTGGCCAGAACTAAAGTGCTAGGAAATTGTGCTACGAGAACAACTATAGCAGCAGCAGCATCAGCAGCAGCAGCAGCAGCAACAACGACAACGCCTCCACAACGAAAACTACAACAAAAACGACAACGATAATGGTGTGATCGACAGGACGGGACGGGCTTTAGCAAGCAGATTATTGCAAAATACGCATGCAAATTTGTTTTCTAAACGGCTTAAATATAAAAAACATAATATGTATGTATCTACATACATTCTGCAGTTCGTAGATGTGAGTGAATGCGCATGCTCTTAATATTATTTTCTTTCATGCGGTCGGTGCAAAAAAAAAAAAACAATCTTTAAATTGTGCCAAAAAATGAAAACATTGTTTAACAAAACTATAAATGCCAATCTAAGCGAAAGACGAACTTTAATCAATGATATTGAGGCAGTTTCGAAGATTTCTCTCGTATATCCGCAAATCCGTGGGCCGCAGCCGCTGTCGACGTTCACAGTGGGTGTTTCCCTTGACGAGCACACACACACAGACATACACGCCCACACACACCCACACACACACACGGACGCACACAATACGTGTCCACACATAGACTGAGTATAATTGTATCTACTGCTTAACAACTGTGCACAGCATCAGTTAATGGGCAAAACAATTATTAATACGAAGTTAAAGCTAAAGTTTAATCATCGTAAATACTTATTTGAGGCAAATACTCAATTTGTGTAGTTTGTTTGAATATTTGCAAGCAATTTTGGTGTCGCCACAATGAATGCCATAGAGCAGTCGCAACAGGCATTTTCAAAGGCGAACAGTCCGTCCGTTGAAACAAAAGAGCGAGACAAACAACCGTAATTCCATTGAATGTCAAAGATTATGAATTTGTTGTTGTTGTTTCCCAGTGCATGATATTGTATTCGATACGTACATACATTGGTCTATAAAGCACTTAAGCGATGCTGCTTGGGGTCAACAGCAGCAGGGCGCATTCTTATATCCATATATATATATATCTATATATATTTGTATTATACACTTTCAAAGCATTTTTTTTTTTAAATACCCAAGAAACAGAAAACTCAATATCACTGAATTAAAAAAAAGCCAAACGTAAGGAAATTGTTTAACTGTATTTTTTTGCAAGTGCTACATATACAAAGTGATATATATAAAACTGACGAACATACATACAAGTGTGTGGATATGCATGCATGTATTTAAGTAGGCGGATATGATAAACCAAAGTTAATCACCACTATCTATTAGCAGTTCAAACACGTTCGATGGATCGGCTCTGAAAGCGATAACCTATATAGTTAAATATACAATCAAATTAATTCAAATCAAAATTACTTAAACTCTTTCAAATGTGTAACAAGTGAAGCATCAAAATATAGAATCAAACTGAGCATTTCGCTAACAAACTTTTAATGCAATTTGCATTTAGCAAAAACGAGAATAACAAAGAATTAGCATAGTTAACAATAAGAACAATAATAACAACAACTGATGCTGAAGCTGAAGCTGAAGTGTTGTACATACATATGAGCAGTGAACGAATTTTCTTGCCAACGTATACAGCCGATGTACATATGTATGTATGTGCCTGTACATATGTATGTACATACGGTCTTGTGAATGTGACACCTACGCAACGCGAAGCGCATTAAAGTGCGAACACAGTAGCCAAAACAGCAGCCCAAAAACTTCAGCTAGAAGCGCGTCACACGCACGCGCCGAAATCCAATAAAACAAAAAGAGACAACAGAAGCAGCATCAGCATCAGCAGCAGGAGCAGCAGCAGCCACAGCCGACGAGGGAACAGCATCAGCCGCACATCCACGCAGCGCCAGTGTTGCGTGCGTGCGTGCTTGTGTGCGTGCGTGTCCGTGTTGGTGTCTGTTTCAGTGCTGTCCGTGCGTTGGCAATGTATGTGCTAGTCGTGCCGTTTTGCCCTTTGGTGTGCCTGATATGCTTTGGTAAGTACCGTATCTCTGTCACGTACATACATACTCACCCACACACATCTGTGCATACACCTACATGATTTGTAAATATGTATGCATCTGCGTACTTATCAATGAAAATTGGTTTTAGCATTGGAGCATTACAAAAACTGTCTGCAGATAAACATAATAATTAAGCGTAACCCAGGCAAAAGACAATCAGAAAACACTCATGATTTTTGTTAAATACCATCAGCAGCTGTAATCACAAATTATTATACACATATCTATCTACGAGTATATGCTATGTTCATTCAAATCAAACAGGAAATGTAAATAATTATTATTAATTTTTTAAATTTTTGTTGTCGAGCTCATTCGCCCAGTCAATTCATTGCAAATTCATAATTGCAGATTACATACACAGTTATGTGTATACCACCTGTTAGTTGATTAGCCCACGCACATGATGTACATACATGTACTCATGTATAAGTACATGCATAGTTTTTGTGCACTCACGTTCATCAGATTTTAAAATGAACTTTGCATCTTTACGCTAAATTTTAATGAATACAGCGCATTTGAAATGAAGTTAATCAAATTTTTATTTTTATATTAATATATTTTTGCTATTTGCTGTAGCATGCATACGCACTCAGCAATTCTTCGCTGTCTTTCAACGAACGGCACTTTAGTAAACAAAACATTAGGACACTTAATGTAAATATTTACGAATAAACTCCACAACAATCCCAAAAAGCCCAAGATCAGCAAAATGCCATTCGACAGAAGAGGCAGCTGTTTAAATATTTATATCAAGTGTCCTAATGTTTGGTTAAGACAGCGAATAACTTCTGAGTGCGTATGCATGCTACAATGCTCAGTTTCGTCTGCCTATATACACTTTTTGAGATATCAAAATCAAAGCATAATTCAATTTTAATTAATTTGACTTTTTCATTGCTTGAAGGTGTGGGAATTGGCGATTTCGCTGCCGGTCTTGGAAAGCAGTTTAACAAGGGCGGCGTTAACAACCAAAATGATGATGATGGAAAGAGTAAGCTTGAATTTCCAGAGCACTGGTACCAGCAATCCCAATCAAATGTGAACGATGACGATTTAGCCGATGAGCTGCTGCACAAGGAACATGATCACGACTATATAAACGTTTCCGAGTACCCACCACATCTGGAGCACGACCATGAGCATGAGCATGACCATGACCATGACCATGACCATAATTATGATCTTGTGCATGACCACGGTCACGCTCACCATCCAGATCACGATCCCGATCATGATATTGATCACGATCACGATCACATCGATGATCATCTCGAGGGCATCGATGAAGTTGACAAGATGTATGGCCACGTCTTTACCAAGGAACCAATGATACCTCATAAGCCAAGCGTTGCTACTGGCGCGGGCACCACAAGCACCGGCGACACCCCAAAGTTCCGGAATGTTGGTGCCCAGGGTGGCCGTGGCGATATGTATGTTGTACGCGAATCCGATCGACAGTCGAGCACACGTGGCCGTGATGGTTTTGTGGCCGGAGCGAACAACAAGCAGAAGGGCTTCCGCCCTTTTGCGAATAGGGTCGTTGTCCACGACGATCCCCGGCAGCTGAGTCAGCCCGGCGATGGCTACGGCGCACCGCCGCCCACTGGCTGCCACAATAGCTGCGAGGAGTTACAGTGGCAGTGCAGCAATTGCCAGTGCATCGAGTCCCATGGACGCTGCAATCGCGAGGTGCAGTGCACCGATGGCTCCGACGAGTTTGACTGCGACAATACGGACGACATGAAGTCCAAGCTGGAGAAGGAGTGCGAGCAGAGCGGCCTGCATGTAATGTGCCCAAAGACCTTCCGCTGCATTAACAAGGACTGGCTGTGCGACGGAGACGATGACTGCGGCGACTACTCGGATGAAACGCATTGTGGAGCGCGCACCAATTGCACGGAGGATCAGTTTGAGTGCCAGAACGGGTTCTGCATTCCACGACCGTGGTTATGCGATGGCGAGAACGATTGCAAAGATTACTCGGATGAGGTGCACTGCAATCGCAGCAGCTGCACCGATGAGCATTTCACCTGCAATGATGGCTACTGCATTTCCCAAGCCTTTCGCTGTGATGGCGAACGCGACTGTGATGACAATTCCGATGAGCACAAGTGTCCGGCCGTGATCAACAGTTGCCCGGAGGGTGAGTTCAAGTGTCGTGGCGGACTGGGCGGTGCCGGAGGGCCCAGTGGCCAATGCATACTCAATCGATTCCGCTGCGACGGTGACAACGACTGCGGTGACTGGAGCGACGAGGAGAACTGCCAGCAGAAGCCATCGCAATGCACGTCCGGCGAATACAAATGTGCGGATGGCACTTGCATTCCGAAGCGCTGGAAATGCGACAAGGAGCAGGACTGTGATGGCGGCGAGGATGAGAACGACTGCGGCAACATGAACCCAGAGCATCCATTGACCTGCGGCCCCGACGAGTTCACCTGCCACAATGGACGTTGCATTCTGGTAAGTCCGTAAATCCGCACGAAGATCTGGGTAGATAGAATTGGTAGAATTGATATTAGGTAAAAAGATTTCATAAGAGTGCCCATCTTTCGAACAATAGTTTCTACAGCACTCTATATGTTATATAGAGGTCCGATCATTAGTTTCAACATTATTAGCTTAAGGCAAGTATTGATAACTACATTTTCTTAAATTTAAATGCATCCGTTACAGCGTACCTGGCTTTGCGATGGCTATCCGGATTGCTCTTCTGCAGAAGATGAGGTCGAGTGTCACCTGCTGTGTGACGCCGGCCAATTCCTGTGCCCCGCCAAAAAGAATATCACCAATCTAAAGTGAGTTCATGGCATTAACGCTCCCTCCCAGAACCATTGCTTTAATGTGTGCCTAAATGGATTGCAGAATTTGTGTTCATCAGAAACATGTCTGTGATGGTCAAAACGATTGTCCGCTTGGCGAGGATGAGGTCAACTGTCCCGTCGAACAAAAGTGCCCCGAGCCCAAGCAGTGCGAACAGCTGTGCATCAGGACGGCACGAGGACGTGATGAATGCGCCTGCCGCTTGGGATATCTTATGAATACGAATAAGCGAAAGTGCGATTCTCTTTCAACAATATAACTCTTGTCAGTTTGCTAAGATAATTCTCTTGTTTGTATATTTGTCAACAGTTGCACGGACATCGACGAGTGCCAGTATCTGACGAGTCCTGTCTGCTCACAGAAGTGCCATAATACGCTGGGCTCATTTGTTTGCTCCTGCGAAATGGGTTACATACTGAGGCCGGATCTGCGCACCTGCAAGGCGCTCGGAGGAGCCATGACCCTACTTGTCGCGAATCGTTGGGATATACGCCGTGTGACGCTGAGCAATAACCGTTATATGGCCATAGTCAAGGGATTGCACAATGCGATTGCGTTGGACTTTCATTATCGTAAGGGTATGATGTTTTGGTCCGATGTCTCCACGGATGTCATCAAAATGGTTTACGTTAATGGAACTCGTGTGCGTGACGTCATCAAGTGGGGCCTAGAATCACCGGGTGGCATTGCTGTGGATTGGGTACATGATCTATTGTTTTGGACGGACTCCGGCACACGACGCGTTGAGGTTGCCAATTTTCAGGGTAATCTCCGCACAGTGATCGTTTCAAGTGATTTGGATAAGCCCCGCGCCATCGTCATCCATCCGGGTGAAGCACTGGTGTTCTGGAGCGACTGGGGACCGAATCCCAAAATAGAGCGTGCTCACATGGATGGATCGAAGCGGCAGGTGATTATATCGAAGGGTGTTACCTGGCCAAATGGTCTGGCCATTGATTATCCCAACAGCAAGATCTACTGGGCCGATGCCAAGCAGCATGCCATTGAGTGCTCCAATCTGGATGGCAGCGAGCGGATCAAAGTGCTCAGCAGCCATCTGCCGCATCCGTTCGCTCTGACTATCTTCGAGGATACCATGTACTGGACAGACTGGAACACAAAGACCGTATCGGCGGCCAACAAGATAACGGGCAAAGGTTTTCGATCTGTTCACGAGAACTTTCACTTTCCCATGGATATACACGCTTACCATCCAGCACGTCAGCCGGACTATCAGGATCGTTGCCAGAAGGATAGGCGTGGCCTGCGCGGCGGCTGCTCACATTTGTGCCTACCTAATAGAATCTCCCGCCGCTGTGGCTGTCCCATCGGACTGTCGCTGAAGGACGATGGCAAAACCTGCAAGAGTGCACCCGATAAGCTCGTCCTGGTCGCTCGCCGCAAGGATATTCGTTTGCGCCAGTTAAACACCAAGTCATCCGGACCAAATGAGGTCGATATGATTGTGCCACTGGACAATTTGAAGCATGCCGTCGCCCTCGACTGGTGCAGTGAAACAGACTTCATTTACTGGACGGACGTGGAGCGCAGTTCCATTAATAAGGCCCATCTGAATGGCAGCTATCAGCAGCGCGTTGTGCACTCAAATTTAGTATCGCCCGTTGGCCTGGCCCTCGACTGGATCACCGACAAACTATATTGGACGGATCCCTCGACAAATCGCATCGAAGTGGCCACCACAAATGGCAAAATGCGCACACTGCTCGTCTGGGAAAAGTTGGACAAGCCGCGCGATATTGTCGTCAATCCAATAGGTAAGAACCATGAGAAAGCTTACCACATACACATAAAAAATACATGTATATGTATTTGACAAGTGGGAGTCCAATAAATAATTTCAATTAATTTAACTAAACTTAAATAATTAGTTTTTTAACAACAAAGTGCTCCTTTCATTTTCACCAGTTTTAATTCACAATATTTATAAAATATTCGAGTTTTCCTCTTACATTGGGAAATGTTTTTCATTTTTTTTTCTCAGTTTTACCATGTCTTCCTTACACTTCATAAGGTTTTAAAGATTCATTCATATTTGATTTCTCGATATTTTATACCGAAAGTATAATGTCCGTCATGCTATCCATATGAACACATTTTTTTTCGACACTCTTAAAATCGAGGTGCTACGTCCACAAGGAGGCAAGGAAATCGATAAAGCCACATATCTACCACAATTTGAAAGCTACAGCTGGTAGATTGTTGACGGTGTACTTCAACGATGTGAAATTCGCCACGCCCACCTTCCGGGAGCCGTTCAATAATAATTGGAATGACTGTAGCTTCTGCAGTTTGTGTATAAGAGTCATCCAATTTGGAATGCATATTACCGGTAGCATCTGCTCCTGTAATCGATATTTCTGAATGTGTAAATCTATAAGCCGCAAATCTCCCAATATTTTTTGTAACATAAATTGTTGGTAACTTCCTTCAAAGCCCAGTCACACCACCGTTAAAGCCCATATCTCCCGTAATGTAAGAGTAACAGTTACCAAACTTGCAGGATAGATTACTAGGATTATGCCTCAAACATTTCTTTTTGGACACGGCAATTCTAAAAGCCAAACTTGAACGGTAGATTGGTAGGAACC
Source organism: Drosophila paracracens (assembly GCA_035044025.1). Taxonomy (NCBI): domain Eukaryota; kingdom Metazoa; phylum Arthropoda; class Insecta; order Diptera; family Drosophilidae; genus Drosophila; species Drosophila paracracens. The sequence continues at coordinate 818,689 of JAWNMN010000838.1, forward strand.
TCCTTCAGCGGATGGGTATTTCTTGGCTACTCCCATTTTGTTCTATGGCACCTGTTGTCAGATGGTGTTACATATTGGTTATTAGTATATTGGTTACGTATTGGACTGCTACGTGCTCATTTGTTCCTTATTGGGAAAAGAGAGATTTCCCCTGAAACAGTTATTGTTATTTTAATGTTTATTTTTTTGTTGTTTGCTATTTCAAAACCAATAGAAGGTCTCATGTTCTGGTCGGATTGGGGTGAGGAAGCCATGATCGAGCGTGCCAACATGGATGGCGCCAGTCGTGTTATTATAGCGTCCAAAAAACTAATATGGCCCAATGGACTCGCCATCGATTATGATCAGCACAAATTGTATTTTGTCGACGGCGGCACAAAAACTTTGGAGAACATGAACTTTGATGGCAGCAGTCGCAAGGTGATCATCAGTAAGTATTAAATATCCTTGTTCTTGTCTCAATTGGATCTAATCACGTGGCGGTGCCCTGCAGATGGACTGGGCCATCCCTTTGGACTGGATGTGAGTGGTGCGCGTGTGTATTGGACCGATTGGGATACAAAGTCTGCAATGAGTGCCGATAAGATGACGGGCAAGAATGTCGCCACTGTCATCGCCAATAGCAGCGACCTAATGGACATTCGGGTGTTCCATCGATCGCGCAGGCGTGTCTACAATGCGTGCGACAAGCGGAATGGCGGCTGCTCTCATTTGTGCCTCTTGAATCCAACAAGTTTCACGTGCGCCTGCGCCGTTGGTGTGCAGCTTAAGGAGGACCGCCGCACATGCTCCGAGGGACCCACAAAGTACATTCTGTTTGCCCATCGCATTGATATCCGTCAAATATCATTGGACTTTGATCATCTAATCGATGTGGTGCTGCCGCTGCCGCCAATCTCCAATGCAGTTGCGCTGGACGTTGATCAGAAGACGGGCTACATTTTCTGGTCGGACACCATTGAGAATGTCATCATGAGCTCCAGTCCCGACGGCCTGCATGTGCACAAAGTGATCGGCGAGAGTCTAGAAAATCCGGACGGACTGGTCGTTGACTCGATTGGGCGAACAATTTATTGGGCCGATGCCGGCAGGCACACAATTGAGGTGGCCACCCTCGATGGAAAACATCGTCATGTTATTGCCTACAAGGACTTGGAGTCGCCGCGTGGTCTGGCCCTCGATTACGAGGCGGGCCTGCTCTTTTGGACTGACTGGGGACACTATCGCAAGATCGAGCGTTCCCATTTGGACGGCAATGAGCGTTCCCGCATTGTGACCGCAAATCTCGGCTGGCCCAACGGCCTCTCACTGGATCTGAAGAGTAAACGCATCTACTGGGTGGATGCGCGTCTAAAGACCATTGACTCCTGCGATTATACGGGCAATCAGCGCAAGCTCATCATGTCTTCCCTACACCATCCATATGCCCTGGCGCTGACCAGTGACTATATCTATTGGACCGACTGGAAGTCCAAGGCGCTGCACATGGCTGATCGTCGCAACACAAGTGCCAAGCGTGACGTCATGACCAATATTGATGGCCTGATGGACATTAAAGTGATTGTCAAGCATCAGCTCCTCACGGAAAACGTCTGCGACCTCAACAACGGCGGCTGCTCGCACCTTTGCCTGCGTAACCCAACGGGATTTACCTGCCAGTGTCCAACTGGGCTCAAACTACGTGAGAACAGCACAACCACTTGCGAAAATTTACCAAATGTAAGTCAAGTATTTTAGTGTATAGATTAATATAACTCGTGAACTGAATCATCATTATTTAGGTATTATTATTGCTTATGACATTGTTGACATTGTTTAAATTTGGCTCGATTGCCGAACTCGAACTCGCTTATTATAATTGTTGCCATTATTCGGATTACTTTGACCATTGCCTCTAGCACAAAAATTACCTTGATGATTATTACCTCTGTTGATTTATTTTCTTTTTCTGATAGATCAATATACTAATTTGGTTACAAGTCATTTTAGCGGAAATATTTTCTACTACTGCATCGCTTAAGGTGCTGAAATTGTCAAACTTTATTTGCCATGGCTGATATTGCTTCGATAGTAACGAATCTATCGACATTATCTGAATATATGTCATTTATTTTATATATGCCCTGCTACAGTTACAAATCAAACTTATCTTCTATTTAGGACTACCTCTTAATTGCACTGCGCTCAGGCATTGGCATGATTTCATTGAACAGCGGTGACTACATGGACGTGGTCCTCCCCATCAATGGTGTCCACGGTGCTGTTGTACTCGACTATCATTTCCGGAAGAGCCTTCTGTTCTTTGCTGACGTCAATTTGGACATTATTCGGCGTGTTAATCTACTGAACTTCACTGAGAGTAAAGTGATCATCAGTACCGAGCTGCTGACACCAAATGGCATTGCTGTTGACTGGGTTGCCGATAATCTCTATTGGTCGGACACTGATCGCAAACTGATTGAAGTGGCTCGCATTGATGGCAGCTGCCGCAAGAAGCTCATCACCGAGGATTTGGGTGATCCTCGCTCTCTTATCATACATCCCTCCAAGGCGTATGTTCCGCCCATTTGTAAATCTATAATTTTCGGTAACTAATATACATATTTTCGTTTGCTGCAGTTATCTTTTCTGGTCGGACTGGAATTCGCCGTCGAAAATCGAGCGCAGTTTCTTAGATGGTTCAAATCGCACCGCCATTGTCACATCGGGCATTGGTTTTCCAACCGGTCTAACCATTGATTTTGCGTGAGTTCCCTATATAACTAGAAATTGAGTGAGCACAACGATTATAACCTTTGATAACCCTTGCCGACCGCTCATCTGGTCAAATCCAAAATTTGAATATAAATAAAAAATCATTTGATTTATTTATTGCCTAACTCAAAATTTACAAGATTTCCGTATCAGACAACATCATACAAAATTATCGAGTCAACTTTAGCTTTATCATGCTATTAGTTCGCCAAAAGCTACTTTTATGTTACGGAGCAGGACGGAAGATGGCCGACATCGTTATATTTGCCATCTCTTTTTATACATATAGTGCTATCCTTATCTTTTTCGCCATGACCAAACAAAAGTTATTTCTCTTTCGCACATGATAAGAAAGTTTAGTTAATGCAAAATCAAATTGACTTAGTGAGGCATTTGGCTAAAACCAGATATTTTTTGTTGGATACAGGCTTTTTGCGACTTAGGAATGTACTACCATGTGTCCAGTGGAAGCCCAAAAGTACCAAGAAATTAATATTCCAAATTATTTTGTGTTTAATTGAAACAAATTTGTAACTATATTTTGTAAATTAGTATTGCTGTTTTATAATACATTTATATTTGACCATTTACAGCAACCGACGCTTGCTTTGGGCGGATGCTCTTGAGGACAATATTGGGCAGGTGGATTTTAATGGTAAACGCCGACAGACCATTGTGCCATATGCACCACACCCATTTGGTCTTACCATGGTAAGCCCGATCTTGTGACAGTTTTATGATAAGTTCTTTAACATATTAACGCTTCCAGTTTGAGAGCAACATTTACTGGACCGATTGGTACAACAAGTCTGTTTACCGCTCCCAGCGAGTGCCCCGCATGGGCTACAGCTATCCGTTCGAGGTGCGCGATGCGCTGAGCGGTGCACTGGACATACGGGCCGTATCGCAGCAGCGCCAGGCGAAGAGCTGGAATCAGTGCGCTCAGGACAATGGCGGGTGCTCGCATCTGTGCTTTTATCGTGCCGTCGATTATGTGTGCGCCTGTCCGGATCGACTGGAAAGCGATAGTCGGCCATGCTCGAGCGCGCCCAAGGAGTTGGTCGCAGCACGCTTTGAAGGCGATCCCGATTACTCCGACGAACTGAATGATGACAACGCATCGACTGAAAATCACGAAAACAATAACCAGCAGGATGATGACCTCAAGAAAAAGGACGACAACGAGCGTGAGTTGTTTGTGCTCATTGCGCTCGGCGTTGTCATTGTCATGGTGGTCATTATAATGCTAGTGATATTTAGTAAGCATCTCTATAGCTACCCTCCATAGATGAACTTGATATTAACCTTTGATTTGGCTTTGCAGTGCTCGCTTTTAATACAAATCGCAAAAAATCAAAGCGTAACTCCCGCGGCTCTAGTCGCTCAGTACTGACTTTCTCCAATCCTAACTACAACGTTGACGGCACACCTATGGAGCCAAAGACCAACATCTGGAAACGGTTCAAATACGACAAATCGCAAGTAAGTTGCTATTGTTGTTGTTGTACATTTCATATTGCAACTTAAACATAATTTGTACTATTTAACATTAGGAACGCGGTGGGGTGTACGAGGAACGCAGTCTCACAACGGAAACGGCTTCGTCCAGCCTATTTGTACCGACGCCGTCACCGATGGCATCGCCGTCAACAAAGACTATGCAATTGACAACGCTCTCGACTATCACATAAACTCAAATGATGTTACATAAGTCATCAACCAGAAACATTCCCTATTACATAATTAATAATACAATTTTGTTACGATGAGGATGAGAAGAGAATGATGATGATGATGAAAATGATGTTGTAAGTGTAGGGCTAAGAAGCTGGACTCCTCAGATTCTTTAGGCAAAAGCATATATATTAACTATCTGCCTAACTGGCTGTGTAATTTTGTTGATGTTAAGTAAAAAAATTAGGCCTGTAAATGACGTGAATTTGTATAATTTAAAATTTATATTTTGACAGCCAGTTATTTATGCCGTGATTATACTTGCCTAAAAGCAAGAAGTATGTAGTGGGCCATGATAAATATTGTAATTTAAGTTATTTAAAAAGACTACACTGTGTAGTGAACGGGGAAAAGATACATTCAATCGAAACACTTTTTCTCGTTTGTCTGCTAACAGAATGAATATAAAGTCAAATGCTCATCGTTGTGAGATGGAATACATTTAACAAAAAGACAACATGTAATGTGCTAGGGAATCAGAGCTATAGAACAAAATGTGCTTCACTATACATATGTTCTTTTGTTTGTGTTCTTGGAGCTTATTGTTAACGAACATGTTCCATTAGGATATAGTTTTATTAAGTTGCAAAAAAATAAAAAAAAATATATGAATCAGCAAACTTAAATGGTTTGTAGGCCTGCAGGGTGGCTATCTCGCTCTGGCCCATAGTGTTCATGTATTTTATAGTCTATACTAAAATCAAAAACTTACAACAAACTAGGAAAATAATAACATTTACATTGTGAACTAACTGTCAAGGATAGCAGCTTTCCATTTTATGTTTGATTTTGTGTATTTTTATACTCTGGTACCGAAGTTAGGGGTAAAATGTGAGGAGCTGATTTAAGTGTGTATAAAATCGGAGATTGTAACAAAGTTGCATTGAGAAGAATTGTAAATGATAATAGTACATAAGCAAGTATTATCACGTTATAAATGTGGCTTATCTCTTTAAAAATCGTCGGGGCGAAAAATTGTAATATAATTCACAATTTGTTTTCTTATGAAATAACATTAATATATCTATCTACAAACGAATTATTTCAGTTTAAGGCCTTACACTCACCATTCATTTAATGTAATTAACATTTTTTTTTTGTTTTTTGTACACTTTGGTTTGATTTTGATTTGAATTCTTTGTGAGGTTTGGCCGATCGATTCACCGTGAAATAATAAACTTCGCCCATAGGTAAACCACTAAAATTGACAGACAGTAACTAGTACAAATGTATGTACATATACTTATGGTCAGTGTTGCCAACTCAAATGAAAAGTCAACTAAATTGAATATTAAAAAACAAGATTGCCTTTACAATAACTACAAGAAATCAAAAATTTTAACTGATTTTAAAATAACTTTCGGATGTTTATATTTCGCTGATAACATTTTGTTGATTCTGCTGGCAATTATATTTTTAGTAATCTGGATACAAAAATATGAAATCGGCGACACTAAAACTATGAGCAAAAAAAAAAAAAATATATGAAAAAAAAAACTATAAGAACTGGTCTTAATCTCCCATATTTCATGCATATGGAATTTTTCAATACTAGCAATCGCGATTTTAATCAAATTTAGCGAAAGTGGAATTGATTGGTGTTTCGGAAATCAAAAAATATAAGAAAAAAAAAACTAAAGCTAAAAAAAAACAAATTTTTCGATTTGCACAGCTTTGATTGTTAGTCATAGTAATTACTCGTTTAAATCTTACGTATGCGTAAATATATGTATATATATAAAAAGAAAAAGAAAAAAAAAGAAGAAAATTAAAAATGTTTCTTTGTGTTGATGACATTATTAAAACCGTTGCGTTGGAGCTGCACTGAAAACTAAATATGTATGTATTGTATGTACTTATTACAAAAATGAATGAATTGTCATCGCAACGAGATCTGTCACAACTGTTTTGCGCTTATATTTTATTGAATGATATGCAAAATTCATAAATGTAGAAAAAAAAGAACATATGATGTATGTAAATCGACGAATGTGTCAATTTGTAAAATAATTTAACCAAACCTTATCGCACATTTGGGACAGGTCGAGTGCTCAATAAAAATAAAGCATAAAATGGAGTTGATATTATTAAATATATTGATTTATTAAAACCGTTTCTGTAATTCATACATTTATTCTCTACGGGTCATAATCTACACTCTTATTCTCAGCTCGTAAGTGTTTCGCCTTCCTTCCGGTATTATACAAGCAATTTAATACTGACTTCCTGGAAATAATATATCCGCAATTTTAAGTAGAAACAATTATTGTTTATAATTATCTACAAATGTATTTTTTCTCAATTTTTTCTCGATCTTTGAGTGATGCCGAATTGAGGCAAGTTGTTTTGGGTCAGACCTGCGCAATACTTTTCAGCCTATCTTAGGGACCGTGGACGTTTACGTAATTTTGCGCCTGTTCTTACTTTCCGATACTTTGGGTACTTTAAAAGCCACTTCTAAGGTTAGTATCGATACCAATGGCTTGTCTGTTGAATCAGATTGCTTGTCAATGAATTGTACCCAAATTATCGATATTTTGGCATTCCATCGATATGCGATAATATTGTTTGAATTGCAATTCGATGTTTACTTTTGAAATATTTTAAATGGGTGTGTGAAATGTTTTGAAAAATATTACAGACATACAAATACACAGGTGTTTTTTAACTATCGAATGTCTGCATTTTTATTAAAAAACATTACAAGCAAATTAAATGTTATATATATATATATAAATACATTATCTATTGATATATATGTATATTTCAATATATGTATGTATATATATAAATGTAATGAAAATTGAAAAATTATTCCCCTTTCAGATAATGGCACGTTTTAGGGCCAGTTGGAAATGTGATGAATCCGTGTAAAATAACTGAGAGCCTAAGAATCGTGAATAAGAATAGGGAACAGGATTCATGCAAATTTCGTGCTGGGCCATTCGTCCAATTCCTACTTTCCCACGCAGTCGTGCTGAGAGCCATGCGCTCTCGAAACCAGCAAAATAGAGAGTGTCGATGATGTTTTCGCCATTTCGCTCCTTCGTGGCTCGTTAAAGTTTAACCATTTGTTGGCCCTCGTTCTCGGCTGTAATCAGGCATCCGTTATGAGACAATGTGCATAGTTTGGGCAGCAACGAGGCAACGTGGGAGCACCAGTCGCACAATCAAGTCCAGCAGCCACAGTCACACACATTGCAAGTCCCCGACAAGTCTCACTTCACGCATCAAACGTGCCCTGATTTAGCTTGTTCCGGTTTTGGCTACTCGTGTGTAGCCAATGGTACGGATAAGTGTCTAATTTTCTTTAAACTATCTCTGTGTCTTCAGTTTTTTTGTTTTTGTTTTCTGTTTTTTTTTTATATAAGTGCAAGAATTCGAATATTCTTAGTTGTTGCATTGCATTGCTAACATTGCCTATGCTACCACTAAGTGGACTGTGTCACGTATTGTTCATATGTAATGTCTTACTACATATATGTATGTACTCTTGTGAGTTTGGGTGTGGGAGTGCGCGTTTTGGCGTTAGCGTGCTGCTAATTTATTATAAAGCGTAACCAATTATCTGGCGCTCACCACTTATAATTGAACAAGCAAATTAACCAATAAGAATTATCAGCCCGTAGTCGACTTACTGTCCAATCTATCTATAAATCCGTATATGAATTATGTACATATATGTATGAAACATGTGCTAATATATATTGTGCCATTATTTCCTCCACGTTCTGATTATGAGAGTGTTTCTATCCGGCTTTCAATTTTCTCTGAAGAGACTCCTAGACTAGTTTTTATTCCTTATGGCGAAAAATCGTAGTTTTCAGTGACTCTAAAACAAGAATGCATGGTATGGTAATTGTGTAATATTTGGTCGATTAAACAAACTGTTTAGTATATTTCATTGATAAAACCTGAAATGATAAAACTGCTGATGATTCCGCTATTGTAGTAGGCATTATATGATCAATCTCGTTTGAAATGAGTACAAGCGTTGCCCAACTTTTAAGTGGGCTTTGAAAGCAATTTTAGGCATATCATGATGATGATGTCAGCAAAAGGCGCATCACATTCGCACATGGGATATTTGCCAGCATTATTTGCCCTACATGTGTACAAGTGTGTGTGTGTGTGTACTTTAATCACACGCAAGTAAATACTTATGCACATGAACAACAGTTTAAATAATTTACTTGCATATGCCATGTACATCTTTGTATCAGTGTCAGTGTTGTGAAGGTTTTTTTTTTGTTTTTTGCTGGTGCACCTTGTTTTTGGCTTCAAATCGTCAATGCCAAATAAAAGAAAAGCGACGTTAATAACGCCGAGTGCCAGAGAGTTCACTCGGAGAATAAAAAAATAAAAGGGAAGAGAAAATGAGCGAGTGTGCGGCGTTGTCGAACTGAGCCTCACTCGGTCGGATGGTGCAACTGCAGTAACTGAATACGAAGCGAAATGCCAAGCAGCCGAACGGCCTCCTATTGCCGACTGCTGACTGCCGACTGGCGACAGCCGACTGCCAACTGCCGACAGCGATGGCGCTAGCGAAGTGACGCGGCACTGTCGACGGCGACAGCGACAAAGACAGCGACAGCGACAACGACAGCGTCAGCGCTGTGCATTTGCGAAGGCCGACGACAAACATTTGATGCTGCTGGCGTTTGGATACTTGTTCGTACTTGCAGAACCCTCCTCGACTCGCGACTCGCGATAAACGGCAGCGCAGTGTTTGCTGATATTCAACATCGTAGGTCCTCTTCAATTAAATTACAGTTGAAAATGTTGCAATTGTGACAGAATCCGTGCATTCTGTTGCACACTTTACGCTTGTGGGCCAGTTCAGTTGTGTTAATCTTAACATCGTTATTGCCAGCAAACAAAATCGACGGTTATTATTATTTGAGAGTGTTGCCTTATCATTGAATTTGTTGTCCGTTGAATGTGGCAGTGTGTGTGTGTTTTTATTTAATATGCTTGCCTATCCGAGACTTGGTCGGATTAAGTTTTTTATTCAAGCTCCTCAATATGGAGAGAAAAAATGTGAACACTTATTTAGTTAGTAGCATAGAAATTGACATTTTTTCTTTAAGTTTTTAATAGTCTTACACAAAAATGTGGAATTTTGTTTTTGTGAAAATGCTAATTACATGATTTTTGTTGGCACTTCGAATTGTTTCGATGGCTGTGCTATGATTGATATGTATGTATAATTATGTGGCATTACTTATGTACATACGTACATCAATTCCAAACAAATATTTTTGCCTAAGCACACATTCAGACATATTCATATGTATGTAAATATGTTAAATGTATTTTTTTTGTGCCACGTTCGGTACGATGGACTCAAAATGTTAGCATAAGCAAATCGCTGAAAGCATAAATTCAAATTTAAATGAAATAAAAAAAGAAACGAATGGAATCGGAGCTGCTCAACTTGCAAACTTAAACAAGTACACGATACTAGTTAATTGGTGAGTATTTATCTACTGGTTTTCCCCATAAGTGCAGTAAGGCTAAAAGCAAACCCGCTAGAAAATTAACGTATGCAGTACATTAAGAAACTGCAACTACGCAATTGAAAATAATAGATAAGCCTGAACAGCCAGTTAGCTTGGACAATTGTTGGCCAATAAATCCAAACATTTCAGACCCGAAATTGCGCGTTGTGCTATCGTTTTGGGATTGTAAATTCAAAATTTGTGTTGGTGCTAAATTTACTGACTGATTCAGGTCGGTTAGAAAGTGGCAGAAGCGCAAAAGAATTATTCCGGAGCTGGCCTAAAGCATAGGTGTTTTTTTTTCATTAACCTTAAGCCAGAATTAATAACTGTTATATATATTTTATAAATTTTTTTCCAGCATATCAATCTTATTAGAATCATATTACAATAAATATACTAAATGTTTAAGTTATCGGCGGGTCAAGAACTAAAAAATATTGTAATTTAGTCCTATCAAATTTTATTTCTTGCAATATTCGATGGAATCAGTGATACGTTGTATATTTTTCAGAATTACTTGTAAAGATTTCTCAATATTTTGTTTGTACAAAGAAAACTATTATAAAAAGCATTATAATGCTACAATAAAAAAAACTTAAAATTTGTCATAGTTTGGCTATTATTGCAAATAACTTGATAGTAGATCAAGCCATACATTCGAATTTGTAGTATTCTTCAATTAATGATTAGTCCGAATTCGCGCAATAAGTCTAAATAAAACATGTTACTTGCTTGTCCAATACTAAGGCTTAAGACATAAATAATCCTTGTTGTAAATATTAAACATTTGCCTTGAAATAGCGAAAGCATTTTTTTTTTATGTGATGTTTGTACATATCTACGATCGGGGGTACGTTAATATATAAATTGATCAAGTGATGTATATGTGTATATAATGCAATATGTAAATGATTTTTTATTTCTTTCTTTTTTATGTGTTGCAGCAAGCCCATCATTGGGCCACTTCAAACTGGCACATCAATTTTGGTTTTCTTATCCGCCACCTGGCGCTGGCGGTGGTTCCTCAAGTAAGTTGCATGTATGACGTGTGAATTGCAGCTTTTTTGATTTCTTGTACGTCTTTTTTATAATTTTGTTTTTGGATCTTTAGTTGTTTCCTATATAACGGCAAGTCTCTAAATGTACCCAGTCTCTTGCTCTGTTTACAGTTCGATTAAATATTCTTGCGTTTGTATACGTACGTATGTAACTAAGTGAACCTGAATCGTATATTCATAGATGTAAAACTATATACTATGCTCTATATCAGTACAAAATTATGTGTATGTATATTAAATATTGATTATGTATCTCCAAATTCTTGGATACCTTTATTAACATGAGACTTTAATCGTGTAGTACGAGTGCTAAGTACCGTGTTCTAAATGCTATATCAGTATGTACACTATATAGTACAACACTTTATAAATTCAGTCACTATTTCAATTTTAAGTTACCTATTTTAATTTCACTTTGAAAATCGATCCACTAGGCATATGTATATCGACCAACGTATGTATGTATGTAGCCAACAATTTCCAGAACAACAAGATGACAATCTGCAAGGCATGAAAAATAACAACAAGATTACGATCTATGAAAATGGTTAGTTGAATAGAAATAGAAAAAAAAACAAGGCGAGAATTTATTAAATCTACTTCTTGAATAATTAGAAAATCGCTAGAATTGTGTTTAGCAAGCAAATAGCATATTTAAACTATAGACATCGTGACGAGTATAGGGAAAGATGAGGAAATGAATTTATTATTTTTGTTTATTTTTGGATTTCACTCGATTCACTCGTATGTACACGTATATTTTATCTGTGGCTACTGCTGCAACAACAAATTACAATTGATTTTGCTTAAAATAAACGTACATACATCAAATACTGGTTAATGCCAACTGCAAAAATGAGCAAAGCAATGCAAAGCAAATCGTTACGACTAAATTATTAATCATTCACATTTTGTTGTTTCTTTCTTTCTTTTCTTTGATATTGTGTCGTTAATCCACCTTGACACAACCACCGCCCACCGCCCACTTCCACGACCACGTAACGCCACCGCTCAGCTACTAATATATTCTAGCAAGATCGTATTCGTAATACTTGCCATACATTTCAAAAACAACAATAACAACAACAACAACATCTAACGGTACATCAGCATTGAACATGAATCGTAGACAGATACACATACGCACACACACACCCGCGTGTGTATGTGCATAGCAGCAAGCAAGAGAATTTGAATATACTCAGTGTTTCGACCTTAACTATTGTCCAACACACAAAACAAAACACAAATTAACACACACACACACACTCTCTCTCTCACACACACACACCTACTGCCATTGCATATGCAGCAGAGGCTTATGTTGTGCCTGGTAACAGTAAACTGCCCTCTTCACACACACACACACACACAGACACACGCACGCTGCTAAATTCGCCGTTAAACGCAATCGCCGCTGTTCAAAATAAAAACAAATTAAAAAAAAATAACAACAAATGCAAAAAAACAAAATAACCAAAAGTAAATCGAAAAGAAAAAAACAGAGAAAACAAAAAGAACTTTCGTCTGCTTTGCACACGCAACACTCGTACGGTTGTAAATTTAAATGCTAAAACATCTTACAATCGACACATCTCCGACAAGAACAACAATAACAATAACAATAACAAAAACTACAACAACAACAACAACATCATCAACAACATCAACATCAACATCAACAATGAACAAGAAAACCAACTGACACATCTAGAGGTAAGGAGTACGCCTGTCTCACTCAAACTCGCTCTCGCTCTCGCTCTCTCTCTCTCTCTCTCTCTGTCTCACTCTGGTCTCGTAGTGTTGCCTAAATTGAAATTTAAAATTTATCGCATAGTTTATGGTTTCTATTTTATTATTATGATTATTATTATTTATGTTATAATATTAGATAGTTTTGTTGTCGTTGCAGAAATCATTCAATTCCCAGTTCTGTTTGCAAAGAGTACATTGTACAAGTATATATATTTATTTTTAGTTTTTCCATTTCGTTTCGTTTCTCGTATAGTTCGCTCTTGTTCAACACTAACACATAGCTTGTACAATGCAGTACATAAGTAGGTATGTACAATAACTGTAAGCACATACATAAGTGCATAAGTAGAATACCGCGTCTCTGTCATATTCCCTTCCAAAGGTCATGGCACATACATATGTACATACGTACACACACATATGTATGTACTTGCACTTAATACAATTATTGTAATAAGTGCTATGTTTATGAAATATGCAGAAGCCCAACTAACACCATTCAAATCTGGTATGTACACTTGTTTGTATACAATACTTATATATATATATAAATATATATATATATATATATGTATGTCAATATATTAATACATATCGAAGGTCACGTAACCAGCATTTTCAAACTGCCAACATCCCCCAATAACACTAGCTTTTTTTTACACTTTTCCCCTGCCACCAGGCAACATATTGAATATAGTACTTGTAGAGATTAGCGTATGACTAGAAGCCTTATGTAGTTGTACACTAAAGCCATTAGCTTAAATCAATTCAGCTTATTTTAAGAAAAATAAAATTCTTGAAAGTCCAGCAAGTATCAAAGGTAAACATATGATATACATCCTTATACCTTTTTTTAATACGAACAAATTAATAAGTATGTAACGATTCCTGTCGATGAACCAATAAAAACAATGCTCTCAAATTTTTTTTTATACTTTAAAGTGTTCAATGAAATTCAAATTACTCTCCTACTGTCGAAAACTTCTCAGTTCTAAGCTAGCTTTTGCTTTATTTCTATGTTGCAACTGACTTCGGTAGAGCCTTACACGTTTAAACACATCTTACCTATTAATCAAAAATAGATATTTGAAAAAAATAACAGAAATAAAAATGATTGGATAAGTCAAATTTGAATGAGTTATACCTCCAGAGTCTACCAGCAATTTGGATTATTTTTTTTACCTAATGAGTTAGCTTCAATATGCTTCGATATGCATATACATATATATATATATAAAGAACCCGCAGATCGGTATACGGGAAACATTCGAATATTTAAATCTCCAAATATATTTAAACTGATCCATCTATGAAATGTACATACATACATAAGTACAACAACAGCAACTAGTGTGAACAGCAGTGTGAAATTTATAGTTTCGCTTATTGGTACTTATTAGCAGTAGATAGAAATGTATAGTTATTATATGTATGTGTATTAGTATTGCGCACGAATGAATGCAACATGGACGTAGTATAATTTAGTGACTTCTGTGAATGCGTATGTGAATCTTTTCCTATTTATGTACATATTAAAGACTGCATGCATATTCTGATACTGCCATACTGATCCTCAACTATCTATGCACATATATATATATAGTTTTGTATGTAAATATGTATTTTTTGGTTTTGTATGTTTGTATGCTGATGATTCGTTTTTATTTTGAAAGGTTCTCTTACTTTCGAAATGCGCATGGAACATGCAGTCTCGAGTCGATGGCAGTTCAATTAACCGTAACAATTAGTTATCAGTTATCTGCATTTCGTTTCTGTTTCTCTTTCATTCGTTTACCAACACAGACAGCAAAACAGCGCAAACCGACGAGGAAAAGCAGCGCGATCGGCAGCGCAACGAGCGTGAAGCCAAAAAGGAAGAGCAAGACGCTATTAACTATAAGGTGAGTGAGTGTGTCAGTGCTCCTATCTCTCTCTCTCTCCCTCTCTCTCTCTCTCTCCCTCTCTCTTTCTATTTTTCTGCCTGTGTGTGTATGTGCGTGTTTTTGTGTGTGAGTGTGTCGTGTTCGTTCACGTCTATTCGTTGGTGCGTGTTTTCTGTGCGTGTGCGTGCGTGTGTGTGTATGCGTGTGTGTGTGTGTGTGTGCAAGCAGACGCATCTTTAACCAAAAAATTAATTTAAAAAAAACCAACTAAATTATAACCAGAAGCCAAAACAAAATTAAATTAAATTTATGCACGCGTTTCTTCATCAATCAAATCAAAGAATCGCTTGAGCGAATAAGAAGTGAGCCCAAAGATGAGATACTACATACGCACTTCTCGTAATTAAGCAAAATAATGAGCCTAAGGCTGATGAATTTATAGTTAAAATGCACTTTGCAACAATTGCATGTAAACAGCGCGACAAGGAGAACCGAGAGGCACGTTTGCTGGATTTTGAAATACGACGCCAGCAAAAGCGTGAGGAGCAGAACCAGCAGAGACAACAGCAGCACCAGTTACAGCAGCACCAACAACAACAACAACAACAACACCAACAACATCAACAACACCAACAACAACAACAACAACAGCAGCAGCAACAATCTCAAAACGAAAAAAGTCCACCCACAACATCGTCGCATTCACAACAACAACACCTGCAGCAACAGCAGCAACAGCAACATCAACGCCAGCAATTGCAGCTGCAACAAAGTGTTGCAACACAAGCGAACGCTAGTGGACGGGTTCATACACCAGAGACGCCCAAGTTGCAAACACCACCAGATCGCTCACTGCCGCCAGCCTTCCGTAGCCGCTCTATCGAGCGTGAAGCTCTCTACGAACGCAAGCGCTTCTCGGTACCGAGCGCAGCTGAATTCAAGGTTTTTGTGTGTTCTTAATCTCTATGCGCTGTTTTGGCAATGTAAGGCATTCACTAAATTGCTTCTGTTTTCACTCTTTCCCATTTTTGTCCTGGGTTTCATATAGGAGGCCGTAAGTACGACACCATCTCCGCAAACGCAAAACTTTACGGAAACGCCGCCGACAGCATACACGGCGGCATTGGCGGGACCGCCAGCAACAGCTGCAGCTGCCACAGCTGCTATAATACCCATACTACCGCTCGGCGTTGCGACGCTGCGCGATGATTCTACGGAGTCCGAGCAGTCCGTGACATGTGCCCAGACCCAGCCAGATGCCTACCATCGCATGTGAGTATCTCAATCGACACTATTTATCGTATCGTATTCCAATTACAATTACTTCAACTTGATTCAACATGTTCCGAAGACACGCACTGAAAGTCATTGGTCAATCAAAGTCATTTGAAGCTCCCAAGCTTTCAACTGCTTTTAGTTTGTCCTCAACTTGAGAGTCGTGTACTTTTTCTCTTTATTTCTTTTGATAACTAAAAGGTATTTCCAAATACATATACAAAAATAAAAATGAATAAAATATTTATAGACGACTTTGACAAAGTTACATTTAGTTTTCAATTGTTCATATATTAATCGAGAACACCTAATGTCAATTCTGTGGCAGCAAATTCTCTTGGTTCTCCGAGCATTCAAATGCGCGCAAACGCTAAAAACTCTCTCCAAGAGCTTTTGAATGCGTCATGTTAGGGGCGTGATTTTGTTTGGGATGCAAAGCTTTTGGCTGTTCAGCTTCCGCAATACATTGAAGACTGTGTAAAAGGTTTCGATGCTGAGATAGCCTAGACATGAACCTGAAGGCGAATGTTGCAAATTATGCTTAAACTAAACAGTTTAATGCCGCTAACTATTGCAAATAACTTCAAATAAAAACGTTCAGCAAAGCATACCATGTATTTTACAGATTTGTTGCAGATAATTGTTTTATAAATAACTGAAAGTTAACAATCTTATTTGATTTTATTATTTTCCAATCGTGCGCCGCCCTTCACATATCAAACACAATTTGTACACGCCTTTGAAAATCTTTCAAAGTGAAATGGAAAAAATCGCTTTATAAAGTATTTATAGGGATAATTACTGCCTAACAATGTGTTAGTTTTCCACGTTTATATTTTATTTACATTCAAATATAAGAACAATAAACATTTAGTAGAGCTGACACCACGCCAAGAATGATTTATTAAAGAAATAATTGCTTAACTTGAGTACATGAGTAGTTTTTTGCGTTCGATATATGAACACCTGGCGCATACGACACGAAAAAATAAAACGCAACTTATTGTTGTACATTTGTATTTTAGTTTTTACGACATACGACATGTAGTAAAAACTTTTATACGTTTAGGTTTCAAATCAACTTTAAACGAAATGCTTCAACTGTGACAAATTGAGTTGTTTATTTTGTCTCACGCAAGCTTAGGTAATTCATTTAGTGGCTGTGCATGTCAGCTGAAATCCCAATTCCAAATTTGGTGTACTTTTATACCATTCAAGATCACACTCTAATGTCTGTAGTGATCGAGAACACATACACATGTATAGTATTGAATTAGTATAGTAATTCTTGCAGAGTGTACGCTCTTTAAGAATCTGTCACATCTGTGTCATGGTGGACTTTTGTGTGGCAACAATAAAACGCATAAAGGGAACTTAACTCAGCTTACGCTTTGTATTAGTCAAAACAAAAAAAGTGCAAACACTTGCGCTCGACACCAATTTCGTATGAACAAAACATATATATGCAAATATAATGTGTGTATGTATTTGCATACATACACTCGTCTACATACATATGCACACGAATAAACGTGTCCAATTCCATTTCCCTTGGCAAGGCACATTTTGGACAGAACATAGTAACAACCAGGGGTTGGACTGGGATGTTGTGGGCTTTGGGTGGGTTTGGTGATATGGGTTGCACTGCGGTTTTGTGATGGTGTGCTCGAAAAGTGGAACACGTGTGTGCCACTCAAAATTCACCACAAAAACAGAGAGCCAAAAAGCTTGTTTCTGTTTGTAACACTCTCAATTGCAATTGCGCCTGCTATTAGCATGCTCTTTTACTCGACATTTCTCTCTCTCCCTCTGTCCCACTCTCCCTCTCTTCTCTCTCTTTTTGTATTTGTATTTTCTTTTCTTGCTCTCTCTCTCTCTTCGTGTGTCTCTCTCAGTTCGCCGCTTGTACGACATTTTCCTGAATTTTATTGTTTTTCTGGTACAAGTAACACGTGCATTTAGCTTTGTCGTCGTTTCGATGCCAATGCCGATGCCGAGATGCCGCCGCCATTTCATTTTTATGTTTTTTTTCTTTCTGTTTGTTGTTGTTGTTGTTGTTGTTATTGCTGTTGTTTTTTTTATTTTACTGCCTTCGCATAAATGTTTTCCCCGTTCGTCCGCCGGCTCCTAGTCAGCAAATTTGTAGTCGTGTGTGTTGTGGCCGTTGTGCCAGGTCGGCCAAGTCTGCTTTCTGCCTTCTGCCTTCTGCTTTATGCTTTGTGCTTTCTGCTTTCTGGTCTCTGCTTTCTGCCTCTGCCACTGCCACTGCCAGCGTATTCGCCATTTTCGCTTTGCTGTTTTTCGGCTAGCGGGCCAAAATATTTTGTCTTTCGCCTGTCGACTTCATTGCGGTGTTACGTGTTTCGCGTGTCAGACGCAACGGACGGCGACGGCGCGCGGCAAAAGCGGCAAAAGAAAACAACAGAAAAATATATAAAAAAAATAAAATATATATATATAAATATATATTCAAATATATGTACTATAACAAGCTATAGAAAAAGCAATGAACAACAATAAAATATTTGTTTTAAAACATTCATAAATTTTAGCGTAGAAATAGTGTAGAACATATAAGTACACATATATGTATGTATGAAAATATTAAATGCAGTGATTAATTATGTATACCAGCCAAACGCATATGATATATAAATATATATATCTATGCTTATATATATATATATATATACATGAATATGTAACAGATTCATAAATCGAATAAAATTCAAATTTGCGTTCTCAAACGCCCGTTAAGTGCCATTTATGAAGTGACATTGTGTGCCCAATTGCCAAATCGTTGTTTATCTCTCCACATGAAAGATGTACAGATATATATATATTATATATATCTATATATATCTATATATATGCGTGTGGGAGACATTAAGCCAAAATAATTGATCATAGTGTTAGGGCACAAGTTGCTTGCAACATTTTGCATTGGCTTATCTCACAATCTCTTCATTTGTCTTTAATCCAATCCAATTGCAAGTGAGCTTCGTCGGCCATCTAATTGCTCTTTACTAATTTTTTTAGAGTGCTTGTGACCTGTCCCATTGTTATGACACACAGATTCAGGAGCATCATTTAGCTTGCGTCTGCTCTGCGGCTTGTTTGAGGTTTAACTTTGCAACACGCGCCGGCAGCAAGCATGTGGCCAATACACATACTATATTTAATAAAGTTAACTATACTTTTATTTAATTTTTTTTGTCAGTGAAATCGAAAAGTGTTTTTTATGTGTCTATTCCAATTTGGAGACTTAACTATAAGTGTATTGGTTCTATTACTGATCTCCCTTAACCTGAACATTCGAAATTGTGTTCCTCAAAATTCTAGTTATTTTTTGAAAATCAATGCAAATTTTATGTTTTATTGCCAACTATAAGACCAAGAATTGGAAAGAATTACGTATGTCTTAATGGGTTTCTTAATCAACTGACACACTCACACATACACGCACACACTAACTTTCGATGCCAATTGCGCCTGTGCCGCATGTGGCGCGCTGCACGTCGCAACATCCTCATTACACTTTGCAGCATTCTGTTATTTATTTGTTTTCTCATTTGTGCGCCATAAAAACAGAGACAGATACAATCTCTTGAGACTCTATCTCTAAAATCGAAACAATCCACATTATACTCAAATTAAATCAGCAATTTATTTATCGAAATCACAATAACATAATCAAGAAGTTTTTCAAATTCAATGTCAATCAAATTGTCAATACTCATACAGATTTTCATTGTCAATCAAGTTGTCAATACTGTGCTATTCCGTTACTGTTATTGTTTGTCTCATTTATATATATATATATGTATATATACACTTTTGTAATTGAGTTTATATCAAGTTACCTGTCGTGCTTCCTGGCTGGCTTTGTTTTCATGCGCGTGTCAAATGATCTTTTTGGCCATATAAACATGACAAGCGTTTGAATGTTTATAATGTTGCATGTCACACGAAACATTGGACCCAGACACACACACACACACATACATATAAGCAAATATGCGTGTCGCGATCAACAGAAGCAATCATAAAACAATTTATGCACTTCGGAGGCCTTCAGTTGCCTTTGTATCGATTACCTTGCCGTATAACACCTGAGATGGAATCTAATTATATTAAAGTGCTTAGCTAGAAAGCTGTCGTTTGCCCATTCCATTTTTATTTTATAACGTAAGTGATGTAATTTTCCAAAAAATCCGATCGCAATGCTTGGAAATTGAAGAAAAATAAATACAGCGTATTCATGCAGAATGTTTGGCTTTTGTTCATTGTAATAATAACATCCAATTAATTCTTAACAATAATAAGTATTTGTATCAGATTTAGCACATATGCGCATATGTATGCCTGTAAAAATGTCATTCTTTGGGTCATGGAAATCTGCAGTAAATAAACACAGAAAATGCGGCATATCGACCAGTTACCAGTAGCGCGTAACCAGAAAGAAGTGAAACGAGGAACGAGAACAAATGCGGCTCTATTCTTATATATTTATAGCTAGTGAATGCATGAGTATGTACAAATACATATATATATATACATATATTTGGGTATTTATTTTATTATTTATAATGTCGACTACGTGCTGCGCCTAAGCGACACTTTCCTTAAAGCGTTGCCTTGCGACAATCGCCTACCTTTGCAAATATATATTCATACCGTACACCGTACATAATCTGGGCATCTGTGGACCGGAGAATTCGAATGTGTATACAAATAGCAGCCATCCAAACATAAATACAAGCACCTGAGCTTAATGCGATGCCATTCACACACGCATGCATTAAAATGCCAACTTTTGGGGCACAACTCCCCAAAAGAACATGAAACATTAAAACAAATGCGCAAACATTTATTAAACATTTATATTTGTATGTATGTTACACATTCGTACATTTAGCCATAACAAATTGGCACTGACGAATGCAAAAGATTTCGTTTTCCATGTCCTGTTGGCCTTTTGCTGCACTCATAATCCGTTCCACAGCACTGGCTGTGTAAATGCACATGAAAAATAGATGCTTGAAACAACGCGGCTTGAGAAGTGACGCAATAAAACATGTACATATACAGGGTTGTATGTGTGTGTGTTTCTGTATGTGTGTGTGTGTGTGTGTGTGTGTGAATACTATTTTCAGCATCAAGACAAGTCAAGGATGGGTGGGGCGTCTCAGTCGGTGCCACTGTGTCCATGGCAGCTGCAACGAAGTGCATAAAATTGTATTTTTGTTATAGCTTTTCCCCATTTCCCTACATTTTCGGCCGACTGTAAAATCTGTGCAGAGAGCTGCTCCTATTAAGATCAAGGGCCCGCCCCAGTAGCTTTTATGTAATTTGCAAGCTGTGCAAGCGACCAGTTGGTATAATCCCACAAACAGTAGTCAGCAGAGCCCCAACTGCCGACCAGAATATGGCCTAGACTCTCTTGATTTATGTACCAAATGTGTCAAAGCAAGGCTGAGCGGGTCTTGTGTATGCATGCAAAAGCAAACACATTTATGTATATGGGACACATGTGTGTGTGTGTGTGTATATGTATATGTATATAGCTGAGCAGATAATCGGCAATGAGACAATTTAAGCACTAAACTAAATCAATAAATGTACTTTTTTATATAACGCTAGCAAACACATTCACACCCAGCTAGCACCCACACACTCACACACCCACACGCACATTCATCTGTTACAAAATGATAGCAATCCAAGTCCATTCGCCCAGCAGCTATTTACTATAGCATACATTTGGGAGGTACTGTAAGCGCACAATTTCAACAGCTGCTAATCTACAAATAATTGTGTCTAATGACAAATTATACGGCTATGTCCCCCACACACGCACACGCTCACACACACACGCACACTCACACTCACACACACAGACACGTTAAGTGCTAAGCAGCTATTATAGATATTATCAAACAGCTCGACAATGCATATATAATTGCCTTTATTATTCCAAACAGTGATTTCTAGATAGCTCACATTGCTTTCCAAGACACGCATTACTAAAATATCAAAACAAACTGATGCCCTATGCAATCATAGATGCTTTGGGCATATTTGTTGATTAACTGCTTGTGGCAAGTGTGCTGCCAGCTTTAATGCATATTCTAGTTTTTGCCGCTCCCTTGATGTAATGAGTATAGCATCGTAATCTGTGGAATATTGAATTAAGAAATAACTCTGAGTACCAACAAAAATACGGACTTGGTTAGTTTCATCCTAGTTTCATTAACTTTAATCTGTCAAACGGATATATAACCTCGACAAGTGTATTAAATATCTATGCAGTGAACAAATTCGATTGTAAAATACAAATCGTGTAGATCTTTTATAATAATGACTGCTGTCAAGTGCTGTCAAAGGCTATAATAAAGTCAGTAATCACTGATCGAAATTCCCTGTTGAACAACCTAATGCCCTGGTGGTGCTGTAAAATCAATAAATACGAACAATGTCAGTAATATCAGACTATGTGCTGTTTGTTGTACTTAGGACTTGTGCTGATGTCGGCAGCTTTTTGGGCCTACCCTTTCCTGTCCGAAGGTCATGGCAGAAGTCACGAGCCGCCCGCCGTGTTGGTAATAGAAATTAGGCATTGGGTCTCAGCCAAAGTCAATGCTGCGCCCCGGTCGCAATGTTTTCGCTTGCTGGGCATTCAAATTTGCATTTTGGTCCGCTCAGTTTTGTGTGTTGCGTGACCAGCCAGTGGCATACGCTGTTGGCCCAGTGTCCCCAGCCCAAACGAGCCAACATTTGGTTTCGAGTCACGTTTTTCATGGTTTTGTTCGTTAGTTGAAAAGTTATAGACAAACACAAAAATTAAATGAATTAATAAATCACCCCAAATTGTTCAAGCTTGTTACCCAAATGTATACACGAAAAAAAAAAAAAATGTATATTTAAAGTTCTTAATAAGTTTGCTAACTATATAATCGTTGTTAATTCAATTTGTCTCCCCATTTGTGTTGCAGTGTGTAAATCAAAATTTTGTTGCCGTCTGTTCCACTTTCTTTTGGGGCACACAGTTTGCGCTTGCGTTCATGAAACGAGCAACTTTGACCCCATTACTTTAACTGCTTTTGTGACAGCTCTGCTCTCCTGGACGTGGATGTGGTTTCGAGTGTTAACATGCCGTCCATTGTTTCATATGGAAAAGCCACAATTACAATACTGCCATAGAGCGGGTAATGACTGCAAGTCTAGTGAACTATTGTTAACCGACTACTGTACACCCTGCAAATTCCCCATTTTTGTGACAGGACTAACTCATACGCAATACTCTTATCGTAGTTGAACTGTGGAAGGATCTGGGCTAGAATATGTGTGCATTTTAGCTGAATAAAATAAAAGAAGCTAGTTGCATTTGTATGTGTGTGCATTTGTATGCATTATGTATGCATGTGTACATACATATAATGTAAACTGTAATTGATCGATATTATAGAATCCAAAGCAACAAATTATTGACTGGACTTGCCTTAAAGTAGCAGCTATAGCTAAAAGCTGCTGTGAAACATTCAAATTGTGATTATTAGTCAAATTTAAGTAAAGTAGTGTTCAAATCGGATAATCAGCAAAAGAAAATTCAACATAAAACGAAATATAAATATAAGAAGAACGATACAACGAATGCAACAGCCAAGTTAAAACAGAAGCGTTACAATCATGGAATCCAGTCAGTGGAGAAGCAGCAAGTAGCAAACAAGTCCAGCAGCCAGCAAAGAAAACCCGCTCAAGATGTCCATGGTATGCAGCCAGAACAGTGATGGCAGCCCGCCCAACATCAACACCAATACCAATACAAATACAAATACAAATACAAATACAAATACAAATACAACTGCGAATGTGAATGCGAACACAAATACAAATACAAACGCAGCTGCGACGCAGGGCAGCACAACGGCAGCGCACACAGCGTACGAATACGCGCAGCAAGCGAGCATCGGTGGTGTGCCCAATGCCAGCACCCCGCTGCTCCTTGACCATGAGACTCATGGCGGCCTAGGCATTGATGCCGGCGGTGATTTGGGCAATAACGGCAGCTTGGCAGCTATAACGGTACTGCAACCGACCGGTACAGCGAATAGAGTTGAGCCATCTGCAGTGTCTGCAGCGTCGTCGACTGCGACAGCGACGGCAACAGCAACAGCGACTGCAACTGCGACAGACACCGTACTGAACGTGAATAACGGCATTTTGAATGTGTCTGGTATGACGCTGCCAGGCACATTGAATTTCGTAATGGGCGCTACGTCCGCACAAGCGAACAGCAACGACAACAACAACAATATGGACAATGCAAGCGATGACTCAAACCCGGTCACTATTTACAGGTAATGCCAGTTGCAGCTGTTTGGGTTTAAAGTGGTTAACTGCGATTCAATTGTGAGCAAACTATATTTACTAACAGTAAACAGTAGTTTCGATACTTGGCAATAATCCGAGTGTTTTTCTTTCTTCTAAAATCAAATCTATAAATATATATACGATTCTGCGTACATATTTAAGCAGCAGAATTGCACAATTTGTAAATACAAGAAGTGCCTTAATCGAAACATTATTATGACGGTCTATTTGCAGGTGCCGGGCTCCTATAGCGTCACTCGACTGTATGGAGGAGTTCAGTGGTACGGGCGGTCATCTTGATTTCGGTATCGAATTTCTCACTATTATATAACCTTATAATTTTTTGGTCTTTTAGTTTGATACTCTTCGATTGCTTGGCTTGTTGTATTTTCTTTTATTTTTTATTTTTTTTTCATTTTTTTTTTTTTCGTAAAACTTAAATATGTACATGCATACATATCAATGACGCATCAGTAGCCGCACATACCACATCTCGAACATCGTCCCGCGTATTGAGTTTCCCGATCACGAAACAACTCACGTTTTGCCCTGTTTCGCACCGCAAGTGGTACGAGTTGCTTTGATTTTGTTCCAAACCGGCACGAAACCCCTTTGGAAAATTCTTTTATTGCATATATGTATTTAAATTAACGTGGCAACATTTAAAATTTACAGCTGCATGCATTGCTTCCATTTCAATTAAACTAAAATAACCTTCAACGTAAAACGGTCAAGGCCATAATTAATTATTGTATAACCTTGCAGCGGGTATCAGACTATTGTTGTGAAGTGTGTAACGCATTGAACGACACGTCTCCGATAAAGTCCATGATAGGTCTGCCTGTCTGTCTGCTTCTATGCTAACCAATATCTGAGTCTTACAACTTTTGGAGCAGGTGGATTCCACCACTAAGAATATGTACAATTGTTATAGATCTCCTAAATCCAAGACCCATTCCAAATACTTACAGCACATTCAACATTTAAATAATCTTACAACACCCCAAAAGAGAACTTTAGAAACTAATTTATATTCATTCGTAACGCACTTGTCTCGCTTACCTACTTACACCTGCATTTAGGCCATACTTTTGTATGACGTTATCAAATGTGATATTTATTTTGATGTTGCTGGTTATTGCACGCTTATTTTTTTAGTTTTTTTTTTGCTACAAAACACTCTGGTAATGGGATTCACTAACAAAGAAATAAACAAACTTTTACTACCGCATGCTTACCGAACCCAATCCGACCCCGATGCACTGATTTCATCTGTGGAATGTTGCCACCATTGTCACCGCTTTAGGCCGTTCGATAAGCCTTGGCTCTAATCCGGCGCTGCCGCTGCGGCATGGCTCGACGCCCACACCTGGATTGCGGTACAAAAATCTGGGCAAAAGCGGACTGCGTATTTCGAACGTGGGCCTGGGCACATGGCCAGTATTCTCGCCGGGCGTCAGTGATGAGCAGGCCGAGGCCATTCTAAAACTGGCCATCGACAGTGGAATCAATCTATTTGACATTTCCGAGGCGCACTCCGAGACGGAAATTGGCAAAATATTGCAGCGCACGGGCTGGAAGCGCACCACCTATGTGATCACAACAAAGGTGTATTGGAGCACAAAGTGAGTGACATTATCAAAAGTGCACCAATCGCCCCTGTACTTATATATATGCTTCTTGATTGTGTAGATCCGAGGAGCGGGGTCTATCCCGTAAGCACATTATTGAATGCGTGCGGGCAAGCTTGCAGCGTCTGCAGTTGAACTACATCGATATCGTCATCATTCATAAGGCAGATCCGATGTGCCCCATGGAAGGTGGGTATCTTAAGGTCACACGTTTGATTAAAGCTTAGTCTTCTATACGATATATACTTAGTATGCATATACTTGATCAGCATCAGAGTGACAATTAGTGTATATACCTATTAGTCTATCCCTACTTATACCGATTTCTGACCATTAATTGCAGAAGTGGTGCGAGCGATGAGCTATGTCATGCAGCAAGGCTGGGCCATGTATTGGGGTACCGCGAGATGGTCTCAGGTGGAGATAATGGAGGCTTACACCAATTGCCGACAATTTAACTGCATCACTCCGATCGTTGAGCAGTCTGAGTACCATATGTTCTGTCGCGAGAAGTGCGAGCTGTATTTGCCCGAGATGTACAACAAAATAGGAGTGGGTCTGATGGCTTGGGGACCACTGTCGATGGCATTGAGCGATACACAGAACGGGGACAAGCTCTTCTTGCCCAAGGGATCGTTCAAGACGAAGAGCTTCTCGTGGACCGAAGATGAGATCAATCGGAATGTGAGTCTCCCTATTATTATTATTAGTTGCCATTTTTGTATTATTACTAATATATCAATGTGTATTGCTATATTGCTGCTGCTCGCAGGCTGCACTGTCGCCGCAGGGTAGCTGGGGCAAGGATCGCATTGAGGAGGGTCGGCGTCATTGCGATCGGTTGCGTGATTTGGCCGCGCTGGCCGAGAAGCTTGGTTGCAGTCCAACGCAGCTGTCGATTGCCTGGTCACTGAAGCATGAGCCCGTTCAGTGTCTTCTGCTGGGTGCCACCTCGGCGGAGCAGCTGCATCAAAGTCTGCAATCGCTGCAGGTGAGTTGCCAGCCAGTTTCACGCTTGAATCATCACATCTAACGTATCATTATATACGCACAGCTCTTGCCGAGGCTGTCGTCCAGCGTAATGCTGGAACTGGAGCGCATATTAGAGAATAAACCAGTGCGACCGCCAATGATATCGACACTGGCGCTTCGGTGACAATCAGCCTGCCCGCAGGGCCCACTCAGTCTGAGCGGCGGTGGACCCTGCGGTGCCGATTCGCCCAAGCATGAGGAGGAGGCTTTCATTGAGGAGGCGGATGCCAAGGAGGCTGCCAAGCAGGGTTTCTGTGTTATTCAGTGACGAAAGGAGTCCTTAGATAACGATAATAAATTATTGAAAGTGATTAGCAGTAAAACTAGCCTAAGTAGCAATACTATGACAACAACAATAAGCAAACACGAGGTGCAACAGCAACAACAACAACAACAACAACAAGAACAGCAACAGCAACAGCTACAACAACATTATCAGCATCGTGCCACAACAGCAACATCAAGTGGCACAATTGGCTCGCATGCCAAGCAGATACAGTTTGATACGCTCAACAACAACAATGACACGGCTGCAGATGAGCCAGAGTCTGGCGGTGCCTCACTGCAGACGAGGACACAGAAGCGACGCTCGCTCCTTGACTTCAAGTCATTCGATTTTCACATCAAGACACTGTACAGTGGGCGTCGAGTGGGAGCTGGTCATAAGTCGGATATGTCCAACCAGTCGCAGTCGCGCTCATCCTCGTTGTGCGGCGGCACAAGTCTGACCGTGACATCTATTCCCCTGCCGCCGGATCTTCGTATCGAGGTGGTTGATCCCGAGCTGGAACAGGAACAGGAGCAGGAGCAGGAGTCGATGAATCTACTTTTGGACCATTCGCAGACGCTATGCATGCCGCGTCGCGACTCAACGGCGCATCCATCATCATTGTCGCCGTACTTGCTGTCGCCGTTTATGGCAGCTGGTGGTGGTTCAGGTTCCGATGCATCGTCAGCAGCTGAATCGGGCAACATACGCCGCTCCTCGACGTCGGATATAGTCTCGTGCCGACGTCGCAGCTCCAGTGCCAGCAACGCAGCTCAGCGGCCCAGCACCTCGGATCTGTTGCGGCGAGCACGCGAGCGTCGGGGCAGTGAAGCGCGCATGGGGCGCAGTGTGTCGCATGGAACCATGCGTGGTGGCGGCGGTGGCATGGGCGGCGGTGGTGGCTGCATGGGGGGCAGGCGTACTAGCATTGCGTTTTAGGTGCAACCTCGATCGCTACACAAGTCAATATTATGATTATTATACTTAATATTATTATTATTATTGATCAAATCAGCTGACAAATGGCGCTTATGAATTTTTACACACATAGAAACCAAGAACAACTCCGGTGAGTAAGAAGTTTTTTAAAACAAACCAAAAAAAAACCAAACCAAACCAAACCAAATCAAACCAAAGCAATGCAAAATCCAAACCGAAAATCAAGTGACACACTTCAAGTACTTAAATGCATATATTTACTACTACTATATACTTATACATAATATGAAATGCGAATGATTACTCTAAAGCAAAACATTACACAAAATACACTTCATTAATGATCCAAGCATTGTCCCCATCTCGAACACTTTGTTACTATCTATCGCTTCCCTACCATTAAACACATGCTCCATTTTTGATGACAATATTAGATCCTAACTACTGTTAACCAACGTTTGGTTCACTTTGTCAAGGGTACGCTTTTGCCAAGTATTTGCTTTAAGACACATACACGTTTACACATACACACTTACACACACACACACAGAAAAGAAACCCAAACGCATGCACACTCGCACATACATGGTATACGAGTGCATGCAACACATACATATGCACCAATTACACAAATTTGTAGATCATAAAACTTATGTGAATGCTCATATCAACTTAAAAACTAAAATCCAAAAAAAAAACTTAAAAAAACAACAAAAAAATCTAAACAAAACAAAACAAAAAAAAACTCATTAAAAAGGCTTTTTTTATTAAATTAGCTAATTAATTAAAAATAATCTTAAAAAATGTTGAACAGCAACCGCAAAAATTCATCAAGAAAATAAAAAATTATAAATCAATTTTAGCTATTAAGCAAAGAACAATTTAAATCCAATCTTATAGACATACATATTATGTAGCTAAAAATCAATTTGAATCTAAACTCAAGAAGTTTTTTTCTAACAATGAACAAGATTTAACGAATGCCTTTTATTAAAAATACATACACACAGCGACATAACATAGCCACACACATACACACACACACACACACATTTCGCTCAATACACATTTTGTTAAAGAAATTTTCAGTCACAGCCTTGAAATAGTACTTATGCGTATAATATAAAATATATATATATATATATAAAATGAGTACATAGGTATATATATATACAAAAACAATTGTTAGAGATGTATGAAATAATTAGCGGTATATGCGCATATACAGCGTTTACATAATTCATATTTACAAATACATATACAAATCCATACATTATATAGATATATGTATATATATATATATATTTATTTATTTTATCGTTCGAGTACATACATAAAGTCTTTTCACATACGGACTGTGATTTCACGTAAAGTAAAATATACATATATATATTAAAAAATAATTATAATAATTAAAACAAATGATGTAATACAGTAATGTAAAACATTTAGTTTAATCAATGCAAGAACTAAAACAAAAAACCAAAAACAAATGCAATAACACTGAACGAGTAGGCAACAGTTCATTTATGAATACTACATAAACGTACATCAGTATGTAGTATCTGATGTACTTATTGGTACATACATACATGGCAATGTATGTATAGACAACATGCTAATTAAAGCTGAAGCTTAACGGAGCTCTTACACTTTATAGATTAGTTAACAAATCGAGTGGCATATTCTAAACTTTAGAATTTAAACTTGTAGAAGGAAAAAAACAACAACCAATTACACAACAATTGACACTATGTATTCACAATTAAAATGCGTTTGCGTTTGCCTTAATAAACAATATGACAAGAGAGAAAAGAAAGCATTAAATAAATTAATAATACTCATGACAGTTACATACAGAAACATATGTAAACAATATGTAAATCATTATGTCAATAAGCAACAAGTAAAGCAAAGTCAGGCCGGTTTCCTCAATCTTCAGTTGAATTACGGTTGAGCTGCCTGATTCTCTATCCTTAATGCTAACTGGTGCTTGAGAAATCGTGCCTATTCATAATATGCAACATCAGGCCGTAGGCCAAAAACATTATGAAATGTAATTAGTTAATTAGTTCAACGGATAACGTACTTTTCTATTAACTTAAGAAAAAACATTTGCATTTTTTTGTAGTAAATCCGTCCTCAGTAACGGCCAACAGACAAGAAGTGCGATCAAGCATAGTCGAGATTTCTCGACTATTAAATACCCTGTACCCAGTATCAGATCAATCACAAATTCACCAGCTTCAAGAATTTGTAATTTTGCCCAATATTAATAAAAACTAAAAACAAGAAAGAGCCGATATCTTGGGCACGCCGAAGATTAAATACCCTTGCAGATCGGAGCCAATCAGCTCACATCTAAATAATAATTACGACAACAAATTCGACTGTAACTGTGTGAACAATTTGACTTGGTTGATCCATGTTCAGTACGTTTCTCCTGCATATCTTGGTAAAAAAAAGTTTTCTCGACACATATGTATATATATATATATACATATGATAAAGGTCCGATATAGATAAATTTCTTGCCAAATATCAACACTTATCATTAGTGATTTTTGTCCGTATTTGGTGAGTAAAACTGTCTGTTGTATGATATAGTTGTCGAATTATTTCGACTTCGACATACAAATACAGACAGATTATATCGACTGGGCTAATGATGCTTACCCCGATTTAATTATAATACCCCCTGCAAGGGTATGAAAAATATATATTACTAGATAATAAATATTCAAAACTGAACATTAAATAAACAAATCTAGAAACGATATGAAAATTATAAGATTGATGTATATGTATATATATAGATGTATATGCATATGTATATGCATATGTATATGTATATGTGTATGTATATGTATATGCATATGTATATGTATATGTATATGCATATGTATATGTATATGTATATGTATATGTATATGTATATGTATATGTATATGTATATGTATATGTATATGTATAAGTGCGTTGATGACTACAACAAACGAATCCAAGGAGCCTGACACGTCTATTTCTATAAGCCGTATAAAGACGACACTGTTAATATTTACGGGGTATGCATGAAAAGTCATAAGCTCAGCTACTACTAAGTGCACTTGCAACAGTCGAGCATACCCTAATACCCTGCACCCCCGTATCTACTTGGTTTAACTTCCCACACATATACCCTTCAACAAATAATACTCCCAAGTGGCTTACGAGATTCTTGTAGTTAAATTTGTAATTAAATGCAATAGAAGGACAATGTTAGATATATATATTGTATACATATGTATATTCATTTAGTCCATGGGTACAGGGCCTAAGATATACATATGTGTATGCATGATGCCAATGGAAAGCAATAACGAACGATAGAAAGCGTCGGTGAAAAGTTCAACTAGTAAATTAATAAAGCAATACAACATCAAAATACATATATAATAAAACATAAAAATCAAATCAACATTTATTTTACGTCTATTGCTATTATCCCGTAGATAGTAAATTATAAATTACAAATAAATTAAACAACTTGAACAGTTTATAAAATGCCAACTGTAGCATATTACGAAAGAAAGCAAACAGAAACAAAAAGTATTAAACATATGCGGCATGCAACAAAATAAACAACAAACAAATTATAAGAACTATTTAAAAAGACAGCTAGTGAATAATCTAGACAACAAATTTTACTTTACACAAGAAAAGTGTTTAAATATTCAAGCATAACAATAAAGAAGAATATATAAAAAAAAAACTCAGCCAAAAGAAAACAAAAAATGGTGTTTGAGCAAAAATAATAAGTACATTAATTATAAACAAAAAAAAATAACAGCAATTAAATGCATAAATATCTAACAAAGTTATTTTCTTATCGAACCTGGCAATAATAATTGTAGCAAGGCATATATTTGCATACGAATAATAATATTTCCACACAATAAAAATTCTCAATAAAAACACACATTTACAGTCATTTCAATAATAATAAACACAAAAACAGAAACCAAAAAAAAAAAAAACAAAAAAATCTTACTAAAATTAAACAATTTTCATCCCGCATAAGCGAATGGGATAGTCAACTTTATACTAAGTATGTTCAGTAAAATGTACGACTTTGACTAACAGAAAGACCAGAACAATTTCCAAACAAAGATCAAACCGAACACATGAAAAGTTTATCAAAATATACCAAAGACACACTATTTGTTATGAAATCACACGCAAACAGAAAAATTATAATAAAAAATGTTTTTTTTTTTCAAAAACCAGTCAGTTTAAAGCAGTCGGCTATAACCGACTGCGTAATACTCTGATACCAGCTAAAACAGGTAGAAAAGTCCCTATTTGCAGGAAGGGGGCTCGACATTTGAAACGCTTGTCAGTGATCAACATATTTCTTATTTGCCGACTTTCACTAAAATTATAGACGCGTTCGGAAGTTACCAATAATCTACATAATAACTTTTTTTTTTCAGTCCAAATTGGACTTTATATGGACAGATTCACAGACTGACGGTCAGCGAGACGAACATTGCATAGAGCCAATATACTTTTCTACCTTGTACATCAGAGTATAAAAACCGATATAATCACACCATTCTGTTCAGTTACTTTATAAGAGAAGAGAGTGACGGCTAAGAAATATATATTTGCTTTCTACTAATAACGGCGATGAAAACGAATACACAATGAGCAAATCGCTTACACTTCACTTTGAAAATACATTTAATATTAATATTTCGAAAATGCAAAAGGGTTATAACACGAAAAGGCAATAACACAGCTCAAATTCTGAGAACTTATATGAAAATACAAACTCTTATCTTTCAATCTAAAGTGTCACGATTTTATTCAATATTTCTAAGTCTAAATGGGTTCAGAGCAGACGGGCGTATAATTAATTAATAATTAATTTAATGGCTACAGTGGAAGGACGATGTCTCTTCAAGTATATAGATGGATTTAATTGGGGGACTTCAAGCATCAACGCATCTAAATGAACGATACGACTATCGTGTAAGTTTTTATTGATTTTGTTGTGGTTAAGTGTGTGGTTGACTCTCAAGTGCTAGACAAACGTAACGGGAACTGCTGATCGTATTTTTATATATTTCTACTTTGTCCAATTTAAGATCTTGTCAATACGATCTTGATAACATGTTAGTGCAATAATTATTTGTTGAATTCTTATCCCCGCAAGGGTTGCACTTAATCTTGGCCACTATGGAGTTAACTGAACTAATATAATAATAATATTTAAATATAATATATAATAATAATTTATAATAATAATATTTAAAACTATATCTCGAAGCTCCGTTCTTTTTGTGGATCATCGAGTCAGCATCTTTGGTGTCGCTAGAATATCGGATAACTTTAATTCGAACGGAACTCCAGAAAATTCTCTTCTTCTATTTTATCTATGCTTCTATTTTTTTCCAGCTTGTTGATAATCCTAGGTAACTGTGGCCCATCCAATTGAGTTGGACGCGGAGATTTTATTATATTGCCGTTTGCTCTAAATTATTTTTAATTTATATTTTTAACGCGCAAAAAATATTTGTATGTTTGCCAACAGTTTTCTTTATATAATATTTTGAAATAAAATCTTTATTTTGATAATTTATTTTTTAATGATATTTAATAAAATTGTTTATTGTTAGCAGCTGTTTGGTTTCTTTTTATTCTGGAAGGATTGGGATTAACAGAACTGGAAATTGTCGTCATGTCATCATGAGTTATTAGATTAATCCATAATTCTCAAAATACGTAATTGATTTACCAACTTAGAGCAATGTTTATAAAACGGACATTCGATTTGAAGATTGTCCCCAAATTTCTTTTTAATTATTAAAATATTTGTATTTCCATCTGTTATATTTGTGCTGTTTTGTTTTATGTAAAGAATAGACAACTAATAATTAATATATGTGTATTCATACACTTTAATACTCTATGAGTTCATAAATGGAAAAAAGGAATTCGTTTTTTTAAGTACACGATATTTAAAACACAGAAACAGACACAATTAAATTAGATGAAACAACATGTAAATTTCATTATATATTTTTGAGCTTAATAAAAAAAAAAAAATTGTTGTATGGAACGTTGGAATTCTATTTGATTGAACATCTTAAAAGCATAGCTCATTTCTATCGAAAAACAAACAAAATGCGATAAATTGTTTAATTCTGCATCTGAGTTCGGGAACGGAACGGCTGCTCCTCAAAGTTTGCTCAGCTTGTTGCGTCTGGCAAAAGCCAAGAGCTGTGAGCGATAGATCGGACCACGACGCAACGCTTCCAGCTGGCTGCATTCAGCGTCCAGAGCATCGAGCAGTTGCTGTTGCCAGGGCTGTTGCAGAAGGCGCTTGCTGGACATTAACGAGACGATCGGGAGCTGTGAATGGTGTTCCATGCGCGTCAAGAATTCCTGCTCATTGAGCACTAGGCTAGCAATCATGCCATGGCGCAGGGCCGATTGGGCGTCTAGACGTTCACCAAAGAGCAGCAGCTCGGTCGCCTTTGTGCGACCAAGCAGCTGTGGCAGCGTCCAGCTGGCGCCGCCCTCAGCACAAAGGCCCAGCTGTGAGAAGGGCAGCCAGAATTGGGCGGTTTCTGTGGCATAGATAATGTCGCATAGCGCGGCAATGACAACGCCCACTCCGACACAATTGCCCTGGACCAGAGCGACGATCACCTTGCGATTCTGCAGCATCCTCTTCACCAGCGCCTTCATCACAAAGTTCGAGGCCTTAAGGTGAGTGTCCAGTACGTCATCACCGTTTTTGCGCTGCAAGTCGAGAAGTTCGGTGAGGTCATTGCCCGATGTGAAGGCGGTCGCATTGCCAGTCAGACAAATAACACTGATGCCCGCATCCGCATGGGCTATATCCAGAACGCGTAACAGCTCATTGATGGTGCGACGACGCAGAGCATTCTGTACCTCAGGCCGATTGAACTGGACAACTAAGAGTTGACCGCGGCGTGTGATCAACAGATCCTTGAATATCTTAAAGTTGCTCGCAGCAGCAGATCCACTCATTGCAACGATGCCGAACAGACTGGTCCGACTAGAGTTCAAGTTTACTTAATTGCTGTGTGTGTCTATGCCAAGAGACAACAGGCTTTGGAAAATGTGTGTATAGCTACATACATACATACATATGTGCACATACATTAAGCTCTGTCTTATCAAAAAGTGAACGCAGAAGAGGTCGCTCAGCAATCGCTGCTGCTTGATCAAAGTACAACAGCAAAGAGTAGTCAATGGTCCCCTTACGTCTTTCATCTCTTTTAGTTTGCCGAGTGGCCAACAACCACTTCTTGTTTACCCGAGCAACACATTGTAAGAGCAGAAAACAACTACAACAACTGACACAGAGATAGCGAGAAAGAGAGAGAGAGAGAGAGAGAGAAGCAAGAGTCGCCAACTGGTTGCACGAGAAACGAGATTGCTGCTTTGTATTCGACGCACAGCTGAGCAAAGTAGTAGCAGATCATTCCATTTATATATACTACTTTCAAATTGTTCAGTTATAATTGCATTTATAGTACAAGTGAAGCTCTAATCGCAAATGTGCAAAAACATACACCTTTAACGGGGCTCTTACGGCTGATAAGATTTTTATTATTATTATTATTATTAAGTACAGCAGTTATAAACTGAAAAATCTAGCTTCAGCTAAGGCTGATAAGATTACGGATCACATTTCATCTGTTTTTATATATATGTATATTACATATATTCATACATTTGCTTAAGTGTTGCCAGACGACATCTTCGGGCGCTGGCAAACTTAAAAGAGTCACAGATTATAATGCTTACGTTCACTGAAATTTAAAACATGGCGTTTTCTTAGCCAGCTTTAATGCTTCTGTAGTTTACTGCATGACTGGAGATGCCTAATGCTGTCTCGGATGCACTGCAGCACCGATTCTTTGTGTTTGTGTATGTGGGTACGAGTTCCCATGGCCATACTTAGTGCTCATCGAGGTGGGAGAACTTTTTGCGCAGCTTCTCGCGTCGCTCTTTCTTCACATTGCGCCAGGGCTTGGCTGCAGCATCCCCGGCCGTCAGACTGCCATCATTTGCCAGACGCACATGCGGGAAATTGGTGCGGCCTTTCACATGCGCCACGCTGGGCTGGTCGGTGAAAAACTGCTGGTCTAGCTCCTTGGACGTGCTCTTATTGATCTGTGAATAATCGCAATACTTTA
This sequence comes from Drosophila paracracens, assembly GCA_035044025.1. Classification (NCBI taxonomy): domain Eukaryota; kingdom Metazoa; phylum Arthropoda; class Insecta; order Diptera; family Drosophilidae; genus Drosophila; species Drosophila paracracens. The sequence goes on from JAWNMN010000838.1 coordinate 855,111, forward strand.
AAATAAAAACAAGGCTTTGGCCAGGTTGACAACTTACGCGCATTGCACGCTGCTGCTGTCCGGGCAGCTGGGACTCCTCTAGAGGTTTGCGTTGACGCTCTGGAAATGTGTGATACTCCGACTGACTGATCGACGGTGGACCCAGGGCAAATAACAGCTTGCCATTGACGTAATCCTTGAGCACATAGCGTGCAGACCTTGCCTGATCCGGTTGACCATTTGAGGTCATGAAGCCACGATTATCTGGGGAAAAAAAATCAATTAATCAGATATTGGATTGTATTGAGACTTGTTCACTTACAGCCGTAGGCGAGGAGCAGCTCCTCAGAGAAAGGTGGTCGTTCTTGATCCTCGCCCTCCATGGGTTTAGCTATCACAATACCATACTTATCCTCAAGGATGTGGCGCGGTATGCGTTCACAGAGCAAATTCACGGGGGGCACATGATCGCGCATCTGATCAATTGGCAGAATACCATTGAGCAACATGTCCGCCTTGGTAAGCACAAAGCTGGGCATCACCAAGCCAGGACAGTCGCATAGCAGTATGTCATCATCCAGGAACAGCGTCTGAAAACGCTTTGTCTTGCCGGGCGTGGCCGACACAGAAACTTTCTTAACCGTCATCAGCGAGTTGATTGTACTGCTCTTGCCCACATTTGGATAGCCGACCATGCCGATGGTCACATGCTGGGCAGTGTGCCTGCGTCCCACGAAGATGTGTCTCAAGAAATCAATTAGTTCGGTTCGAGACAACAGATGCGCACTGTTCCTGTCACCAGGCAGCCGGGGCAGCCCGAGGTCTGCCATCTCCGATGGCTTTGGTATAATCTTGCCTTCGATGGCGTCCAGTGTGTGCTCGAAGTCATCCAGCGACTTTTGGATCTCTTCGACAGCCTTGCGCAGCTGCTTAAGCTCCTGTCCCGAAAATGGGGACTCAGCCAACTGCTTGGCCGCTTCCGCCTCAAGTTTGAGCTCCTCCTCGACCAGTGTGGCTGAGTAGAAGGCCGTGCGAATGCCCTCACAGTCAAAATACTGTGCCCAGTGCTGTCGCTGTTCCAGCGTCAATAAATCTGACTTATTTACCAAGATCATGTTCATTTTGTTACTGTCCACCTCCTTGACGTAACGCTCCAGATCGACGCTTCGAAAAAGCAGCGGATTACGTCCGTCTACTATCTGGACAACAACATCAGAGCGCTCGACGACGCGCCACAGCTGGCGCCAGAACTCGAGATTCTTTTCGTATGGCGTCATGAGAATCTCCTCGTTCTCTTGTAGCAGCGCCAGATCTCGACGCCAATTGAGAAAAGCCTCGTTTTCGGCACGCTCCAATTCCTCGGCACTTGTTTCCTTGTTCCATTTGGGACGACGCGGTATCTTCAGCTGATCCAGATGCTCTGCATGCTTCTGCTGCATTGTCTGCTCCTGGGTCTTGCTGAGCAAACCAACGCGCTGTCTCGGATTCACGAATGTTATGTTTAGCTTCTCCGCTTGGAACTCGGTGCCCGCCAACTCCGCAGTGCGCAGGAAGGCGTTGAACGATGACTCCTCCGTTACCGATGAGAGATTTAGTCGGCCCCAGTCATAGCCATCCTGCAGCTCCGTTGTGTGCAGCTAGATATTTAAATGCGAGCATGCACAATACGAATGTGTGTGTTAAAATGATTGTAAATAAATTGTAACGAAGTACTACGCACCATCGTGTCGTTGTCCACCTTGCGGCGTGGTGTGTGGCCAAAGCGATCTTTGATTAGTTGGCGTCCCAAATTGTTGCCACTTTTATTCTTTTTGCCCATTTTGGCAAAAAAAAAAAGCAATGCTTTTATATATATATTAAATTACAAGCAGAACACGTGCAAGACCTGCAAACTCAACTGAGACGATTTATCGAAGCTTGGCATATTGACTTTTTGTTACTATCGGTATTTCAGGTCGTGATTCGTGAAATACCAACACAAATTATTTCATACCAAAGTGTAGTCGATAGATGATCGATATCTTGTGAAATGTTTAAATGTCGTTTATTTGAATATAAACAAATAACTAACAATTGCTGAACATATTAATAACAAATGCAGTTTCAAATGGAAATATGTGTGTTAAAATGATTTTTAATTTTTGGTATGGCATCGCAGTTTGTTCGAAGTTGCACAGTATTTTAAATAAAAAACATAATAAACCTACATACAAATACACTTAAACTAAGAATTACACGCAAAATGACGAAGACAGTGACAGATAGTCAGATTGAAACATAAGATTCATCCATTCATTTAGTAGAGCTTATCGTCGTCGTCATGCCAGACAATGGGCCAGACGGCATTGCGCGCACAATTGCCGCCCAATGCCTTGCAGAATGTGTTGAAGGTGCTCGACTTGCTGAAGCCGAGAATCTCACGCTCCTCGTAGATGCGATATGTGAACGTGCTCTCGTAGGTGCCCACAAAGTGGCGGGCATACGCGCAGATCAGCTGGTCAACAATGGCTACGCCCCCATCCTTCAGTTGATGCCGCTGCGCATTCGACTCGGGTGTAAAGTGCACAAAGCGAAACCGATAGAAGAGCTCCTTCAGCTCGAGCAGCTCATATGGCGTAGCATCGCTCGCCACGAACACGCTGCTCAAATTGAATGCCCGCAGCAGTTGCTTAATTTGCTGTGCTGCCGCCTTGAGGGTGGGCGTCGTCGACTCGCGCGATCTGACAAAGTCGCCGCGTCGCAGATGGGCGCACAAATAGTCGCCACCGCGTGCATCGCGCTTCGGTCGCTCCAGTTCCCACATGGCTGGTCGCTGTACGCCCGCCGTCGAGTCTGTGGTGGCCAGCATCGCTAGTCGAAAGTCGGCAGCCACCTGGCTGAGAGATGGGGCAAAGCGCATAGAGCGACGTGCCAGCCAAAAGTGCTCGTCGCCCCAGTTGTCGTGGAGAACCGTTTCGGCGCTGAGCACCGCATAGACGCGCATATCGTCCACATCCTCCACGCCCGCCGTATCCTCGTCAATTGCCTCGCGCAGCATCCGCTCCAGAAGACCGGCGCTGCCCTGAAAGCGCACACAATGATATCGGCCATAGCTTAACAGACGCTGCTGCAGCAGCGGACCACCGCTGATGGAGTTCTCGTTGCAGGCCTCGTGACGCCGGCCGGTCGCCGAGTCGTGGGCATCGGGCGTAATGCGCTCGTACTTGTCGCGGAAGACGCCCTGCTCCAGCATGATCTCGTAGTGTGTCAGTCGGAAGGCTTGTGAGACATGTACGTAGGGAGGCGACGGCATTCCGAATTTCGTGTACTCGGCGACAAACTCGTCGTAGTCCAGGACGGGCGCATAGCGCCTCAGACTGGCCAGATCGAAAAAGCTGCGCCACATCAGGTCGCTCTGCCCCAGGCCGTGCGAGTGCCAGTGATACAGGCGTGGCCACGGCGGCAACACCAGGCGCACATTGCGGAAACGCTTGCGGCGTCTCAGGCGACGCACAAACACCGCCATGCGAATGTAGACGTCGCGCCGCAGATTGAAGCCCTCGGAGATGTTGACGTCGTACAGAATGTAGACGGTGCCGCGCAGCGGCAATATGTCGGCAGGGCAGGTGTTCCTATCGGGCAGCCGCCAAAAGAGACGCCGCTGGCAGACGCTGTTGTTTTTTTGGCTGGTGCTTTTCTCGATTGTTGTGTTGTAGTGCGGTGCTCGGATGCCAGAGGCTGTTGTTGCCTGTGTAACGGCGACCAAGAGCAGCAGCCACCGCACTGGCCACCATCTTTGCATTATTAGCCGTTCTGCACTACACAAAAATAGGCGCTGGCTCGATTGGAAAACAGAAACTCGAACTGTTGATCTCTTATCGATGGCGATAGTTATGAATACTTAAATATGTATAAATACGATACTATCGCGAAACTGTGATAGTTCGTCGATTTAACAGTAATATGTATATATCGATATATCGATATGCGGTGTTAAGGTAATTGTCACTCCTCACTCAATTGTAAGCGGCGCACGTGCCCGTGTTTTGAAATTGTTTTGCTTGTTGCATTTATTGAATGAGCGCTATTTATGGCAAAGGAAAAAATTGATTAACATAATGAGCTCACAAAAGCTGGAATACGATGCAAGTCTGGGTGGACGCATAAAGCTGCCAAGCCATGTGTCCACCTATCTCTATGCTGCTGGTGCACTTCAGGAGATCAAGTCACTGATTGCGGATGCTCAGTTGCCGGCCAGCAGCAAGCTCATCTTTCAAACGCTGCCCAAGCACATGCGCCGACGTGCCATGTCGCATCACCCCAAGCGGCTGCCTCGCAAACATCGCGCCGCCCATAAATCCCAGATGGGTAAGGCCGGCAATCAGCCAGTGAACAGCAAGCGACCATCGCGTAAGTATCGTCGCCGCCCAAAGAATCTGATGCGCGAGTATGTGCGCCGTCAGCGCAAGCACATCTGGCTGGAAACGCACATATGGCATGCCAAGCGGTTCTTTATGATCGACCGCTGGGGCTATCGGCTGCCCTATGCCAGCTGCGACAAGACCTACCGGGCCTGTTATCGTGCCAGTGCCGAGCACTGTCTGCTGCAGGACATCTCCTACTACAGCTGCGTGCAGCTGAACGGCAGCCTAGAACTGCTGCGTCCCGGGCTGGCCCGTCTCACCAGTCCGCACTGTGGTCTCAGTATGACGGCTAAGACATTTCTGAACGGACGTCGCGAGGGCAGTGTCCAGCTCTTCGCCGATGGGCAGTATCCGTTGGGTGCCCTGCAAACAGCTAGCTTCATGTGGCGCCCCCAAGCAGAGCAAGGAAAGCCTGATGATGTCGCCACGCTATGGTTGTGGCTGCATCCGGCAGCTGCTGAGGCAACCATTTTACAGCTAATCAATGTGTTCCAACTGAAATCGACTAAACACCAAAAACATATTCTGCAACCAGACGCAAAAGTTGACAACGCTAACGATTTGCGCTTCTGGACGCAGACCGTAGCGTTTGAGCGTCACAGAAGCTACGTCAATGTGGATGACAATGTGAAGCTGTTGGTGCTCAAGCAGGAATTCAATCGCTTTCGTCTGACCGGACCACGTGCCCAGCGCATACTGTCCGCCAGTCTGCGCGCCCAGCGGCCACACGAATATCTCGAAGCGGCGCTGCAGCTGAGCTCGCCCAGTGAACTGCTATCGAATCTAATTGTAGGCGTCAATGTGGTGGATCCGCGCCTGCAACGACCCAGACAGCGCACCAAGGCGACAAGGCCAACCGCCGTCACAGTCGCAGCCAGTGATGCTAATGAGCTGCTCGTGTCGCAGCCAGACAGCCTGCCGTTTAGTGATTTATGGGAGCCGGAGGTGCGCGAGCGTCTCGGTCAGCAGATGCTAACGACACACCAATACGATCAGTTGCGCCAGCGGTACGCTATTGTGCCTGGCGAGCCGTGTGCCTTTGAAGAGCAGCTGCAACCAGTGCCGCTGTTGCTAATCCAGCGACCAGGATCGCAGCAGCCGCACTACAAACGTCTGGGCTATGGCTCTGGCTGGGATGTGATAGCGCCCGCTCGCTACGGCATGGCACTGTGGCTGACGCTCATCATGTGGGGCGCTCGGCCAGGCGGACTACGCGAATTCGATTCGGTTGCCAGGGAGATGGGCCTCGAACACCATTTACCGGACACAGTAGCGGGTGAGTGCACCTCGCACTCGCAGCTTTGCAACAGCTTTCTTTTAACAAATGTTTGGTTTTTTCTTGCAGGACGGGATCAGGCATCAAGGGCTGCCACAGAGCGTCGCACACGCTACTTTCGTCTGCCGCCGAACAAGCGCTGCAACTATCGCAAGCTGGCGGTGGTCAGTCCGTTTCTGGCGCCCTGGCAGCAGCTGGTGCGCGATTGGTCGCCTGCGACTCCAGCTGGCTTTTATGTGCTGCGTGATCGTGTTCTATTGCAGCGCCTGGATGAGTGCGTGCGACGTCGACAGGCGCTGCCGGAGTCACTGCCCGTTCACTGTCTCATCCAGATTCAGTTGCGTCTGCAGTCGCGCGGTCAGCTGGGAGACAACGCATTGATTTGCCTGCCCACGCGCAGCGATTGGCAGCGTCGATGGCAGCAGCTGAAGCGCGACGAGCACGCGCCCGTGCACAGTGAGCCACCGCAGCCGGATCTGAACGACCGACTGCGCAAGGAGCTGCGCCACAGCCACAAGTGCCTGCTGAAGCGTTTACGGGGTCGGCGAGTCCGCGTAAAGCGACGACTGCAGGAAACGAGCACACGCCGTGTGAAAATACGACCAGCGAATACGGCGCAACTGGTGCGTGATCAGTTGACCAAAATGTGCCGCCTTTGGCTGCCCACAGATCCGGTCGAGACGTGCGACAGCGTGCGCCGCCAATGCAGTCGCGAGGTCTTTGGCTATGTGAGCAGTGCCGGCTTCAGTTTCGTTGAGGCAACCGTTTGTGCTGTCGGCTACATAACGTCTGGTGGATTGCGTCACTTGCTAGAAACCGGAACGCAAAGCACGTCTGGTTCCAAAGGACAGCCACCACTCTGTCTGGTGCGCGATGCGGACAGTCGTGCCTATCGATTCGCACGCTTCCAGATCACTGCGACCGTGACAGCTGGAGTTTAGCTTAAAGAAAAAAATGAAATTAATTAATATATTAATGTATTTATGTACATCTGAGTAATATTAAAAATTATTGTAAGCTAGAAGAAAAAAAATACCAATTGTGCTTCAAGTTTAGGAGCTTGGCAAAATTCGTTAGAATCAAAAACGTTTACTTAAAAATATGTACTTGTAACTAACTAAAGGAAATTGATCTGTGTCTTAAGAAGCAATTTAATATGTTGACAGATGATTGACGTTTGGATTCCTATCTATGCCGACGGGTGTCAAGTGGCGGGCCTATCATTTGGCCAATCATCCAGACTACATGCGAGCAATCAGGTACTCCAAATGACATCCACTTCTTACTTCTTATGCCCCATAATTGTAATTTGTAAGAGACAGATGGTTATGTATAATCCTTCCGATCCTACCGCATTATATGCTTATAATGTATCATCGAAATTGAAATTGTTTTCATACGAAAGCCAATTTGGTGTAGCCGGTGGGGGGGACTGATATAGATTTTTTTATTTGTTGATTTTTAGAATATGCTCTGGCTTTTATACAATTATTATACTGCCAAATAGGAATATATATCCAAGGTACAAAGATGCTTCAATGAACCAAGAAGAGAGACTCATACTAATTAGGACCACAGGCTGATCAAAGGACATCCCAACCGATTCCGAGCTGTCAAAGGATTCAAAAATATAAAGATCAGCTCTTTGACTCATTACCCGCATACGATTGAAAATGCTTTTGAAATTGTTGTACATATTTAATACTAATTTTATTCAATTTAAAATTACTTGTATGCCGTTTGTTGTTTTTATTTTCATATTTTTTTTTTTGTTTTTTTCGTTTACCATCAAATTTATCGTTTGTTACGTAATTTTTCATATGTATGCATGGATGTGTAATTGTGTGTGTAAAAGTGTGAGGATGCGTGTGTATGTGTGTGTGTGTGTGTTGCACTCAAGACGGGCCACAAGTTGCCTGCCGAGCGTGTTGAGCCTTGTTGGGTGAGTGTATTCGCGTTGGAAATTATTTTGGTATCTAAAATGCGACAATGATTTCAAAATTTGCTTACAACTTGTTTGGGTCGTAACTCCGCATATCATTCTCATTGGTTTTCAATTTTGTTATTATTATCAATATTGTTTTTTGTATTATTTGTAATTATGTATTTATTTATTTAATAATGGTTTAATGGTTATGGGAAAATGTATATTAAATGTTTATAAATTTCGCTTAATGCTTCCACGTTTTTTTTTATTTTTATATTTTTGTTTTATATATATATATATATATATTGATTTTTGTTTTGTTTTAGTTTTTATTTACTGAAATTGCCCAAATGTACTTGCATTCAGGCATGTATATGCAAGTATATATGTGCATATATACATACACTATATATTTGTAAATGTATATTTCTGAATACTTAATCATTTCGTCTTGTTGATCGTTCTTGTTTTATTTTGTTGTTGTTGCTTGTGCGTTAAGTTTGCCATTAACTATATATAGTTGCTGGTTTGTTGTGCGGATATCTCAAGAAGTGGCCTTCTCATGCGTTTTAGATACAGATACATAATTCCATTATGTGTAGACGCGTTCTTTGTAAATTTCACTTATAATTATACAACTTAGTTGAAACATTCAATAATTTATGTTGTAGTTATTAAAAATACATAAAATATGATCTTATGTTAAACTAAATATTTTAAGAAAAAACAATTAGATATACGCATATATTTGTATTTATCATAATTCGCTCACCGTTTCTTTCGATCTGCTGCCTATCTTCATTTATGCTTTATCAATTATCTGTATATATGTATGTATGTATGTATGCATATGATGTATATGATGTACACATAATAATTATATTTATCGATTACTAAAAGCTACACAATTACATGCTTAACTGAATTTGATTCGCCACTTGAGTGCTTAAATATAGTATGTATGTATTTATGTATGTTTGCATGTATGCATGTATGTAACTATACATACATACGTATTAGCAATGAGAGTAACTCAGTTGCATATTCATGCATGCCTCTCCGCTCTCCCCTCGTCGAGGGCAAAGAGTTGGCGCCTTTGCGAATGTGATTGTGTATTGACTACTTACGGCTTGCGGGCCAATCTTAACTACACGTTACATATGAATTTAATACGAGATTTTTTCGAGTATAATACGTAATTATGAAATGTGTAAATTTATGCGCGAACCGCATTGGCTTTAAATTACACTTAGAATTTGAATTTCGATTTGGATTGCTTTGATCACGTATCGCGCAATGCCCTATTCGGAACTGATGTACACCGATTTACATGCATATTATAGATAAGTATGTATATATTTATATACATATATATATATATATATATGTATATATATATGTATAATTATGTATTGGTATAAGCAGTACAAGAGACGGCAGTGTATATAAATTGCCAACAGAACACACATGTACGCACACACACTCGCCCTGTACACGTTTTTGATGTACTTGCAGTGCATGTACAAATGTGCTCCAAAAACTGATATTCCCTTTGAGTAGAAGGTTCTCTCCTTTGTTCGTTTAGCATTTTGTTTTTTTTTTTTTTTTGTCTTTGGCAACATGTAATATTAATCTTATTTGGTTGCATATTTTGAGCCAGTTTTCATTACTTGTTCATTGGTGTTATAAGTAGTTGTAGTTGTAGTTATAGTTTTTTTTTTTTTTTTTTTTTTTGTGTTTTGTGGTGGCAGCGTAGAATGGAGTTTGCCGCCTTTTATCCGCGTGTGTTCCATATAAAAGTTTGAAATACTTTGAATTTGGTGGGTTAGTATACATATATTTATAGATATACGTAGCATATCTTTAAAAATGGTTCTTAACTTGTAATTGTAAACGTTTTTCGTGTTGTGTCATCTCCTAAATGCGTTTCATTGTTCAGGGATTTAAGAAGTGTTCTGGCGAACCACATACGACCATCTCTTTTTGTTTTTGTATTGCAGCTATTACATACATAGTTAAATTATTATAATTACTATTAAGTTTCTGTTTCTCATTTAACATCACTACTAATAATCAAAAAATGGACATTTATAAACGATTATCTATATATTTGTATATATCTGTATATATGCAAATATATATATATATATATATAGACATATATATACATACATAAACATACGTATATATAAACATATATAATTATTAAAAATGTTTGGCTCTTGGCGGCACTTAGCCGCAATATGATTTTTTATGTCTTGTGTTCTTCTCGCACATTTCTCTTGCCTTTTAGTTTGCTTGACAATGTGCCACGAAATTGGTTGAACGCATTTGAGTCGTTTATTTATTTTGTAATGCAAATTTCTCTATTTTGATTTTGGCGTCAATAACGAGAAAATCAAAATATGCAAAGCAATCGAAAGCGACAAAAATAAGAAATAAATAAAACAAAAGTCATCCAAAGTCAATAAACAATATATAATTCATCACAGTTTTTTTTTTTGTTGTTGTTGTTGCTTGTCTCCGGCTGTTGTTTCGGATGGGGGAAAATCGAAAACCCATGGAAAATGTGCTTAATGAATTCATGATCCGTGTAACATCCAACACAATTTATGGCGTTCCATGTCTATGTGGCGCACTTGACTTATGAATATCCACGAACACACGAATAAGCAGCGCTTTTCACACACAAAAATGTGTAATTGTTGTGTGTGAAAAGCGTTGCATAGTTTGCCTCACAATAGCATTCGAATTATGCGTCCAGCTGTGGTGAAGGATTTTTTTTGGAGTACTCGTGCACTCAACTGCAACGCGAAAAGTAAACAACCTTTTTGTATATATTTTGTTGGCTTAATTGTTACATGATTTTTAATTTTTAATTGAATTGCAGCAGAAATGAAAAACAAAGCAACAGAAAACAAAAGAACAGTTATGTAATTATAAAAGTAAGACTTTTAGTTACAAACACATTGCATAAACAAGGAAAAGAAAATAATATATATATATTTCAATATATATGTATAAATATATATATGTATAAATATATATATATAAATATATATATAAAGACAATTAAATATACATTCACATAAATTAATTAACGTACTATGTGCTGAAATTGTAAAAATAGTATTATTTTCCACTTCATTTCTTAAAATAATAAACACAAAAAAAATATATATATATATTGCATCTGATTTGCATTTGCATTCAGAATTAAATGACTAAACGCTATGACTTAGTTCTTAAGTTGTAAAGTGTGAGCGATCGCAGCTCACATGTCACAAATCCAAATTCTATATAAAAAAAAAGAAAGAAAAAAAAAAAAACGAAAAGAAAAGAAAAAGCAACAAGCGATTCACAAAACGTACTCTGACGGTTTTACTCAATTTTTTTTTTTTAATTTCATATTGTTTTCAGTTATTTTTGTTTTTTGTTTGGTTTTTTTTTTTTTTTGTCGTAGTTGGTTTTTTTTATATCATTTTGGTATTTAGCATCAATAAATGTTCAATTATACAATCAATACACTCTCTAAAGTTTGGCTTATGGCTTTCATAAACCACGCCATGCAATGGTCAAATGGTTCTTTTTGGGAACTCGTTTCCCTTAATACACTTCGTATTTTGTTGCTGGTTTCCGCTTCTTGGTTTGTTTTTGTTCTGTTTTTTTGTTTTGCGGTTTTTGAACTTAGTTAACCTATACGCACGCGTAACTAAAAACAAAAAGTTATATTCATATATATATATGTATGTGTTATATATAATATGCAATTAGAAACTAACTTTAAACTTTTTCTTTGCGTTTCGGTTCGCTATAATTTTTTGTTTTTAATTTTGGTTTTGGTGCATTTTATAAACTCTTCATTTTGCATTCAGATGCATTGTGGGAACACCTTACTCCAAGCGTGCCTTGTAGGTGGTTTTCCAGATCTCAGCAAGTGTCACGGCGCTGTGGAAGCGATGGAAAATGCACAGGGGTAGTGTAATACGCTGAATGATCGACCAGGGTACAAATCCATAGAACTCCAGCTGCACCTATTTTATTCAAAAAGAATGCAACACACATTAACAAGTTGACCAATCATTAGATACACTAGGAGTATCCACAACAACAGCATGCAGCTACGACCTTAGAAAACACACTGACATAAACCATACAGTTAACATGTGAGCTGAACCTTATTTTAAGTTCGTAAAAAGCGTTTAAATCATACATGTGAATTATTAATTGCAATTTAATTAATATTTAAATGACAAGCCTAGGTTTTATATACTTTCTTTTTGGATATTTCATACCGTTAAATCTTTAATTATTATTGCTCCAGGTGAGAAATAGTTTTAGAAATGTTTTATTGATTGTAATTGACATTACTTAAAAGTATTTCAATACCTTAAGTAATTATTACAGCTCTAATGTTTATATATAATTTTCTCATGTTTCTGTTGGAGATAATAAATAAAATCAACTTGTGCTTAAAATGAAATCCAAGCCAACAATTTAGAAATTCGAATAAAAAATATGATATAAATATAGAATGAGGATCTGTTTAATATGTTGACGACGTCTTAATGAGTTAAACATGCCGAATGCGGATGATTATGCAGTTGAATTTCTCATCGAATGCTACTTTTTGAGAAACAATTCAATACACAGAAACATGTGAATACGAGCGTAAATAAAAAGTATTGACAATATTCAGAGATCGCATAACAAGTAACGAATATAATGAATATAACGAATATAACGAATGTAACGAATAGAACGAACGAGAGCGTTAATCGTCTTACATAACTCAGTCTCGCTTACGTACATATCTACTTACAGGATTGGCGAATACTTTTTGAGCTTCGAATGTGTAGATAGCGAACATGGCCACGTTGCAGATGAGTAGGAAGGTGACAATCTGGCGACCGGGCTTGCTGCGATCGTGCTCCGGCAAGTGGACGCGACGGCGCGACACATCGGCAATGAAGAGAAGCTGCAAAATGACCTGGAATACAGCAACGCCACCGGTGGTCGTCACCAACAGGCTGGGCTCACTCTCCAGCACCTTGAGGCTGCCGGCAATGATGCTAAACACGGAGTAGGTGAACAATCCAAAGGCCGAGATGCGTAGCAAAATGTCGTTCAGATTCGATTGTTCCTCGCAGCGGAATTTCAAGTTCTTCACCCTATTCAATTTAAGGAGCGTTTTGAGCGTGATGTTAGTTATGGCTAATCTCACATGCACATGGATTTGGATTTGGATTTGAAAATAGTTGTTAACGCACCTGATGAAGCCAACAATGATGGCTAGTATGGCAAAGGCCATTAGAATACAGTGACTGGCATCGGCGAGGTAAATGGCCAACAGCGAGAACTGCTGATGACGCACCAAGACGAAGAAGAGTATCAAGCAAATCAGCGCCCCGACCAACAGCAACAGACCAAAGAACAATCCCTTCGAGGAGCCAACGCAGTCGACGCGACCGGAACGTGCCTGCTGCGCCATGGCAACGGCTCGACGGGAGAGCATCACCTCGAGCCTATGCTCCAGATCCTCATCGTTTAGCCGGCCCGGATAGCGACCGATGTGCTTCCACATGACATACAAAACCACCGCGCCAATCAACGAGTACTCAATGATAAACGGATACAGATACGGCGCCGAATCATAAACGATGCTGCCCATAATGTCAATGCGACCACAGGCGGTGGAGTTGAGTGTGCCAATGTTGGAAGACAGTGCTGCCGGATAAATGTTGTCCAGGCTCTCCAGATTCTCAAAGGCAACCAGCCCGTTCGACTCATCGTGCGAGATATCCGAATATGTTTGGAAACTGTTCTCCATGCCGGGACCAAACAGATTGTTCATAATATTCACGGCGCTCTCCGTGCTGCTCACGGGTGTGCTGGCGCTGACACTGGTGCTTGGTGTGGATGAGACCAGATTGTTGAAGAATGAGGAGATGCCGGATGTTGCGCTGTCAATGGCTGAATTGCCCTCGGCAACAGCGGGCAACGTTGGAGCGGCCCCATCGACGGGCGCCTGGCTCGGTGCAACGCTTGAGAAGATGCGCTGCAGTCCATTGAAGGGATTGATTGTTTCGCTGGTCGTGCTGCTGCTGCTGCTAAAGTCGGCGACGGTGGCAGCTCTATTGAATGGAATGCTCGTGGTGGATGTGGTGGTGGTTGTGCTGGTGCCGGTGCTGCTGCTACCCGCAGTGCTTGTGGCAGCCGTGGTGCTAGTGATAAACTTCTTCAGCTTGCGGGCCATAGTAGTGCTGTGCCATTGATAGCTGGGCGTTGTGTATGGCGCCCTTGTCGTAGTAGTGGTGGTGCTGCTGGTGGTGCTGCTAGTGGTGCTGCTAACACCGCCCATGCCCAGGCTCTTCGAAATACCATCGACAGTGTTGCGCACCAGCTTCGACAGCACATTGTCACTCTTGTAAACGTTCTTTGGGAGCACATCCTCACCGTCCAGTACCTCGAACTCGGTGTTGGGTCCAGCCTGGGTACGGAGCACGGTGCCAGCATGACGCAACGCATGCTGACGTATCGAATGGCTAATGGACGAAGCATCCGGATCGGCTTCACGCTTCTGGTGATAGATCGTTATCTCCAGCAGCGACTCCTTCACCAGGGTGCGTATCCAAACGCAGATGTTGGTGGCTACCACATGCATCAGGCCAAAACGGGCAATCACCTTGAAGCGGTGTATGTTCAACTGGGAGAGAGAAAGAGAGATAGCGACACAGAGAGAGAGAGACAGGGAGAGAGAGAGAGAGAGAGAGAGAGTGGGAGAGAGGGAGAAAAGGCACGGCGCAAGCGCAATCTTGAGTACGGTTAAGAATCGCACTTACAGAACTATGTATGTATATATATGTGTATGTATGTGTATATTTGTATATGTACAATACAAAGATAAGCAAGTAAATGTATCAAACATATAAAAAAAATATCTTCGGCATTTTGCCCGAAGACTTAATACTCTCGCAATGCCAAAAAGAAATTTGTACAATATTACATTCAACTTGGAACACCCTGCAAGAGTATAAGCAAAGTTACATAATTATAAGATACCCACTCCCAAAAGCCCTTAAATAGTTTATATTATTAGTTTATATATTAGTTTAGTTTATATATTAAGGTTATAAGTATATCACACACACATATATGTTTTTATCGTGTGAGTGTAATGAGCGTAATGAGGGTAGAGAGTAGTAGTAGAGCAGAGTAGTAGTAGAGTAGTAGAGTAGTGGAGTAGTGGAGTAGTGGAGTAGAGTAGAGTAGAGTATAGTAGAGTAGAAAATGAGTTGTATATCGTACCTGAAATGGTGGCCTAGTCTGCGATCGCGAATGGGGCGGAGTTGTGGGGATTATGTACACAAAAATGGTTCATTAAAAAAACTAAGTACTTTGCAGAATTTCGAAATTTGTTTAAAAAAAATGAATATGATGATGATGATTATATGAAATTGGAATGATAAATGCTTGATGAATGCGTGTACGTGTTGTAATAATGTGAATAATGTGACTCTAGACTATGCTGCTAACTGTTAACTGTTAACTGTTAGTGTTAAACTGATTTTGCTAATCACTGGCTTTGACTTTGGTCAGAATGAGCAGTTCGACTGTGTGCCGAAATGTGGCAATGTGACATTAAACTTGTGAATGCACTCAAAATTTGGTATCCATTCAAAGAGCATTCACTCATATTTTAATCACTTTCTTTACATAACGATTAATGTTGCATTTGTTGAATGAGAAGCAAAGCGAAAGAAAAGCATGTGGAATGACAGATGATAATAATGTGGATGTACTTAAGATAAATGCGAATGAATGCGAATGAATCAAACTGAACTACTAACTGCCAATTGACGCGCCAATTTGAACGAGCGATATAGACGAAAGGAAAGTGAGAGTTAGAAGGAGATAGATAAATGCCGAGAGACACAGAGAGAGGAGAGAGTGAGAATGTGAAACAGAGACAGAGCGAGACAGAGAGAAAGAGAGAGAGAGAGAGAGATAGAGAGAGAGAGAGAGAGAGTGAGAAAGAGAGAGACCAAGAGTCACAGAGAAAGAGACAGAGTCACCGAACCGAGCCTGAACTGTTGGGTCAGATGTGATCTTGACTTGAGTATAAAATATGGCTCGCGATTGTCGGCAGGAATATCGTTAGAAACTTATGTAACATTATGTAACGGAATTTAGAGATTGACGAATGCGCCTCTAATGATTTCCAGCTTTACAATCCCGCACTCCCCTCCAGCCCTGGCCAACGACTATATCGGAAGCTTAAACTTAAAACTAACCTCAATTAGATCGGTGGACTGGGACTTTGTTGGCTTTCATTTTGTTAGGTGTCTTTATTTTTTTTCTGTGTGTACTCATGATTGTTAACATACAATACTTGTAGTAGTTGTAGATAATAGTAGTAAGTAGTATGTATATTGTATTTAGTAGTAAGTAGTTATAGGCTTACAGTGTTATTATATTATTTGTTTTTAGATTAAGACAGAGAGTCGAGGTAATGATGTCGCACTAAGTACTCGACATGAACGGCGCCCCAAATGCGGACTAAATAGACTTACCCGTGCATTCATGAATATAAAGTACATCTGCATAAAGGTGAAGATCATCTGCAGCAGCGGGTTAACGCCAATCAAAATATGATGGCAGGGCGAATCGAACGGAATCTCAAAGAACGAACCAAATTCAAGGCCAATATAGATCATTGCACCAAGTCCAAATGCTAAGAGAACCAAAACAACAAAACACACACCACAAATTGACAAAGCCAAAAGAAAAAGCACACACGAAATCAAAAAGTAGAGAAAAAAATTAGCCAATCAGTACAGTAGAGCACGCGTATGAGAGTCAAGGAAGAATTCTGATGTTTTACCGATGGCACCAACGCGCAGAAAGAAACTTCCGTGGGTGAGATCGCTGTGGGTGGTCTTCCGCTTGCGTACGTTCTTCGGGGTGACGGCCACCTCGGCATCGACGGGTGCTTCCTGTGCATGGAAAGAAAATGAGAATAGAGCAAAACAGATACATATATACATATATATATATAAATAGATAGATATATGTATATATAATATAGAACAGTAGATGCAGATGCGAATAATGAGATCGTCACATTAAACAAATTCATACGATCGCCTTAATTGATGTGGCCTCTTCACTTGGCAAACAGCGTCACCTAATTAACAGCGAACTGTTAATCATCCCCATTTGGGTGCATCTCATGGACTACACATTGTTTTGTGGCTGCTTCAGTTCGTTAGCCCTGGCACCGATTGGAAACGTTGTGGGAATAAGCTATAATTGCCTTGACACGTATTCAGGTCAAAGGTTGACTGAATTTCTAAGATAATGCTTCAATATTGGCTCTTCCAATTATAATCCAGGCAATAAAATAAGCATTTTATCAGCATATTCACACTGTGTTCAGGCAGTAGATACATTTGTAAATAGTATATCTTTTATCCTACATATGTATATATATATTGGAGAGCATTAATTAAAAGTAATTGACCCACCTGATATGCGGCGCCCTTTGCAGCTTTTCCAGAGTCCTTAGAGCCCTTCGCATCCTTCGAATCGGCTGGATCTGCATTCTTTGTTTTCTTCGATTTTTTCTCTTTGGGTTGTGGTTTCGGCTTGCTGCCCCCTTTGCCGCCATTGCAGCAAGAGCTCTCTGCGAATGCGCAGTGGTTAGAAACTGTGGCTGTTTGATAATATTCGGAGCGTGACGCTTACCCTGCAGCAGGAAACAGAAGACGTACAACAGGAAGAGTATGCTGGTGCCATATAGATAGGTGAAGAACGTCTCATAGTAGAGCACCGGCAGTCGGTGTGTGGTCACATCGCTGATCACGTATGCAATGCATACGACAATTAATAGAATCGCATATACCAGACTGGTCACGATAAACAGCGATGTCCTGCGAAATCGAGTGTCAAAATTAAAATGGAAAAACATTTTTAATTTACTTGTTTCCAATTTGCCAAAATTATCAATTTCTACATGAATGCATTTGTGTGTAAGTGTATGTGTAAGTGTAAGTGTGTGCGAGTGTACCCGTGTCTGTTGCACAATTTACATGACCCAGTCCTAAATCGAAACATTGTTGACAACACAAGTGTGTGTGTGTGTGTGTGTGTGTGTATTAGTGTCAATTACCTAGTTTATAGTAAGTAGTTCTTTAATTGGTGTACTTGAAAATTGCATTCACTGTGCTCATGTGTGTGTGTGTGTGTGTGTGTGCGTGTGCGTGTGTGTATTCTCTGCCTCTGATTATAAGTGTGTGTGTATGTTTTTCATGCATCTCAAGAGCATCGCTTGACTGCCCGAGTGCACCGAGTGCCTCATCCACATGCATAATTAGCTATCGTCAGACACAACTTGGCCACTGTTTGGTTGTCTATTCGATGTTCGATGCCAATCAACGCCCTTTACGAGCTCCATTGGCATCAAATTTAGCACAGTGGGGCGCAAGGCAGGTCTCTAGCTCTTCTCACATCTCATATCAGCTATTCACATGAATATGAAAAGGCTAAATTGAATTGAGTGCGGATGCAGAATTGAATAAGATATTTGCGCACTTCATATTCAGATATAAATATGATATATGAAATCCAGCATTGATTGGAAGTTTGATTTTTGTCATTGTCGGAGATTCTTGATTTAATATATTCTCCGCATTTAGAACGCCATTCGTCCAACTGAGCCTGATTTGTATTTCAATCAACTCCTATGCATTTTTTGACCCAGTTAGCGACATCATCAACGGCAAACATCGCTTCTCAGATACGCGTTCTTAAGCCTGCCACCCACTCACATTATTCGGAGCATATTTACACTGATTTGCATATGTGTGTGGAGGGTGTGTAAACTGTGTGTGTGTAAATCATGCCGGATAGCGCTTGACTATAAACATATAATGATGAAGCCTCAAAGCAACTGAATCTGATGTTCGATCATATCAGATTCAGATTTGTACAAATCTATGTTTTCGAAATACATATATATAATATATATTCGAATTGTAAAGATTTGGAGTTTGGTATTACATTGGGACGGGAACAGGTAAGAGAAGTCAGAGCGAAGGATTGCAATTGAGCGGAAAATTGAATAGTTGCATTTTTATTATGTATATTACCATAGTTCGATTGGTCCCGTTATTGGATTTGTTTGATATGTGCCCTGCACCGTTATTTTCGCTGGCATAAAACTGTGCTTATTTGGATTTGGCTTGAACGTGTAGCAAACCCTATAAGTTGACAATCGACAATTGACAGTTTTTTTTTTTGTAAGAAAACATTCGGTATACAAAGATTGCTACAAAAAACAATTATTTCGACAATCGGAGGAGTTTGGGTGCTGTTTGGATATGGGACCTTGGCGTTTTCATTGCAAATGTGTTAGTGATTACAGTTGCTAATTGTACATATTACAGTATAGCTTACTATATACATACACATATATACATATATCCATATACATACAGGCGAGTATATACAGTGAAGTTTTTGGGGATAGGTGTGTGTGTGTGTGTGTATCTAACTGGTATGTATGTAAGTGATATACATTCAATGTGTGTGTGTGTGTGTGTGCTTATTACTGAGTAACTGCGGCTCTGGCAGTTTTGGCGGCCTTGAGAAGCACACACTGGCCGCCCATTAACCAATCTCTCTGCTATCTTTCCATCTCTCTGTATATCTATCTCTCTTTCTTTCGCTCTCTCGCTCTTTCGCCCTCTCTTTCTCTGTCTATTCCCCAGGCAAGCGCACCTTTGCAACGGCTGCGGCATAACATTCTTCAGCTCCATTTCCTTGTTGGCTGCGTTGTTCTTCTCGGCGCTGTCGGTGCTGCCAGCGGTGTGGGAGCGGGACACCGGCAGCGTTGCCATATTGTCGCCGCCCTCAACATCGACGGTGGCGACCTTCACTTCACCGCCGCCCATTGTTTCCGTTTCCGTGTCGGTCTCCGTTGTGCTGGCTGTTGATCACTTCGCGATTTCGATTACGTTATTACGTTACGTTTTATTGTTTTTTTTGTTTTTAATTTAAATTTATTTTTTCCTTTTTTTTAGTGTTTCTTTATCACACGACTTGGCTCACTTTGATCGATCTGGTTTGGCTGTGGCGTCAAATATTAATGAAACAATTTGCAATCTGGTGTTGCATGCAACGCATGGAAGTATGCAACAAATACTTTTGGTGTTCGTTGCTCTCGGTCTTTTGTATGCGTTTGTGCATATGATTTGTGCTCTTTGATATTTTCTGTGGAACGCATTTGAAATGCATTTGACAAATGAGGCGTGGCCAAAATGCTCTAGCCGCACTTTCGGCGATGCTGCTGTTGCTTGTTGTTGCTGCTTTGGAATGCGTCCTGGAGCGACCTAGTGACCTCCCTTCTACGCAGCAACAGCAAGTAAACAACAATTCAGCCTCAGCAAATTCAACCCTCTCTCACGCATTCCGCTGCGGCAGGGGAAATTACTGCGTGAGATTAACCAAAACTCAGCATGGAGCCCAGCAGCACCAGGAGTTGCTCTCTCTCTCTTTCTCAGTGTGTGTGTGTATGCGTAGTACAGCTATATGCTTATATACCATATACACATGTATACATTGCTCCCCAAAGAGCTGAAAGTGTAGCTGGAGCTTAGGCTCGAGCCCTTGAGAGTAAATTTGCGCACTCGCTCTCACAGCTAGGCGCTGTTGGAGCTGTGAAATGTAGTAGACTAAATGGGCATACATATGTACGTGTATGGGTGTATGGGTGTATGGGTGTATGAGTGGGTGGGTGTGTGGATGTGTGCTTGTGTGTATGCATTTAGCTGCCCGGTGCTAACAAAACCAGGATAGACATTCAATAGCGCGCCCAACGGATCTTTTGGCAATGCTCAAGGAGCAAATTGTTTCAAAACTGCAAGAATTTTGCAAAAGCGAATGCCACAAAAAAATATTAACTTAATTGCACTGGTTTTCAATATTATTGCATTGTCTATGATGCTGAGCTGTCTTATTGGCTAATTGGCTGGTATTTAAGCTCTATTTTTTTTTTTTAATCATCACTTTTAATCGTTCATTTGTCACTTTTTTCACAATTCGCACGGCTTCTGCACAGCTCCAAAAATAAATGCACAAAAAAAGAAGTATACATATATATAGATATATACATATGATGGTCCAGACTTCAAACTGAATTGTGTGGCTTTCACACTGACTTGCGAACGCTGCATACAACACGTCCAATGGCCTGTACTATCCAACTACAACTGAAAAGGCTCGTCTCGGTCCCAAGTCCCGTCGTTCTGTGTGTGCCTCTGCAGCAGCCGACCAATCTGCGCCGAATCTGCGAATGTCCTCTCCTCCTTGTGCTCTCTATCTCCGTCCCAGTCGCACTCTGCATCTTTGGTTCACACTCACTAGCTCACTCTCTCTCTCCATCTCACCCATGCATAGGATGCACAATGTGCGCTCGCTCTCTTCTGGAGGATGCTGCTGCTGCTGCTGCTGCTACTGCGTTGCAGGCCAAACTGGATATAGGGGAAACGACGCGTCGTATGCCAGAAAGTAGGACACATTGTAGTATGTGCGTTCTGTGATTTCACATGTTCTCTGCATCTCTGCATCTCTGTCCCTTTCCCATATTCTGTACTGCATATTATTTGCATAAGGCTTTGCATTTGTTTGGTATCCCTTTCTTTATCTGCTTTGTTCTATCTCTTTTCTATATACACACACATATATATATATATATATATATATATACATTTTTTTTGCTGATTGGAATGTTAATGACTTGTTTGGCTGCAGTGATTGCTGTGAGGATTCGACCTGCCTCCCCCCTCCCCTCCCTCTACCAATCGAGCAGTGAATTCCACTTGCCCAGCATGTTGACAAAGCGCAAAATCGTTTAAGTGTCGTTTACATTTCGGATTTGTGACTTTTACTACGACGACAGAGGCAGCAGCCGTGTATAGCACACTTGGCTCACGGCTCCTTGGCCATAAGGGAGTGGTTCAGTGGCTCAGTGGCTCAGTGGCTTATCACTCTGGCTTCGTCGCATTTATCTTTTTATCATTTGTCAGCTTGTCTTAATTAAATTTCCCGTGCATCTCATTCAACAGTCGTTTATTAAGGTGATTTTCAGTTTCCAATTCGATTCGAACTGATTTAATTCGTGCAGTCAGTCGTCCATTTTGGCTGGTTTGATTTGTTTAAAAAAGTGTGTTTTCCCTTTTTGCCTTGCAATATTTAAATAGCGTTAGCATTGTGGTCCTTGAACAAAAGACGCAACATTCAGTCTTTCAACAATGCATTAAGAAAATGGGTCACTTGAGCTGGGAATGCAAAACATATTTCGATTCCCACGTCGCCGTATGTAAGCAGCCACCAACAGCTAACAGCCAGCAGCCAACAGGCAGGGTGAGTTCTATGCGGCAGGGTGATTGTGCAATTTAATAGTGCAGCCCACAACACATTGAAGGCGGCGCAGGCCGCAGCAGTCGAATCAAAAAAATCAAAGGAAAAAAGGGCGAGCTGTCAGTTAACTGAAAGCAACAGCCTAAAACTTCATTACCCACGTTTGTCACGGGTGTGTGAATATGTGTGTGTGTGTGTGTTTGTGTGTGTGTATGTTTGTGTGAGTGCGTGCCGAGAACGGGCAATCTAAACCCTACAAAACATGAAAGGCACAGTGGGCTCAAAACGTATTTAAAACTTCGTTCGGTGCATGCAAAATAAAGCTAGACTAAAATGTACAAATTTGGCATTACACTGGCCCAATGTTTTTTCGGCCTTAACGCTTTTAAGGGCTTGGATTTGAATATAATCCCACAAAAATTACGAAATTATTAAATCGATTATTTCATTTAAGTCCTAAGAGAGAGCAGAGATTACCAATCGAATCTCCGTTAAGCATTTTGACCAAACATTCTGGAAAGGTTTTCATGCGAGGCGTTTTCATGCACACTTTATTTATGTGCTTTGCTTCACTGTGCGCTGCCACCAAGAATTTACGATAAAAAGAGCAGCGACGCTGGCATCGGCGCGCAGTTCATTTCCTTTCACAGTCTGGCGACGACCCATTTTATATCGTAAGTTTTTCGTTCGTATTTTTTGCGTAGTTTTGTTTTGTGCACGTTTCACAACAACCAACATCGCATTCTGTTTTGCTTGCTCATTCTTCGATTCGAAGCCGTCAGAGCTCTACAGACCCGGCCTGAGCGCTGCCAGTCCTTACACCCATTCGTTTTGCGTATCAATAAGCCGAATCAGTCGACTGCAGGGTGCGCCGCTCAGGATAGGGTTGCATTTGGCCAAGGGCTGAATGGGATTTGCGCCGCGTCGCGAGCTGCCAACAACTGCGTCGCAGTGCACTGAATGACACGCTGATGTATGCGAACGGAGTTAGCAAAAGGGAAAGGGGGAAAAAGCCACATTCGGTCCAAAAGCCGCACCCAGAGGCAACTATAAGTATAAGCCGATAAAAATGGGGAGCAGTTGGCAAGCCCTAACTAAAAGAAAAAAGCAAAACCCTGAGCAAACAGTGGATAAATATTTCAATAGACTTAATGAGCAAAAACAGAAGCACTCCTCATGCATCCTAGAGCTGGATCGCTTGGAGTGGATGGATTTGCATGGATTACATTTGAATATATTAGATGTGTCTGGTCAAGATATAAGTCAGTACATATATATGTATATGTATTTAAAATTTGAACAAATTAAATTCATATGTGGGATCTACGATTAAATTCAGTTATTCTCAAACAATCATCAAAGGGAGTTAGAATAACCCAGATTTTCGCAACTGATTTTGATGATCAATCGAGGGCAAGCATTGTAACAAGGAATATATCTATAGCTAAAATTATATGGGTTCTTTTTGAGCTCATCCCCAGAATCCGCTGCTGATGACACTGAAAATGTGTTAGGCTATCAGCCGGAGGCAAGAACTAGGGCAGATTCTGGGCTGTGCCTTCAGCGCTGTTAAATATAGCTTCTGTTATTGCCCATTAGGTGGGCAGTGCTATAAGTGCTATTTATAAAAAACAAGAGCCTTGCTTAATTGAAGGTGGCAATCATTAACCTTGTGTGCATTCATCCAATCATGCGTCGCAATTTTCCAAGAGTTTATCATCCAGAAATAGGCAGGCAACTCACACGGAGTAAGTGAAGGTTAGGGCCATCAGAATCGATATATAGATGCCAATATTAAAAGCGTGCTATAGGTAGGTAAATCATCGATTTAATCTTATCGATAATGTGGCAAGACAAATGATAAAACTCGACATTTACTACTGTTGCCCAACAAGTTATGTAAAACTTCAAAGTGCCTGATTTTGACATGTGCCACCCTTTCAAACAGCGATTGCATGTTTCGATGTTTTCCTATTGTATGTTATATGCGAATGTAAGTCATTCGTACAATGACACCTAAGACAACCAGAGACAGAGACTGAAACTGAAGTCACCCACTGGGAGAGCAGCCAGATAGTTGCAGTTGACAGCCAGTATTGGGCCAAAGATTATGGCGTGCTTGGCTGCTAGCTCAGTTCCGGGCACAGGCCCATGCCCATGCCCAAGTCGAGTTTGTTGGGGTGCTCTGCCTGGTTGCCTACTGAAAGTTGTCAAGTTGCGAATTTTGTTAGCAACTTCTTCAGCTTACACGCTTTCCGCCATTGTGTAACCGATTTTATATGCTTTTTTTTGTGTTGTTGCTGGATATTTGTTTTATGGCGAGACCGAGGGAATTTGGGAGTGGCAGATGGAATTGCATGCTGCATGCTTAACAATGACGACATAATCGGAAATGTAAGGCAATGTGCCTGTGCCTGTGCTTCTGCCTGTGCTTCTGCCTGTGCTGCTGCCTGTTGTGTGGCATTAGTTCATTGACATTATAATCCGTTTGCCAAACAACAGCCAGATGACAATACGACAATTTTACAACAATAATAAAAGAGAAATAATATTTGGGAAGTTGGCCAGCAGAGAGCTGAGTCGCTTTAGCTGGCTTATAATACATATATATGAATATGTATAAGTCTTAGATCAGCGAGAGGTATGCCACAAAATTCCATACAAATAGAGTTACGTATTAGGAGTATCTAGTGATTAGCTGGTTGCCAGTGTTAGTTGATGTGCTTTTGTATAAGTTCTACGCTATCACAATGCATTGAAATCAACATTAGTTCTATTGACAACTAAGTGTGGGCAAAAGCAAAATAAAATATTGTACATATTTGGTATAGAGACCGAGAGAGGAAACTAAAGAGTATTTAGGTAGTTAATATTTATATAAATATATCGAAAACTTATGGATTTTCGAAATGAATATACCAAATCTGACCTTTTCTGTGGATGCGTCAGAACCAGAGGATGATTACCGCTGCAAAGGTGTCTTGCGTATTAGTTGAATGAGAAATGTACAAGGTTTACGTAACGTACTACATAAAAGATAATCAATGTTTGGATCAAAAATAATCCACACAGGAAGGGGGGTGGAGGGTTACCCTAGAGTACGCTAAGTAATTGCTATAAACAGGTTTGATTAGGTTGATTAGGAGCAACTCTCGTGAAGACGAATCCATACTACATACATATATGATAAATTAAAATTACACAACGAATGCTATGGCACAGTAGCTGTGAAACTATGGATTGTTTGGCACTTCGTAATATTATTTGGAAGGCGGGGGCAACAAGTTCCCATACGCATTTGAAAGATTTGGTAAGATTCTGATTCAAAATAAAACGTGTGTGTTTTTTCAGGTTAGTGGCTATATGCATACATATATATATATATATATATATATATATATATAACCATGGGACAACATAGAAAACGAAACACACATTTAGAACGAGGATGGATGTCTTTGGGGTGTTTTGGTTATTGCTAATGCACAATATATATATATAAATAAGGATCAGAATGGAACACACTTACTTGGCATTTTTTGGTCGTCGTGCATCGATCGGAAAGTCATCATCGAAATCCAAATTGAAATCCTCGCCCAGATCGTGGGGCACCAGCGGGGTGCGCTGGTGAGCGGGACTCGTGTGATATCCATCGCCTTGAAGCTGTATTCAGTTGTGGAATGAGTGAAGTTTCAAAATGAATTATGGTTAGTTCTCCGGCTTGTTTTTAAACTGCAAAGCCATAACAATAAATTGGAATTCGTATGTACAGCAATACAAGAAAATAAAGCACATTTATGATATCAGCGTCATTCAAAAAATAGTTGATAATTAGAGTGCATGCATTTTCATGTTCAATTCAAAGGATAACAATTGAAAATCAATTCCAATTTATTGCCACAAAATATAAAAAATGGTACTCATAAATATACATTTGAATTTGAAAACTTAAAGTAAAGGGGCGAATCGTTCCGTTACTCGTGCAAGGATTTTGTTTTGCTGGTCATAATTTGCAGTGGTATTTGCATAATTTGCATATTTTTGTTCATTTTATTTAGTATGTCACATTTTGGAGTTTGTTGTGGTTCATATCGAGCTGTCGAGCGATCAGTTTATAACTCAATCAATCAGTCATTTAATCAATCAAGAGGCTTTTAATTTCACATGGTAAACTGAACTTTTCTATAATTGGAAAGCTCAAACAATAATGGATTAATGTAAACATTTGCTATAAATATTACACAACTAAAAGGCAATCATCAATGTTATATATATATATATATATATATATATATTATGGAATACATATAAGTGTGTAGTTATGTTTGAGCTCATATGCAATATTTACAAGCATTTTCAGTGTTGATCGATGAATGTGAATGTTCACTGGAATCGCCTGAGTATTTGTACAGTTATGTGATAAGTTTTCTTTCCTGGACATTCATAGATGTGTGTGTATATATTGTGAGTGTGAGTGTGACTGTGACTGTGAGAATGTGAAGCTCTATATTGCATATGACTTTTGAATCCTTGGTACGAGTACATCCAACAGCCCCTACCTTGACCACAGTGCCGACCTGATTCGACTCGGATGCCGACTGGCGATTGTCCAGCAAATTGGCACGCTCCATATTTTCCAGTTGTAGTGTTTCCCTTGGTTGATCCAGAAGACGTTCACGCATTTCATGTAGATAGGGACACCGCTGCATTCCTTAATCTCCTCGCCAGCCACTTACAACTGATATTTTCCGTTACTTTCTCTATGCTGTTTGTTTTTTTGGTTTTTTTTTGTTTTTGTGTTAGTTTTTAGGAGATGTGGCTCTTTAATGCTGAATAGTTTTGTCAAATATTTAATAGCTATCTACTTGATTTGGGCTGTGTTAAGCTGTATTTCTAAAGACAATCCCTTATATTTTAGTAAATGATTTTCCATTCATGGCATATACGTTTATGTAGGTATGTTCAAAGTTTTTTTTTTTCGAGAAGTATAAAGTTCTTTAGGAGGTAATTTCTATTTGTTCATATAAATCAGTCATTCAGTTAGCAGCAGCAGTTTAGTATTAAGACTTTTAGTTCGAAATTGGTCGTTCTGTAATGAGAAATGATATAAAATGTGTTAGGAAACTGTAAAGACAAAATCAGATTTTCTTCTTATAATCTATGGTACAATTTGAAATATTGCAAAATACTATTTGAAAATGAAATGAAATTGAAATGAGCAGAGCGCTCAACAAGTGGAAATTCCAAAAGTAGTTTTATGATTTTATTTTTGGAATTGGCAACATCGCTTGATGGACATCTGGCCAGCAGTCTGTCTAATCTCGAATTGCTGGATAATGTGTGTAGCGAAGTCGACTCAATTCCAAAAGAATTCTAATGGATTTTCAGTGATCTTGACAGATTGATGAGGGTCACACACCCAATAGACGCGTACCCCTTAGAAATGCCAAAGTTTTGATGCTGCTCCAACAACATGATATACAAAAACATACTAAAATTAATTACCCGACTTAGTCACAGGCACATGCTCTTATACTCTTGCAGAGTGTGATTATGTTGAGATTGGTGTTATTCATGTGGATAAGTTCTGAATCTGCAGCGCATCTACGGTAAATATTCCTTTCTTATTTCCTATAATTTGAACTATGAGTATAGTGAACATTTGAAAACCTGTCGAATCCTTAACTTTGACTTTGACATTATATTATTTTCACTAAATATCAAATAGTTTTCAATACTTTTTTCAGCAGTTCCTATGAACAGTCAGTCCGTCAACCAGTCAGGACTAACATATATATACATATATACATATATATACATATATATATATATAGATATTCACTCTATAAGGCGCAATTTGTTATAATGAGCTGCCCCACATATTGCTGGCTGCTGGCCAAGAGCTGAACACTCAGCACGCCCCTTTCATGCATCAGAGACGCATGTGGCACGCTAGCATATCCGGAGAGCAAGTGCATCCAGTAATCGCTTGCTGAACATTTTGTGCAGTGTTTGTTTTGGATTTCGAGGCGAGGTCGTGCGCCATTTCAGCTAACCCAGCCGTAGGCATCTGAAAAGCACATAGCATAAAATCGGATGCGAAGTGCGTGGGGAATGTGTACCAAAACAAACAAACAATTACAATTAAATAGAAACGATCGAACCAAACGAAGAGGGAGAATCGAAAAATCGGCAGACGATGCCTCCATATCAACAAATCAACAAATATTCATATTAATAAATATATAACAATATTTGAGCAATTTTCTGAAGCTCTTGTTCATGTCTAGGTGATGACTAGTTTATAATTTTTCATATCATAAATATAATAATATTAAAGACCAGAAAGTAAATGATTTGATCAGTAAAAAGAGCGATGCATGAATTAATAGTGGTCGGGGTCATATGTCATGCTGCGTACAACTCTGTAATAATTATTATTATTTCTTATAATATTATATCTGTTGTATCTTTCATTAATAGTATTTTAATTAAGTCAGCATGCTCGTAACTGCTTAATTTGTGTACAGTTTGGGTGTTCTAGACTGTATATTGCAGTATTTCGTCAACTGAAGTGGCAGTAGCAACATTAACACCAACACAGAGTCTCAAATTGAAATCTTGCTTAAGGCCATTAACATTCGATGGCTAACAACTGCAGTCAGCCACAGCCGAAGCCGTCTAAGCCGTCATTTATGGTCTTAACACAAAATCGAGTTGAGCTTTGAACTAGTGCAAAACTAACTCAAACCCGTTAATTGCAATGTTTGAGAAACTGAAATTGTTGATTGGGTAACCAGCTGGCAAGCAGACTGTGAAAGTGCTACAAGATGATGCCACATGCAGCAGCAACGCAATGTTTACATTTTCATATTAGCCTCAACAAATCGGTGGGGGATTCATCCATCGTAGGTTGCATTGCTCATTAATTTTAATGTTGTTGCTGTTGTTGTTGTTTTATGATAGTTGTACAAAAGTGTCCGATGACAGATTAGAAGCGAACAACAGGCAGACAGACAGACAGACAGATAGACAGACACAGTCACAAACCGCACCCACACCCATCGCAAACTTACGGAGCGGTGCCACTGCTCCGCCAGAAAGAAAAAAACATTTTTCTTTTTACTTTTAATTTTTCATGAGTTTTTTTTTCTTTTTTGTGTGTGTGTGTGTGTGTGTGAGTGCAGTTGCAGATCTGTGAGCATTAAAGAGACGGAGCCCACATTGATAACCGGAAGTACAATTGTATAGCTGCAAACGAATACCAAATTGGGATTGGAAATGGAAATAAGCACGGGAATGAGTGGAACTATCTGACAGATGGACACATTTCGCTTTCTGTCAGACGCAACATAAGTATAATAAAAGCCAATACAAACAAGTCACCCTGTAGAAAGCGGCAAGATGACATAAATCCAATTACAAAGACTGCACGACTGAAAGACACCCAGTGCCATCATTGACAAGTCAAATCTAGCAAGCCAGATAATCGCCTGGAAGTGATAATTTTGAATTTCTAAAAAACTGCCAAACAAATGAATAATTTTCCTATTTGCCATCCAATGTAATAACCCAATATATATGATTCTATAGCAGATCTGTAGATACAAATACATTTGAATACATTTACGAGTATACAGTATACGGGCTTAAAAACCAAAACATGGGAAAATAGGGTGACCTTATAAGCCGAAACAAAAACAAAAACAGCAACAGAATTCTCACTGCACCGCTGTCAATGATCCACAGCTGGCGCTGCTGCTGCTGCTGCTGCTGACATTTGCGTTTGACGTTGTGGGTGGATGGGTGCTTTGCTTTGCTTTGTATTATTTATGTTTTATTTATGTTGTTGTTTTTTTTGTTTTCTTTTTTTCATTTTCATTCTCATTTTTCTGATGCGTTCCTTTGGTCAGCTTCGAGTGCTCAAGAGCCGTCACGCTGCGGTGGGTGAAGAAGGGCGACAAATCGGTCTCAGCCACCCCATTTTGGGCTGCAATTTGGTGGTATTGTGCTCGTGGAAATGTGCACTGTGGGCGAGGTCGCCGCCTCATTAGCTGGATATGCAGATATTAGTATTTTGTTTTTGTCTGGGCTGTGTTTCTTTTTCAGTTGTAGTACTATGCCACATGCTAACCCACCACCCACCCGAAGGGTCAGCGGAAAACACACCACCGTTAGAATCACTTTCAACCCTCGCATGTTCATGAACGCTTGGGCTACTGTATATAGCAAAAAATACAAGTCTTATGAGCGACATAAGTCGGGGATTGTTGAAGCGATCCAAAACAGCAAACTGAAATATTGTTTGGCCTGCCTCTGGCCTCTGCCAAAGCAAAGTTTAAGGCGAACAAAATCAATGAATGTTGCTAATGAGGCAGCTTATGTGGAGATCGTAGGAGGAAAGTAATTGAAGTCCGCTTACAATATTTTGTAATACTTTGCAGATCGATTTGATATAAATCCATGTTACGAAGAATCCATATCAAAATATTTCATGTGAAATATAGCCGTAGGAAAAATCGTTTAATGTTATGGAGACTGATCTATCGCAAATACATAAAGATCAAGTTTCCCACTGGCTTCCCTCCATCAGAATGACCTAGTTCTGTGGCCCATGTACTTAAGCGTAGTATGTTTGTACGTGTGAGTGTATGTGGGGTAAAGCATTGCGACCCGTTGTCAGCCTTGCGGTTTCCGATTTCATTTTCAGTTTTCTTGCAATTACTCGTAACATTTGCCACTACGAAATAACTTTTGTCACTATTGTTTTGGTGGCACTTTTATGGGTTTCCACTGCCAGCCAGCGAAGGTAGCGCAAAGCAAAAGAAACGCAAACGCATTTTGCGGACATTCCAATGTCTTTCTAATGGAAGACCAAGAAATGTGACAACAAGTACGACGACAAACACATATACATATACATATGCATGTGTGTATGTGGGTAACTGTGGTAACAGTGGTAAAATGCGACATACGTCTACAGCTTGAGAGGGGCGGCCAAAGTTTGGATTGTTTGGCAAATTGATAATTGTAATTTTGTAGACCTTTGATGCGACTATTAGCTAATTTGTTTGTGAATGTGTTTTGTAATTTTCTATGCAATAACTAAGCACAATATAATTAGTTTTAATTACTTACTTGATTGGGTTTCTTCTTCTTCACATTATTCGTATTCGTCTGTTTCAACTTTCAAATGGAATGGCAGTTAAGCTAAAGTGGCGTATTTGAGTTATTTGTTGTTGTTTTTTTGTGGTTTTTTCTTACGCGTTTCGCATGTCGTTGTCACAACTTCGTCCTTTTTGCAATATGGGGTTTGTCGTAGGGGAGGGGAGGGAGGGTGGACGAGGCGAACGTGTGATTGGGCGGTTGATTGTTGCGCGCGCTTTGCGTTTTTTGCGTTGGCTTTTGTTGTTGTCCTCGGTTTGACTACCTTTGCCAAAAATGTGTTGCGTTTGCCGGAAACGGAAGGGGAGCACACACACACAAGCACTTTGACAAAATGGACGACGACGCGCACACACACAATTACTATCGTTCACTTGCTTTTGATTTGTTTTTTCTCGTTTTTCTCTATTAATATTGATGCGGTTGTTGATGTCATGAGCTAACAAGTTTCACAAAAATAGTTAAGCTCAACACTTAAGGTATTTGGAAAAAAAAGAAAACAAAAATTAATGCCAGCAATTATAGCGAGCGTCATCGCAGCAACCAAACGCAACAGTAACAGCAACGTCAACGGCAACAATGTCTACAATAATAACAATAGCTACAAGTATTTTATTTGAATGACTATTCGAGCGGCCAATTTCGCTCACAGGCAAAATTAAAACTTGGCTTGACGCTAAATCAAATTCTGATTCTGATTTCGATCGCGATTTCATTAATTTTTTATTTCTACAGTTTCCATTGTGCTGTGCTGTTGATGTTGATGTCGATGTTGGTTTTGGCTTTTTGCTTTTGCAGGCACCGTATTGACTCTTCCATCACTCGTAACAGTTCGTGTATGACTGAGCTCGAACGCAACTAACAACTCAAAACGTAGAACGCATACAAAGCTCTGCCAACGGCAACGTCGCGTCGCGTTGCGTCGCAGCAGTAGCAGCAGCGGCAGCGACCGCAGCAACAGTCGTCGGCGACAGCGTCGGCCAGCAGCATAAGCAATAGCGATAGCAAACGTAGCAGTCGGCCTCGTACGTTTTCTGTGTATCGTAAATATTTACGATATACACAATTGCGTGCTGCTGCTGCTACCGTTGCCAGTTTCGCAGTCCACTGCACACGACGTTCGTTGTGCGAGTAGCCAGACAAAATGTAATGATGAAACGAAAGAAAACACGATGATCAACTGAATAACGATAATGATGAATGTCTGGAATTGAAAAACGTGAATTCTGATGACCGCCACTAAATACGACAGATTGTATAATTCAAAAACTCATGGACATTTTTGTATTACTGGATATTTTTAGTTTCTTATAATACCTAACTTATAATACAATAAATTTCGAAATTTACCAAATGCATTAAAGATTTTTGAATTTAGTTAGTTTAAATGTTTCAAACTTCACAGCTGTCTGTGGACGATTTCCCACGGGAATATATTAGAATATCGAATTAACATATGTACATATAAAATAAATAAGAAAACACATCTAGATCTAGAGATAACAAGAATATATTTAAAGTAAAGCTATTTGTTGGGATACCTTTGCTTCCAGAATGAGACAGTTTTTTTACTATACCTAGATACTCAAGTTTTTATTATATTAAATTTGTAATAAGTTTGGACTTCCGACTTTGGGGCTTAATGGAAATATTTTACTGTTTTATACTTCCGTAAACCCTTCATTTCCGATTGACTTAAGCTGTATCTTGGTATTGAAAAATTTCCTAATTATTATTTTAACTTATTAATACAAACGTGATTTTCATGAAAGCAATGTAAATATATCTTTTTTTATTCTGCACGGATTTCAGTTGGCCCAATCCTTACTTCTTAATTAAATCTAAACATTGCTTTGAAAAATAACGAAATAAAGGAATGGTTTTAGCTAGCTCCCTTTACTGCCTATGAATACCATGGATAGTAGACTTGTATAAGATATGAATGAGAATATTGTATGATTTATATGTGCATATATATATGTATGTATTTATGTTTATGCAAGAGTTTACTCATAAGGACACATAAGTGTGCAAGAGGTTCAACATGGCCCAAGGATGTCGTCGGGACATCGGGAGTCAAGTGAGTTTGAGCGGGCGGTTCTGCTGCGGCTACGGCTGCTGCTCCTTCTGACTGCAGCTCGGTCTGCGACTCTGGCTCTGGTTTCGACTCTGGCTGGGCTTGAGTTGTGGCGCATGCGTGAGAAATGGGCAAAGGACATTCACCTTTTGGTTTTAGTTTGCCGCCAAACAGGGTGCATTTGGCGTAAACCTGCTTTTCTACCTAATTGCAATGTGGCGCGCCCACAGTTATTATTGCCAGGAGGTTGCAGTTGGTAGGTGGTAGGTTGTAGGTGGTGGATGGTGGGTGCACGGTGGAGGTCTATCTAGGTGTGGGTGGTGCGTGGTGCGTGGCGAGTGGGTGCAGGCGTACGCATATATACATATATACATAGGTGTGCGGGGGGTTTATATGCAATGGTCAAGCTGCAGTGTTCGTTGACAATGTGTGTGCGAGAAAGGCCGCTACTCGCCAAGCCCCAAATAATATACTAATTGGATTACACAGGCAAACAGGGCCCTTGGCAGGCCCTGGATAAACAGTAGGACACACCAAATCACCCACTTTTCTTGAATTTTTTATTTGAACTCGACAAAAAAAAAAAATAAATAAAGAAAAATAAGCGACTATACAATAACACGGAAAAAAACAACAACAACCAGAAATGCTAACCCAGTTTTCGACCAGCTCAGTTGGCCAGGGCGTGGTTCAAATCCCGGGTAACGAGTTGGTATATATGGTATACATATGCCTTGTATAGGTACATAGGGCCGAGCCCCTGGCTGAACAGCATCCACAAAAGTGCAGCACAAATCAGGGGCAGAGCACAGCATCCACAACCGAAAGCGAATGAAACAGATATATATATATATATATATATATATAGAGAGAGAGAGCGAGATATAGAGAAAGAGATAGGGGGAAAGACAGAGATATGTATAAACAGTTACATAGCGACAGAGGGAGAGAGAGAGAGAGAGAAAAAGAGATAGAGAGCTGGAGTGAAAGCCCTTCATAGCTGGAGAAAGTATTTAGATGCCGAATTCAAATGCTGCAGCCACTTTTTAGTTAACAGCCCCGGGCTTTTAAGCTGCCTCGTGGACCACGAGATACGCAGGAGTTTTTTGTACACTCTCTGCAGCTCGTTTCAACCCTTAGCCGGTGTTGTGTGGCACTCGCACTTACCACAGATACATGCCGATTTGAAGATACAAAGGCGAGCACAACATTTTTTTTTCGCCTGTTAACTTTCTGAGCTGATTCTTTACTCATTCACCGACTAGCTGCTCCCAATATGTAGCAGCATATTTATTTGGCTACTTGCTTAGAGAACTCTACGAGATAGAGAGAGAGAGAGAGAGAGAGATAGAGAGGGAAATTGCTAACTAGCACCGACTTAATCCAAATAAAACAAATGTTCTTTTCATAGTAATCGAAATGGTTTTTATTCATTTTACTGCATTATGGGGTACACACACGACTGGAGTTTCTCTATGTGGAAATCAATTGTATTTGTATGGCCAGAATCTATTGTATTTTAAATCAATAAATTGTACCGAAATTGTAAGTATTTGTTTATTATTTTAAATTTCTATTTTTTTGTTGATTGAGTTCTTTGACTTATTGTAATTTAAAAAAGTTTCTAGTTAACGCTGTAAAAATAATTATTTTGGTATGACATTAATGTTGACTTTTATTTATGTACTTAGTATGTTTTAAGTTGTTTTTCTTTTATTAGTTTTTGGTTTTTCTTTGGCTACTGGAATAGGAGTTTTCAATACACATTTTAGTGGAGTTCGAATTCATCTCGTAATTAGTAACTAGTTTAATAAATTCTAATATTACGCTTTGTAAATACATATCAATTTTGATTAGACATTTTCGATTATACGATTTCCATTTCGGTATTCAATTTATTTCAAGTTCATTTGCTTGTTATTATTATAATTATTATAATTATTATGTTTTTTTTTTCCATTTTTTTGAGCAGTGTTTAAGTGTAGTATTTAATATGTAAGAAAATGCATACAAAGTTACAGTTAGACTAATTAAAAATTTAGTTTGAATATAAAATTGAGATAACTAAGTTATACATACATATACAATTATTATTCAATATACGTTTTCTTATGTTGAAAACTTGAATATACAATAAATGTTGACTTGCTCTCAAAGATGAACACAAATCGTTGATTGCACATACATATGTATACGAGTACATACATATGTACTGCACAATGTGCATATGTCTACATAAAGCAATTCGAACTTAGGCTAAGTAAAAACTCTTTGGCGTTGAAAAATATACAAGTGAATGTTATTCGTATATGAATCAAGAATTTACACATACGGGTATATAGTTCTAATAAAAACTTATCTTTAATATTTAGTTGCACATATGTATGTATATATATATTCTACATACACATACATACACACATTCTGTCTATATTCTATACTTTTATGGTAGGCAAAAAAAAATTTTCTTTTAGGTTTTTTAGAGGTGTGTTTTACTCTTAAGTATTATAAAATACATAGTTTGTCTTCTGTTTTTTTTTTTTTTTTTTTTTTTGCTTGTGCGTTTTTGTTGCGATTCTCATTTTGATTTGTCTTTCTACTGTTTGAGCTTACCAAATATTGGATATTTATTACAAACACGTAAGTCTTAGCCAAGTATTTTCTGGTTGGTTAATAAATAATGGATGCAACATACATAATACATATAGTACACATGTGCAAACATATGTGTTATTTTCAATCTGAACAAGCATAAAAAATTATCACAAAAACTTATGGATAAGGGAAAACGGAACTCCTAGCAAGTAAGTACTCGTATTTGAATGCTTATAAATAAATAAATAGTTTATAAGAGAACATCGAATATGCAATTCAACAAACCCAAATTCAGTTATTATCCAATGTAATGACAACGATATACGATTAATAAACGAAGAATTTCAACAATAAGGGGCCGATCGTATATATGATCGCAAAATTTAAGAGCGTTGCAAATACATAAGCTTTCACTTGGTATATATTTATGTATATGAATGTATATATTGTATATGTATTTATGTCTGTATATTGATTGATATCAACTCATTTTTAGCTGTTGTTAGTTGTTGATATCGAACATTCTCAGATATACCATACCATACTGAATAACCTTTCTATATCATATGCTACTATGTAGTACAATATAATTAATACTTTTCGTGGTTGTTTGACTTTATCGCTCGCATTTGGTGGGGTTTATGTTTTTCTCGCCATATATTTAATATGCAAGTTGATGTATTTTGATTTCGTGTACTTAATTTCGATTATGCAGCAACATCTAAGTAAATACTTTAATATATGTGTATGTATGACTATATATGTATGAATATATATTTTTATTGCTTTAATGTATGCATATAGAATGTTTACGAAGGAATGCCATCTATGTATGGTATAGTTTCATTAGTTATCAGGTTATATGCATACTACGATTCACAACATGCTCTCCGTAAAGTGTTCCGCTAGAATTGGACAAACATTGAGTCCCTAGTATGAAAAATGTGCGAAACACTCGCTGTTTGCAACTCTGAAGATCTGTCACGGAACTTTGTTATAGATATATGTATGCACTATATTAGGGGGCATCGACCTATAAATCTTTTCAAATATATTACTTATTCGATTGGGAATCAACATGAATCTAACATCTGGGTATACGAGTATGAACTTACTGATTCACCCCTACAATCGTCAGCAAGCCTAAACATTGTCTTGCCAAAAACACTCTCACACACACACACGTACACACTCTGACACACACAGACTCACATTAAGATACATACGATACGATCAGGAGACGTTAATTTTAGGTAGGACTTGACATTGCTTGTGGATTTTTCTCAAAATTTGTTTGGAGTTTTCGTTCTATAAAGTCTTTGTATGGTTTACTTGCAATCATATTCGTTTATATATATATTTATATATATATATAAATGTATATGCATGTATATGGGCTTAAATGTGTATGCATATGTAACTTAGCTTAGTATTTGATTCAAAGTTCATTGGTTTTCATTTTCATTGCCATTTCCAACTTACGGATATGTTTTAGCTTTCGTTTGATTTTTTTCGCTTTTGGCTCTAAAAATTGTTTGCACCCTTCCAATTTGTCATGAAGGTGGTTTTTAAGTGGTTGCTGGGTGGTGGTGGTGGTGTTGTCGGTGTCTACTTTTTTTTTTGTTTGTTTTACTTTTAGTTTGTTTTGTCTATGTTTGGTGGGTGGAGGTGAAGGAGTTGGTGGAGTGCTAAACAAAGCTGAGCTCATGTCCGCTTACCGCGTCGATGAACTCAAAGTGCGCGTAAACTCATTCACCATTTATGACGTACACCGGACAGAAGGCCTTGTCAGTGTTGAGGCTCTGCGGCGACAGGGCCTGGCCGGGGGCCCGTTCTAATCGGCAGGCTGCGCTGCCGCCGCCCTGTTCGTCCTCGTCCAGCTGGACAGATGCAACTCCAGCTGTGCCCGATTCATTTCCGTTGCTGTTGCCGTTGCCATTACCATTTCCGTTAGTGACTCCTCCGGCTTCAGTGTCAGTGGCATTTAAACCGCTGCCGCCGCTGTCTGCCTCATCAACCGTCTCGAGCTCGCCACCGGCCAGAGTTGTGGAACAGTAGCAGTAGGATAGATTTGTCTTGAGATCCTCACAGAATTGTTGCTGCTGCGCAATGCTCTGAATGCGCGAGCGGGCGAATTCTCACATATACGTCGGCTTGAGCTTGTAGGCGCGCTTCCAGATCTCGCATAGGCAGACCGTCGAGTGGAATCGATAGAATATGGCCAATGGCATCGATACATGGGTGATTATGGTCCAGGCCCACAGCCCATAGAAGTTCAGCTGAATGGGATGCGATTCGGCACGGGATTTCTCCAGCGTACTTATTGCCCACATGGCCAGATTTACCACCAGCATGAACGTGACTATCTCCCGTCCGGGCTTCTTGCGTAAGTGTTCCGGACTGACAGCTTGTCGCCGACTGGCATCCAGTATGAACATGGTCTGGCAGGCGGTCTGCACGATGGAAGCCAGAGCATTGATCGGCACCAACATATCATCGCTGCGCAGTGTAAAATGTCCGGCGATAACCGTAAAGATGTTGTACAAAAACGAACCGGTCTGTGCCCCCACCAATAGGATGTCGTCCAGGGAGAAACTGCGATACGCATCGTACTGCAGATGCCGGATCTGAATCATGCCCAGCAGTGTGGCTATGGTCGCTGTGCCATAGATAAGCAGCTCACAGATGGTAACTTCGGTTACGGCCAGTGCGACAAATTCCGGTCGCGAAATGAGCACAAAGAATATGATTAGCGAGATGATGGTCAACACCAGGATCAGTATGCCCACAAACAGACCCTTGTGGGCGCGGGCACAGTCCACGGAGTAGTGATGTGGCGATCGTTTCATTGGGGAGCTAATCATATCCGGTCGCTGTTGTGGTGTGCTTTGTGGGCGTGAAATGCTGCGCCACATCACATAGAGGATGGCGGCACAGATCAGCGAGTACTCAATGGTGCAGGGGAACAGGAAGGGCGAGGCATCCTGTACCAAAGTCCCAATGATATTGGTGCGCCGGCACTCGAAGATCTGATACGGACCCTTCAAGCCGCGTGGCACACGCAAATGTGCGGTCGGATCGTGCTGGATGACAGCGTGTCCACGCGAGTGTCCGGGTATGCGATGCGAGATACGCAGTGTGCGATTCTCCGGATTGTAAAATGTTAGAATCTCGTGCTTCGTCTCCTGGATCAACACGTTAAGCCAGACAGCCAGATTCGTGCCGATCATGTGCATCAGGCCAAAGCGAGCGATAATCTTGTAGCGATACACTTTGATCTGTTCGTTGTTCAAAAAGATGAAGTACATCTGAATGAAGATGAAGGCCATGCGCGTCGCTGGCGTCAGCGCCAGAAGCACATTGTGGCACTTAGTGTCCGGATTCAGCTCAAAGTACTGACCAAATTCCAAGCCAGAGTAGATCATGCTGCCAATACCGAATGCTGCAACAACAACAATTAAAACCGATAACGGATGAGTGACATATGAATGGCGGACAAAAATTGTTCTTGTTGATTACTCACCCACAGCTCCCATGCGCAAATAGAAGCTGCCGTAGTGATGCTGCCTGCCCAGTGGCGACAGCAGCGACGGACGACGCACCTGGATGGGCGGCGGAATGCGGCGATTGGTTGACGTGCTATCCGTATCCGATTCATCCATGCTATCCGTGGCGCTCACCTTGGCCGTTGACTTATTGGGCGAAGTAGCTGCAAATGCGAAATGCCAATGGAGTCAGTCATCAATTCGCTCCATTCGCTCTCAGATCCAATAATTCACTTACCCATGGGCACTGGCAGCTTCGGACGACCCCAGAGCAGTGTGGCGTACATAAAGAGCAAGAAGATCATGCTGCCAATGTACAAATACAAATAGTACACCTAAAATATGAAGAAAAATAAATAATGTGGAATGACAGAAATATTGAAATCTATGCATGAGAAAAATTATTGACAAGAGACAAACTATTTCTCAATCAAAATAACCTTCATTTAAATTAGACTCCAGGCCTATTGCAATTAAGTCCAACTCAGCAGTGATTCAAATTGCAGTTAAGTAAATAAAATCGCATTGCCTGTCGTTGATAATTGCAACAACTCACAAAACGATGCAAAAGGTTGATGGAATAATTACTATCTTTGCTGCTGGATATTTTCAAACCAGAGTTGAAGATACAAT
This sequence comes from Drosophila paracracens, assembly GCA_035044025.1. NCBI lineage: Eukaryota > Metazoa > Arthropoda > Insecta > Diptera > Drosophilidae > Drosophila > Drosophila paracracens. The sequence goes on from JAWNMN010000838.1 coordinate 895,132, forward strand.
GAACAAATCTCCGAAAGATTTGTTACATTGCAAAGGAAAAATCATCTTTTATTTATATAAGATACTTACAATTAAAAGTTGCATTAATTAAATATTTTGAAAAATAAAAACACGGATTCTTCCTATTTTCGATACAGTGGTAATATTTATACTTTTTTTTTTACTTTGAACTTTTGCTTCTAAATTCAGAGACTTGCGCATTGAAACATAGAATCGGACAAAATATTATGGCTCAGATATAATTTATGGATTCATTAATGTCCCATTTACTGGCAAAATATGGGACATGACTGAACACTCACTGGATAAAAATTAAACTCCGAATTTATTTAATATTTCAGAAAATTATTTCCACAAAATAAGTGCTGTACACGAATAATATTAATATTAAAACTTCAACTTCAACTTCAGATGGCTAAAGCAGCTGTTAAATATGGAAAAATAAAATCAGCAAATATATATATACATATGCTATATATATATGAATATGAAACGTGGTTAACAAATGAGAGAGAACGAACTAACCTCATAGAAGGATGGTGGTATATAGGTAGAGATGACCTCAGCCATGGGAAATGCAATGCCCATAACTACCAGCAGTTTGCCGTATAGGGCTGAAAAGAGAGTGGCCAGAGCATCGCCGCTGCAAGGCGAAATTGGAAATCATTAGAGGATTAGAATGCGGAATCCGTATAAGAAGTAGTCGCTACTTACGCTTTGATGCGCGGCATTGGCGGATAGACGAAAGAGGGGCGATGGGTGCGCTTGATGGCCGGTATTACCGGATAGTTGGTCAACTGATGCGAGTGATACATGAGCGCCATCTGTCCATCGGCATGTCGGAGCTGGTGCTGGGAGCTGCTGCTGCCCGGAGATGAGGGCGTCTCTGAGCTATCGTTGCCATTGCGACCATTGTCGTCATCGCCATCGCCGTCACCGCCGCCGAGTATGAGACCACTGGGTCCAGCGGTCTCCACTCTGTCCTTTGTCGGCAAACTGGACTCATTGATGGTTACATGATGCTGCGACCCGGAACGTGCTGACATGCGACCCGGCGAAACGGCTGCCGTCACGTGTCCAGCCTCGCCGGACGTGGCCAGCAGCGAGCTGCCCAGCACGGGAGCAGCCAGCGGCAGGGCACGTCGCCCATAGCCGGGCGAGCGTCCATCCACATCCTGGGCCGCTGCCGATGGCGAATAGCTGCTCGGCACTGTGGGCGTCGGCACGCGCACACTGTGTGTGTGGTGATTCTGATGATGCGGATGCTGGAACTGATGCGGCAAGTGGTAGTGATGATGGCTGGTCGTAAAGTGGGTACGCGGCTGACTGGTCACCACACTGGGTGGTGCTGTGGTAACGGCAACGGCAACAGTAACGGAAACTTGCTCGGCGCCAGACAATTGTGATGACTTCTGCTCATCCTGGTAGCTGAGCGTGGCCAGCGGTGGCTCCGGGGGGACAATGCTGCTGCTGCTGCTGGAATTAGAGTTAGTGGATACAGAAGACATGGAGTGCGTGGCTGTATTAGATAGGATTGGATAACATTTGCCGTGCAGTCGCAACGATGAGCGACGTCGATTCACTGATTGTGCCGCCAGTCACCAGATTTGCATGAGCCCCCGTTTTATCTTTTTTTTCTTTTTGGGCGCAGCTTGCGCAGATTTTGCAGACTCTCACAGATAGGCACAACAGTGGCTTAATTAAATAATGGGCCCACTGTTGCCATGAGGTCGCATACATGCATACATACATTGTGTACATGTGCATCGTGTTAATACACACTTAAATATGTGTGCGAGCATAACTAAATGCCACTATATGATGTATTCATGCTGACTGCAAACATTGCCAGACACTTCCGCCGAGGCGGCATCCACATCGGCATCTACATTGTGCGACTTTCAAGATACAAAAGATACTCAAAAGTGGCGGACTTGCTGCACACATATGAAATATGTTAATTAACTATTTTCAATCTTATGTTTAATTGATGTACTGATCATGTTCCAACTCTTGAATAGGTGACCAAAATATGAGCATATTTTGCAAGCCCATAATTCATTTTGACAGCCCCATCTAATTCATCTGATCTGTGTCATTGTCATTGTCATTCGATGCAGAGCAGCTGCTTTCAACGGGTGCTCCCAAATTGTGCCTAATAATAGCAAAACAAAAAACAAAATCAAACAAAAAAAGTGAAAAAATAACATCTAATGAAAAACCCCCTCCATAAACCGCTGGGGCTGCCCAAAGCGGCAATTGAAACTAATCGCTCTCTAGCACAAGTCCAATCTAAAAAATGACCATATATATATATATATCTATATATACATATATATTCATATAGAGGTCTGGGGTAGCGATTCAGTGTTTAAGACAGACTTAAAAGCGATTTACCGTCATCATTTATACTAATACTATGAATTGTGGCTTTTAGTTACAAGTGATCAATTGGAATTCGTAACTGGATTAATTTCAAATATTTACAAAAGGCTGAAATATACAAAATCGTAAGAAAAGAAAAAAACACATCCAACTCATAGTTATGTAATAAACAGCTTTGCTTCCTTAGTTAAGCAAATGCTTACAGCAAAAGATACAAATACAGATTCATCAACCTGATATATATATGATTTTTGCATTCGCAAATCTAAGGTTATTCACACGAATCTTTTGTCCGTGCTGCATTCATATTTGCATTCACCTGCACTCACAGATCACTTGTGAATGTAATGAAATGCATTTACTATCGCATTTTGATTTGAATTGAAGTCTGGATTCCAGATTCCAGATTCTAGATTGAGTTTGAGCCTAAGAATAGGCTGACTTGCCACTCGACAGTATTGTGTGAAGAGCGCAGCAGCACTCGAATGGGCACTCATCCTTATGGAGCAGTTCAGGTACTCGGATTAAGGGTATGAGACTTGGAAATTGCAACAAGTGTGCCCGAGCTTATAAATAACCTTGACATAGGGCGACTCTGACTCGAATGTGGTTGCAAGCCTATAGCGTACTTCAAGTCGACAATTTCCAGGGAGTCGACCCGACTGAGGTTGACGCTTGCTGTGGTTAGTGTGAATACTGTGAACGCTGTGCAACATGCACTCAAGCGCTCTTGTAATCGCATTTCTAAAAGCGTGCTGCATACTTTATGGCGTGTCTCTCGGGGTTGTTAACCTGCCCTCAACCCAACTCAACCGAACTCATCCCGACTCCACTCGACTGTTGCATTAATGGCCAGGCGTGGCTTGTGGTGTGGGGCAGGCGTGCAGGATAGAGCCACAACAAGGGGAAGCCAGCAGATAAATATACACTACAAAAATATCCACAGTTAAGAATTGCACCCTAAACTCATCGAACCCAAAACATTAAAAGAAAGCTGAGATGACTATAACTGACGCCATTTGTAAGCTATAAATAGATTATTTATTTGATTTGGCAAAGCTATATTAATTAAATAAAATCTTATATTTCTGCTTATTTAATTTAGCTCGTTAAACTGATAGATGTTACATATGTATATTTGATTTATATATTTACTTGATTTTAAATGAATGGGTTGCACACCACAGCTATTTGACGCCAAGTCATTGTTTTCGATAAGTAAGAAATACATTTCAATTTGAATGCATAAGCTACAAAAAACTGTGAACAAAAACATAAACATTTTCCAACAACTAATTCAAAGTACTTAGTTGGCTTTTGTTGCTTATTTCTATGCAGATGTTTGAATCCACAGTGAACACATTCGCAACGGTCTCCAGCATTGGATCTGATTATCAGACAAGGCACGCGCTGGCTTGGAAATGTCCATTATGCGAATGCATTGGGGGCATTGAATGGACGAGCTGTCATCTCCAGGACTAGCAGTTGTCGCTCATCCCTCCACCTTCTGCTTGGACATAATACCCTTAGCACAACATACTTTCAATTGACCTATTTTGAATTGGCTGTGGCTGGACGGCGCAACGTCAATTGTGGCACTGCGTCTGTAGGTGGCATCAGGTGACATCAGCAGAGGACAACAACCTGAAGCAGCAGCTGCAGCAGAAGCAGCGCCTCTTTGTTCCACAATTCGTTCGTGGCAAGCCAATCAAGTTGGCAGCTGTTGCAATTGCTGCCACTGACACAGCGCCAACTGACGCCCACGGGCAAACTAGAGGACAAAATGTCGCATACGCCATGTGGGCCTGAATGGCTGCGCAACTTGTCAGGGTGTTGCACTGGAAACGTGATGTTTAATTAATGCAAAGTGTAAAAGCAACGCAGCCAGCGTTGCTGACTCTACTCTAAAGTGAGACGCAACCATGCTACACGACAGCGTGGCAGGGTGAGCGGAATGAGGCGGGTGCACTAGGCGCATTTGTAGTAGGCATCAGACGAAAGCCCTGGGCAACATACAGCATACAGCATATAGCCTGCAGCATGCCGCATGCAACATGCGGCAAGCGTCGAGTGTACAAGTTAAACTGTTTTGCTCTACTATTAACAGCATCTAATGGAGGCAGACAGCACCCGAGAGCCAGATAGCCTGAGAGCCATGGCAACGCTTACGTAATTAACAAGAGTGTGCGTTTGTCTGTACTACTAAGTTGGTTAGAGTGCTTGCCTCATCATAATGCAATCAGAGTAGACCAACAAGCAGCAGACAACAATAACCAGCAACTAAAACATGGCTTTCATATACCGTGCAGCAACCACTCCAGATGAACATCGCGATAACATTGTATTTAAGCAGAGCAAAATATTAAATTTCCTATTTTAATTATATTTTAACGAAAATCCCTAATTAATCCTGCACATTGATTAATTGCTAAACTGATTAAATTATGAAAATATTAAGTTGCAACTTTCGCAAAATGCGCTTCAAATGAATTTCAATTGAATGCTTGGCCAAAATTATGGTTTGGTTTTGATTATGTACTGGTTGAGAACCAAGTGAATTTCAATTTTAAATTTCATAAATCGCCACTGCTCCACTTTGCAGCAAATTGCAGCAGACTAAACAGCTGAGCATCCTGCTCTATGATCCATGGGAATTGATAGATAGATGCTTTCAAAAACTGAATGCTTTTAAACTTGATTCGTATCCAACTCACTTGCCACACTTTGTTGGCCTACCCCGAAAGCCGTAAGTCTCTCTGCGGCACATTGTCACATGCAGTCTGGCAGAGCTCCAAGCTGCTGCTTGCAGTCCTTTTCAGTTGTTTGGCTTCCAGAAGAAGGACTCGTGCATAATTGCAATAAGAATAAAAATAAAAATAGGTAAATAATAAATGAAAACAACAAAGATCACAGAATTTTAATCAATACTAAAATATATATATATATATGTATGTTATATATGTTAAATTATTTATATATATATTTATATAACTGCTCTCATTTATCCAGACTCATTCCCATTCTAAATGCACATTTAATATAATTATAATAATAATACAAAATAATAATAATACAAAATAATAATAATACAAAATAATAATAATACAAAATAATAATAATACTAAATTGGAATACTTGATATGTATTTATACGAGAGGATTATACTTGATTTAATCTTATACCTTATAATGTGGGTATATTTTGGACTTGGACAGTGCATTCGAATCGTGATTGCAGAGTGAAGTCCTGCTTACCTGACTGGTTTCTTAATCGCAGCTGGGGCTGAGGCAATGGCCGCTGCTGCTGCCTCCGCTAGCTTGGGCGGGCTGCTCACCAGTGGGGGGCTGCAGACGCGCGGCGGTGTTGTAACCCTTGGCGGACTGTGCATATGCCGCGGTGGACTCTTGGCAAGCTCGGGCGGCGAGCTGCGCATCAGTGGAGGCGATGGCATCGCCGGAGCACCCTCGCCAACGGGTGGACTCTGCACGCGCTCGGCACTGCGTTGGGATGATGACTTCAATGATGGCGCCGGGCTCCTCATCGAGATGGAGATTTGTGATTTGAGAGATGTCTGCGACTTGAGCGAAGACTGAGGCGATAGCACAGCTGCAGCGCCAGCGGCAGCGGTGGCAGAGACAATCGAGCCTGTGCGAGATCCGGTCCGGGAGCCGGCCCTTGATCCTGCCTGGGAGCCGGCCCGTGATCCTGCATGGGAGCCGGTGAGTGGGCTAGCGCGGGATCGCTGACTGCCGCTGCGACTGCGGCAGTCCGGCTTGGGTGAGGCGGCGGCGGAGGCCACTACGTTGCCAGATGCCATGGCTGCAATGGCGCCGCTTGTGGACATGATGCCGCCGCTGGCAATGCTGGCTGCTCTCGGCGAGCTGATACTATCGGCTGGACCACCGTCGTCGGCCACATTCAACGAAAGCTCATCGGCTTCCACCTTGGTCCGCTCCTCCTCATCAACGTCCAAAGAACGCGGTTGCTCGGGATACGCGACATCTGCCGGTTCATCCTCGAGTCCAGCCGGTGGCGGTGGTATGAAACCGCGTCCCAGACTGTCATCGTCTAGCTCCGCAAAGTGCTCCGGCGGTGGCGCAATGATTGAGGATGCCGAGTAGCCATTGCTAGGCGGTGTGGTAATCGTAGTCGACTCATCCTCATTGTCCAGTGATCTGCTGTACTCCTCTGCAGCCAACTGGTGACCACCGCTCATGGGCAGCGCATCCAACTCTAGCTCTGGCTCTAGCTCGGGCTCTTTCTGCTCCGGCTCCGGTTCTGACTCCAGTTGCTGTCTAGCAATGGCTTGTGCTGAAATTGGTTGTGACTCCTCTTCGCTCTCAGATGAAGGAGTCTTCGGTGGTGGTTTGCTAGCATGCTGCGCCGACGGTGACATCATGTGGCCGATTTTCATCACGGGCTTTGGCGGCGGCGACGGGGGTGGGGATGGCGATGTCGATGGCGATTTGGTCAGCGGTGGCGTTACAGTTCCCTGCACATACGACAGATTCGAGGGCAATGGCGGCAGCGGTGGTGGTGGTGATGACTTATCCTCATCCTCATCATCGTCATCATCATTATCAACATCGGCTTCAGCGCCATCCTCCTCCAGGTGCACAGCTGGTGGCGGTGGCTGAACGACCGCCTCCTCGGCATCGTCTGTTTCCTCGCCATCGTCGTCGTCGGTGCGCAGTCCAGCATCATCGCGGGGCGACAATGGTGGCGGTGGTATCAGCTCTAACTCGAGCACCGAACTGGAACTGGGCGAGCCTGGTGGTGAGCTCCCCTCCATGCTGAGCTGCTGCTGCGGCGGCGGCGTTGGTGTTGGTGGCATATCCTCCGTCTCTGTCAGCGTAGGCAGCGGCTGGCCATGCAGACCGGGTGGTGGCGGTGGTGGTGCCACCAGCAGCAGCATCTCCTCGCTCAGCGATATTGTCGGTAGCGGTGGTGGCAGTGGCAATGGAGGTGGCAGCACTTGGACGCCCGATCCCGATGCGAGTGCAGCATCCAGATTTGTATTGCTATTGTCCACATCCTCGATGTCCGAATCGATGCCCTGGGCAAAGTCCATGTAAAAATTATCGCGCGAATCGCTGGAGCCGCGTCGCAGTTTTAGCGACAGCGATAGATCCGGTGAGCTATCCATGCTGTGCTCCTGTATCCCTTTTGCTGCGACTTGGTTTCTCTCGCTCTCTCTCTCTCTCTCCCTCTCTCGGTATCTGTGTCTTCCTTTCTGGATTCACTAAAATTCCTTTACTCGAATTGCTGTTTTTATTTATTTTTTTTATTTTTTTGTGTCTTTTGTTATGGTTTCCGCAGTTGGGCGCTTTTCACTTTATACCGTCTACGCACATTTTGTGTATACTGTGTATCCCTAGAAATGCACAAGTCACAGCTAAGCACACACACACACACACAAACACACACGCATTCGCATACGCATGCCGGAAAAGTCATCTACAGCTTCCTTCTCTCTGTGTGTGTGTGTGTGAGTTGCTGCCCGGGGCGGGGTGGTGTGGGGCGTGGCAATTGCATTTGCTGCGAATTTCGCTTTTTACGCAACGATTCCTTTGTGCGTGCATATGTGTGTGTGTGTGTATGCGTGTGTGCGAGAAAGTGCGTAATATGAAATACGCAACAAGAGCAACCACCGAACGAACAAACAAACAGCTCAAACAGTAAAAATTTCCTTGTTGTTTGTTTGTTGGTTTTCCCTGGTTTGTTGCGCAGTTGTTGTTGACTTACTGACCAAATACACATAACACACACACAGCCACACAGGCAGACAACCACAGAGGCCGTGTACTGTTAGGCGGCAACTGCGGCTTTTAAATGCTAACGAACTGAACAACAACTTAATGTACATAAAAATGCGGATGCCGATGTTGTCCCTATAAGGGACCAATATGTGTATATATTTTCTGTGTGGGTGTGTGAGTGTTTTTGTAGGGCAGGAATTGTGCTGTTTGTATATGTTAGTTTTGCACAGGAAAAGTAAGCAGAAGTGCTCAAGGCAGAGCTTAAGCAAACGCCCCACTAATAAGGAAACATGGTAGTACCGTTATTCAATATCAACAAAATGTATATCCTTAAGTTTTTTGGCTTATTTTTTTTGTTTATTTTATTTTATTTTATTTTTTTTTGGTACTTTATGTTGTATTGCAATTAGTGTTACACATTTACGTTTCGGTTCGGTTCGTTTCGCTACGTTTCGGTTTCGGTTCGGTCCGGACTTTTTGGGGGCACACGGAGTGCGCGCCTGACGCTGGGATTTTTTGGATTCCTGCTGCGGCGGCACTTAATACTAGAATGAATCGTCGTCAGTGCGAGACAAGCTGCGCCATTGCCGTTGTCATCAGAGCAGCCTCTCAGCCTCTCAAACTTTTCGACTCTCAGGCAGCAGAGTCAGATCCACCGCCGAACCCGGGGACAGAGAGAGAGGGAGAGAGAGCGCGTGACAATTGAGAGCAGGGAGAGAGAGAAAGATGGACGAAGCGAGAGAAAGAGAGAATGCAAGCAGCTGTATACAATGGATGTTGACCATACGAATGGAGTGATGAATGAATATTATTGATATGTACAGACTATATACGAGCATCCATAAGAGCGGCCCACTGTGCGGCCCAGTCTGGCTCTTTACCTATTTTGAGGGAGCATGTGGAAAGCGGGCACTGCGTAGTGACGCCTCAATTGAGAGCGTATGTTGGAAGAGAAGTGAGCAGCTCAGCGAAAACAATTGCAGCTTGCTGATGACGGATGTGCGCACGCCTTTATATCCATGCAAAATGTGCTGGAATTTCGCAACATTATTTTTTTCTTTTGGTGGGGGAGAGCGGAGAGTTAGTCGGCTTGGTGTGCGTACAAAGTAATGCGTAAAGTTCAGAGTCCTTGCAGCGCACATATTGCATTCGACTGTTGCAAGAAAATTCACACATAAATATTCTATGACACTTGTATTTCACTATTAAAAGTTGAATGTTTAATCATATAAAACAAAATGCGCGGCAAACTGAAAATATCGCTTATATGTATTTTCAACGATATGTTTCAGTGTTTGGTCACATTTTTTCCTGCCTAACAGGCGATATATTGAAACGTTTGTGTGTAAGCGATTACTTAATTTTAAAGCATTTATCGTGTAGTAAGCGACTTTTTTTTTCATTTTAAATGAATTCAGTTATTAAGTTGCCATACCACAATAGCTCGTGCATAATACTAAATAAAAAAAAAAATACTAAATATCGTCACTGCTGGTTGTGTATCATTAATATCGATATGCGATATGCAACCGCAGCCTATCGTCGATGAGATTGCTGCGCTTCTGGTCTGACTAAACACCAATAAATTAGATGAAAATTAAATCAATTACCATTTCTTAAGTGTATCAAAGTGTATCAAATGTTTGGGAGTCGCTACTTAAATTGCAATCGAGTGGAAGCACAATGAGCGCGCGCGGATCGAGCGCCGGGCCCACGCTCAATTTTAAAGCAGTGCTGCTGGGCGAAGGTGAGTAAAGCTGCAATAACACTTTGGATGGCTTTTGTCGTTTGGTGCCTTTGTTTTTGATGTGGAATGCGTTGCGCATTTGCAGGTTGCGTGGGCAAAACATCGCTGGTGCTGCGCTACATAGAAGATAAGTTCAACACACATCACCTAAGTACGTTGCAGGCGTCTTTCGTTACCAAAAAGGTGACGCTGCCTGATGAGCGACGAGCACTGCTCAACATTTGGGATACGGCCGGGCAGGAGCGCTTCCATGCACTGGGCCCCATCTACTATCGGGGATCGGATGGGGCACTGCTGGTGTACGACATCACCGATCAGGACTCATTTCAAAAGGTCAAGTCGTGGGTGCGCGAACTTAAGCAGATGCGTGGCAGCGAAATTGCGCTGGTCATTGTGGGCAACAAGACTGATCTTGAGGAGCAGCGTGCCATTAGCTATGAGACGGCACTGCGCTACGCGCAGACAGTGGGCGCACAGTACGTGGAGACATCCGCCAAGGAAAATGAGGGCGTCCATGACCTCTTCGAGTTGCTTACTCAACTGATGGTGGAGCACCATGGAAGCAAACAGCAGAACGATACCAATGCACTGCGCTTGCAGAACACCGGACTAGCGCCAAATGCCGGCGCCATCAGCATCTCGGGTGACACTGAAGCGGATCAGGAGAGTGGCTCTGGTTCCTCACCAAATCGCTCCTGCTGTGGCATCTAGGCTGCTAGGCAGTCGTCTATTGTGATAATACATATATACTAGTAGATCTATAATCGATGTGTATTTGTATATAATACGTGTATTTATGTATCCCCCATACCATGTCGAGCTAATCTGCGGGCATGCGTATACGATTCAGTTACCAGTTAAACCGTTTTGCAGTGCTAACCCAATTTCCCTCTCACAAGAGTGATCCAGTAATTTATTTTTGTCTACATATTGGTTTTTTGTTTGTTCTTGTGCAACTTGTTCGAGTCACTCTTGTTCGTTTTTCTTTATTTTGCAATCGTTAATTAAAGTTTTTGTATGCGTCAGTCTAATAACTTGTGAGTTTTGTGACCATCTTAAAGCCGCGCGTAGATTAACGCTGCAAGTGTCCTTGCGGACGGGGCGGGACTTATGCACAACTATAAGCGAGGTGAATAAGCCAATGTCGCAAGCAACTGCAATGAAATTGTGAAAATTATTAATGTTCAGACGACGGGTCTCGTGACTTTAGGCACCGCAAAGTCTAATCAGTAATGGTAATTGATTTTCGGTGACATTAAGTTATTTTTCATCTTATTGTACCAATACTATAAGTGTAGGTTCTCACACACTAATATTTAAATAGTGAGTACATAAATAATATGAAAATTAATCATTTTTTCTTAAAATTACTTTCAAAGAAAAAAAAAAAAAAAACTTTAATTAGTATATATGTTTATAATATTGAATTTGATTTTTCTTTAAAATTAGTTTAATAATAAACTGATTTCAAAGAAGAAAAAAAATGTTATTTGTAGAATCTTTCTTTCTGCTCCAAAGCTAAATGACAGGTAAAAATGTTATAAATCATTTTTCCTGTCTGTCTGCAGACCAGCGCACACCACAAGGCGTAAGATCAACGAAGCTGAAATGCAGTCTGAAGCATCATTGAAGGAAAATTGTAGAAGATTTTACACAAATGTCTGGATAAAAGTCTCGACTAAGTGTGTATGGAAATCACTCAACTAAAATTATAACAATCAATCAAAGTGTATTAGCTCTGAAGGAGAGTGCTTTTTAACTTTATAATTTCGAATAGTTAACTTTATTCATTAATAATTATTTATAACACAATTTGATCAGAACTGTTGGGGCTTGAGAATGCTTTCGTTGGTAAATTGTTAGCTCGAGTAGAGATATTATTCATTTCAAATACTCATTGTCATATATATTTCTAGTGCTAGTCAACTGACATAGATTAATATGGACTTATCAGTTATCGACGTCGCGTATCGTGACATTTTACATGCTTACACCTTAATGTCCACAAAACTTGCTATATCATTAGGCGCAAAAGTATATAACCACGGCGGCGATTAGCCAAGCACAATTAGTACATGACACTGAAGAGGCGGAGCGCGGCTGGGCGAGGCGAACTGCGCGACTGTTTCTCGTAATCAGTAAGAATCAGTCGGGTCTGGGCTTATTATCTAACAACCATATGGCAATTGCCGATGGCCGTCCGAGCTGGTTGGTTGGGCCGATTAATTGAACCGTTGAGTGTAGAATGCGCCTGCTATCGCGATGGACGCTAGCGTTGCTGCTACTGTTGCTCTGCCTGATCGTAGTCGTTGTCCAGAGGCTTATGAGTTCACCACTGCTAAATCAGTATGGCATATTGCGACAGTATTTGGTGAGTAAGCCGGCGAAGCAGTCATCGACGCGGACCATCCTGATCTGGAGCAGTTTTTTTGGTGATGAGCGCTGGAGCCTGCCGCTTGATACGCTGGGACCACAGCAATTTCGCGATGATCTCCATTGTCCCGTCTATCAGTGCGAGCTGAGTAATCGCCATGACTATCTACCCAGCCTGGAGCTCTATGACGCCATCGTTTTTCATGTGGCAGAGCCATTCCCGCTGGCAGCAGCGTTGCCGCTTCATCGTAGCCCCCACCAGGCGTATGTATTTGCATTGATGGAGCCACCGGGGGAGACGAAGCATCGCCTAAGCGATGAGCAGAACTTCTACAATCTGACGATGAGCTATCGCCTAGACTCGGACATTGTGTGGCCCTATGCCCAGCTGATCGATGCACAAACCGGCGCACTTGTGGCGCCCAGTTCTCATCCGTTTTGGCGTCAGCCTCCAGATTTGGGCAGCTGGAATGACAGCAATGTGTGGAGTCTGTGGCCGCAAAAGAAGCGCATGGCCGCCTGGTTTGTTTCGCACTGCCCGACGCTGTCGCAGCGAGAGAAGCTAGCTGCTGCACTGCAGCAACACATCGAAGTGGACATCTATGGCAAATGCGGCACACTCAAGTGAGTATATCGAAGTGCTCACCCTGATCAGAAAGACTAATCCCGTTTTGCTTGCAGATGCTCTCGTGGCGATCCGCACTGTGATGAAATGCTGGATACGGATTACATGTTCTACTTGGCCTTTGAGAACGCCCTTTGCGTGGACTATGTCACGGAAAAGCTCTATGGTGCACTGAAGCGTTACATAGTGCCCGTTGTGTTTGGCGGTGCCAACTATACTCGCTTTCTGCCCCCCCATTCCTACATCGATGCGGAACGCTTTGAGAGTGTGGAGCAACTGGCGGAATATATGCGTTATGTTTCCAGCAATGTGGAGGAATATATGAGTTACTTCTGGTGGCGTCAACACTATAAACTGGCCTATAGTTCGCCGTTCTGTGAGCTCTGTGAGCAGCTCCACAGTTCCAGGTTGACGCACAAGTCACAGTTCTATGGTGACATCCAGGATTGGTGGTTCAACAGTTGTCGCCTCGTTTCTCACACTCGCTTCTGAGGAGAGCAGCAATAGCCGCCGCATGAGACTGAAAGGGATGCACCTAACGCGGCTGCAACGGGTGCAAGTGAGTCGACAACAGGCCAGCCAAATAATATTTGTTGGTCTACTTGGAAATATAATGCAACGCACTGATTAGATTTTAATTGTTCGGATATCTGGGGCTGTACTGTACTCGGCACGCCCGTACATTAAGCTGCTAGCTAAATAAATGTAGTTTTTATTTACGTATCACATCAAACTAAAAATATTTGTTGGTATGTGTAAAGTGTATAAATATTTATGCGTAAATAGAGGCTTTCCATATGTGTACAAAACGAACTCGAATGAGCAAACAATAATTTGGTTCTTTTGGGATTTGTCCAAACAGGTGACTAATGAAACTATTCACCACTGAATATCTTATCTTTGTTGTTCTTTATTATTATGTTATTGTTCAACGGTCAATGATTCATGATGATAAGATTAATGTAATGTGGCTATAGAACAATACAGTTGATCTTCCCTAGCGTGAACCACAATCTATCGCAAACGTATTTAAGTTAAACAAGCACTGAGCAACCCCATACACATTGCTTGCAGAGTATCAAAAATATTTAAAGCAACGACACATTCTAAATATACAATCCATAAGGGGAAAGACATGGCGAGTGCTGATCATCAAGTACTTATTTTATGTTAGACATTTATGAAATAAAACTAAGTATATGACTTTCAAAATGTATCTGAAAAATATCGCTTGCAGCAGAGGCCACAGTACAATATATACTACTTTTACGTACAATATTTTTTATTTATTACAATCAAAGTCGCACTTTTCTCGAACTTTACTTCAAAAGCAATAAACAATATTGTCATACATTTTACTATGGCATTACGAAAAACAAATTAATTTTTTGTATTCTGATAATACACACAAAATATTTTATTAGAATTAAGCATAATATTTATTATTATTAATCAAATCAATTACATTCCAACTGTCATTCTGATCGAGGGCTGCATAATGAGCATTCAGGGAGAGAGTTGCGCTCATTAAAAGGAAAAAAAGGTTCACGAGTCACGCGCAGGCGCCAGAGCAAATGTCAAGTGTCGGAACTGATGAAAGCGACAACAATGGCAGGAATTGTTTTGTTTTTTTTTTTGTTGCCAGCTGCAACCCCCTCTTTAAAGCGTTGTGCCATCACTCTCTGGCTCTCTTGAACTGCGAGCGTAAAAGTTAAATGTTGTTATTGAAATGAGCAAACGAGCTTTTGCCATCGGGCTTGTCATGTTATAGCTTTCTGGCACAGCACCGGCCTGGAGGAACCCATTGGCCACCCAACAGGACTTCGAGGCTGCAAAGCAGCTAGCCAGCTAACGACGTCAGCTGTGTGTGTGCACGTGCTCTCGTGTATGTATATGTGAAAAGTTTTTCAGTGCGCGCTATTCGTGGAGCTTTTTTGCGGCAAGCTTTTGAAGGATACCGCTGTGTTTCGCAAAAAGCACTTCCTATGAATTTTCGTGGCATTTTCAGTCATTCTGTGCTAGATTTCCCGATAGTTCAAATCAGAGGTAACAAAGATGAAAAAAAGCATTTAAAAATAATAGAAATAAAATCTTACAAAAAGAACCGACTCAATGCCAAATAAAAAACAATAAAATTAAATATGTTAAAAAATAATCGGTTTCCTTAACTTTGAGAGCAGGAACATTCGCAATTGTTTTTTTTTTTAAATTGTTCTTTGAAAGTGTAAAAGAGTGAGACGTAAGTTGCATAATTTTCAAAACGAAACGAAAAACACATCGAGAAGCGAGCGAAACGAGAAAGCGAATTGTGAAAAGCCAAGCAAGATACATGCACGGTGCGACTACTTCAGTTACAACAAATTTCCTCCTTTTTTTTTATTTGTCGCATACATGTTGTTGATATCTTCTATATAGTTGTGAATGCCTAAAATTGTGAATGAAATGGCTGCAAAAACCATTCTTGCAAGCCGAAAGTTGTTGAAAGGAAAACTTTTTCCATAACGTGTTTAACAAGTTATTGAAAAACAGATAGAAAAAACGTGTATGCAATGTACATGTGCGTGCAAGTGTGTATGAGACTGTGTGTGTGTGTGTGTGTGTGTTGGAGGGGTGGGGGGGGGGGGGATGTGTGCGTGGGCGCGTTCTGCTCGGGGCAGTAGGGTGCACGCAACACATCGCTCTCTATTCGCTTCTCCAGCAATGAAGCACATATCTTTTAGCCTTCCTCTCTGAGTGCGTCTCAAAATCATCGATTTTTCCTAGCGATAACAAAAGCGAAAACAGCTACAACAGCAACAACAATAAGTAAAAAAAAGATACTACTGCCCCCCATTTTCATTGACGCTTGTCCTTTTTTCGTACTTTTATTTTGTATCTCTTGCCCACTTTAACAACTACAATCAGGTTTCAAGCACATTTCCCGTATTTCGTAATGTTTTAAAATCCATTGCCTTCTTGGTTGTTGCTTGTAACCCTAAAAGCGAATGTTGAAAATCAGCCAATAATCTTGAAGGTTACACTTAAAGAAATGATTCTTAGCTTTTCGAAAGCTATTGCAATTAATAATTGTTGAGATCAATAATATGTGCCACAAAAAAAATTTTTTAATATTTTTTATGACAGATGTATGATGCAAGTCTTATTATATATAATATCATAAGGGAAGAAAAATTGTAATAATATTTCGACTTTGTGCATTGGCGATAATCCAAATTGTCAAGCATAAGATACGGTTAGGGATTTATATTATTTTAGAATTTGCACAGTTGGTATTTTCTACAAAAATGTATAAATATTTCCATATATATGCTTAAAATAATTAGTAACAATTAACAGACACCTTTTTTTTTTATCTAAGAACATTGAACTAATAAAACCAACTATAAAATAATATAAGGCGGAGGAAGCCAAGGCAATTTTTCTTGTTAAATATTTTTATGCTTGTTTTCAGAAAAAATTTAATACAACAAGCAAGACATAATATATAAATTAATTATACATAAATTAAAGCTGGTATGAATGGAACAATTGTGATAAGTGACAAGTAATACGATTTAATTACATATTCGATTTGGGTTTTTTCTAAATAACTCCGATAACTGGAAAGCTTTTGCATTCCATTTATTCGTTTTGCCAAGTGTAAGCAAAGCTGCCATTGTTGCTGTTACAGTTATGGTCGTTGTTGCTGTTGCTGTAATTGTGATTGTTGTACCTGCTGTGGTGAGTTGTGTGGTGGTGTGGTAAAAAAGCTTTGCCAAGTGGCAAGTTCATGTGTAGGTACACAATTGTGTCAATCCGAGAGTGTATTTGTGGTTAAGTGTGTGTCTGTGTCTGTTTGTGTGTATGTGTTTGGCACGTTCATATTTTTTTGCATGCGATTTGAACTTTTCAATGCACACTCGCAGTCGAATGCAACATACACAGCGAATTCAAGAAACCCGTATGAATAACTCAGAAAAAATTTCGGCAAATATTCTGGACATTGCGAGGGGTCAACGGTGCGGCGGTGAGTGCGTTCGTATCTGTCCCATTGTCAAATAGCGACATTCCCATTACTCATCCAACTCATCGATAGATTTTGTATGCAAACATGTGTATACATACATACATACACATACACTTGAATTTACTTATGAGTAGTTTGTTCAAAAAAGAGTTGCATTCAACTCTTGCCTTGAGTGCGATGCATACCCAATCTGAGATGTGCTTCAGTAACTGTTCTAAAAAAAGTATCCCTATCTTACATAATGCTCGCGTCCGCCTGCCGCCCTTACAGTCCCGTAGAGCCGTAGATCTACATGCACATATGTATGTACATATATACATATATTTGTACATGTTCATGAATATAATATTTAATATATATGTGTGTGTGTGTGTGGGTGTGTTTGCAGACCGATCTCGATGTCTCCGCAATTAGATAATGCTTAAGTTACCAAAAGGTTTAAAAAAGAAAAAGAAGAAGTCGAAAAAGGACCAAGAACTCTTCACCGAAGAGGAGCTCGAGCAGTACAAACGTGATCTCAAAGCCAAACAGGAGGCGGCCGCCAACAAATCAGAAGCTGGCGAATCGGACGCAGCATCAGACGTCGAGGGTGCAGCAGCTACATCCGCCTCCAGCCAGCCAGCGGCTGCCCAGGAGCAGCACCAGCACCATCATTCGCATCAGCAGCAACAGCAGCAGCCGCAAACCGCTGACGCCGGCGACGAAGAATGGGCAAAGTTTAAGGCGCTAACCTCGGGCGTCGATACTATACTACACAAGACACAGGACGAGCTCGATCGCATCAAGAAGGAGTCCTTCTATCAGCGTCTGCCATCGGCAGCCGAAAAGAAGAAGCAGGAAGACGAGGAGGCCGCTCTCCGGGAAGCGCAACGTCTCGAACGCGAACGCCAACTAGCTGCCGAACGGGAGGCGAACCGCGACAAGCTAGCGGAGGCCGTTGTCGAGCTATCGGATTCGGACGACGAGCAGCAGGACGACGTCAATGACATCTTCGCTACCGACTACATTGAGGCAATTACTAGTGGCGAGGTTCAATTGGGCATCGTACCCGATTCCCCAGATCTTGATCTAAACGACGGACCCGATCCCTTCGATACCGCCTACGCGGAGAAGGTCATCGTTGGCGCCGATAAGGCCAAGACCAACAAGAAACTAGTCAGTCTCGGCGCTGCCGTCGAAGTCCTCTCTGGCCGCGTCGATCGCGAACACGCCCTCGCATTAGCCAATCCAAAGCGTAAGTTGCGCAAGGGCATTCAGAATCTATTACTCAGCGAGAGCGTCGATCAGGGCGATACCGAGGCGGATCTGTTAACTGCCGAACCGCAGCACAATTTACTCGACGATCTCGTCGATGACGTGCCCGAATGTGTAGGGCCCATTGATTTGAGTGTATCGCTGCATTTGCATTTGATCAAGCCCCAAAAAGTCGACGAGGACGAGGACGAGGAGGGGGGTGAAGCTGCATTTGCCTCACTTAATCCTGATCTAGCCGAGTTTGATGCACTTAAGGACGAGGAGGACGACGAATTTGCCGAACTTGCCGCCGAATCTTTAATCAAAAAGGAGGATATTACCATAGTCAGTCATTTCGTAGTGCCCCCAGCGGAGTTGCTCGCCGAAGCCGCCGCGGAAGCCAGTTGGGCAGAGTTTGAAGCAGAGACCGAAGAGGAAACATCAGGTAAGCGTTGATGACAAAAATCAAGGTCCTCGAACCTCTTTTGGGCTCGTTTCCTCAATGCCCGGTTCAATTGATCTTCTACCAAGAGTTTAAATATTGCTGCTATTAGCATTATTATTGATTTGTATCAGCATTTGGCCAATAAGATTTGCAGCTGACTTGCGCAATGTATTTGACCAGGC
Source organism: Drosophila paracracens (assembly GCA_035044025.1). NCBI lineage: Eukaryota > Metazoa > Arthropoda > Insecta > Diptera > Drosophilidae > Drosophila > Drosophila paracracens. The sequence goes on from JAWNMN010000838.1 coordinate 913,887, forward strand.
AATGAGAAAAATAAATTAGTTTACATACAGTACACATACAATAAGTTAACCGTTAGTTGAAAGATTCAACGAACATTAAGAAAATGTGCTCCAGAGTGCGCTAATAATTCATACAATATGATGTTACAGGTAAACCGAAGCGTCCACCGCCACCGGTGCGTCCAGCGACAGGGCCGCACATTGTACCCGGGGCTATCTACGTCAGCGACGACGACGAGGAAGACAATCTAGACGACGATCCCTTCAATACCAACTACGCGGAGCAAGTGATCAAAAAGACAACCGTACTCGAGCAGGACGACGATTTCGATCCACGTGCCGACGAGGAGCTAGCTGGCAGTTGGACATTACAAGCGCCCAGTCGTGATCTCTTGGCTGGCAGTGCTACAGATCTAAGTAAGGTGGTGCCAGCACCAGTTGCTCCCACACTCAGCGTCGATCAGCACGAGGAGCCACAGGACTTTGATCCCTTCGATACATCGGCTATCAGTGCTCTCGTTCAGCCCAAGGCCACCGAGCTGCGATTTCTGGAGCGGGAGCTGCTCAACGAAACCGATTCGAGTCTCAAGCACTCGCTTAGCGATCCCGACTTTGATCCGCGGGCCGGTCAGCAAGAAGAGCAGCCGGCTGCCGGGACAGCTCAGGTATCCGGTGCGGAGCCGGATATCGATAGCGCACGACGAAAATCGTCACTGAGCTTAAATATACAGGCGAGGAGCGTTGGCTTTTTGGTGCCGTCACAGGACTTGCTTGCCGCTGGTAATGAGGGTATCCTGGGTGCCAACAAGAAGCCACTGACACCCTACTACGCGCCCAAACCGCAGTCCATTGCCGAGCGCGAATCGGAGGATCCGTTCGACACATCGTATGTGCCTGAGGCGAAGCTCAGTGACATTGAGTTGAAGCACATTGAAGCCGATCTTATTGCCGAGCCGACACTAAAGCATAGCTTATCCGATCCCGACTTTAATCCACGCGCACCGCCCACTCCGGTGCCAGCGGAGGTGCTGCTGGCCGTCGAGGAGAACATCAACATAAAGGTACTAACGCCCGCCCAGGAGCGCAGGCATCTGCCTAGCAACGATCAGGAGCTTGACCCATTTGACACATCGATAGCAGCCAATCTACAGCCCGGCCAGACGGAGCTGAAACTCCTCGAGAACGAGCTGCTGCCCGAGACCGCAAGCAAGCAAGAAAACCTCGGAGCTCTACTCGATACCCAGAGCGACGCACAGGAGCTGGGATTGGGCGATAAGGTGCTGACGCCGTCGCTGCCAAATCGCACAACACAGCAGCTGCTGGAGCAGCAACAAGAGGACATTGATCCATTTGACACATCCATAGCGGAAAATCTCGCACCTGGCGAAACGGAAATCAAGCTGCTCGAGAGCGAGCTGATTGAGCGATAATCACACAATTCAAACAGCAAAACAAACACACACACACACACACAGACAGACAGTCAAAATGGCCAATCCGTTTTTGATGGACGACGATCTGGATGGCGGCGATGCAGCCGTGAATCCGTTCTTGATGCAAACCGAAACGGAGCCGAGCGATGCGGATAATCCATTCGGTGAGTCAGCCTCCAATCCGTTCGCTTTTGGCGGCGATGATCTAGAGACGGAGGCGGAGCCTGCAGCGGCTGCTGACATTGATGCAGCGATGAGTTTCTTTGGCACCACCATCGAGGCGGAAGACGATGCGCTCAGTCTCAAGTCCGCCGCCGAGGAGGATGATGAGGGTAAGAAGACGGAAGTGCCACCGCCGCGACCACAGCCGCCACAAAGCACACAGGAGCTAATCAATACGGTCTCCAGCCAGCTGGACGAAACGAGCTCGGAGCTGCTGGGCCGCATTCCCGATACCCGCTCACCCAGTCCCGTCTCCATGCGGGATCTGCACTCGCCCAGCCCCACGCCCGACTCAGGGCTGGCCGATCTGCTCGATGTGGACGTCTCGGACAGTGGCTCCAGCGCCAACACCCAAGCCATCGAGGTGGACCTAATGAGCAGCAGTGTCATTTCCGCCTCTCCGCTCGACAATCCATTTGGTGTGCCCACGGCGCTGCCCAATTTGCAGGGTGCGGCGCCACTGCAGTCGCCAGCCAAGCAGCAGCCACCGCGACCGCCGCCGCCACGCCCATCGGCGCCACCACGGCCAACACCGCCGGCGCCCATGATGCAGGGACATGGACAACAGCAGCCGACTCCGGCGCCGCCACAGCGTCCGCCGCCGCCATCAGCAGCAGCAGGAGCACCAGCAGCAGCGGAACAGGCCGGCGATGCGGATGATCTGCTGGACATGTTTGGGAGCAGCAGCAAGCCGGCAAAGCCGCCGCCGCCCAAATCCAAGGAGGACATACTTAGTCTGTTCGAGCAGCCAGCTGTGGTTGTGGCGCCAGCGTCAGTTGCACCACCGGATTTGCTCAACGATGATCTGCTAGAGTCGAATTCACGAGATGAGCCCATCTTCAGCTCGGTGCTGATACGACCGGATGATAGCACTCATGATATTACCTCACAGCCGCAGGCGGCTATCGTGGCGCACATTGCGGCACCGCCGGAAACGCCGCAGAGGCAGCGGGCGCCCACGCCGGACATTGAAATTACCACAGTCGAGGATCTGCCGCGCTCCGACGATGAGGAGGAGCCAGAACCGACGCCTGTCGTGCAGCCGAAGCAGCAGGAGTCACCAACTGAAATTGATGCGGAAACTGAGCTGGAAGCAGAGCCAGTACCAGAGCAGCGTCAACCCGATCCGGAACCAGCACTAGAACCGGAGCTAGAACCGGAGCCAGAGCAGCATACTGCCATTGAATCGGATCAGAGCCCACCCACAGAATCGGCAGCCACCACACAAGCTGTGCACGAGTCTCACACAGAGCTGGTTAACGATGAGCCCGAGCAGATGGACACCGGATTAGATTTTCCGGGGCTAGCCAGCGGTCAACTGTCTGCCAATCCATTTGCCAGTCCCGAGGAGGAGGACGAACCGAGCTTTGCGCCCGCACCCATTGTCAGCAACATCTTTGCCGTGGATGAGCCCGAAACGGAGGAACCGGTGCCACCGGCGGTGCACCCACGCGCGGCTCCACCCATCCCCCAACCAGTTGCCAGTTATGCCAGTAACATCTTTGCTGCTGAACCGGATGAGTTTGATGCATTCTCAGCCAAATTTGACTCGGTCAAAAAGGACAACATCAGCATACTAGACGGCTTCGGCGCTGGATCGGGTGCTATAACACCCTCGGGAGGCGATGGTTAGTAAAAACTATATAAACGATAATTCAAAAATACTAAAAAAATAAAAACAAGTAACAACGTTGCAGTCGGGCGTAACCGACTGCGAAATACTCTGTTACTTTAAGTAATACCATATGGTGCCGCAGAACAGGGTGGGCTTAGCCAAGAAATATCGATCTTTGAAGGAGATCCCTGCCAATCTACCCTCCAAATTTGCCATTAAAATTGCGGTAGAGATAGGCCTTTGTGAATTTTGGGAGCGGGAGTGGGCGTGGCCGAAAAATGTTGAAGGAGGTTCCTAGTAATCTTCCATCAAAGTTTGGTAACTGTAGCTCTCAACTTGGGCGTGGCTCAAATAATATTTGAGGAGATTCCTAGTAATCATCCTTCCAAGTTTTGCTAACCATAATTCTTAAATTGCTAGCGATACTAGCCAATTGATCGATTTTATCGGCAATATAGCAATATACCTTTAAAATTAGGTGACTCTAGAATTCAAATTGTGTGACATATATATGGTTTTATCGATTTGCACTAAAAGGCTTATTGGTTTTGTGAGGCGGACTGCGCGAGGCCTTCCAAGTCGATCTCTTAGGGGAGTTACTAGTAATACACTTGCTATATTTGGGAACTATAGCTTACAAATTGTGAGAGACGTATGCAGATTTCAGATCTGAAAATGTATATGCCAATCTTTGAACGACATCAGCAACAACCTACCAACCAAATTTGGTAACTGTAGCCCTAAAACAGTGGTAGATTTGTGGCCTTATCGGTATGCGATTATCGAGCTTATTGATTTCCTAGCCTCCTAGTGGACGTATCACCCCAGAGAGTATCAGAGTGAAATAAATCTGCTTATGAGGCATAAGATTAACTTGAATGAAATTAAATGTATTTAAATGAACTGTTTCAGCTTGGGGCGACAGCGCTTTTGGGTCAGCGACGACAACGGCAAATGCTTTTGGCGAGGTCAACTCGGTGGACGACGGTTTCGGCAATGAGGATGACGACTTCTATGCCATGCAAGCGCCAGTGCGCGCGGACTCCGTGGAGTCTGTGGACAAGGAATTCAGCGTGGTCATTCGACCAAAGGCGGAGGGTGCGTCTGGGGTGGCACCACAGCTGGCACCACCGCCACCGCCGGCGCGCACAGCGTTTCAGTTGGCATACGATGAAACATCCACATCGCCAGCGACAGTGAATCCATTTGAGGATGAGGATCTGAGCTCCCTTCCAGGACCACAGCCTGACCCCAGCTTGAAGCGCACAGATTCGCAGGATACGCCGCAGACGCCGTTGTATGACGAGGATGTTTCTCAGCCACTAGAGGAGTTCCCCCGTCTCAACTATGTCGGCCCCGGCTGGGAAATGCAGCTGCGCCAACCCAACAAGAAGAAGATTACCGGCCAGCGCTTCTGGAAGAAGATCTTTGTGCGCCTGGTTGTGCAGAACGATGTGCCGGTGGTGCAGCTACTAAACCAGGCCGGAGACAAGCAGCCCTTCCAGGAGTTGCCGCTGCAGCCCTCCTACTCGGTGTCAGAGATCGGTGCCCAGCAGTACGATCAATTTGGCAAAATCTTTACCATGAAACTGCAGTATATATTCTACAAGGAGCGGCCCGGAGTACGACCCGGCCAGGTGACCAAGGCGGAGCGCATTACCAACAAGCTGACCAAGTTCGCACAGTATGCCATAGCTGGCGACTACGAGGGTGTCAAGGAGTTTGGCAGTGATCTCAAGAAGCTCGGCCTGCCCGTGGAGCATGCGCCACAATCTTCGCAGCTCTTCAAAATTGGCTCGATGAACTACGAGGACATGAAACAGTTCTCCGTTTGCATCGAGGAAGCGCTCTTCAAGCTGCCCGCTTTGCGTGAACGTGCGCTTACCTACAAAATGGAGGAGGTGCAAGTGACGGCAGTGGATGAGATCACCGTTGAGCAGGACTACGAGGGCAAGATACTCAAGCAAATAGCGCGTGTGCGCCTATTCTTTCTAGCCTTCCTCACGGGCATGCCAACCATCGAGCTGGGCGTCAACGATATGTGGCGACAGGGCAAGGAGGTGGTTGGACGCCATGACATTATACCCGTGGCCACCGAGGAGTGGATACGTCTGGAGGCCGTCGAGTTCCACAGCGTTGTCAATCAGCAAGAGTATGAGCGCACACGCACCATCAAGTAGGTGCCACTTTCCTAAGCTGGCAATAAATACATTTTAAAATCTGCTAGAAACTTGGTTGTTCACAAATTCTTAAATGATTTCAACAATATGAAATTTCCCATATCCTTCATTCCTGCAGGTTTCAGCCACCAGATGCCAACTACATAGAACTGTTGCGCTTCCGCGTGCGTCCGCCAAAGAACCGTGAGCTACCGCTGCAGCTGAAGGCCACCTGGTGCGTCACTGGCAACAAGGTGGAATTGCGTGCCGACATACTTGTGCCGGGATTCACGTCGCGCAAATTGGGACAGATTCCATGCGAGGATGTCTCCGTGCGTTTCCCCATACCCGAGTGCTGGATCTATTTGTTCCGCGTGGAGAAGCACTTTAGGTAAGTTATCGGTTATCGGCTCGCAAGTAACAAACTTACGTTGGCTCTGACAGATATGGATCCGTGAAGTCGGCCCATCGACGCACTGGCAAGATCAAGGGCATTGAGCGCATATTGGGCGCTGTGGACACGCTGCAAGAGTCGCTAATTGAGGTTACTTCCGGTCAGGCAAAGTATGAGCATCATCATCGCGCCATTGTCTGGCGCTGTCCGCGTCTACCCAAGGAAGGACAGGGTATGATTTTTAACCTCAAGTCGAATCCCTTTGAATCCCCGTGCTCAGATCAGCAGATGTATCTGCATTTGCATTCCAGGCGCATATACCACACATCAGCTGGTTTGCCGCATGGCGCTCACATCGTACGACCAAATTCCGAGCGAATTGGCGCCATACGCATTCGTGGAATTCACAATGCCCGCCACGCAGGTCTCGCATACCACCGTGCGCTCTGTGAGCGTGCAGGACTCCGATGCCGATGAGCCGCCCGAGAAGTACGTTCGCTATCTGGCACGGCACGAGTACAAGTAAGTGTCGATTGCCTTCGGGCAGCTAATCCGTCATCATTAGAACTAATCTGATCGCAACTCATCTCATCTTGCTTTCAGGGTTGGCATCGAGACCACGCACGGCGAATCCACGAATGCGTATCTGGCGGCAACGCGACCCATCCGGCAGGAGCCCCCCGCTGCCACCACAGGTAGCAAGCCGACTGCATCGCCTGTGCCACCCAGCGATTCGGATTCGGACTCCAACTAAGCGTTTGATTCAATCGAACTGAACCCATAATATGGTTAAGTTTAGTGTTCAGCGACCAGAGCGAACATCCAGCCACAATTATCTGGTATATATGTTTGTTCTCCTTCGTGCTCCCATCTCAGCGGACGTTAGTGATTCAATTGAGAGTGCTCTGTGTGCAGTTTGAATATTAGGTAATGATTAGGTGACAATAAATACAGGAACAGCCACACATGAAGAACGCCCCAGCAAAATATCAATAACATACGGATGGATAGATGGTCAAACGAGAGGTATAAAAGAGAAGCAAACACAAACTCCTGTTGAGTCTTTGGTTTTACACATAGCAAACGCAAACTAACCATTACTTTAACCTATATGTAATCATCCCTATTAACTAGTTATGTTAACCAAGCGACCAAAGGAGCGATACGATCGCATCGTATCGTGCGAAGAGTCAACCCATACATATGCATAGAAATAATGGTTATAGTACATGCACCAAAGCAAAATATAAATTCAAATCAAATACAAACATTAATGCATTAAAACATATATACATATAGACATGCATATATATATATATATATTTAAAAGAATGTTTATAGCCATAACCTATTAACGGATGTTACATACATATATATTAAGCGCAAGTGACAAGGCATCGTTAAACTACATTAGGATTACGTCGAAGAAATTAATCCACAACATTAATCTACGTCAGCATCAACTAAACCTGTTCGCATCGACAACGGACTGGGTAGCTCAACTGGCTGGGAAACCGAATGGAAGAGGAGTCAACAAAGAGGCGAGAGGTTAACGCACACACACTTCAACACCAACACACACACATACACACACACACACACACACACGTATATACACTCAACATATAAAGCAACGTTCACTCTCAAATGTACCGCCAAATGTGCCGCTATTTACCGTTGAACTAAACACGTGCCTAAGAAATGGGTAAAACTGTGTGAATTATTCGCATGCAAATCCGCAGCAGGATCAGCAGGATGGCAACGCTGAACAGCGCATGATCATCGTTCAACTCAGTGCGCAACAGTGGAAACTAAGTAAACTGGAACTCTTACTGTAACTGTAAAACTATCCATAGCATACTTAATATCAAAGCAAAAATAAACTAAGCTTTATGAAATTATTTATTTAAATTTATAAACAAAATCAAATCAAATTTAACTTCAAGCAAAATGGAAATGCATATTCAAATGTTATTGTTGTGAATTAATCTATATTATATATTCAAATCAACAACTTAAAAAAAAAATGAACTAAAAATTAAATTGAAAAGAATAAATTGAAAATAACCAAAATGGATATAGAAAAAGCGTCTTTGTTAAATCAAGCAAAAGTTTATAGAGCAAACTACATAAAACAAAAAAAAAAAAAAACGAAAAAAAAAAAATATATATGAGGCAAATAAATAAATATATACATACATACAAAAGCTATATACATACATGCATATTAATATTTAATTGAGTTTAATAGCTAAAAATGCAGAATAGATTTGTTAATTTAGTGTTAAACGAATATAGCACATACTAGTGCACTCTGTACTCGTATTTGGAATCGCCCAGCTTAATTTCCTCCTGCCTCCCTCCTCAATCAAAGTGTAACCACAAAGTTTTCCTAATTTCATTGTTTATGAATAACACATACATATATACATTTCCAGGCACACATACTATACACAAAAGAAGAAGATGAAATATATATATTACACATTATTAGAATTAAATGCCCCTTATATGTATATTGTGAGCCCCTAGGAATTATGAGCATACGTTTCTCATTTATTGTATTGTATGTTACTTAATTTACCTACGTTTAAAGATATATATATATATATATATATATATATATATATACTGATAACTATTGTATGTACCATATGAAGTGCAAGAAAAATCAGTCCAACAAATTAATACATGACAAACTTCTTCTTCCCATTGAGAGACAATTTTCACATGTTATATATTAAATATACATATACATAAATGGTATTATCTGATGAACTAAATACAATATAATGAATATTATGAACAGAACCGACGCAAAACGCATTATGATGGAAAATTAACTAGTCAAATGAGAAAATAAATATTGAAAAACCTCAAAATTTAACCAACAACTTATTCTTATTTTAAAGTCTATTCTTATGCCATGAGTCGAAGTAACGTTATAAGTAACGCTTTTTTTTTTTTGTCTTTTATGTCTTGGGCAGCGTTTTTTCTTTAGTTTTTTTATGTGCATTTTTTGGCTGCAGTCTCGAGCCATTTATCATGTTGCTGGCCTTAAGCCAGCATCTAGCCAACCATCTACGACTGTTGTAATCAGTGCACATGTGCACAATACATTTACCACACGAAATCCTTGTAAAATATTATGCTCAACTTTGGTCTAAACATCTCAAGTGCTGACTCCACAGCCTCCAGTAAAACTTTTACTTGGCCCTGTGGAGTTTGCGAAGTGCTTGTGTGGACAGTTTGTGTCTCTCTCCATCTCTGTCTCTCTCTCTCTTCCGTTCAATTTGTATTTATTTGTGGTTTTTTTGTTTGTTTTTTTTTTTTTTTTTGATGCTAATCATTTATGCAGGACCACTGTTTATTCGCTGCAGGCACTTTACTTATTTTCTAATCTGCCGTCCGAGCAGCTGATGGACTACAAGGCGTATGAGTAATATTTTAGTAAGCCTTATTAGTAAGCAGACATTTTAACCGAGTCATGCGATTTCATATCTTGTGTGAAGTCAAATAGTTGTTGTTTATTCTCTGATAAATAAGACGAGTATGCTTTCCGTTTCTGTTAGAAATAATATTTAACGTATTCTATGTTTAATATATACCATATTCCTTAAGTGAAGTTTCGGCTTTAGCTGAATCGTATTCTGTTGAAATGTGCAGCTGCTTGAAGTGCTGCCACTCACACAATTTTGGCTGGGCTGGGCTTTGGGTGTACGTGATGAAAACTGGCTGGCAGGCAAGTGGCAGAGACCGTCAAAGTTATCCTCTTCCATCTCATGCCACTAAATTGGAGCAGAGCAAATTTCAGTTTTATGAAAGCAGCAACATCTGATATAACTGAGTTAGCCAATGCCTAAGGCTTGAAAACAAATTGACAACTGTGGATGGACCCGTGGTTAGAATTCGAGCTGCTTTCCACTACCTTCCTTGGCTTATTGCTGTCAGAGTGGACTCTGGGGTGAACTGTATGTGGCATTTGGCATTTGGCATTTCAATCTGTCTGCAAGAACGTGAGCTCTGTTTTAACCAGTGAATAGGCGCGCTGACAAATAAATGAGTCACGAGTGAATCAATAAATGAGTAGCGCAAATGGCACAAGCTGCTGCCAACAATATCAGTTTGTTTACACATATGAGATTTGGACACACTGCTACAACATTCGATTCCAAATTCAATACTCAATCATCTACCAAAGATTGACTAACATTTGCCACTAGCCACACAACACATGCTTTATGCATATAATACAAGCCACGCATATTACAACATTAAGATAAATGTGGATGCCTTCAATTTAACAACTTTATTTAGTAAATTTCGCATATATATACATATATATATATCTATTTTATATTTATATTTATATTTATATAATTGTGTGTTTTCGCTTCGTATCAACATTTAAATTGCGCGCTTTTTTCGCCTTGAAACATTGCCAATTGCATTTGTTTCTGGTAACGGAAGCACCTTTCAAAAGTTGACATAAAAAGAAAAATACTAATAAAAATAGCTGGAATTCAGTTGGCAACGGTCTAAAACTAATTACTGGCGAGCCAGAAAAATAAATTCAAAAGCGCATTAAATTTGAATCAATCATGCAACTTCCTATGCGCATTGTCATTGTCAACATTTGCAAATCGGACTCATGCTGGAAAGGTGCGAGGGGACTTCAATGATTGGCAACAACATCGTTCGACGGGACGGCAATCCGTCGGCTACCCCAGCTTATGCGGCACAACAAGTGCCCCACCCATGTTGCGATTCGCCGATTTTTATGGCGGCCATAACAACGTCAAGTGGTTCCGGTTAACCATCCGGCTGCCGTCTCTCCTCCTCTGCACCACCTGCCTGGCCATAAAAGCCGAACGGGCTGCACGCATAAAGTGGCCAAATGGCTTAAGGTCTAATTCCATCCGGCTGTGATGTTGACCCAATTTGACTTGGCCAGATGCGCGCATAATTATGTAATATACCAGAGGACGACGCATTTTGCAAATGGCTACTCAACAATAACAAAACCAACAACAAAGAGATGTACAACATGCCCTGCCCCCACCCATACACACAAACACCTCCTCTTCGATAAGGACAGCTGCGTTTGACGCCTTCGAGGGTCATGCCCAATGCAAATGATGTGTGTTCTTGCACTATTCGCTTGTATCCTTTACCGTGGCTGTTGTTGCCCCTACTCTTGCCTTTAGCACATATTCCGGCCAATACCCACACACACACACACACACACACACACACACTTGCTCGCATGCAAAACACATATGTAAGACTGCATAATTTGTGGCATTCTTTCGTGGACGGCTAAAAGGGTCTTCGTTGTCGTCTGCGAGGTATCTTCTGTGCAACATCACACAAATTTGCATAGAAAACTGCAAATTTGAATTATGGCCAGCAGCAGCAGCTGTTCCAACTGCTTGCTACAGCCCGTCCCCTTCCACCGCCCCCTCTGATGTTATAAATACAAGTTTGTGTATACATCTGCTGGCCAATCAAACAGAAAACCTTAAAATGTCGTACCAATCCAGACTTGGCCAAACGATTGGCTTCTACACTATTCATATGCAAATGCGAAGAAAATTTAATAAGAAATTGACAGACATCAAAAAATGGTCTAATTAAAGCAGTCTTAAAGCTTGCACAATAATTTAAGACACTTTCTCAACAGATGTAGTTGTATTCATTGTACTAATTACTCTATATCTTAAGTACGTCCAATATTCGTAATTATAATTACTTTAAAATTGGTGTGATTGAACGCAAATTCATTTATTCTGTGACTAGGAATGCGATTAGCTAGTTCGATCACGTAGTTGATATAGTAATAATAGGTCATTATTACCATATGGCCCAGTTTTACGCATAAATAAAAAATATGATATTAAGTGCAATTAGTTTCGTAGTTATTGCAGTCAGTCTTATTTTAATAGTCTTGGTAATGCGTATTATAATGAAGTTATTTTTCACTAGTATAATTTTATATTGTAGAAGAAACACTTAAAATAAGCCACAAAACTTGACTTTCACTTAAATTCAATAAATGTATGTGTGCAAATGTTTAAGCTGTCTTTGCACTTGTGATGAGGACTCGACTCGACAACAAACAGTTTGAGCATGTTGTGTGTACCCTTCTCTCCCCTTTCCCTATTTGCATGTGCAAATGCTATAGCAGTAAATGCACATATGTATACTGTATATGTATGTGTATGCTGAACTGTGTTATGACCACTTGCAGCTAAGTAAGCATATTTTATGGAATGTAGATTGAGATACTAGTGTGCGGGTGGATGGTATGTGGGATGGGCCCTGGGTTCGCCTAGCCGTGTGCGTCTAATGCGCCTAATAGACCCGTGTTTGCCCCAAGTTTTGCCAGAGCCGTGAATGCTTTTGGTTTTTGGATGGGCCACTTGTTAGGCGGCGTTTTACTCATTGCTCTTTGCGCTCTTCAAATACGTAATCAGAGAAATTTTCATGCGCATTTTTCTTTCGTTTTTCTGGGCAAACAAATGTCGCTTTGAGCTGACGCTCAACTTGAAATACGTTCCTCAATTTCCATAAACACGTGTGCAAATAACACGTGTGCTCAGACCCTGCCATCTGCAGGGGGGCTGGTGGGGAGTTATTTGGGCGGAGGGAGGCTGTCTGAATGTGTCCGTAACACTAACTATTGCCGGCATTTGATTGAGAGCGTTCTACGTTGGGAATACGGTGTTCTTATTTCAGTTTCAACAGTGCTGCAGAATGCGCCTAAAATTGATTTTTATTTTTATTTCCAACGAGAATTTGTCTCCAGCTGGTGAGCCTTTGTTTTGTTGTATTTATTTATTTTATTATGTCTTTTTTTGTTGTTTTTTTTTTTTGTCATGCGTGCAGCTGCGACAAACTCGCTTCAAGCTACTACATGTATTCCCTCTCCTAATGGAATTTCCATTAAGCTATTAAATATAAATCGAACTGCACGTGTCTCTAGCTGAATGCCTTGAACATGCGTTAGGCTGTGGATGCATACTTTTTACATATGAAAATAAATGTGCTTTATTTGGGCTTACTTTAACTTCTACATTCTATTGTGATCAAACTTAACTATTTATGGCCGGTGCGACACGAACTTTCTACAATGCTTACTAATGTATTTATACGCTTACAGGTTAATTTTCAAATTCAAATCATTATTGAATTATTGCATTCACATTCAGATGTGGTTTTTTTGAAAGTGAGATATTTATTTCAAAACAATTGTGCCTTTTTGAGAAATAAACGTAGATTGATGCTTGTGAGTGTCAAGATATGTCATTAGTAGATAAGTTGTAAGCAGCAGCTCACATTACTTGTGGTCTAGACTCTATACGCTGCACTCACTCTAGCTGATCTCAGACTCAGCAACCGAGGGCTTATGCAAGAATTGCAATTGATACAGTTGATGGCAGTGGCGTAGCTGGGGTCTCAGCTTGGGCAGGGTGGCTGCGGCGGAGGCGTATAAGGAGAGGTGGCAAGGTATATCATCAAACTTCTTCTGAAGATTCTAATTAATAATAAATGGAAGTCAAGTCTCACTGATTTATTGAAGGAGTCTTAAAAAGCTTGTTGTTTTTCAAAAATCGAGGGATTTGATTTTAAATTACGTGATTTTACATGCCAAAGCAGGCTTTGTTGAAAATGGAACAATTATAAATGAATTCATTTGTGTGCCCAGTCACTTTGCTTCAAATAAATGTTGTTTTTTCCCAGTGGCGCTACGCCCATGACTGCTAGTAATCAAATAGGTATATGCGAATGGGAACGCAATCGAGTGCATCGTGATCAGAGCTGGCTGGGATCTGTGTACACTAGGGTTCGAATTTGGTTAGCGTAAAGGTGGAGCCTCATTTAGTTAAGAAGCGTTGGCATGGAACGTTGGCAGAAGTGCATTGCTGTTGTAACTGGCGCCAGTTCAGGCATAGGTGCTGTGCTTACCCAGCAATTAATTGAAGCGGGCGTCACCGTGGTCGCCTTGGCCCGTCGGCTGGACCGGATGGAGCAGCTACGGCAGCAGTTGACCGAGCCACTGCGCGATCAGCTGCATATCAGGCAGTGCGATGTGACTAGCATGGAGTCGGTGAGCGATGCCTTTGATTGGATCGAAGAGAACCTGGGCGGAACGGACATTTTGATAAACAGTGCCGGCAAGCTATCCGGTGGCCAGCTGGTTACAATGTCCCTGGACGTTGTGCAGCAGGTGTTGCAAACGAACGTCATGGGTGTCGTATACTGCACACAACGCGCCTTCCAATCGATGCGTCAACGTGACACAGCCGGCCATGTGGTTCTTATCAACAGCATTGTGGGTCACTATTTGTTCAATCCGCTGCCCGGCAGCCTGCAAGAGCTGAACATGTATCCGGCCACGAAGCATGCGCTGACTGCCATGACAGAGCTCTTCCGTCAGGAGTTTCGCGACCTCAAGACAAAAGTAAAGATAACGGTGAGTAGCCGATGTCAAGCTGACTTCTCTGTCCGACGTAATCAGTTGTTGACCATTCACCGTTTTATAGAGCATTAGTCCGGGCTTGGTGGATACAGATATGGTGCCACAGGCCTACAAGCGGCTGCCCATGCTACAACCCGATGATGTGGCCAATGCCGTCATATATGCTCTGGCAACGCCGCCACATGTCCAGGTCCACGAGCTAACCATCAGGCCAATGGGTGAACCATATTAGAAATGCGAAAGCGACTCTCTCTCAAATCAAATATTTTCAACAAATTTCAAAATATCTGTCATCTTTTTGTCCACTATAACTAAGATGGGCCATAGAGTGATCTGTTAAATCTGACTTCTTAAATTTGTGCTTTTTCAAACTAATAAACATTACAAAAATAAAAAATAAAAAATTAATAAGTTTTATCAACTATATTGCGTAGCCTTAGGAAAAATGTCTATGATCTGTCCCAGACCTAATGTTTTCAACCACTTCAAAAGTTGAGCATCTTAATGTGTTCGAGTCATCATTTTATTGTGTATAAAATAGCAAGTATATTTTTTCGCTATTTGAATAGATACAAATTGAAATACGAAAGCACGCAAGACCTAAAACTATTATAGTTTAATGCTTGTTTCGCGAATGGAATGGAATGTGGCTGGGGGTCTTGCCTCAAGTTAAAAAATAATAGAAATGAATAAATGAAGTCAAGTGGCTAATTGTCTCAATGATCAAGTGGCAAACTGTCGCTTAAGTACGTGGCCGTGCTGGGCGGGGCCCAATATAAGTAAGGTCTCGCTGCGAATGAGACACAGTTGCACAATTGTTCCGTTCAGCGGAGCATAGTCGCAGATAAATCAGCTAAAAGTTAACCCATTCGAAAGAGATAGCCATGGAACGCTGGGCAAATTGCGTGGCCGTTGTGACTGGGGCCAGTTCGGGCATTGGTGCTGCTGTGGCCAAGGATCTGGTGCGGGCCGGTCTCGTCGTCGTGGGCCTGGCACGTCGCGTGGAGCTTATTGAGGCGCTCAGGGAGCAGCTGCCGGCGGAGCTGCAGGCACACCTCCATGCCCACAAGTGCGATGTGGGCGATGAGGCATCTGTCGCAGCCGCCTTCGATTGGATCGAGGAGCATATTGGTGGCATCGATGTACTGGTGAACAACGCAGGCATATTATATAACGGTCAGCTGTTGACCCTGCCGCCGGACCAGTTGCGGCATGTGATGCAGGTAAATTTGATGGGAGTGATTTACTGCACACAACGCGCCTTTCGCTCCATGCAACAGCGTGATGTGGCCGGTCATGTGGTGCTCATCAATAGCCTCACTGGTCACCATGTCATTCATCCGTCTGGCGAGGCACTGCAGAGCCTGAACATGTATCCGGCGTCCAAGCATGCCATTACCGCTCTGCAGGAGACATTTCGCCAGGAGCTGAACGGGTTCAATACCCAGATTAAAGTAACGGTAAGTAAAGTAATGTGCAAGCGGATCCGTATAATATTTTATTTCTAATGTTATCCTGAGCATACAGAGCATCAGTCCCGGCGTGACCAAAACGGATATTTTGCCCGAATCCTTCAGCAGTCTACCCATGCTGCAGCCGGAGGACATATCGGCTGGCATTATGTATGCCCTGGCCACGCCTACGCATGTGCAAGTGCATCAGCTGACCATTAAGCCCATCGGAGAGCCCTTTTAGGCTAGCAGCTATATTAAAATTGCATTACTGTGCGCCAGCGTGGTGGGCGTGGCACTTGCCACAGACTCAAAGCTGCTTGTCTATGAAAATTGTGTTCTTTATTAGAATATATACTGGTTTGATGGCAAGGAGGGCGGCCTGCGGCTCTGACTGTGGCTGTGCGAGAGTCTTCCGGCATACTGCTAGGTATGCCGAAATACGAAAATAACTTAACATTAGCTTGTCATGGCGATGCTGCATCCGTAGCTCCCTTCCCGGTTACGGAACAGGTTTCCATGTCTCGTACTACTGCAATGCCGGCGTCTGTCAATATTGGAAGCGTGCACATTTGACATAAAATGTAATATTGTCACAAGCACACACCCAAGCACACACACACACACACTTAGTGAAGCTGAGAAAGATGCTGAAATATGCTGCAGCAGCTCCGGAAGTTTTATGCAAAATAGCTCCTGCCTGAAAAGTTCTGCTACTTAAAAAATACGCGCATCGAATATTGCTGAATATTGCTAATGCTGAAGTTTTTGCGATTCTACGGGTTTTTTGTATCTGCAGAATACAATAGCTTCTCAAAATGTTGGCGATGCAATGATTTTATTTTTGTTTCTATTTTAAATTATGAATGCCAGCGGAATCGCCTAGTTTCAATTTCAGTGTATTTTGCAAATTGCATTTCATTTGGATCTTAAGCTGAGACGCGTGTTCGCTGAAGTCACAAGTATGCCACAAAAAAAAAAAAAATAAAAAATAAAATACACCTGCACTCTTAGCCCGAAAACTTTGATGACTTCGTAGTGAAGAGCAGCAGCATAAATATTGGTAATGAGAATGCTGCTGGTAAGGAGCAACTGCTGCTGCTGTTTTGCTGTTGCTGTTGCTGTATTTTGGCATCACTCGCGTCAAGCCAAGTTGTCAATGTTGCATATAAACACGGCGTTGTCAATATGGCTGTTGTGCGTGTTGTGTATCGCTCGCTGCTGCCAGCAAGGACAACCTATGGTGCAGCTACAGTAGCAGCAGCATCCCTTATATGGCATCTCGTTTACATGTCTGTTTCAGTGGCAGCTCCATGCTCTGCGCTTTTGCCATCTCCTCGAGAGCTAATAACGTTGCGCATTCAGTTGGGGGCCATGGAGCGACACATTACACCAGACGCAGCTTGCCTGTCAGCTTTTTAGATTTTTATCCTTGCCTTTCCCAACTGGTTGATAGCCAGTAAGCGTCTCTGTAGCGCCTTGCGGTTTCTTTAAACTTTAGATAATGTCAAAATGCTTGCACTATATCGCACTCATCTGTTCAAGCTTGTTGTTGGGATAACTAGCAAATTGTATTACTCAAGCTTTTAACGTTTTATTACATCACGATTTGTGGCATGAGGTTTCATCAAATCAATCCCTCAAATTATTTAAGTCTTTAGGCTATGCTTGTAACTGGCAAACAATAAAATTAAATGATTTTACAGAAAACCATTTGCTACATTGATTGTATCTATATACTTATCAGTATTAAACATCAACATTTATGGAAATATTTCAAATATTGATCCAAATCTTAATGCAAATCGCAAACTTACTCGTAAGCCCAAACTGAAATTTTAACTTAAAGATTGTGAGTTTGAGTGACCCATGGGTAAGGGGAGCTACACAAATATAAGCGAACCTTTCCAAGCCATCCGGGGAAAGAGTGAAAGAGAGGAGGTGAAACAGAGGCAGGGACTAAGATGCTGGATACTCAGCTGTGAGCTGATAGAAATTTAGTAAATTTTTGCTGCATACTTTTGAGCGCGGCATCTAAAAATTTACATTCAAATTGGACGCACTGTCCCCGTTTGCACTGATTACGCTAATCAGCATGCGTTGAACTGTCGTACCGTTAATTTGGTGGCGTCCACCGACCCATCCCCTACCCACCTCCCCTCCATAAGATTTTTTTTGTTTTGTTTCTGATATTGCCACCCCCAGAAGGCCATGGAGTTAGGAGTTAGGTAACGGGGAGCGCACTCTGATTGATTTGCGGCGACATTTTGTGGGTCGCGCTACCTAATTAGCATAACGCTGACAGCTTTTAATAAGTCGCTGGTTGCGACTCAGTCTGCGGCAGGTGCTGCAAATGCGTAAATGGAGCAACTTGCATTTGTAGGTCCTATGCGAGGCAGCGATTCATGTAGTTGCTTTTAATTAAAACTTCAATTCACATCAAGGCGTGGCACAGTGGAGCTCTCTCTTAAAAACCCGAACATATCTCTCAACTAACTAAAAAACTATCAACATATATTAGCACTTTGCTTTTGTATAAAGATAAGATCTTTAAAATCGGATCAGATATATTTGTAAGTACTAAATAGACTACATTTAAATTATTTAAAATGTGCTTTGCAAAAGTTTAAATTTTGGTCTTTGTTTATGTATACAAACATATATTTCATATTTACTTATAAAAATATATAAATAAAGTTTGGTTTTCTTTTCGGAACTGCGAACTAAGCAAGACACACAGCAAAAATTAAGTTTATCCATTTGCATAAATCGCACTTAAAATATAATTTTTGGACTGTTTTTGGGGCAAGGGTGCCACTGTAAGTCGCAGCGCAGGTGGGTAACGCGACGTGCCGTGTCTCGTTCAGCTCAATGCTGTAAATCTAATTAAACAGCCTCCAAGGCATTTCGCCTTGTGCTCTCCCCAAACCTTCTGGGTGCAAGATCAACGCCAAACTGAGAGACAAAAGTCTTTAATAGTTTGAAAAGTTTAACATTTGACTTAGGCGTATATCAAATTTCTGAACTAATAGCTACTGCGTCTTCCATGTGCTGTGAGAGAAGTGAAGGCGCAAAGAGAGCTCTAAGTTTTATTTCTCCCTTAAATATGTAATATTTTTCAAGTGCGAACTCTGCGTATTATTGTGTATCTGCCAGAGATGCACATGATAACTCGATCCTTAGATTGTCCTCTATAAAAAAAACTCGCTCGTTTATTTCGAGTGCTTTATAAGAACTAAGTCTTTCGCTAATATTAACTTTTTCCTGCGTAGTTGTCGCTTTAGTCGCTGTAGCTTTTTCGCCGTTGTTCGATTGGTGGGCGTGTCCCGGCTGAGTCCTACGGTGGTCCTCAGATAAAAAGGGGTTGTCTTGTTGACCTGGCGCACTTGTTGTCTACCGCCTATGCACCTTGAGCTTGATCGCCTCCTACAATGAGATGGGTGCATGAGCGACTTTGTTTTCTAAGTACTGAATTGATTAACAAAGGGTTATATAATATATAGAAATATATTACATAATTTATTTTATTATTATTATATTTTATACAAATAAAACAGTTCAACCCTTCAGTTTCACAAAAATATTTTATTCATATTCAATTATGGGCTCTAAGTTTTTGCATTTTGGTTTTGTGCACCGGAATTGATGGCACCATATCCATGGGATCGTCACATTTTATCAAGGCTTATTGTTAATCTTGAGTAGTTGATTTTTTGTTTACCTTTCGTTCTCGGGGTTCTTTGAATTCTAGGTAAACGGTTTTGGTAGTTTGATGGCCATCGGATTTGGTGTCTTCGGTAGCGTAGTAAGTTGGGATTTTTACTGCCTATTATAATCGTCTATGTGTTCCGGCCAGAGCAGTACGAATTGATGGAGATATGAGTTCCATGAGCTGCCATATGGGCATTGTCTCTCTGTGGGATTTGTGAAGAGTATACATCTTAGTGGAGCTTCAACTGCACTCGGCTTAGAGTCGGAGGAAAGTAACGGACAGTGTGTTATATTGGGGCGACACGTGATGCGTGCTGTGGACCGTCCACAACATCGGACTGTGGCAGGCGCTTAACTTACACAATTTCCGCAGTGCCTTTCTCGTTTTTCCGCTTCCTGCCACGCTGCAATGCGTCGCGATACGATGCGATGTGACGCTGCGTTTTCTTTTACGCCGCCCTCGTGCCAACTAATTATAAAGTTGGAAACGGAAACATTTACAAAACATTTAGCGAAAAATGCACATTTACGTAAAACGTGTACGGACTGTGCAATGGTAAACGCCCTCTCCTCCCACCGTCCCTTACCACCCATCCATTTAACTCGACGACACAGACATAGACACGGACACGGACACGGACACGTTAAACGGCCAGCCGGGCATGCAAATGTCGTCGTCGACCGCAAACGAGCAGCGAGAAAATGTCAGATTCACGTCTTGTCCTCCCCAAGCTGCTGTATGCCTCGCTGCCCCCGCTCAATATATAAATTCACTCATATATAAATATGTGTGAGTGTATGTTTGTGTGTGTGTGTGTGTATGTGTATGTTATGTATGGTTAGGAAAACGAAAGCGGCCACAACTTCATTTTAGGCCGCACCATGAGATAATAAATGTCAAGCCTGGAGAGACGTGGACATTGTGGCTTATGGGCTTGAAAGTTTTTTAGCTTCATGCATTGCTGAATATGTTATCTTTGCATATGTTCCATCTCGCTTCCACAATTGCACGCGTTCTCTCTCTCTCTCCCTCTCTCTCTCTATCTGTTTCTGCATTATATGTCTCATATCTCTCACTGGAGAGAGCTTTCACAGTCCGAACATGTACGTAGGTGCAGGAAATGCGACATTTTGTTGAATTGAGCGGAAAGTGCGGTCTTCATTTATCGTTTCAACTGAGCGTGATCATAAAAGAGGCTAATCAGCCTTTTGGAGGCACAACTCAATTTGTTGATTTAAATTTGTCATGCTGATTTAATAGATACGTTAGGGATCAGCTAAAGATTATATGTTAAGACTGAATCTCAAACTGTGGTCGCCAAGTTCAGCGTAGAGGTTAGTGTAAATATCATTTTCTTGAAGAGATATTTACAAATAAATTAATTAATTCTCTAGTTCAGCTTCACTTTTATATATCTAGGATTATCGAAGATTAGTGCGTTAATGATCTCGCTTTGTATTCGTTGAAGATTGGACGCTATCAATGTGAGTTGTGACGTTAGCATAATGTGCCAATGGAAAGTGTTGAACTGGGATTTGTCCTTCATTACTTCCTCGATTTGTCCTTTAATGCAATGTAATCGCTTTGAGTATTCGTCTTGTTTCAAAACGCTTATCGTAGAGTCAACCACAGAGGTTGGGTTCTGTAATAGCTCCATTTCCATTGTCTTCGACATTTCAGACAAACTACTTGCAATGTTTCCCACGATGTCCAATGATGCTCTTTGCTTCCGTGGTCAACAAGATGTTTTCCATAAATATTTCTTCCTCAATGTGTCGGATATGTTGATTCATTGATTTGCGCAGGCAAGTTATTGAGTTTGGAACATATTTAAAATGTTTCTATATCGATCCAGTCCGGTTTTGAATCGACTATGGGCCGGCCTGCAACTGCAAAATGTGCTATGCGATTTTTTTCAAACAAGATGCCCGATCTTAATTCAAACTGAGTTATGCGGTAAAAGACGAAACATCACCAATATTGAAGTGGTTGGTGAATTGACATTAATGTGCTTTATTTCCTTGTGATGTCTGCTTTCAGTTTATTTCTCACTTGGATCTTATTATCTGTTGGATTGTTCTTCATTAAGCAATTGTGCCACAATTAAGCAAATTTATTCATTGACAACGAGCAGTTGAAACCAAGCCCAGATTTAAATCCAAACTCTATCTCTATGTAATCGCTTCGTAATTTTGAAATTTAAATTTTGCACAATTATTGGCGAAGGTATAATAGTTTGAGTGTGAATTTTGAAAACAAGAATTCCACGATTTAATTTCAAAAACAGTGTTTTCAACTTTTGATGCAAAATTAATTTATATAAACTCTATCTATAAATGTGCATTTACCAGTGCTCACTCACACATATGGGTTCTGTGTGTGTGTGTGCGAGTGTGTGTTTGTATCTGTTTCCAACTCAGTTGCTTGTGTATGGGGCTCACGTTGGGTTCTGTCAGACGACAGCAAAACTTGAGTTACATAACAAAGGATGCGGATACTATAATGCCCACAACAGAAACAGTTTTGACTGCAGTTAGCTGTTAAGAAGACAACACCAGCAATATAGCCATATTCTGCAAACCACCATTTTTGCACCCATTAAATATGTCAAAAGAAATTTATTCTGTGTGCCCAGTCTACAGCACCACGACTAAAATATGGTTTGTTTATTATTATTAAAATATAAAAAAAAGCAATATGCTTGCCAGAATATTGTTTATATAAGCGTAAATAAGATATGGACTTGGATTTTCCCATTACCACTCCCAGCCCCATTTTCATTGAAAAGTTCTGCTTAATCGACTAAGACTGGCACCAAGAGCCAAATACAAACACACATTTATATGTGCATATGTAACAGCATTCTTGACTAGCAGCGTACGTGTGTGGCAAGAGAATATTCAATATACACTCAGATAGTGATGTGCCACACACTGAACGAAGAGTGCTCAATATCAATATCAAAGCAATAATCCCTTTAAAGTTATGCACAGTGGGACCCTCAAATCATAAACAAAATGCAGTAAGTAGAAACTGTTGGTTGACTTACCATTATCATTATATTATATTTAAAGATCGTTATACATAGCTGATAGATGTATTGGAATATTCCAATCGTGTTGCGAGCAGCTTTACAAAACTTGCAAGCAGCTCGCTTGAGCTCGCTTGCACATCTCTAGGTGGGAAATCAAATGAATCGGTGAGCAGTGAAACGCTGACAATTCAAAGACATTAGCTTCCACAATGGACGAGTATGAGAATGTACACGTTATGCAATAAATACGTCCGTTTTATAATAATCAAATGACGATTGTGGGCGACGATTCGCATTTCGCTTGCACTCTCGAACGCTGCTCCAACGTAAATGGCACGGAAACAGCCATAAGCAACCCAAACTCAAACTCCTGCATGCCATAGGAGTACCAACAGTGGGTAGCTATCAAATGGTACATAGATACTAAATGTTCGATGCCGATGGCGATGGCGATGGTGATGGCGATGGCGATGTGGATAGCGATGTGGATAGCGATGTGGATGTCGATGCTCGACGGTCTGTTCACTTGCCTGGTGGGTGCCCACTGCTGGTGCTCTGATGGCGACATCAAAGGCAAGAGCATCGCACGGAGAGACTAATAAAAATGGCAACGAAATTATGCAATTAGTAGCGTAATATGAAGCACTTTACGGGCATTGTGGGCGTTCTCGTTAATGACAGTTTTATCCAGGAGTTGTTGTTGTTGTTATTGTTGTCATTGTTGTATATAGGAGATGGTTGCGGCTGCGGTGGTTTGGTTTAGAAAATGGCCAACAGAAAAGTTGTTTGCTATCCATGACGCTGCCGTTGAGATAAACACAATGCGATGAGAAAGAAGCTGATGGAAATGGGGCGTGGCAATGTGTTAACGATAACTTTTTAGCTGATCGGATTGTCAGTCTCTGCTTTGCTTGCTTGTAATATGGGTAAACAGTGTTCAGCTTCAAGCAGATTACGCTGCTCACAATGGCTTAGCGCAAACAAAGAGTCCAATAACTTTAATTAATTTACCCATTATGTATGCGTACAATGTAAACGTAGTTTGACTAGATTAGCTAATTATACGAGTACATATGAAAAATATATACACGCATATAAATTATAAAAAAAAGGTATCGTTGATAAGCTCCACATTAATAAAAAGTTTTTAAACAGGTCGTAAATATTTCGCGGCGGAATTTTGACGACTGGTTAGAGATCGCAAAACTACAATCCTCAATATTACCCAACTGTTGACTTGTCTGGATTCTGAGAATTTCTGTTCGACGGTGTCAAAATAATGAACTTTAATATATTTCGACGGCGGCAAATTAACATAGGAGCGGCAAGTGCATCCAAATGAAACTAGTAAAATATGAATGAAAAATTTGATTAATCTTCAAGAAAAAAACGATGTAAACGGGGTAAAAATAATTCATAAAATTTTTGCCTCTTATCAGAACTTTTTGTATTTAGGGTCCACAAACGAAATATATTGCTATTTCGCGCGTTAACTTTTGCGTTGATCTGTAAACTGGGATTTACATAACATATGTAATATGCAACTATGTACTTAATATATGTACATAGAGAAGGCAGTAACATAGCATAACCACATACTTATAATATCGATATCGATTGATTTCATGGCGTGATCACCCGCTTGAAGAGGAAGAGCTCAGTCGTTGTGAATGAAGTAAAGTGAACGAATATAATTAATTAATTTTAGTGTTTGAATATAATTAAAATGTAACAACAAAATTTAGTGGGAATCCTGTTTGCGAAGCGCATGTAATCTTCGGCATATCTTAGATCGCTGGTTTTTCCTTTTTGATTTATCATAATTTTAGATTGTAACTTGCAGCGTATGACAATTATTTTGGCTGCCGCTGCAGCATGCAAGACACAGCGTTGCCAGTCAAGAAAAGTGGAGCATTACCGTTATACGGCTTGTCTTGGCCTTCCGACTAACATCTATGAAATTGTGCATGAGTGTATGCGGGGTTGGTGATTAAGTGTGCGCCCCAAAACATACACACACACATACGCCAATTTCATGTATGCAATATATGGATGGGTAGCGCTGGTAACCTTGGCGACGGTTTCTTTTGCTGCTTACCGGCTTGCTTTGCATATCGCTCTGACGCAGGCGGCCTCAGCAGCTACAAAAGACTGCGTTGCAAAGGTTAATGTGCGTGTGTGGTTGTTTGTGTGTGTGTGTGTGTGTGTGCTCCGTAGCCTCGCACTAGTCAAAACATTGCAGCACTGGCATTAAACACAAACACACCCAAGTATTGTTAGTCGGTGTGCGCAGCATATAAATATTTGCTAGGTAGGCAAGATAATGCACCGACACAAACCAGGTGTAAATTCAAGAGAATTTTTTCTGGATTAAAGTTTGTTTATTTTATTGTATTGGTGCAACATGTCCATTAAATATATAAATTATGAATATACATACGACAGAAAAAAGTATATTTTTTTTTTCGAGACCAATGTGCTTTTCCAAAAACCGATGTTGAGAAAAGTAGATAATTAGAAAAAGTGTTTGAAAACAAATAAATGGAAGCTAAAATTCAGGAGATCCCTGTACTTATGCTAAGGTTGTGTAATACCACTAAGCAGACAATACATAGGGGCGTCAAATCGACAAAAACGTGCATCAAGTTTATTTTGAGCCTCAACATCACTGTCCTTGTCTTTTTGTGTGCGAGCTGTCACTCAATTTTCAGTTTTTTAGTTTTTGGGCCTTATATGTTACCTTTCGTAAATGACGCGTGTGCTGACGCACAATGACGCGAGCGTCATTAGTGGTAATATCAAATATACGTTGCAAATTGGGCTTCAGTATTTTTGTATTGTTTAATTTTGTATGGGTAAAAAGAAATTTCAATGACATTAGATCCTACTTGCTTTCTTGCGGTGCACAATTTATTCACTCTTGGCGAAATAATGTCATAACATGAAGAGTGATATTCCACGCTCCAATTACGAGCAGCCGTGCTCGTGCTCCAAAAGTAAAATGCACAACGTTACGGCCGTCAGAGAGTCGGGCAAGCAAGCAGCCAACCATCAGCGCCTCTGCCAGTGGCATGCCACAGCAGAAGTTGGGCTGGTCTGGGCTTAGCTGTGCTTCACTCTGCTCCGCTTCGGTCCGCTTAGTTCTGATGCAGCTTGTGCAAGCATTTGCGCTTATGTAACCAATGTCATCGTTATTTTTAACTTAATTTACATGTTTAACTAAAGTTGTCAGGAAATTATGTTGCCGCATGCAGCTTTCAATTATGTTGCATGCAAGAGGCCACAGTGTCCCCATGCCACCACCAACATGCCCCCGACAGCAACATGTGCTCGCAGCTGTCGAGGGAGTCGCCAACGCTCGCACATGTTCACACCATCATGTCGGCACAACATGGCGTATGAATTCATCATTTGTCATGTGCACATCACATTATCATATTTGTTGGCAAGTCAATTACAAGGCGTCTCTACAAAATACACAACATACATTGAAGTAAATGACTACATGCATAATTACGGCTGTTAATCGGGTTATGCAAATCATTGAATGTGAACGTATTTCGCTAACGATGAATGCTATATTTTTCTTGAAATTTATAATCAATACCGGCAAGGCAATACTGACCCATTTTTCGTTTTGGTATACACTGAAAAGTTATTTAAATCAATTTTTAAAACCATTTTAGATGTCGTAAAAAATTTGGATTCTGTGGTATTCATTTATAAGTATTTTACGCTTTGCGTTGTTGCTTTTTTCTTTTAATAGTGCGAAAGTTATTAAGGTCATGACACATACCGATGTGCAGACTGGTCTCTCACAATTCTCCGCACACTTCTTTTGTTGCTTTTATAAGTTACTCCTTAAGATATTTCATTAGTTGTTTTTTTTTATACTTATACTTTATACATATTTCTTATTGCTTTGTTTGTAATGCTTTTATTTCTTATGTGTATTAATTCTTCTTTAAGCACATCGAGCTCTTTTGTCTATTTATTGGGGTTTTTTCCAAACCGATGGGCTCTCAGCAATTCTCTTTGTTCGATAGTTTTTATGACCATAACGATTGGTCTGCGGATTTTTTGTTTTGTTGATGCGTATATAAAACCCATTTGGTACACTACTCAGTCTACTCAGTCCGGATTTTATTCTTTATGTGTTCGGGCCTAGTTTGTCTCTCTAGGATAAGATTCACCGTATTTGCTGGTGTGCTCTCGATTGCTTACAGTAATTTTGTAGATGTCAGCAGGTCGTTATCATATGCGTGTTGACATCCATCCATTTATCCACTTAAACATTAACAAATGCACTTCACTTCATATTTATGTTGCAGCAAAGGGGAACAGCTTATGCATTGCATTAATACGCTACAATAGATAATTTGATAGAGCAACACAATTAAATCCTGAATTGATTCTGAATAGTTCGCATTTATTTCCTAACTAAAATTGATAAACAGAATAGAAAATTAATCCTTTTGTTTTTTTAATTACAATTTAAGTCAGACGATTTAATTCTTGAACATGACAAATGTATTATTCAATCTTAACTCAACCATATCAAAATACCTTTGAACGTTTTTTCTGCTTTCATCCTACATACATACAGAAGAATTCGTATTTGTGTGAGTACCTTTGAATGCCATTCATTTCATTCACACTCCGCACACATTCATCTTAATGCTTCGCCTCTGGACAATGCTGGTTTTTTTTTTTTCACGTGATGAACGCAGAGCGACAATTAAATTTAATAGCAACGCAATTAACTCTTAATTTATATTTTGGCATCGTTTTTGCCAATGTTTTTTGTGTTCTTTTCGGGCATTCCCACGCTGCACAGGCAGCGTGCTGAACCATTGTCTTTAGATATGAATGCGCGATGTGGAGAATTCTCGTTGAATCGAGGATGTCTGGGGTGAAAAGGCGACACTGAAAAAGTGTAGGCTGCGACTGAGGTCATTTTATTAATTAACCAACAGGCAAAGTTGCTTTGCATTTGGCCAGGTCCGTGTCCGAGTCGGAGTCGGAGTTTGGGTCCGCTTAACGCGTTGCCCAAAATGTGCGGCAAATTGCGTGAATTATTTCAGCTGTATATGTGTGTGTGTGCGTGTGGGTGTGATTGTGTGTGTGTTGGTTTTGACCAAACAGGGGCTGCTAAATTAAAATAAAATGCTCGCAACTAAGTGCCCACACTTTGGGAACCCCCATCTGCTCTGCCCTTTTGACCCTTTGAATTACTTCATTAAATTTGCATATTAGGTTAGGACTTGGTTGCCCTTTGCCGCATTTTTTAGCCCAGACGCGTGTCCTCTTGTTTGGTTTTGTTTTTTTATTTTTCTTATTCTGGGCAATAACTGTCGGATTGGAAAGTAGGTTTACAACTGCGAACACACCTTGCTAGATATCCGACAAGTTGTAATCAATTTTTGTTTTCTTTAAATTTATTTTGTATGTCAAATATATAGAAATATGTAGATCAAATAATGATACTGTGTATGTAATATTAGATATGGTAATTGTGAACAAACTTTTTTTCTAAATATTTATATTTATTTCAATAACACTCAACATGTTGTCGCTTGACTTCACTTTTTAATTTATTGGATCAATCCAGTTTTACTTATACATCCGCTCCGATATCGTACCTGACGCCTGTCTGTAAATCATGTTAACATTTGTTTCGGACCCCGAGCCATAGTTCAGTGCTATGAAACCTACGAATCGGAAGCAATGTAAGACAAGTCTTTAATTATGTAAATTATTGTATTCCTTGCCATGGTGCAAATGCCACTCGACCTACACAAATCCCCGTCAACTGACCCGTTGACCCCCAAGGGCAACAGCCCCCAGCGGCACTTTTGTATTAGCGGCTGAACCCGCCGCAGCCACCCTACCTCCCCTAACCCCACCCTAACACCTGTTTAGTTCTCGCGGTTAACGGCACAAATGGAAATAGCGGGCGGCTAGACTATTGCCATCATCATTTAACCATCATCATGATGATGGCGTCGTTATGATCATCACCTCGATGTCGCGTCCTTTCTATTGTCAACGTGCAGAGTCCGCAACCCATGAAGAAGCGCAGACGCAGACGCAAAGCCGCCGTTGCTGCTGCCGGCTGATGCTATAAATTAGAAAGTGTCAGCTTCGTTACGTAAATTACCTGGCTGTAAAAAAACGAGAGAAAAAGGACGATGGCGGCGCCGTCACCGTCGCCTTTGCTGTCGACGTCGACAATGAGCGGAGCACCACCTGGGGCATTTGCTGGAGGGGGTGGGGGTTGGGCGGGGCAGGCGTCAGAGTCTCCTGGTTTGGGCAGTGTCTTTTTATTTGTGCTTCGCGCGCCGAAAGGGCAAAAAGATTTGTCAAGGATATTTACGGCATGGTGGAAATTTGGGTGGCGGCGCAGCGCCTAGTTTTGCTTTGCATGCGCCAGCAAGACTAACACAGAAACACAAAAATTAAGAGACAGAGAGAGAGAGATACAAAGAGAGAGAGAGAGAGAGAGAGACCCAACAGACACAAAACAAATAAATAAAGATGCTGACCCAGAAATAAAAATGAGATTAAGTGTGATTAACACGCTGTCGAGCTGAGATACCGCCATCTTCCATAACATGTTGTGTGTGTGCGTTTGGTAGAGTATTTCCCGTTACTTTTCTACCATTCAACTTGTTCCCATAGGCTGCGACTGTCATTTATACCCTATCTTTGAACATAGGCTATATATATATTCCTGATCGTCAACATTTGTCAGTCCAGTCTCTTAAACTTAAAGGAACTTTGATTACTGCTGACTAATAAAACATATCTTAGATTGTTCTGGATCGTATAACTATATCATAAGCATGCCATAAGGGTATGTCATCTTCGGCATGCCCAACACAGATATTGTTTCTTGTTTTTGTATCTTGTATCTGTTGTTGGACTCAGCTTTCGGGTTTTCTTTCGCGGATTTGCTAATGTTCTCTTTCGATCTCTTTTAGCACCAGCCCCATTTTGCCGTACGCTGTTGTCCTTGGAAGGGAAATTTATTTGGTTACAACTTGATTTGCATAAAAGAACATTTACTTTTTAATTAGGTGTAAAATTTATGCACTTCACTTTCGCTTCGGCTGTTTTGTTATTTTTTTTCCTTAGACTGTCTGCTGCTGAAGGTGGCGTGGGCAGTGGGTAAGTGAGTGCTGGACACAGGAGTTTGATAGCAAGTTTGGTATTATACTACCCTTTGTCACAAAGTGTGTAATGAGGAAGACATAGTTGACCCCATAAAGTGTATGTAAATTCAACTAAGTATGGTTCTCGTTAATGTTTATTATTATGTTACAAGTTTTAGGCAATCTCGATTGCAACAATGACAACGGACCAACTTGTTCGAAGAGGTATTCATCTGATTTGTTCAGAAAATATTGGAGCTTAGGCAAATACACTTTTAACGTATTCAAGCATTTTGTAGTGGTCGATCGTTTTCCATATCGTGTTTTTGAAGTCACAAATCAAAAATAGATGATAAATATAAGTTTCAGTTTTGCTTCCCATTCAAATTTATTAGATTGTCCTGCAAACGATGCAATATGTCTGAGGTTTAAGCTCTGCGTAAATTTGAATCCTGTGAATCAGATTTCTCACTTCATATTTCTGTGTGGTTGATAGTCGATTGTGATATATATGCGGTCCTATTTAGATACTCATACGACTTATCAAACTGAGCTCTATGTCGGCTATTTGGGTCAATACCATAAGTAAATTTTTTTAATTTTCTTTTCTACCATTGGGGGAATAGAAGAAAAAATGAGTGCGATTATCTAATTTTTTGTACAGGCTTTCATGTCGTGTACAGTTTAGATCAGATTGTCGAGAGTTTTCCTAACGATTGGTATTCCTTTTGGTCTTAGAGCAGATTATGAATTGAAACCTTAATGACAATCATGTTTTTAAGGTGCCCTGAACTTACAAATAAGTACTTACTTTGTACTCAAATGGGGCTTGAATTGCGAGAAATTATTGTAGACTTACATCCTCTATAAATGTTTATCATGCAAATTGATGCCTGAGCGTTGCAGCGAGTTGAGCAAAACGGGCTCTGATGCCTTTTTCCAGGCGAGAATTATAATGAGAAAACTATCAATACACATCGGGCCGTAAGTGGTCTAAGTGGTCTATGCCATTCACATTTTAGCCTGGTATACTAGCTTAAAGCCAGTTGGCTAAATATTTCATTCTCTTAGACTGCACATTTGCCGAGGAGAGCAACTGAAAACATAATTTCAAAAGCGAGCAGTAAGCTTTGGCAATATAAACTGACTTGTGACTTGAAACCTCCACCTGCCCAAAAACCAATCGTACAAAAATGCTGACAAATGCACATACATACATGCACACATACACACATACATACGTAAGTATGTGGCCAATAGTGACGTCAGTCAGTGAGTGACTTTTTTAGTCGACAGTTTGGTCGCTGGAGGGGCCGAGTGGCCCCCAAGCCGCATCACGTCCAAAATATACATTTGCCTCTCTCAACACGTTGCTGCTTCATCCTGCTTGCCGCTGCTGGTTTTCCAGCTGCTTTTCGCATTTATATCGCTGTCGGTATGTGAGAAGACACTTGTGTTGACGCTGACGCTGGCGGGTAGTTAATCGGTCGCTTGCAATGCCAACGGTGAGTTCTTCCCTTCCCCAACCCCTTCCCCTTGCCCGACTCCGCTGCCACTGCCAATACACTGTGGGCGGCGCCAGGTGTGATAAGGAATTTTCAGATTTCTTTTGCTTCACACATACGTTTCTGGAGTCTTTCTAATACAGGGTGATCCAAATTGCGCTCTATTGCTGCAAAAAAATGGACGACCATTCGCGTAAGGATCAACATTAATATTAGTTCCCAATTTAAAAGACGTTTTGAAAACTTCGAACCAGATAAAGTGGTCTAATAGGATCAAAAATATGATATACATTTAAAATATATAATATACAAATTGTAAAAATAGTATAAATATAAATTTATATATATATATACTATATATTTTTATTTTTTTTTTTATTTTTTTTTTTATTATGCAATTATAAATATATATATTCGAGTGTGTGCAAATATTTGTTCAGAGAGGGCCCTGTTTTTTTTGAATGCGTTTCGGTTTTTATTTTTGCGCCTTTATTGGAGAAACTTTTGTTGCTACTTTTGTGTTTTGTTTGCACATTTCTGCGCCAACAACTGTCAATCTTTTTCTGCTGCCATTGCCGCTGTGGTGCCTGATGAAGCCTGCTCCAAAGCCACCATGCAGCCTTCGTCTTCGTCTGCGTCTGCGTCCCCAACTCCGTGTCCATCCTGGTTGCCGTGTCCGTCTCTGACTCGTATTCTGCTCATGTGTTTTGATACACATATTGTATCGTTTTGTGCCACAGCCAGCAAGGGGCCGTACGTGTGCTCCAGGGAGATGCTCAAGGTGTGTGTGTATGTGTGTAAGTGTGGAGTGGTATGTGTGTGTAAGGGGGGTGGTGCTCGGCATAAGTGGCTGTATAAAAAGAAGTCGACATTTATTTGCGAGCATGCTGTAAATTGTAAATTACATTCCTAATCTTTGTAAGACGCTACACACAAACACACACAGAACAAACACACTCAAATGGGGCGATACACTAACTACACTTTAAGGCCGCTCCGCTCGGTCCAGGCACAGCTCAGGTTCCCCAATGAGGCAGACAGACGCAGACTGACAGCTGAGCCGAGCAGAGACACCAAGACAGTGGATGAGAAGAAGAGATGGAGAAAGCGAGAGAGGGAGAGGGAGAGGGAGAGAGCAGAGCACGTCACGCACTTTTGCTCATTTGTGTTTTAAATTTCATTGGAGACAACAACAAATACGAGTAAAGTAATTTTAAGTAAAGAAAGTTACAATTTCGGTTGCCAACTTGAGGCGACGACTTCCACGCCTCTTTGGGGGCTCTGCTGCATTGTGACTTTTATGCTCGCCGTGATTTGTGCTTGTCTGTCTCTCCCACCCTGTCTATCTCTCTCACTCTCTCTCTCTCTCTCTCTCTCTCTCTCTCACTCGTTGTGATGTGTTGTGTGTCGCTTAAAAATCTACGTCAGTGACAATGTCACGTTTTGTGTTAATTTAATTACAAGAAACCATTTGTAAATATCACGACGTGATTTGCAAGGCACGCATGTCTCCACAGGACCTACAGCCTTAAAAACAAAGAACCAAACCACCCCCAAACCCCTTCCACCCGCACTCGCACCCACACCCATAAACACATCAACGCAGGGTGTGTGTTCGTGATATACAATGATATACAATTTTCAGGAGTTTACATTTGCATTTGCAATTCATACGCAAGCAAATTGTTTTTACGCTTTCCTCCCCCTCCCCCACTAGCAACAACAGCAGCCGCACCGCATGCTACCGTTACTCGCAACGTCGGTGCTGTTCTGCCAGTTGTTCGCCACAAAAATATCCCTTTTTGCTCCAAAGTGTTGCCGCTGAATCTGCCAAGCAGCGCAACATGTTGCTAAGCGCCGCACAAATCGCAACATGTTGCCGCTGTGAGCCGGCTTCTGCCGTTGCCCATTTGCCATTTGCCTATGGTTTTTATGAGTGAACTTTGCTTATTCAAATTGTCACGGGATTATTGCAATGCAGATAAGCCGCTTTGTATCCCACTTAATTATAATCAGTTCAGCTTTTTTTGAGAACCACGCATTCACACATACATACATACATACACACAAACATGTGTATTGTGTAACTAAAACTAACTAAATTCGGTGCCATTGAATGTTAATCTCTTATCAGCAGCAGGCACCGTCCCAACAAGTAAATTGCAATTAACAGTCAATGAGTTCAGCGGAGCATAAAACACTATTTGCACTGATAGGCATTATGGGCTTAAGCCGTACTAAGTAACCAAATAAATCGCCATTAAGCACATGAAGATTATTACTGAGAGTCGGGAATTACCGAGTTATTGAGTTGGGGTAAAGTAATTATCTGATTTCATATTCAAATAGAACACACATTCAATTTTTTTTAAAATTTATTGTAAAAGATACATTTCAATCTATCTAGCTATCCACAAAACGAGCGGTTATTTTATGCAGATTTGTTTAGTACATGAAAAATGGCATTCATTACGATCCAATCACATAAGGAGAGAGACAGAGACAGAGAGAGAGAGAGAGAGAGAGAGAGAGCGAGAGGAGGGGTAGTGTAGAGAGCGAGCGAATGATTAAGATGCTGAATAATATGCCGAGTTTTGCTCAAAGGGGCGCTCGACGATTACTTTTTCGTGGCAGCTCAAGCAAAAAGCGGCAGTCATTAAAAGTTGCAACAAGAAACTACTTGGAGTGCACTCTGGGTCGCCTCGCCTATTACTTGTCCTAATGGTGTGCAATTTCAGTTCGACCCACATCCGCCCCCTCCCCACACTCCACACTCACGTATGCCACAGGGTCAGGTGCAATAGCATCATCTAACAGCAGTTGTTGCGCACTTAAATTAAACACCCGGCAGCACTTTGGGCAATTCATTTCATTTCGGGCTGGCAACAGAAACAGTTACAGAAACAGAAACAGAAACAGAACGAGCACGCACACAAACACAAACAACACAGAAAAATCTTCAAATGCAACAACGTGACAGCTCCATTCCAGGAAGTTGGCGCCTCGAGAATGACCAACTGAAGTATTTGCAGCGCACACTCATTCAAGCTGTCCAACGAGGGACTCTGAAGATGTGCACACATCCTAATTACCGAAAGTGTTTCCTTTGAAATTTGTGTGTTTGCTTATAAAAAAAGATAATGCCTGAAATTATTAAAATATTTGCATTTCGTAATTACGTAAAATGTTCAGTTTACCTCACCAGGAGCAGTTAAAAGTGTAAAAAGTTTTACAAATTTATACAATTTACAAGTGCCCTCGAAACATTTTTTGGATCTATTTACGTTCAATCTCAAGTGGCGTGATGTACATATTTAATTGGAGAAGAGCTGTTGAAAGTTTTGTGGTGAGGCTGAAGTTTCATCCACTTTTTCGGAATACCTTTTAATGTTTTAGTTTTCTAAAATTGCTGGAGCGTAAATATATTATTATTAGGATGCATACTCAGATTATCAGATTATTAATCGTAAAGTATGCAACTAGAAGTGGAAGTAAATGTTGTTGGTTTTGATACATAAGTTGCAGCTTGAATGATTGCTGCTGATTGCAGCTCATTAGGCTAGTGGCTTGGATCGGATCTGATGCGTCTGCCGCATAGTGTCGAGGTCGATTGTGTGGCAATCGCGGCGTTTTATCACATGGACCACGCCCAAAAGTGTATCTGAGCCGGGCGGAGGGTGTGCCGCATTAGTTGCCATCGTAACACGAGTGTGTGGGTGTCGCTATATACATAAGGATATTCGTGTTTATGTGTGTGTTAGCACAAAAGAATTGATTTTCTTGGTTTTCGTAATCAAAAGTTTTGTTCCCACGGCGCGTTTGCAGTGATTTCCTTTGCACACACACACGCACACACACAGGCACACACATACACACACACACACACACGAATATATACATACGCCGCTTAATTTGCTGCACTTTGCGAGGACGACAACGATGCCAACGGTGGTGAGGAGATGTTGGAGTATAATAAATTTTGGTGTCTTACCAACACTCTGACAAATTAATTAAAATGATTGGCCTGCTCGCAGGCAGGCTGGCTGGCTGTCTGGCTGGCTGGCTCCAGTCCTGGACCTAGCCAAGCCCCACAGGAGCTGTCCTAACCCCCATCCACCCATACATACAGATTCACGCACAACCGCCACGCTATGTAGATAATCGAGTTTGTGTGTGCGTGTGGGTGTGTGTGTGTGTGCGTGTATTGGCAGAAAGGGAAGGAGGTGTAGGAGAGGGTGTTAAATTTTCACATACACTTGCAGAGCGGACGGCGCGAAGCTGGCGACGTTTCGCTCGCAATTAGCAAAGTAAGCTTAATGTGGTTTCACTTGAATTACTTACGAGTCTCGCTGCGGTGCACCAAGCAACGGAGACAGAGCGGAACAGTGAGCGGGACAGCGAGAGGGACACAGAAGGGGGTACACAGCAAGTGGCATGCTTTTCCAACTGCTCATCAATTGCAGCGCAAAGCGAAGCGAGCCAAAGCCAAATTCAAGTTCATTTCCTGCACACAAATTTCCCAACTGCAACGAACTCAATTACCAGCAGTCAAGTCATAGAGCCAAGTGGTGCAATCATACATATAACTATATCAATTGGTATATAATGGTCACTAGCAAATTTATATTTAAAGGCAACTCAATACAACATATTAGAGAAAAGATTGCATTAATCGAATTACCAATGCTTATTGAGTTTTTCTATATAGACAATCAATACTTCTATCATAATTACTATATTTGTTTTAGCAGAAGCAGTAGTAATGGTTTCGCGACACAACTTTTGAGGCAAGGCCACTTAAATGTTGGATTCTCAACAGAGGCAGTCACATCCGTGTAGTCTGCAAGCCTTAAGGCTTCGAGTAATCGAAATGAGAACAAATCTCCTCACCACAATTATTTAAAAGACTTCACTAACTGGATTGAAGCGGTGGGTGCAGTTTACATGCATTCATAAATATATATTTGTATATATCTATATAGTATATAAGCATATTTGTAACCTTTCGGTAACTGTGATGAGCCATCAACTCTTATATTAAAGTGTTCATTGAAATAGAAAAAGTCGTTTTAAAAAAGTTTTTTTTTTTTTTTTTTACCCTTTTGTTTATGCCTTCATAAGTCAGAGTTACGCATCGCCAGCCCGATCAAGTTTCGATCTGGGTCCGTTGGCATTAAAATGCAAATTGCAGTAGTGCAAACACAACTTGCGGGAAAGTTAGGGAAACTTATACAGCGATATGGATATGCAAAGCAAGGAAAGGCGACGGCAATGACGATGATGATGACAGTCGTCTTCATTAAAAAAAGAGAGAGTTATATAGACAGAGAGGGAACGACAGAGAGAGAGAGAGAGAGAGAGAGAGATAGAGGGAGAGCAGTGGCAAATGAAACATGCAATCCGCAAAGTTAGGTGTCCAAATTGCAGACGTGTCAGCTCCTTGGCACTGTTGTCCAAGGTGTAACACAAACACCACCAGACACAACCTGGCGACACTTAAAGAAGGAAAAAAATGAAAAGAAAAAAATGTCCCTGCCCTTGTTGCCATTGTCATCGTTTTTGCATGCATAATGAGCAAGCAGGAATGAGACAGCATAAGAGACAGACAGAGAGACAAATAGACAGAGAGACAGAGAGGAGAGCCGAGTGCACTTGTGCGACAATTAGAAAAGTTGTTTTCTGCATGAATGACTGACTGACTGACGACCGTCTGGCTGGATGAGTGTGAAGAGACAAATGAATGTAATTGTGTGTGTCACTTTCGTTTTTTATCCTGCAAATGCAATGCTTAAGGCAGCAGCAGCAGCAGTAGCAATCAGTGCATACCACCAACTTGCATATGTAACATGAGCTTTGCTCTGCATTAGTGTTTGCGGCAAATTGATCACAACCACACACACACACACACACACACACGCACGCAAGCAATGTGTGCTGTCACAGAAAACAAAAGCCATAATTTATAATATCCTTATGGGCTCGCTCAAATTGATATAAAGGTCAAGAGTGTGCACGTGCTCGATGTTGGTTTTAAGTTTAACGCGACGCACTGCAGCATCCAAGAGATTTGTTCGCTGGCTAAATTCTGACGAGCATAATGGTAAGCAGAGAAACGAGGCCACTTTGCTGCTTGCATGCCTGCCTGCCTGTCTGCCTGTCTGTCTATCCGTCAGTCCAGTCCGTCTGACGAGTCGAGTGCCTGTCTGCGCCTACCACGCACCACCATTCATTACTGACCTGA
This sequence comes from Drosophila paracracens, assembly GCA_035044025.1. Taxonomy (NCBI): domain Eukaryota; kingdom Metazoa; phylum Arthropoda; class Insecta; order Diptera; family Drosophilidae; genus Drosophila; species Drosophila paracracens. The sequence goes on from JAWNMN010000838.1 coordinate 951,268, forward strand.
TGACTGGCTGACTGACTGACTGCCTGGCAGCTTGCACGTGTTGTACTCACAACCCGCTGTCTTCTGGTTGAAAGTTGGCCAAACCATTTTTGCGAATGAAATTAAGTGTGGTGCACATTGAATGGCAAAATACTTGCACATCTGCCATAATCATCAGATGTTGCTATTCATCTTTAGAGGTGTAGATGCGTGCCTGGTTTTGCAGTTTCCCATCAATCGTCCTGGCGAGTCCGTCATCATCATAATGGTTCCGCAACTTCCATTTTAATAATCGGCTTATTCAGTCAGTAAGCCGATTTGTATTCCTCTTTAAGCTTTTGTAGCTTATTGCTCATTAAACAAATGGATGCACACACATACAGACACACACCCACACACACACAGATATAATCAACTCATAATTGCGGTTTTGGCATCTACTCCAGAGTTTTTTGGCATTGCCATTAACCACCTCAAAAGTAAACCTCAAATTTATACAGTTGCATGCATGTGTTAATTATAATCTAATAGATTACGTTTATGATGATGTGCAACGATTCGTTTATAGAAACCTCAACCTGATGTGAATTAACTGGTTGCAACTTAACAGATTTGGTCGGCATATGCAATTAGCTAATGATCATCGGCTTTGGCGAACTTTTGTGTTGGTGAGAGTGGCTGAAGTTCGTTTTAATTATGGTTTTCGTTTTCAGAAATATGTTGTTTTACTTGTCTGTATTACCTGTACAGCTGAAAATTGTATTATGACGTTTTGATGAAATTGAGTTATGGTTAAGATTGATTTAGGTACAGTAGTGCTTAAGGATACCTTCAGTGAGCCATTAAGGGGCCAATATTCTCATACTGAAATTGACAACAGTTGAAATTCAGTCATAGAAAAGATTATGTCTATTGTGAGGATGTTTTTTTTTTTCAATTCAGTAGCTATGACTACGGCATGTCCTTAACCTGATCGGACTATGCTCAGCAGAGAGGACATTAGGTGCTATGTTGGTTGTCTAATGTGAAATGTGAAATGTGAACATGCTCGTCTGCTCGTACCTTGTGTAAATGGGGCAGTCAGCGAAATTTTATTTAAATTGAAAAGGCTTCTCAGTGGCGGGGCGTGTATGTGTGTGAGTAACTGAATGTGTGTGTATGTGTGCATGAAATGGAGCTGAGTGGTTGAGGGGGCCTGAAGTGGTTGGTGGCCACCAAAAACAGCATCAACAGCAGCAGCATCGCATTTGGGTTAATCTGAATCCGAGACGAGGTTGTAAAAGTCATTCAGTCAGGAAGCAATAAAATGATTTTACGCCAATGCTATGAAAATGCTGAATTTGAATAAAGGTTTGTGGCGCTGTTTTGCTCACATCCTCAACTGGCACCCATCACCACCAACACCACCATCATCATCATCATCATCATCATCATCGTCATCGTCGTCTTTGGACTCACATGGCCATCGATGGCGTCTTGGCGGTTGCTTTTGCTTCCATTTGCTTCCTCTTCTTCCGCAAATTTTTGCTGATGCAGCGGCCAACGTGACGCAGCTGGCGACAGCTGCAGAATTTTTGTGCCAATTATGCGTGTGTGTGCGTATGTGTGGGCTTCTGTGTGTCTGTCCCTCTGTCTGTCTATCTGCGTATGTATTAGTGTGTGTATTTTGTGTGCGCGTATTTACGCAAAACGAGCTTGGCTAATGCACAACGCATATTGAAGCAATTTGACTTGTAATGCTTATCCATTCTATTGCACAAGAATGCGCGTCTGTGTGTGTGTGTGTGTGTGCGTGTGTGTGTGTGTTAGTCTTACTGTGTGCTTATATGAGGGTGAGTCCTTTTTGAGCGCCGCATACGTAGCCACACACTTGCTCGAATATACGTCCTGCCATTTGCAGCATCAACTTTCGACTTCAAAGCACAGAAAATGGCCCAACTGCCATTACGTGCCACGCCGAACACCACGCACCCGGCACCCCTTCCTCAGCTTCCACTCCTTTTCTGCTCTTACTGCGTGCTCCTGATGCTGCTTGATGCTGTTTCTGCTGCTGGTCTGCATTTCCGTCCGGCACTTTGCATTGTTCTCGTTGCTCGGTCTGCAATTGTCGTCAATTGCATTGCAATAGCCATTGCCCGACTGAGGCACAGAGATGTAGCATACCTTCCTCCAATCCCTGTCCTCCTTGTACAATCAACGCATAAAGTCTTCGTCTTGTACTGAACGACAGCTTCTTTCCCTTGGTTACGTGGTGAGGTGCTCCTAATATAATTCCAAACCCAACTGTCAGTGCACACCAGCTACAATTTTGAACATCCTTAGCACATCAGTTATTTTATTGGATATGCAACCAGATCTGCCAGCCACTGTCCATAACTCAGCTCTGATTTGCTCCCATTGTCACATTCCCAATTATGTATCATTTACTTTGAGACTTTGCTTTGCCAACTCTTACATCCAATATTCATCGTTTTCGATTCTGACCTGTTACCAATTATTCAGCATAATTATGGCTGAAAATGGTACACAGAGTTGTGCAAAATAATGATGATATGGGGCATGAGGAAGTAGAATCTTCGAGTATATTAGTAAAGATTACTGAGTTTTCCGGTATGGGATTTAGTTTCACCATTAATACCCTATCCTAGCGACAACATTTCTTGCTCAATTAAGTAAATCAATCGAAGAGAGCTAAAGATAGGTAATATTTTGTGTAATCTTCTTATTTATTATCACATTTATAAGCAGTGGATCTCCCTTTTATTCATAAAACGTATTTATGTTTAATAGTTTCCCTCAAAATCTGGAAAAGACATCACAATAGCCAATATCTCACTGCACGAGATACGCGGCTTGGTCTCTGCCTCTGCGTAAGACTCCACCTCAGGAGTATTGATACTAATGTTACTTAATTGTAATTCTGTTAATGCATCTACAGCATCTTCTTCTATTGCCCCAATTTGCCTTCCTTTTTATTTTAGTTTTTCATCAGAATTTGGATTTCCCTCAACTTTCTATCAATTCCTCTGTTTTACTATCATTCAATTAATTACTGAATCTAATTTATGATTTTTCAATGCCTCATTATTATTGTTTATTTTCTTAAATTTATTTAGACGACCATTGGCTTTAAGGGAGTGTAGTCTGATAGTTCTCATGCCATAATTTTGTCAAAAGTGTCCCTCTTTTAAAAAACCAGGGCATTTTAATTATGGTTTGATCTTTACATGAAAACTGCAATCAAAATGGAAACGCGATTTTAGCTCGAAACTCTTGTTGAAGTTCTACCATCACAACATTTCTTAAGATGGGTTAGAGGCACTTTGTATTATCGCGTTGATTACGGAGGCTATAAAGCTGGACACTTTGTATGCCACACGCAAATCAAATTTTCTTTTGATTATACAACATCGGTTTAAATTGATAACCGATAGCAACAAAAAAACATAATTTAATAATCCATTACATAATATTAATTATTAATATTTACAACAACAGCGAAGAATGCGGAGATGTTGCCACTAGCGACGAAACTGCCTTCGGGAGTCCGCGCGTCTGTAGCTGCACTAGGGACGGCATGTGCCGTCGCATTAATAACATATGCGAGCTGATCGCGCTGAATGGCCAGGATCTGGGCAGTCCCAGGACGAGGTGGATACACACTGAGGAGGGCGACTGCCGGCGGGTGCGTGGCGTGGGGGCGGCGGATGCGTTCTGGTGCCAAAGGGACTGTTCCAGGTTTCCGGTGGTCTGTAAACGTAATTCGCCCCATGGCCAGATTTGCGCACGTTCAGGCAACGGTCAGTTGTGCAAGTTGCTGGCGAATCAGTGCGAGCTGCGCAACAGAAACTGCCACACTGAACCCCGAAACAGTGAGTGTGCTGCTGCTAATCCATTGAGCCCACTTAATTCGCACACCTTTTCTTGCAGATTGGCTGCCAACGGACAGCCGTCGCTGTGCCCGGATGCAGCTGGACGATAGAGAAATGGCCTGTGTCCCTCTGCCGACCACTACGATTGCCCCGGTGACAATTAGGCCAGTCCGGCCGCCTTTGCCACTGCGAGCGCTGCCAGTACTTAATGTCACAGCACTTGCTCTCTAAACACAATTGTTGCATGCCTCTTTTCTTTCTCGTCTTAATAAATACAAATAGTCAATTTCGGCGATGCAGCCATGGTATTTACTCTTTAGTTGCAGCCAGTTCCATTTCCATTTTGCTACAACTTGAATATCATCCAATGGATGTGAATACTGCCACGCCCATAACTCATTGGAATCATGCTGCCTTTTGCCAGCCGCCGTGCTCTGGGCGAAAATTATTTTATTGAACCCAATTGTTTTTGGCTTTGGATCGTTTGTTATTTCGCGGCGGCAAATTACTTTTTATGGCTGCCGAAGCGCCGCTTGTTGGGTTGCCGTTGCTTTTGCTTTTGCCGTTGCCACTGTTGCCGCTTCTCTTGCTGCTGCTGCGGCGGCTGTTTCACAAACTTAATGGCTTAGAAAAATAGTTGCATTTTTTCGGTTGCCCAACTTTCATCAACATTATTGCGCCGCTAATTAGCTTTGGCTGCATCGACACCACCTAACAAATATTTTGCCAGCTATTTGCAAGTATCATGTGGCAAGATGGACCGGAAGGAAAACATTTTCTTAAAATTAAATCTTTTCAAAAACTTGATGAGCTAGTTGTAAAGTAAAGTTTTGCACCACTTATCTCCAGCCCAAAAGTATACAGTTAGTTTTTGTGACTCTTGAGCCGCAGTTGGCCGCAAAATTAAAAATTTGTATAATTGGAATGCATACTTTTGTGCGGTGTTGGCATGCTTATAATCTAATTGATGAATATACTTAATAATGTATAATGGAATCTACAATTTATGATGACTTTTCAATTCAACATAGTCTTGAGAGTCTAAGACAGCTGGTATTGATTCAATCAATTTCAAGTATGCTTTTATTCAATCCTCTGATAACAATTTCGATTCCTGGCCATGTATGTGTGTATGATTGTTGTTGTACTTGTGTGTGTGTGTGCTTTTGTGTTTGTTTGTGTGTTGCATTGGTCTTTTTTGCTTCGGTTGAAAGAGTGCAGTGAGTGGAAGCTGATGCCGCTGGTTCACCTTCTGATTTGTCGCCCTCCGATTCGGATTGCATTGAATCCCAAGGTGAAGTCCAGCCGCTGCTGCAACTGCTGTTACCACCACTTTCATCGGTTGAACCTACTTCGCCTGCGAAGGCGAAACCAATTCGGTTTTTTGGCTGGCGGCGGCCCATCGTCTTTACTTCGCCATGTTGGTTGCATTTGTGATTCACTTAGTCTTTTCCGACACAACAGATTTTTAATGAGACCGATTTTCTGCTTCTCCATTTTTTTTGCTTGTCAAAGTGACAAAGTAAATGAGCTTCTTCTTCTTCTTTCCTCAATCAGCAAGGTTCAGTTGAGTTTACTCAGATATGAGTTTGACCAAAAATGCACACTTGATTTCCATAGAATTTATTCCGATTATTTTAAGGATACTTTGTTTAGAGTTGTCAAAAACTCGCAAGCAAAGTCCAACTCCATGTTGTTGAGCAAATAAAGGAGCAAGTCAATTGTTATTGTATATGCAAAAGTAATAGTTTTAAATACTATTGCAACGAATGAAAAATAATGGCATTTTTTCTATTTACATATTTATTTGCATATATCAGCAGATCAATTTTTAATATGGGTTGCTGTTTGTCCGAGTTGATTGAAAATCGCGTTATTGAGTTATGAGAATATTTACAAAAGTAAATGAGACCTACAAATATTGTGACACAGGTCCCAGTTGTTGTTGGTACTGCAGTGGCTTTTCAACTCGCACGACTAATCGATATGTATATATATGAAACGATGAGCAAACTAATGATACAGCTTCAATTATATAAAAAGGGATATCGTTACCTTTTATAGGGCAGATCTGACATTTTTTTATAGAGTTAGCTGGAGAAATTGACAAAGAATCCCCTTTTCGGAAATCTAGACTTTTTCCTTAGTCGATAAACTGTTATTAAGTATAAGCAATGCAAATATTCTGAAATTAATTTGGTTAATCGGTTCGAACTATTCTTTCTGCTAATGCCAAATGACACAAATTAATGAAATTTCTACTTTGCTGTATACTTCGCAGAATATTACAAAGTCACAATACGCTTAAGGATGTGGCATCCAGCCAAATTCAAGAGGCCGGATTGGGGTGTCTGGATTTCTCTCCATGGACTTGTGTTTTAGACGTTGCTCCACCCGCAGATGCAGCTTTTGGTTTTGCCATTTTTTGGGGAATCGGCCCTCCATGGTCTTTTTTCTATGGTGTCACTTAAGCTGCAGGAACAGCCTATTCACTTGGTCCAGTGGGTCTTCCATGCTCTCTTTTTTTGTGAAGCCATTCAAGCTGCTGGTGCAATTGGGATTTGCAACGTCACCCCCATCTGCGCAGTGCAATGCAGCGGTTGCTGTGGCCAGGACAGCTGAGCATTTGAAAATGCTCAGAGTTGCCCTTACTTAATTTGTCATTGACATGTCAACAATATTTTCATAGGTTGCTTTATTTAAAGTAACGGCAAAATAAATTTGGGGACAGGCGGCTGTATTTTATTCAGTCGTCAGTCTCTCCCAATGTTCCGACCTGAACACAACTAAAAATCTGAAAAACTGGTTTATTTAATATTTTTTTTTGATTTTTATATTTTTGGTGTTTTTTTTTTAATTTTATTGTTACAATCCTCTCGTTGCGAGCCCAATGTTCGGTTGCGAACACAGCTGAAAAAGAAAGCTGAAAAATTTTGGAAAATCTGAAATCTGAAAATATATTTAGAATTCAAAAACGCACAAATTTTCGTATTGAGCTGCGAAGCTGGGAGCTGCTAACCAACGGGCGGGAGCCCAAGTATCTGAGAAAAAAACAAAAAGAAAATAATAAGTTACCTTTTCATTTGATGGTGAAAATGAAGAAGAAACCAAAACCATGGCCACAGGGAGTTTGGAAGCTTTCTTGATCTTGCTGATGATAATATGCTGGCTAGCCATAATTATTTTTCATAATTATTTTTCTGTTAAAGTGTGTACGCAGATGTTGAAGAATAGGCTAAAGTAAACTGGTTCATTTAATATATTTTTTTGATTTTTATATTTTGGTGTTTTTTTTAATTTTAGAATTTTACAGTTACAATCCTCTCGTTGCGAGCACAATGTTCGGTTGCGAACACAGCTGAAAAAAAGCTGAACAAGCAAACACAGCTAAAAAAAAAAATATCTGAAAAATTTTTGAAAATCTGAAATCTGAAAATATAGTAGGAGGGCAGCCACAACTGGGGCAACGTCAGCAGAGCTGCGCCATGGAACACGATTCACTTGTGCAAATACTGCGAGATCACACTATTTTAATTGCCGGCATGGAAAAGAAGATGGAAGCGCTTTTGTCGATATTGATGTCCATGATGGAGTCATTTTCCAAAAGCCACTCTACGCTACAACAACCTTTGGTCCTTTCCACTATGGATGTGAATCTGTAGCATCCATGAAATCACTACAGTTCATGAAGGCAAAGATGTCCACAAAGTCTGATGCGCCAAGAATAAATTACTTCCAGCAACACAAATCTGAACACTGTTCGTTCAGATTTGCCTTAAAAAATATTTCAAAGGTTGCTTTCTCATAGTAATGACGAAATAAATATGGTTAGCTGGTGTTTGTGTTTTCACAATCATCAGTTGCTTCCAATGTTCGGTTGCGAACACAGCTGAAAAACACTGCAAATGTTGCAAAAGGAGCGCAAACACAAAACTTGACAAAATACGTTTCCATATGCCTTCTGCCCAATAAAATAAGATTACGTTTCAACCACAAGCAAATGAAGAAACTGCTAATAAGGAGGCAGCATTTCCAAACTTTGTAGTACGGCATGTCGCAATTTCTCCTGTTGACAATTTAAAGGACTTGTGCAACCCAAAGTTGCACTGTAAAAATCAAAATACTGAGTTAAATGCAGTCTATTGATGCTGCTAACGATACCGGAGAATAAGAATAGTGAAGTTCGAGGTGCAGGTCGTCCACGAATATTAAAGACTGGTAAGCCGGGTCGTCCCATAAAGCTATTTAATACTCTTAATATGTTAAGAGCAGAGGATGTGCCAATCCCCGCAAGTGTAGGTGATGCTCGTAATTCAAAAATGAGTAGAGAATGGTCAGCATCAATACAGAAGGAAATTCAAGCACTTGAAGCTAATAATACCTGGGAAATTGTAGATTTGTCGAAGGGCAAGAAAGCCATAGAATGTAAATGAGTTTTCGGGGTAAAAGTTGGCAAAGACGGCTACGTAGAGCGCTTCAAGTCAAGATTGGTAGCTAAAGGCTGTAGCATTTAACTTGTGGTGTTCGAGCAGGTGTTGGTGTAGCGCTCCAGAGGAGGTGCACGCGCTGGTTCCGGCTGTATAGTTGGTAGTAGGTCGGGGTCCCATTAAATTCCCTGGCGCTACGGGCTCGCTGTGCTAAATAATAATTAAAAAAAAATTCGCGTGCGGGATAAATTCGACCAATTACTGGGAAGGAGGAAGGGAGGAAGGGGGAAGTGAACCGATCTAACACCTTAAATATGGAGGCGACACTCCTATTCCGTCGTTGTATGCGCTGGGCTGGTGTAGTGCCGCAGCCGATGCCCACCCTACCATGATCCTCCGGCACCTAATCATTACCATATCGGAGGATCCCTAAACATAACGACTATTCGAATCCTTCCCTAGTTACTGTGCGTTGCATGACCCCCCAATAATTAAAATTTACTTATTCAGTTTTTCATATTATACTAATTAGCAAATTCATTTATTTTCATTCTTGTTTACTGAAATTATTTTCTAAATCTTAATCTAATTTTTCTATAACTAGTATTGATTTCAGATTTGTTCAAGGAAGATAATTAAAAAAAAATAATAGAAAAAAAAATAAAAAAAATTAAGGTTAAATCCTATTTTAATTATTTATCTAATGTATATCTCATAGTATTCTTTTCCTTTTTTTTTTTTGTTTTGAGTATTTTATTTATTTATCGATATATATGTATTTTAACAGGAAAAAGAAAAAAAAAATATGCCTTGAAATCCAAGGAGCAATCTAGCAAACAACATTAGGTATTTATTTAATTCATGTATAATCACGTTAAATTTCATTTGATGGGGCTGGCAATTAATATTCTTCGATTTTAAAATGCGGCATACTTTTATGCGGCCCGCTCAGCTTATTCAAAAGACCGCTCACGGATCTTAGGGTGAGCAAAAAGCTCACTCTCTCAATGCTTGGCTAAGCTGAGTGAGTTCTCTTGTCATCCATTTTTTTTTTGATTCTCTTATTTTCAATGCAAGAGAGATTTTGCATTTGCACTTGACTCTACATTCTACCACCTTTTAAGATCGAAGCATTCACCGGAATTAAAAATAAAAAAAAAACTACAAAATTAATGAGCGGGTACATTTAATTGTCTTATCCACATCCAAAAGATCTTTTGTAGATGGCGCCTCTGGACTCTTGAGAAGGGTAAATTTTTAGTTTTAACGTTTTAATGCCAGTGTATGAATTTTTTTTTTTCTTGCCACTGCGTGATTGATCACTTTTTCTTTTTCAGGTTTCTCTTAATGTTGTTTACTTAGATAACTTTTGGTATTGCTTATTATACTATTTAAATAATTTTATGATATTAATAACTATATAAAAAAAATTTGCTTCACTTAGGTTGAGTATAAATGGTAAAGTTTAACATTATGGCATTTTCCTGGGGTTTGTTTTCTTTTTTTTTTTTTTAAATTTTATTTCTTTTTCTTTTTTTTTTTGTTGGATTTATTTTTGGGGATACATCCTCCGGCTTAGGCGATCTTCAGGCGAGTCGTCTTTAGGCGTGTGATCTTCAAGACGCCGAGCTGCTGGTTCGGTGGTCGAAGGAGCACCCACTTGGCTGAGGAACGAGTGCGGCGGTGCGGGGCCGTTCACTTTTGGCTTTGTCCTCCAGAATTCGATGGCATGTGTATTTTAATTATTCCATTGTTTGGCGGCGGGAATCGCCTCTCCTGGTAGCGACAAATATCGCGCCGATTCACAAAAAAAAGTGAATGTTGTTTCTCACCAAAAAAAAAAAAATATTTTTTTTTTTTTCAAAGAGTAACTTTTTCATTTGTTAAAAAAACGTTTGTTAACCACGATTTTCCACTGTCAGTTCATTTATCAACTTGAAAAAAAAAATCTTGGGTTATGCACGAACTCCACCCACGTGTGTGGCAGAGAATGAAATATCAAACTGGATGCAGTACTGAGAAAACATGGATTTACTCCATGCTTCAACGAGCCATGCGTTTATGTACGCAATGGGAAAGGTAAAATTAATATCATTGCAGTTTATTTAGATGATCATTGAAATGCCAGCTCAACCAAAGATGAATTGTTGAGCATCAAACTGTCAATCGCTAATGAGTTTGATGTAGTTCATGGAGGCCAGCTCAGTCACTTCTTAGGTATAGAAGTAGAACGCGAGGGAGAAACTGGCAACTTAGCTATTGGTCATGAGCAGTATGTGGAAAACATGCTACATGCTTGGGGCATGTCAATATGTAAGGCTGTTGCTACACCACTGGAAGCCGGTCACCAAGTCAAGTGCGATGACAACAACTGCGAGGCTATTAATGAGAAAAAGTATCAGTCATTAATAGGATCTTTAATGTATTTGGCCATAACAACAAGGCAAAACTGGCGCAAAGGAACGCAAATCCTCACAAGAAACACGAAATTGCAGCGAAGCGTGTGCTAAGGTACCTCAAGGGCACAGCTAATCTGAAACTTCATTATCAGGCTACGGGAAAACTGTTACATGGCTACGTCGACGCGGATTGGGCAAATGATACTGCAGACCGCAAATCGTGTGGTGGATTCGTCTTCATTGGTGCAGGCGGCGCGATTTCGTGGGAGTCTAAGAAGCAAAGTCTGGTATCTTTGAGCAGTACTGAGGCCGAGTACATTGCATTATCAACTGCAGCTAGAGAGGCGGTGTATTTAAAAAAAACTGTTACATGAGATGGGTTTTAAAGAAACTAAATCTGTCTTATTATATTGCGACAATCAAAGCGCACAATGTCTAGCTAAGAATCCAACATTGCATAATCGTAGTAAACATATAGGTATTAAATACCATCATGTTCGAGAATTATATGCTAACAATGAGATAGATATTGAATATGTGTGTACAAGCGATATGATGTCTGATGTACTAACCAAGAATTTGCAAAAGAACAAACATGTGAAATGTATTCATGAAATGAATTGTTATTAATCATGGTATGTAGTTAAGTATGTAGTCGTTGAGAGTGTGTTGAAATACGTTTGAATTTTAGCGGCAACGATTAATATCGCTACATCGATTAATATCGTTGCTATGGTCACACATGTATTGTGTTTAACATTTATGTATTCTATTAGTCTTCACAATTTAAAGACGCGTTGGCGCGAAATAAATATAATCGTCCAAGACCTGTGCATTTACATTTAAGCCCTGCTGCTATACATTTAAGCCCCAAATTCACAACTTATTTGATTAACTAAACTATTAATAAAGATTTATTGCCATCTCCATCACCCAGAACATAATCGTAAAACATTATCTGTTTTTTTATCTCTTTACTGTTTTTTGTCGCTTTCTGGTATTCTTTTCCGGACAATCAGTCCGATTCTTGTAATCGACAATTGGCAACGGTGGCAACACAGGCAACACTGGCAATACTGGCAACACTGGCAACACACAATTTGATATGAACTAGGCTAATGCAAAATAAGAGATTATATTTATTTAGTCTAGATATCTTGAGAGCTCTAAGTAGCTGATAACAGGCTTTTCTTTTTATTAAGTCTTTGGATGACAATTATGATTGTTTGCTTTGTGTGTATACTCGTATACATATTCTGGTTGAAAATCAATTTCCTCTTCTGGGTCCAATGTATTCTAATCCACGGATTCCAAGTCAATGTAATTTTCTGCTTGCAGGGGAAATTCATAATTAATATAATTAAATTAAAATTGATATTAAATCGCAATTCTTGCGATGTAATATCACCTTCTGATTTGTTGCCCTCAGATTCGGATTGCATTGAATCACAAGGTAAGGTGAAGCCGCTGCTGCTACTGGGGCAGCTATCGGTGGTGTCACCATCGCTTTCATCGTTGGTCACAGCCATTGCTTCGCCTACCAGGGGCTTCGAGGAGTCAACTAATTTTGGTTTTTTGGCTGGAGGCCCGTCGGCTGTGTCTTCACCTTGCATTGTTGGTCGCGTTGTCGGTTCCTTTAGTTTTTCCAATTTAGATTAAAGAAAAAAATTATTATTATTATAAATTATTTTCTGCTCCTCCTTTTTTTTTGCTTGTCAAAGTGACAAAGCAAATGAGCTTCTTCTTCTTCTTTCCTCAATCAGCAAGGTTCAGTTGAGTTTACTCAGATATGAGTTTGACCAAAAATGAACAGTTGATTTCGATAGAATTTATTCCGATTATTTTGAGCAAACTTTGTTTAGAGTTGAAAAAGACTCGCAAAGTCCAACTCTATGTTGTTGAAGCTTGACGTACTTTAAGCTCACACATACTAGACGAGCTCTCTCGACTAGATAGCTCTTATTTGTTTAAGCCTACATATGGACGTATTTTATTTACTCTTGGGCCGCATTTGTATAATTGGAATGCATACTTTTGTGCGGTGTTGGCATGTTTATAATCTATCGTTGAATATACGTAATCAGATGTAATAAATAATAAATTGTAAGGCCTATGAGTTATAAAGTATTTTTAAAATTATTGCGGCGCTATTTGATGGAAACTGTTCAGATTTTATTTTGATCAAACAATTTATTGAGTTCCAACGGTTGCACGCCTGTCAAAGACCAACTCTTAATCTTTTTGAGGAATGAAATCGACTTTTAATTCGAAAATAAGAAAAGAGATCAGATCTATTCTGCTTATGGAAGCCCAAACACATTTTGATTGCCATCAATTCAACAGGGTACATCGTAGTCGAGCTAAATTGTTTTTCTTCTGTCATTTGTTGTATTCCCGAATCATTGCAAAGCACTCTCATGAAACCAGTTGAGGCTAGATTTCGAATGCAGCCACACAAAAGCAGCGGATTTCACTTTCCATATTCTCTTGTTCTCGGTTTTGACTAGTTGCAGTTGAAGCTGGAGTCTGGTGCCTTTGTGACGCATCTGGCTTTGATTATGCAAAGATTATGCTGATTCGGATTGGCCTTCCATGCAAGCCACCACTGAGTCTAATTGGGAATTGTGCTCTACAGATATACAAATAAGTTGCTTTGTGAAATATACTAAAATTCACTAAACTATTTAAAAATAGTAACAATTATATTTGAACGGAGTTTTAATGCCATAAATCTTGTGCTCATACATTGTATATAAATATACACGCGATTTGAGTTGAAAATTCAGACTCGCCGCTCCTGACGAGCAGGCTCTTTATTTATACAAAAATGCTTAGACCTAATACATATATAATATTACGCAGCTGCTTGTAAGGCGCCTGCTTGGCGCTGGGTAACGGTGATTGTCGCGAAGGCATTCGCATCGGCGCCTAACTTCTTAGAACTGTTGCGAAGGCGTCCGCATCGGCGACTAACAGCGAGCTGATCACTGCGACCGTAACGGTGAATGTTGCGAAGGCATTAGAGGCAGGCACAACGATGAACAAGGCTGGCCTGCATGAGTCATCTTAGAGATATAGGGTGTTCATTCTTGAAGAGCGCTGCATGAGCCAGCTATCAGCAGCTGAGTGAAGCATGTTCATACTCGAACATACATTAAAAACAATAATAATATAATTGTTTAAAAATGAACACCCTATATATATATATAACACATGTGACGCTCTAAGATGACTCATGCAGGCCAGCCTTGTTCATCGTTGTGCCTGCCTCTGATGTTGGATTCGCAACTGCTGTTCTTGTTGGCGACGAGTTACCGTTACCATCGCCGTTATCCAGCCGCTGTGAGGCGCCGATGCGAATGTCTTCGCGAAAGTCGCCGTTATCCAGCAGCTGTGAGGCGCCGATGCGAATGCCTTCGCGACAGTCGCCGTTACCCAGCCGCTGTTCAGCGCCAAGCAGTCGCCTTACAAGCAGCTGCATAATATTATATATGTATTTAGTTTTAAGCATTTTGTATACATAAAGAGCCTGCTCGTCATGAGCGGGCAGTTCGATTCTACACGTCAACTCGGTTTAATCATGCATTAAACAATAATCGTATTCCGAAGATTGAAGATTTGAGTTGAGCAGTATATAATAAATAAGTTTGAGTATACCAGGTTTTTAATTATATTAATTGATAAAAAATATATATACATATATAAATATTAAATTCAAATAATTTAAGTTTTAAATACCAGTTAAAAAATGTCCATGAAATAACTTGAACGTGTGTGCCTCAATTTTGTGAATGACCCTTTTGTGCCCAGTAAAAGTTGTTGTGTGTGTTGGCCTATCATTCGCAAGAGTGCAAGTTACTGGCTTGCTTTCAACTGAACACAATCGCAAATATGAATTTGGTTAGTTCTTACCTTAGCAGCAAATTCACTTTAGCTGTTTATGTGGGCCAAAAGAGTTTAGAGATTGTGCATTTAGTTTTTACTTGGTAAAACTTTGAGTGCTGCATATGGTCAAGTTTATTGACCACAAAGCGAATTGCCTTTTAAGAATGTGCAAGTCTGGATTGCTGTTGCAATCTGTTGCTACATCAGAGCGTTTGACAGGCCAACTGGAAACCAAGCTGATTACATGTGAACGCACAATTCAAAATGTGCCATTTGCCAGGCACAATAACACGTAGTAAGTAATGCCCCAAATAACCCAAATTAAAAACATAAAAATACAATAAGTAAAACTATATAATATACAAAATATATGAATAACGGCGCTACGATTAAATTGACAGAGTTGATTACAGAGATTATATTACGCGAAAATATATTTAGCTACCAACACCTGTTAAACAAGGCCCAACCGTGGCATATATAAAACAATTTTAAATGTATTTTAAACTCGTACAACAAAATATTTTTCGAATTACTCTGCATTCTATATTAAGAAAAAACAATGTTAAAGAAAAAACGTAGCTTATTACTAGCTATTTATTTGTGAGCACAAGTAACATTATTGGCGAAGCATGAATCTTGTTTAATTATTTTTTTAAATTGTGATCAGCATCTCAAATTTATAGTGAATTGCATCAGACTGCAATGAGTTTCTCATTAGTAAGGTGCCAAGCAGCCTTTAATTAAGCAGTCTTGACAAAAGGGCAGCCTAAAAGAATTCAAGAAACAAAGATGTAAAAATTCCTAAATTGCTCAATCAAAATTTACATTTAAGAATAAAGATTTTGGAATTAAATCAAGCTGTTGACTGTTGGAAATTGTGACCGCACAAACAAAAAAACTAAAAAATATGCGTCAACATGCAAAATTAATTGAAATAAACATTTAATAATAGAATACGCAAAATACGCATGCCATTTGAATTTAACAAAAACATCCACTCTGGTCATTACTTAACATTTGTATTCTAAGTACTAACTGTGTTCAGCATAAAATATGTCAAGAATACGATAGGATATGTCTTTATTTAGCAAATTCTATATTGTCCTTGTGAAAGCCTCTAAATGCTGCTTGAAAATGGAGTATTTTTATACTTTGATACCGAAGGTATCACAGTATATTGGTTTTGTGCACTGTCCGTCAGGCTGTCTGTCCGTACGTCCGTTTGTTCGTCTGTATGAACGTAGCTTTTTTCGACATTCCTAGATATAGAGACTAGAAACTTGGAATATCAACTGGTCTGGGGCCTCGTCAGAGTGTACAAATTGGAGTGCAACCTCCACTACGAGGCTAGGAAATCGATAAAGCAACATATCTCCGACAATTTTAAAGCTAGAGTCAGCAAATTTAGTTGGAATGTTGGTGGCGATGTCCTTCAAAGCTTGGTGTATGCCCACGCCCACCTCCGCCCTTAGAAACCCAGTCCCCAAAAATTATAATCTATATCTACAGCAATTTGAAAGGCAAACTTGGACGGTAGTTGTTGGCTACACCCACCCTGTGCCTTGCCACATGTTATGAGTTGATTTACTTATGGTGTCAAAGTAACTCGCAGTCGGTTATGCCCGACTGCAATGTTCTCTCCTTTTAAATTTGATTTCGTTTTATTTTGCATTGAGAACATTTTGGGTTCGCTTCTGTGGTTTTTTATGTTATGCAATTTACATAGATCTGTGCTTCATTTAAAATATTTCCACACACACCCACATAACAACAAAATGAGGGAATCAGAGAGGGTGGATACTCAGACAACAAGCAGTCTAACGTAATTTGCTTTTTACATCGTTTTTCAGTTTACGTTTCCGGTTTGCATTTCGTCGTTGCGACCGTTCTCGTTCTGCCTGCATTGTGGCCAAGACTTTATTGGAATTGTTTCTTTTCATTTATCGCTTCTGCGTTTTCTGGCTTAACAGAGGAAACCGTACAGCATAGAATAGACACTTTGCCTCCCCATCTTTTTTGGCTTTTGTAGTTGAAATATCTTATTATTTGCCATATACCTTACGTATTGGCATTCGTGCATATTTCTTATGCGACACACAAATAACAAGGGTCCGAGTAGAAAGAAAACAACAAAATCTTCGATTAGTAGTACACAATTTATGGTTATTCATTTCCATTTCTATACAATTGAGGGACAAATTAAGAAAAACAAATATTTCAAATTGTGAATAGAAGAAAATGGAAAAAGCGGAATAATAAATACAACAAAAAAAAAAATGTAACAAACAATGTGAATGCGTACAGAGAGTTACATAATATCAGTGATTTTTATTATTTGTACGGCTTATGCAATATCGTATTATATCAGATGTTTACTTTATTAGTATAATCCCTTAGCCCATCAAGCCAAACTTAATGTCTATGAAAGAGGCAATAATTTCAGCTATTTGAGAACATTCTGTTGAAGGTGGGGGAAGGGAGAGGGGTAGGAGTGGCGATTGGATAGAAAGGGTATGTCGCTCAATTGCATTGGAGGGTTGGTGTGCCGCTTAAGTTTTTGGCACAATCGAACTAAAATATGCAAACAGGCATTTGGATGTGGAAAAAAGTCTGACGTAATTCAAGACAAAACTGAAGCTGGAAATGGTTTACTTATCGGGCAAGGGCAGTAGTCACATGTGTTGTGTGTTTGGTAAGGCTTATAGGGTATGGCCGCATTTGAAGCTGACAACCTTCTATGCAGATTACGTATCTTACGTATCTACGTATGAACATGTATAATCATATATGTGGAAATACGGTGTATAGTCGGCACATTGACAAATTGTGAACATGACAGCTCGCTGACTCTTACAGCCGCGACTGCGGCGGAGACATTTTGATGGGATACATTTTGGTCGTTTTCGACACAAAACGAAAATCCTTTTGACATTGTATTTACAAAACGCATTTGTAGCCAACGGAAATTGGCACAGAGCACAATAACAAAGCCGCACAGAAGGAGGCAAACAAGCGCGAAACGAACGACAGACTAAAGGAATTTGCAAAGCGTCTGTCACTTGAGCTCCTGGATAACAGTTACAGCAACAGAAACAGCATGCCAAATACAGCTTGATAGTCTTTACATCGCATTCAATTTGGATACAAAATTCAAAAAATTAAACTACTGCCTGCTGTAACAAGTTCGATACCCCAAGCTGAAAGCGCTGGCAGCATCTAATGAAGTGGTTGGCGGCTGGTGGCACATCTACGCAAAAGGCACCATCTTGTTTAATATCAAGGGGAAGCAGCATCAATTGACATAATGACGGACAGCATTGGCGAAAGCGACTCAAGCCAACCATAAAATGAACGCACACTCAACCTTATCCATACTCTACTTTACAGAGGCGCAGAACAACTACAGGCAATGAACATTGGCTTAACTTTGATTAATATTAAATAACAAATAAATGGTATCAAAAAATGTAAGCATTCATACATAATACATATGTGAGTATTCTTCGTCTTGTCATAAAATACTAATCCAATTTAATTATCAATTTATATTTCTTCATCAGAAACGATAACAACTGATTTGCCCATGACAGATTTCTACTTACAAGTTAAGTAGAGGCTGTCTCCTCGTCGAGCGTAAGGTATTCAAAAGTCTGTTTTGAACAGCTTGTGGATGATTCAAAGACTTCGACTGCATTCTATCACAAGGTAGAAGGCGCCCCGCAGTCTGCGGTCGCAAGAAGGAATTGCTCATCAAAGATGGCGTTGCAGCATCAAAAGCCACAAGCGGGTGCCGTTGGCTTCTGATATTGACACGGCCACTGCGACAGTTGGGTCCTGCCGCTGTTGTTGCAACGTTACGCGTCGCGTCTGCATGCGCTTTTCAAGAGGCGACATGAATCTGAACTCATGTTGAAAAGTGCAAATCAAGAAGGCAACAAGATGGCTGAAAGAGGCTTACTGCAGATTTCAAATAATGAGCACATCGGAATATTGGATGACAGAGAAGGAGAGCAGTTGTTTCATTATCTGCATGCAAATTTCAATAACTTAGCTACGGGCTAGGAATACTTATGTAAGTACAATTGTTAATTGGATGTTTACTATCTGGCTGGCTCGAACACAAAACTATGCGTCAATCTGCTATGCATTGTAATTTTATTGTTCGAACAGAGTTTGCCTAAATCCAAATTATACAAACAAACGAAATTTCAGCATAATGCTGAGCTTATCTTGGTAGAGGTGCATCCAACTGCCAACCACTGAGCGTAATTGCAATTGTATAAAATGTGTAGCCAATTGGAATTTCGATGTTACTGGTGTATCTAGATTTGTATACAAATTGTGCATATAGTATAGGGGACATGCAGCAGAATGGCAACAGTCACAGGGACAACAACAAGTTTGTGACGTTGGACTAATGTGCGACCATGATGATCAATCAATGCGAGTATTCGTCAGTCGGTCAGTCAACCAACTAGCCAGTCAATCAATCAATAATGAACGACCACTGGCAGTCATGAATGTGTGCAGAGTTTGTTTGTGAGTGTGTGTGTGTGTGTGTGGTGTCCAACTTTTGGCCAAGTTCGTGCAACAATCAATAACGGCGCTCAGCGAACCGTATGTGATTTGGGGTGTCTGAAAATCCGTTGCCTTGTCGACTATAATCTGTGGCCTATCACTCGATATTTAAAGTTGCACTTAAAGTTGCTCTTGTCTGCACATAGTTTTGAATGTGTGTCCTTAAATCAAAGTAAAGCATCAGACATCCCACAATCCTGCACAGAAAGCATACCAATTCATGCGGCTTGTAAAGTTAACTTAATACTCCTTACACTCTCCCCTTTCTTTCTTTCTTTATCTGTGTGTAGTTTTATTATCTTTTAGTTTCTATCTCGGTTTCGTATTAAAAAACTTTTAAAATTTTTGCGACCCCAGGAAAGTGCAGGTTACTCTTTATTACGTTAAAAGTGTTTGCTTTCACACAAGTCTATTTACAATTCCGGCACACTCTTAAATATATATACACATATATATATATAAATATATACCTCTAGGGACAATCGGCAGTTGCCACGCCCTACGGCTGCTTTTTTCCCTAGGCACTGTAATTGATTTATGTGCGTGAACGTGCGTGGAACGGCTGCTTACACTTTACACGCAGCCACCGTGCCCGAAACAACCCCACCACCCTTCCACGTCTCACTCTATGGTGACTGGTAAAAGGAAGAGGCAATTACGTTTGCTCTAGTTCAAAGTGTCCTGTTCGAAGATACCCTGTGCCCTGCCCCAACATTTATTAGAGGGCCACCAAAAAGTGGATTTTTTTCGACAACTTCTGCCTTTAACTCGAATAAACTTTAGACTTTAGGCACACGAAACTTATCCAGTGTGCAGGGTGAGGATTTATAAGTAGGAGATCGACGGGTCGCGATGATGGCTTCGAAGACTGGAAGAGTCTATTATTGAGAATATCAGCTTTAAAACTATCTAGAATACATATATATAATGTTAGGAATGCATGCTAATAGTATTTTATGAGACTGTTAAAAAAAATATATATATTGTTTAAATGATTTTTTTTTTTTTTTCAAGTAATCGTTAATGTGAAAGGACCTCGACTTTGTTGTTTGTGTTGTGGTTCACTATTTGATGTTCTGCGAGTGGCTTTATACTCCAAATGGTTCCAAATTTTGAAAACAACATCATCAATCATGGTTCAATTTACACTAAGATGTCTGGATAGTAATCAATGTCCGAATTAATGACAAAGTTGGTTTCAGCATCTCACTTCTCGACGTTCTATTAGCTCCTGAAAGTAGGGAGTAAGAGAAACTCGGCTTCTCATCGGCTGAATTTCGGGATACTTTAAAATAGTAATTATAATTAATTAGCTTCATATATCTCATGTGGATTAAAGGTTCTTTTGTATCTCATATACAATACAAATCCTAAGTATGGAAATTGATAAGATATTTCACACTTTTTTCTTTCAGGTAGTGTTCCAATGTTAAAAATGTATGTTATTGATAAATGACTGCGAGGGACTCGACAAATTCGTTGACAATGGGAAAGAGTCAGCATTGGCGCATAGCAACTGAAGAGCAACAACTGTGGAGACGTCCTCCAATAGTCCCTACCCCGAAGGAGAAGGAGTACTGGGATCGATAAATATACGAGTCTCGAGGTGTTTGCTTAGGTAAGAATTTATCTCTTGCAAATCCAATATGTATTTAATAATTGCCACATTAAACTTTACAAATTCACAAACATACCTCATAAATACATTTATAACTTATTTGATATTGATATTAGTTGTGAGATAAACTATAGTTAGTAAATATAGACGTTCGTTCTGGAAACCAATTGATTTGAAGCTGAACGACCCATTTACTTAAAATCCTAGATATACTAGTTATCAAATTGAAATTGACAAATGTGGGAAGTTGTCGCAGATAAAAATTGCAGCTGCAAAATAAATTTGCAATTCATCACCTACTGGCGGACATCTGACAGACAATCGGACACTGGCTGTCAGAGTGTCAGGCATCCCATTCTTGCCGGGCCTTAGCGGCAGAGGTGCGCTCTGCTCTGCTGTGCTTAGTCTCTGTGCAATCATTGCTCGAAAGAAAAGTGCTTTCCTCAGCGGCAGCAGCCATTCCCATTAAAATGACCAACAGCACCACCTGCATCAGCATCAAAAGATTGAGCTTGAGTTGAGTAGAAATAAAAATTTATGGAGTGGTCATTCATCACAAGACGGGCATCTTCTGTTTGTGTTTTCACGTTAGCCGCGCTACTAACTTTGCAATCTGAGTTGTAAGTCTATTGGCCGTTTTAAGTTTAAGGAGCTATAAAAACTGCAGCACCACCACCACCAACAACAACAACAGCAACAACCACCGCAGCAACGAACAGACATCAACAATCCCAAGAGCAGTAACAATACCAATAACTAACACGCTGTTGCTTTGTTTCTTTGCTGCTGCTCTTGCTGTTATTGCTCATTTGTGGCTGTTGTCTTTGGCCGGTTGCCGTTTATTTTGCAGTTGCTGTTGATTTACTGCTGCAGCTAGTGCCGCTGTTACACAGTCGCTGTTGCTGATGCTGCTACTGCTGCTGCTGGAAACTTAAAACTTTCATTTATAATGGAATTTCCTTGTCAAACACACGGCGGCGACTCCCTCGATGGGGCATCAGCACAGCACGTTCTCTGATAATCCACTAATGTTTTTGATACTCTGTTACTGCAGTTCACAGAGTATACTGGTACTGGTAAGTGCAATGTATGTCCGTCTAGGAGTCTGTCTTAAATTCTAGACATAAATTACTAGTAGCACCCAAAACTCCGAAGAAAACCTATATTCTATGATTATAGTCATTACCTTCGGAATGAACTCCAAAATAACCCAACCCCTCCTCTCAACCACCATGCTCACAATACTATAATGGGAAATATGTATGCAAACATGAATGACAAAATGAGCGCATCAACAAAATTTGTCATGGGGTTGAAGTTTTTGTTTATGTTGCATATCCTGTTCATTTGCCGCACAACCGTTCAACAAACTACCGCATTTTAGTTGCAACTGTTGGCCTCACAACCTGAATTCTTTATTTTTCACGTATTTTCATATTTGCCCTGGCATCACTTTGCATGACTTGAGTAAATTGCGCAATTAGTTTATGCGAATTTCAATTAATAATTCCGAAATCGCCAACATTTTTTACGTCCTGCAAACACATTCTAAATGGTATACATAAAAAAACCTGTAACTGCTTTAGACGAGAATGCCCGACCACAACAATCTCTGTATTTACTCCCAACATAAGTTCAATTAATTAGTGGTTAAAAAAAAGAAGCTTTTACTCAAAATTTTGTACTTCTCACTATTTCTCACCCTCTGATCGACTGTTGCACATCTTCAGAATGCATTTTGTTTTTCATTTCTATAGGTGTAGGGTATTAAAACCAAAAATACCAAATATTATATAAACTGTTGCCAAGGGTCTCCAAACGAAATTTATGAGAAAAATTTTTACACGAAGCGTATGGTTTGTCATGTAACCATTTATTGTCCTCGCGTAGTCACTGTCAATGTTCGTCTGTCCTTCTGTCCGTTTGTCACTGCAGCAGCCCATACCATTGTCCAAATGGTTTTTTATTTAAAAATATTTTTTGCTTTTTTCTTCTTTTTGTTCCAAATATTTTCCGCAAACTTTTGGTGCATTTTAGTTTTTATTGTTTGAATAGTAAAAAGCTTTGAAAACAGCAAAAATCTAGCTGTCATCATACATAAAAATACATATATATATGTATGTTTGTATGTATGTATGTATGTATGTATGTATGCTGCTAGTATATATATATGTACACGTGTCAGTCCGGAACTGGTAACTGGTACATACATTGGGGGCACTTTTCCCTATCCACCTTTTGTACCTGGCTAAATCGTATGAGTGCCTGTGCATCCATGTGAATTCATTTTGTATCTCTTTACACTTTCAGCATGAATGTTTGGTTCTTTCTACTTGCAACAGTACATCAGTTAAAGTATCAAAATACGAAATCATTGCAATATCAAATCTCTTCATTATTTTAGGATTTTGCGAGTTCTGTTCCAATGAGTTATACAGAAGCGCGTTATCTGGACTCGATGCCATTGTCGGCGCGATTTTTTTGTGCGCTTCATTGATTTAATGGAAAAACTTTTCGGTCCACAGTTTGTTTATCTGCAGTTTTACTACCCATATAGAGGGTGTTATAAAATAATCGTAAAGCTTGCAATGCATTGAGTGAGACGTCGTCGTAAAGTATACTCATGCTTGGTCAGCATCAATGGCCGAGTGGATGTAGTCAGGTCCTTCAGAAAATATTCAATTGTTTTAGCCCTAGTCTCACATGTTGAAGTGGGTTTTCAACTAATTATTTAATTTATAAGTCAATAGTTATGTAAGGGTATGCGATCTGCTATGTTTCTTTATTTTCTTCAATGTTTTTTTTCATTTTTTTCTTTTCGTTTTTTGGCATTTCACAAATTGACGCTCATAAATTGACTGGGTGGTGGTCAGTTTCATGGATGGCATAAATACATATATCTTTGTTATTGTTGTGGTTGTTGTTGTTGATGGCCAGGCAAGTTCAGTCCATATGTTTGGTGAAGCTGTTTATAGTAATTTTCAATAGTTTTGAGGTGAAAAATATGTTCCGCTTGTTTCCCTCATATTTTGTTGTCGGCTTTTCCCTAGTAATAATAACGTTTTCCATGCAGCTTTTATTCTTTCATTAAATACTTTAGTTATGGGGCAAGTTATGCGACACTATTTATGCCGTATGCTCGGTTGAAGCGCTGATTTAAAATATTTCAAAAGTTCGCTTTGAATGAACAATTATAATATGTTGCCAAGGTTGCTAAAACCTGCAATTCGAAAACAACAATTACCAGAGTGTTTCTTGTCAATAGGATGCTTTCAAATGAATCTCCTATCTGTGGGACACTGCAAATCAACAATGACTAGCCATCATGTGCCGATTCTATATTAGGACACAATACACAGTTGCCATTGTTGGTCATAAGTACCAGGAAAACAACTAAAAGGCACAGTTGGGAGTGCTTTCTTCAAAATACCCTGTAGTCTGAATATGAAGTACCCTAATGCAATCAATGGAGTCTATGACACCTTTCAATTATCAGAAAGATTTAAGATTTTGTTTCGAAAATCAACACATGCTTAACTTGCAGGAGGTCACAACTTGCCCTTTGATAGTCTCGCACATTATACACCCACAGGGTATACAACGGGAGCTTGCCACTTTGTGGTGGTGTGCAACGTCAACCATATCCTTGTCCATGCCGTGCAATTAAGTCGATGCCACATTGACAGCCGAGGCAGACTGTTGACATCCACGTCACCAAAATGATGATGATGATGATAGCGATGTCGCTCAGTCTGCCAATCTGAATATTTATCGTTGGAAAAATGATATCGCCTGAAGTAATAAATAAAATAAATAAGTAAAATAACAGAAAGTTCCTTAACTATTAAAAGACGACTTAGTCAATGTGCATTAGTAGACTTCAAACCAGTTCTTACTTATATTTTGCGCATCATATAAAAAGAAAGCTTAGAAAATAAATAATTATTTAAGGTAATATCTTAATATATACAATCCTATATTGTTATCATTAGATTAAATTTCATTCTCCTTCTGGCTCGTCTTAAGGATAAGCAAGTAAGAATGCTGTGGTCGAGTGAGCTCGACTACGATATACCCTGAACCCAGTTGTGAAATATATTCTACTTTTATTGCCAAATTTCCCTTTGAAAAGTCTGCTTTCGACTATAAGTTCGGTGTTACTCATCCGATCATCCGAATGTATCGATATTCCTGAAACGGTGACAAACTTGAAGTCTCTAGCTCTTATAGTCTCTGAGATCCGCGCGTTCATACAGATGGACGAACATGACTATATTGACTTGACTGTTGACCCTGATCAAGGATATATATACTTTATGGGGTCGGAGGCGCTTTCTTCTGCCTGTTACATACATTTGCAAAAAACCATTATACCCTTTTTACCCATTTTGAATGGGTTCAGGGTATAAAAATGAAAAATGCGTTCACTGAAATTGTGAACTGTGTGACGAGTGGGCTTGACTTGACTTGATTCGACTTGACGTAACTTGACTTGTGGTCGCTCCGAGTTTAAGTTTGCACAGAGAGCCGCAAATGAAGTCGCAGTAACTGTTGCAATTTGTCTTGGCAGACCAGCAAAGTTTTTTAATAGTTGAGTAGAGCAGTAAATATTCCGACCGGCAATATTGTCATTTATAGTAGCTTGCTTAGTAACCTTCTTATTGTTGCACGTAATGCAAATGGAGTCAACGTCAAATACTTCTGCTTCAGCTGCAGCATCATCATTTACTTTAGTCAAATAACAAACATCCTTGTGCCAGCATATCAGCTTACTAGCCAATTTGTATTGCTTCAACATGCCTTCGTGAGTTGATGATGCAACACTTGAAACAGAATTAATTTAATTGAAACTCTGTTCATTTAACGACGCTAAAATATGTTTGCGTAATAACGACCTATGTACAGTGGCCCAGAGCTTAAACCGAGCAGTGTCAAGTAAATAATGTAATTGCCTGCCATAAGCTAATTATTTATTATTTTTCAAAAATTCCAAAGACTGATCGCAGGTACATATATTAACCACCAAAATTAATATATGACCCTAATAAACTGACGAATCCCCACCTGCTAGGTAGGATTATGTAAAAGGTTTTATGGCACCCAGATGTCCATAATGTAACTGTTCGAAATGAGCATTGAGCAAAAAATAGGGTACTTTTTTACATAATCCTACCTAGCAGGTGGGGAAACCTCAGTTTATTAGGGTCAATTACTTTATTTACTTGACACTGTTCGCCTTGAGCTGTGAGCCACTGTATATCAGTTATCGGTACAATTAAATAAACTTGAACTGCTCTGAGTATACAAGAAGTTGTATTCAAAATTTGAAGTCTACAGATCGACTCTGCTTTTGGTCCTGATTAAGAATAAAAAAGGAGATGCTTCTTACTGCAGGTGTACCTATTATAGTCTTTGCTACATCGTATACAGTCTACAGCCAGGAGGAACATCGACGTGTTCATATTTATTTATTTTTTGAATTGACACCTGAAAATTTGTGTATTGCATGCATATTGATAACACTCTGTGTTTAATGAATGATTAAACCGAGTTGACGTGTAGAATCGAACTGCCCGCTCTTGACGAGCAGGCTCTTTATTCATACAAAATGCTTAAAACTAAATACATATATAATATTATGCAGCTGCTTGTAAGGCGACTGCTTGGCGCTGAACAGCGGCTGGGTAACGGCGACTGTCGCGAAGGCATTCGCATCGGCGCCTCACAGCGGCTGGATAACGGCGACTGTAACGGTGACTCGTCGCCAGCAAGAACATCAGTTGCGAATCCAACATCAGAGGCAGGCACAACGATGAACAAGGCTGGCCTGCATGAGTCATCTTAGAGTGTCAAATGTGTTATATACATATGTAGGGTGTTCATTTTTGAACACTCTGCATCAGAGCTTGTGCAATTTCGTGTGAATACTGCGGTAGATACCTAATCAACTGGCTGTTGCACGCTTGCTTGTTCTTATCTATTATGCTGCAAATCCTGTTGCACACACCGTCACAGTGACACACACGCACACACACACAGGCACACATGGCAATAGATGTCGTGTCGCAGACAAGCGGCCACTGCAATGAGCTTGCCGCAGGTGCACGCTTTAAACCACCCACACACCTGCCCCATGATGCACACACACATATACACATAACTGCTTGCCGCATCTCTCCCTTGGTATGCGTGCATGTGTGCTTGCAAGCCTAATTAAAATTCCGCATTGCATTTATCGCCGTTGATGAGAATACGTGCTCAAGAAAGCGGAAATTTCTATTTAATTAAAATTGTATATAAAAAAAAACAAATAATACAATAGCCAAATAGTCAAATAGACATAATGACTACAACATAGCTGAAAATTGCAGATTCTTAGCTGTGCATTTTTTAAGTCGAATAATGAATAAAATATGGATTCCGTTCAATTTTGTTTGTCATTTATTTATATTTAGTTGTTGTTGCTTTCAATACAATATTTTTCGTTAATAATAATTCCATTTATTGTATTCGTTTTTGTGAATTCTCCTTTGCTTTTGCCTTTCTTGTTCTACATAAGAATAGAATAATTGAAAGTGTTATCTTTGCATAAGTTACCAATGCCGATTACATCCAGGATAGAGAGAATAAATAACACACACACTGCAGATCATCTTAAAAGCTGTCTTTACGAGATACGCTTATCCCTATTATTTGCTTATTTTGTTTTTCCTTTTTGCATTGGCAATTTTTATTCTAAAGTTCGACTATTGATTTCGTTTGCATTTTTCAATATGCGCAGCTATATTTTTGTTTTATTATTAACAGTTTTTGTTTTCTTCTTCTTTTTTTAAGTTCAGCCCCAATTTCATGGGTTGCTCTGACTTGAAACTGTATAACTTGAACTGTATACACATACATGAATACATGAATACATGAATACATGAACATCTATGTAGCAGAATGCCTTGCACATTCACAAATATTTGTACACATGTGTGTACATACGTATATATTTAGTATTGTTTAGCAGTTTTGATTAAACAGTAGCACTGGATGTGCTTACAAAATTATTACATTCGTTCAAGTTGGGAAAGGGGTAGCGGATGGGATCATCGGGGATGGGTTTATTGGTGTACGGAACTGGACTTTGCATAATTGGGGCAACATTTCTTATGAATTGATTTGTTTGAGTGTCCCACTTTTTGCTTACAAGTAGTCTGCTAGAAATTGTTTGCATTTATGTTGTTGTTTTTTGTCATTATGTAAATTGTTGCGCTTTTACCATAAATTGTTTTTCGTTATGTTGTTTGGTTTGTTTGCTTCACTTAGTTTCTCGCATTTGCTGCTGGCTATAAAGTAATTGTTAAACTACGCTGCTCTTTGCCATATACACTGTATGTGTGTGAATATGTTAAATATTACTTATGCATAAAATGCCATCAATTTTATTTGTTTTTATTATTATAGCTAAAGTCTTCACTAAATCTAAAAATATTTATTTATTGTTTAAAAACAAAAAACGAAATATTTATTTATTGTTTTAAGAAAATTATAAATACAAGTTAGCTATGAGAAAAAATTGATTTATGCATTTTACAAATGAAACTCTTTGAGTTTTCGCCAACAATTTTGCATGTTGCTTGCGCTTAATTAATTAAATTTTATTATTTCAATTATTAATTAATTAGTTAATATGTTTCTTTCGCCAGCTCAGTGTTCGCAATTTAATTCTACTTTTTGAGTTTTTAGCTCTTTTAATTCTGTTGCTATATACTTAGTACTTTTTACTTACCGCGCTGCTTTCAAAAAAAAATATTTAATTCTAAGTTTGGTTAAAAAAAAAACACTGATTACAGTAGTGTGTGTGCTTATATATTGCCATATACATATGTAGTTGGCATTTGCTTTGATTTTTCAGCCTACTTTCTTTGTAGGTATTTTGCATTTTTTTTTTAAAATATATTTTTCTTTCATTATTCAAAAAACTGATTTCCGTTTGTTTCTTTTGTTTTTGATTTATGTTTCTGTTTTTACCATTCAACTTTTATTTACATTGAATATTGTTTTGTGTGTGTGCCATTGTTTGATTTTTCCGTTTTTTATTTTGTTTTTTGGATATTCTCCTCTACTTTAAATTGCCATAACTAAACGAACGTTGAACGTATCATGTTGATTATCACTAACCTAGGTTCTTCTTGTGTTGTTTGTTTATGTTTCAGTAGATTGGGGATTTTGCTCATAAAGTAAATGCATTTTGGGCCACATAGAAAACTTAAAAATAATTTTGCCATTTTTACTGATTAAAAATAGTTTGATTGCTAAATGATTTGAATGCCACAGCAAATACGAACCATAAAATTGTGAAATATGACAAAGGGTTAACGGATCAACAGACTCAAGTGACACTTTGAGGTCGCTTGCGAATTCACTGTGCGATGAACTGAATTGAGCTGACTTGAGTCCTGACCTTTTGAAACGGTTAGGGGATTATACAATATATATGTATATATATAAATGCATTCATGATGGCTCTTTCGTTTGTATCGATAAATGAGAGCAATTGAGATTGAGTTTCTGAATAAATGACAACATTCACAAGTCGCAAATGGTGCTGTTAAGGGGCCTCTAGAAAACGCGAATGCAATTGAAAATACATTATATATGAATAAAAATGTCGATGAGTACGAGTGGCTCTTTTTGAATGCGACTAACAGACGCTCAAATGGTTCGTATTGAGCACCACTCCCGCCGCCATATAGCCCCCAATGGCGACGTTGTTGTTGGCACGATGCGCCGCCTGATGATGATTGTGGTTGTGACTGTGATTGTGACTATGAGTGCCGCCGCCATTTCCATTGGCATTGCTGTTGGATGGCGTGGTAGCGACGGCGACGACGGCAACGTTGCCACCGGCATCGTCATTCTCCACAACTAGACCCGCAATGCCCACAATGGGACTGCGACTGCCCGACTTGGCCAGCGTCAATGGTACGCCACCAATTGGCGTTGTCGCTGTGGTGGTGGTGGTGCCGGTGCTCAAACTGGTGCCGCTTATGTGAGCGCTGATGCCGCTTGGCACGTTCGACATATTGTGTGAGACAGTTGCGACTGCTGCTCCCGCTCCCGACGAAGAGGCAGCCCCAGCTGCAGCTGCAGCTGTAGCGTTGGTCGCGGTACGCGTTAGCTCCTCGTTGGGTATGGAGAAGTGGCGATAGGAAATGTATTCGGGCGGCAAGGTTGCCTGTCGCTTGGCATTCTCTATACGCTGCTTCTTGAGCTTCACATAGCTGAGCACCGATATCATTACAATGAACACGATAATGCCCAAACAGCAGCCAACAATGAGGCCCAGCCGTCTAGTCAGTATGGAGTGTATAAAACCATTACTGGACAATCCATTCTCATCAGTAATAAGGCTGGGCGTCGAGTCCAATGTCTGTACGTCTGTGCAGGCGGAGATGTGCGAATTCTTCAGCACCTCGTTCAGCACTTTGTCCGTCACGATGCTGTTCTCAATCAACGCTGCCTGCTGCTGGTCCATCTCATCATCCACACCGTTCAGGTGCTGATATGGCGAATAGGTGTCCGATAGCGATTGCAGGGCGACATCACCAAATCCAAGTCCAAGTCCAGGCACACCTCCAGCTCCAGGTGGGCCCAGCGTCAGCAGCTCGTCGCGTGTCTCATTGTAGTGCAGCCTTTGGAGCGCATTAGCCAAAGGCTCCGAGAGCCAATTACCGGTGCCGATGACACAGATGTGATAGCGTGTGTTGGGGCTCAATTTCGTTAGCTTTGTCGAGCTGGCCGTGCCATTTAGCCGCTTGCCGTGTATCTGTGGAATAAATTAACCAAGTTTAGAGATTGTTATTTTTTGTTTTTGTTTTTACTTGCGTGCCCAACTCAGCCGCAGGCCCCAGCCCACACAGCCACAATCCCGCCAGACTTGGCCTTCATTGCCGTGTTGTTTTATTCAAATTATTTCTCGCGGCCTTCAGCTGCACTTTGACTACCACATCCCGACCTGGACGATGGGCGTCATTTTATTTTCGTTCGATTACCTTTTGATATTTTATTAATTAATTTAATGGAATAGCGTCTATACTTGTGGAGCAGTCTAATGGTATACAATATTAAGAGTAATTATTGTATTTGATTACTTAAACTGAACAATTCAAATTTTATTTTAGGTAGGTTTTCCATTTAGCCAGATGTATATCATACAGTAAATTATTCAAAGAACTAATCTCAGAATTTAATCTACCTGTTTTCAGTTTACAGATGCAAACGATCTCGTTGGAACTTTTAGGCACTCATTTAGTTGACTATTCGCATTGTCAAAGGATCTCTAATGCGTGTTTTTGGGCAACTGTGATGCCCACTGTGATGAGCTCAGGAGCATCGCATTGATGCTTAAATGAAATTTTGTATGCACACCGTTAGGAAGAGTTTATCGAAGATTGAACAAAGCCATATGCCCTCCTTAATAAAGCCCGCCAAGTGTTTATTAAATGAACACAACGAGGGGCCGAGGGGCAAAGATGAGGATGGACAGCTCGATTTGGCTCAACGTCAATGAGTATTTAATCAGTGTCTGGCAGGGGTTGTCTGCTTTTGGCAATGGCCGGCCACTTACCTCATCAGTGGCAGCAAACTGGGCGAGACGTTCTCTTTCTCCATCTGCATCTCTGTCTCGTTCGCGCTCCAGTTCGCGGTCTCCGTGCAGGGACCTATCGTAGTTACGGTCCAGTTCTCTTTCCAGCTCCAGCTCCCGTTCCCGCTCATGTTCACGTTCGTGATGATTATCAAGGCCTCTGGTCTCGTCGCGGTCGGTTGGGCCAGCAATGAGTCCATCGTTGGTGGAATGGTAAACAATTTCGAAGCCGGTGAGGCCCAAATGGTCGCGACTTTGCCAGGAAACGACCACCGAATACGGCTGTATGTCCTGTATGGCCATTTTGGGTATTAATGGCGCGTCACAAAATTGCTGCGGCTCCATGCGGCCAAACACCTTGCCACGCAGCTCCGTAGGGTGTTCGCACCTGAGATAATTAATGTTATCGCCCCCTGATGGCGATAGAGACCATTTGCGATGATCCCGCAGCCATTCCCACAGCTTTTGTGCATCACAACTGCAATGCAGTGGATTTTCTGTATGTGTGTGTGTTTGTTTGTGTGTGAAATTGGCAGTCAGAATAAATATAGAATTGAATTTGTGGGAAACTGTTTCATTTACTCACCGTCTAGCTTCAGCTGGCGCAAATTTGTCTCCATTGGTTTTAGTGGCTCCAGCGGGACTAGCTCAAAGTAGTTCTTTCGCAGATCGAGCAATTGAAGCTTACGCAGATAGCGGAAGGCATCATTGGACAGCGCCGTCATACGATTGCCCATCAACAGAAGCTCGACAAGGCCGTGCAGGTTCCGGAAAGTCTTCTTAGAGATGCGGTCCAGCTGATTGAAGCTAAGATCCAGCGTCTGCAGTTGAGCCAATTCGGAACTGAACTCGTCCAGATCCTTAAGCGTGTTGTGCGATATGTTTAGCAGTCGCAGCAGCTTCAAGCCCTGCAAACGCTCCTTGGGCAGCAGCTCCAGCTCATTGACGCCCATGTCAAGGGTCAACAGATTGGTCAGCGACTTGAAGGCACCCGGCGAGATGCGCGTGATGCGATTGTTCACCAGATGCAGATGCTGCAGCGCCTGAAAGGCCTCAAAGTCCTTAGAGGTGAGAATGGAGAGATTCGTCTGGCAAATGTACAGCTCCTTGAGATACAAGTAACGCTCTTCCTTCACCGTATAGATCTTATTTATGGGATTACCGGTCAAATTTAGCCAGGACAACCGTGGTATGGACAGATCCGAGAGTGCCGAACTGGGTATCTGCAGGAATCGATTGCTGGACAAGTCCACGCGCTGCAAGTTAATTGAGTGCCGCAGAAAGTTGGCCGGCAACGAGAGCAGCAGATTGCCACTAAGATCTACGTTGTCCAGCTGCGTCAGATTTACCGCATTGAAGCCGCTCAACGAGCTGATCTTGTTGTCTCGCAACACCAGATGCCTCAGGTTCAGTGTGCCGCTTAGCTTGAAGAAATCAATGGAGTTCAGCTGATTCCGGGCTAGATCCAGCGTCTCCAACGTGCTCAGATTGTACAGTGCGATGTGCGGAAACTCGACGAGATTATTGCGGCACAAGCGCAGCTCCTTGAACACATTCAATCCACTGAAGATGTTGCGGTTCATCTCGGACAGCTGATTGTCGCAGAGATCGATGCGCACCAGATTGGTGTTCTTGGCAAAGAGCTGATCGGGTATGCTTCTCAAACTGCAGTTTGCCATCGATAGGTGCTGCAGGGATCGCAGCTTATCGAACATACCAGACATAATGCCGCCGACTCCTCCGCCGATGCCCACATGGCTGAAGTTATTGTGCGACAAGTGCAGACGCCGCAGACTGGGCACATCCAGTTTCTGGATGTCAGCCGGATTAAGGCGATTACGCTCCAGATTCAACTCGTTTAGATTCTGCATGGACTTGAACGTGTGCTGCTCCAGCTTGCGCAGCGATGTGTTGCGCAAATTGAGCGTGCTCAGCTGCAGCTCATCCAAGAATATGTCACGCGTCAACTGCACGAGCGGATTGTGCGAGAGATCCAGCAACTTGAGCTGCTTGAGCCGACTGAAGGCAAAGCCCTCGATGGCCTCGATGTGATTGTTAGCCAGACTCAGCTCTTCGAGGCTGAACAGTGTGGCAAAATAGTCGCGTCGTAGTTGTCGCAACTGATTGCCACTTAGGTCGAGGAACTTCAGCAGTCCTAAGCTGGCGAAGGTGTCCTTCTCAATCTCGCGTATGTGATTGTTGCTCAAGTAGAGGCGGCCCAACTGCGGCGTGTCCACAAATAGCGAACGATCGATCTTTACCAGCTGATTGTCACGCAGCCACATGATCTGGATGCGCTGCTGCTGACGGAAGGTGCGCTGATGGATCTTGTGCAGATAGTTTGCCTCCAGCTGGATGGAAAGCAGCGATGAGTTTTGCTCGGGGAAGATATCCTCTAGAACGGTGAGTTGATTGTCCTGCAAATTGATATGCTGCATGTTGGACAATGTGTGAAATGCCCCCGGCTCAATGTCCTCAATGTTGTTCTTCTGTATGTGCAGCTCCTGCAGCGCCGGCAGCGGCTCAAAGACGCCCTTGCGCACGCGCCGGATGCGATTGTTGTGCAGGCGCACCTCTCGCAGCTGCTCCAGCTTGCGGAACATACCAATCTCAAGGTCTTGGATCTCGTTGTTGTCCAGCGACAGTGATGAGAGCTTCGTGCACTTATCAAACAGAGTGACGGGCACCAGCGGTATGAAATTGGAGCGCAAATACAGATGATCCAAATTCGCTAAAGTGCTAAAAACATTGGGGTCAATGTGTGCAATGCCATTCGATTCCAGATATATGACGTCCACGTTTGTCGAGTTGGTAAACGCATCCGCTGGCAGTTCAAGTATATTGTTCTCCGATAAAAATACCTCGCGCAACTGCGGCAAATTGGAGAAGACGCCGCTGATGGCGTGTATGTGATTATGACTCAGATCAACGGTCTGAAGCCGCTTATTCCTTACGAAAACCTTGGGGTCCAGTGTGATGATGCGATTGTGTGACATGTCCAGCGACATTAGCTCCTTAAGGCTCTTGAAAGCCTCGGACTGCACGAGCTCGATTTGGTTCGCATAAAACGACAGCGTCTTCAGCTGGGGAAAGGCTCGAAAGCAGTCGTATATAATCTCGCCAAACTGATTCGAACTGAGATCCAGCATGATTAAAGATGGTAACTTCAGAGCGGCTGCTGCTGATGCTGCCACTGAGGCATTGTTTGTGGTCAGCTGAATATCGCCATAGAATGTGGATATCTTATTGTTGGACAGTCGAAGAATGCGCAGGTGGTCCAGCTTACGCAGCGCCATCATCGGAAATGTGCGCAATAAATTCTCAGAGACATCAATCTCCTGCATGCAATCCTCCAGACCGGCGAATCCATGTTCTGGTATAGCCTGCAAGCGATTGCCCTTAATGTTCAGCTTGGAAACGCGTAGACCATAAAAACTGTAGTCCTCGATGCGCACAATCTCGTTGTAGTCAAAGTCCAACGCGGTCAGCTTTTGCATCGAGCTGAGTGCTCGCGACGGCAACTTCGTGAGTGGACAAGAAAATAATAACAGCAACAGATTAAGAAGCTTTCAATTAGTGTTTATTGTTATTGGCAAGTGGGATGCCAGATATTGTATTTTTCTGTTGGTAATGCAATATCGATAACCTATATACGATAGGAGCAGACTATCGATAGATTGTCTGGCCGATGAATGCAGTCTTATTCGATAACTATACGGTAATTTGTGCTCGCTGTGAGTTTTTCTATATTTGCATCATTGTTTGTAATAAGTTCTTTATTATTAATAAAATAAAATGAACAGGAAAAGGTACAGACTTCAGTTGAACTACTTTTACGTTTTTTGGCGACAGTCCTGAATTTGAGCCCTGAAGCTGTTGCAAAAAAAAAGTGCTCGACGCTTGTTTAGTCTGTCTGTGTAAATATATATACCAACGCACACACACACACACAAAACAAGTGCGAGGTCTGCAATTCTAATGACAATTATAATTATATATATGTGTGACAGTGTAATCGCATGGAAGTGTTAATTTTGTAAATGGTGCCTTAACCAATGGACAATGTTTCTGTTGTGTTTCTGTATGTTATTTGTGCTGGGTTGTACTCTATGCGGGTTCAACGAAAATTTGAAGATGAGAAGCGAGGGCGCCATGGGTAACGCAACAAGTTCTGGTCGAAGGCTGTGACTACGACGTAATTGCCATCGATTTTGCCACCGTCCATTGTCGTCCGCGCTACCATACAGTCCTCGGGATTTTCGAACTCGATAAAGGCATATCCGCGCCCTCCGTAGCCATAGTTGTCCCTATTAAAAGGAAAGTCAACGTCTATCACCGGGCCGAAGGTAGTAAAGATTTTGAAGACGTGCTCCTTGGTCACATTGCGCGTCAGCCCATTAATGTGCAGGCGCACGGCCTTCATTCTTTCAGCAGTTGTCCTCGAGTACGGTGACAAGGAGCGTGAGCAACGGTAGCGGCACCTAATTCGAGCACTTGAACCAGACGATGAGCGTCTGTCCCATCCACGATCAGGTTTCCGCGATATTGAGCGCCAGTTCCTGGCTCGCGATGGCGACCTCGAATCTCTGCGTACATCCCCAATATACTGTTTTGCCGATGGACAAACTGGAGCGGGGCTATGTTGGCCAAAAGGAATTTCCTTTGGCACTGGGACTGCGCTAGAAAGCATCTGGCGTAGGTCCTTCTCTCTGGCACTTGTAGATGAGCGTGATGGCGATGATGCCTTCTCCTTGCGTCCGGCACTTGTAGATGAGCGCGAATGCGATGATGCCTTCTCCTTGCGTCTGGCACTTGTAGATGAGCGCGATGGCGATGATGCCTTCTCCTTGCGTCCGGCACTTGTAGATGAGCGCGATGGCGATGATGCCTTCTCCTTGCGTCCGGCACTTGTAGATGAACGCGATGGCGATGATGCCTTCTCCTTGCGTCTGGCACTTGTAGATGAGCGCGATGGCGTTGATGCCTTCTCCTTGTCTCTGCCACGTGAAATTGAGTGCCTTGATGACGATTTCTTCGTCTTTTCATTTGGCTTTGATTTCTTCTCACTGAGTTGTGGAACCGGCGATTCGGCCTGGCGCTTTCTATTCTTCTTCGATTCCGGTTTAATGGAGTCGCTTTGTTTTGGTTTGAATCTTGATTGTTTGGTAGATTTACCGTGACGTGTGCGATGACGAGACATTTCTTCTTCTTTCGAGTCGCTCTCCGAGTTTTTCGGTGTTGACACTTGAGGGCAGTCGATGGTGTAGCTGCGTCTGATGTAGCTATGGCTGATGGAGCTACCAGAGGACGAGGACGACAACGAGCGGCTTTTCTTCTTCACCGATGATGGATTGCTTCCACCGACCTTCTCTAATTGTGGAGCCGGCGATTCGGCTTGGCGCTTTCTATTCTTCTTCGATTCCGGTTTAATAGAGTCGCTTGGTTTTGGAGACCAAGACGCTTCTGCAACTACTGGTTTGAATTTTGGTTGTTTGGTAGATTTACCGTGACGTGTGCTATGACGAGGCATTTCTTCTTCTTTCGAGTCACTCTCCGAGTTTTTCGATGTTGACACTTGAGGGCAGTCGATGGTGTAGCTGCCTCTGATGTAGCTATGGCTGATGGAGCTACCAGAGTACGAGGGCGAGGACGACAACCAGCGGCTTTTCTTCTTCACCGATGATGAATTGCTTCCACCGACCTTCTCTAGTTGTGGAGCCGGCGATTCGGCCTGGCGCTTTCTATTCTTCTTCGATTCCGGTTTAATGGAGTCGCTTTGTTTTGGCTTGAATCTTGATTGTTTGGTAGATTTACCGTGACGTGTGCGATGACGAGGCATTTCTTCTTCTTTCGAGTCGCTCTCCGAGTTTTTCGATGTTGACACTTGAGGGCAGTCGATGGTGTAGCTGCGTCTGATGTAGCTATGGCTGATGGAGCTACCAGAGGACGAGGACGACAACGAGCGGCTTATCATCTTCACCGATGATGGATTGCGTCCACCGACCTTCTCTAATTTTTCCTTCTTCACTGGCGCTTGCTCGTAATTGCGCGTGCTTTTGTATGACATTTTCACTACGCGAAACCTCTTCTATTTAACAAAAAGTCAACACAAATTTGCTGAATTTAAATTAAAGTTTTTTTTTCTTTTCTAATATTTTGATGTTGCCAGAATCCTTCCGAATTTGCGACTGACACAACGAGACTTACACTTAGGTTAGGTTGACGAATTTTGTCAAGGCTGAGTTGATTTCAACACAATTTAATCAGGGATGATTTCAAGCAAATCTTATATATATACAGTGCCTTACACCTTATTTGGATCAGTGTCAAAGAAAAAAAGTAATTGCCTGCCATAAGCTAATTATTTATTATTTTTGAAAAATTCCAAAGACCGATGGTAGGTACATATATTCCTCTATTAATCGACCCTTTGGAGTCCTGGGTTCAAAAGAATTTGACGATCCCTACATTACTAAAACTCTTTATATTTCACTTGTGCGTCCTATTCTGGAATATGGACCTTGTATATGGTCACCCAATTACAAGGTTCATCAGGATAGAATAGAATCCGTACAAAAACAATCTCTATTATTTGCCCTTAGGGGTCTTCATTGGAATACTAATATTAGCTTATCGTCTTACCATAGTAGACTTTTGTTAATAAATCTTCCTTCTCTTTCTGATCGTAGAACAATGCTTGGTGCTATTTTTTTACACAAGCTTATAAACGGTGAGATTGATTCTTCGGAGTTAATCAGCCAACTTAATTTTACAGTTCCGATCAGAAATACAAGGCCCATCACTAATTAGACTAATAAGACTATTTTTTTATAGCGAATTGAAACGCAACTTGGCCAAAATGAGCGATCCGGAGGATGACCCGATGGTGGGACGAGGTCCCAAACCCAGGCGTCTGCGCTACTACACCTCCTACGAGGAGTCGACCATCGTCCAACTGTGGCGAGAGCATCTGCACAAAATCACTTCCTACACGGAGAATTTGCCCGTATTTCGAGAAATTGCCATTGGATTGCAGGAGCGTCGCATCGAGCTAGACCAGTGGGAGGTGTGGGGTCGTATCAGCTTCTATCGCGACAAATACCTATTGGAGCGCAGTCGCCTGGAAAGCGATCCGCAATACAAATCCGAATGGCGTCTGTTTTCGCTCATCAGCTGCCTGTTCAATGCTGATGGAACGGCCAACACGCCCCCAAACGGTGTCCAAACGGAACAGCAACGCATGGAGAAGCTGGAGGCGAAGGTGCGCCTGGAGCTGCCCAACTTGCCCCACTTCAGTCGCAAAGATTTAAAAACCATAAAATTCGTACGTGATCCGGATAGTTGTCCCTTCCTCGAGGTGAAGCAAGAAGAGCAGCAGCCACTGCCCTTCGAATTCGCGGAAGTAAAACAGGAACTGGATGCAATTCCAACACTGCCGGAGCAGTAGCCACATCTGCTGCCGGTGGCAGCCTCGGAGCATTCGACCCCACTTTAAATTTCACCATGTATGTTATAATGTGATGCGAATTCGGTTGCTTCAATAAATTGCACACTTTATGCCAAAACTAAGATACAATTTCTGTCGTTTTTTCCATGTCTGCATAGCGGTTTGTATTGAATATCTTTGATTAGCGTAGATAGTAAAAAGTTATTTGAACATATAAATAAATTGTTCAACTCACTTTAAGTTAAGATGTTATCAAAAAGGATTTTGTTCAAGTACCGCTCGCATTGCTTTAAGTATTGGGTTCAAGCAAGACAAGGACAAAGATCGACTCGTTGTCCTGACTAGGAATATGTGTAATTTTTGCAATTTTAAAACGCATCCTAACAGGAGTAAAATGAAATTCACTCGGAAATCGATGCATTCCACCGATTCGAACTGTTTGGCTTTTTAATTGCATTGAATTATAAAATTTCCGCTACGACAGAGCTGCCATGTGGACGGTGGCTGGAGAGGCAGGTGACTGCACACCGTGTACAACTGGGCGGACAGATAGACGGAGACGGACAAACAGACAGAATGGAGGAGTCTGTGCCATGTGACATGGCCAAGCGAATTACGGCCTTTTAATTAATGTACTGACATGGAAATTTATGGCAGTCGATTTTAATTTATTGAACATTTGCGCCGCCGTTTCGGCCGCTTTTGGCTTGGCGCCTTGAAAACTGCCCCCAAACAAATTTATGGCCAAGTCAAGCGAGCCAGTGCCTGGTTAGAGGTATGCGGGAGGGGAAGAGGTGTGCACTGTGCACTAGGCAGGCAGGCACAAAAGCAGAACAAAGAAATGGCTACCATAAAATGATATTTATTTTTATTGTCGCAACATTATGAAATATTTACGAGCGCTTTGAATTTGAAGCAAAATAACCAAAAAATTTAAAAATACAGAAAAAAAAATGTATGCCATAAAAAAGAATATAAGAGAGCAGTTATCTTGGGAACGCAGAAGACATACATATATACGTACACTTGCAGAAAGAAGACCACTTGCTCCCATCGAATTCTCAATTGTTCATTTAAGAACCGATTAATTAAATGGGAGCTATGAATAAAATTGTGGTTGTTACGTTTGAATTACTTCAAGTCCTCAGCAAGGATAAGCACATATGTATATATATATAGATATACATATATATGTATGTCTTCTACGCTTTCGATTTGTCGTTGTCAGCATGCTTAACCCTTGACATGTCGGTGGCATTGCGAATCCGCGATGCGCACCAGCTGCAGAGCTGGGCTTTTGGAGTTGATGCAGTTCCTCCGCTGGGCTTCGCAGACGCTCAACCAAAGTTGGCGTCCGTCTTTAGAGCGCCAGCAGCTGTTGGCCTTTTGATGGGTGCATTTCTGGCAGATCACCTTGGGTCTGCGGGTCGTGGTACGTGGAAGAGGTACACATGGAGCGGTGCCCGTGCTGCCCTTAACATTGGCACAACGATTGAGGGTGGTCCCGGTGAGCGGCGGCAAGCCAAGGTTCCTTTGATCGCAGTTCCGCTCTCGCAGACGGCAGGGACTTAGCTTGGTGCATTTGTTTGTTTTAGCATCCAGGATACACACCCTCACATTTGACTGGTTATCCTTGGCGGTGCAACGACCCACGCATTTCGGTTTGTTTGATCTTGCCTCGCTGACAGCCACCAGGACGACGAGCAGTAAACAGCAAGCGGTAATCTTGAACATGACTCGAGCTGATTGCAACTGTAATTGTAACTGTTATCAGGAGCTAACTAAAGTTGCTGATGATTGCCAGTAGATCGAGGTGCCTATTTATAGGACCAGACGATAGCCCAATTTTATAGCCCCATTGTCTCGCAGATGTTTCTACCTTTCATTTAATTTCCATCCATGTTTGCTGGCCTGATTACAGCATATGTTTTGTTCGGCTTTCTGTTGTGCAGTTTTTGAATGCCAAGGAGGTAAACAATCGAGTGAATGAAACAATCGAATGAAATGCTGCTGCTGACCCACTTATTAAAATGTGTACAAACAAGTACATGTGACTAGAATAGATTGAAACGTACATAGGATACATACATAAATGTCAATTTCGAAGATCAACAAATAACATAAATCAATTTTCTAGAGATTATCCTCAATCAAGTAATAAATAGTCAAGTTCGTAGCACATACAAGTAACTATTTTAAGCAAACAAAACGTTTGCCACAGTTCAAATAATGCAATAATAATTAGGGTTTGAATATGTTCGATTTAATAGTCAAAGAGGTAACTTCTGAGGTAACTTCTTGAACCTGTTTTCAATTCGAATTGAAATAAAATGATCTGATGATTCAAAAGCAACAAGAAATTATGAATGTGATATTGATATTGCTTTCATCTGTGTACATACATCGAATTATTCAGTTTTTTAAGTCAATAAACAATAATGAAAAGCAGAAAAGAAATGCAAAACAAAAGCGGCGCATGTCAGCGAAGAATGTGGCAAGTTTACGCAACTGTTGTCCCTCCCACCATTCTTTGCTGTTGCCTTTGTTTCTTCCAGTCTATAAGAACGATGACCTGCTGCTGCACAAGCTGAGAAACCATTACCACAAACAGCATTCAACATGCAGTTGGCCACGTTAATCGGTAGGTTCTGTTGCCCTTGAGGCATTAAGTTTACGTCCAAGTCACTTGTTAACTAGCTCTTAGCAGCCACTGTGCTTACAACGGCGCTACTCCTGCCACTACCGTTGACCATAGCGACGACACTGCCTCCGGGAGGATTTGTGACCATTCCGCCACCATGCCACCTTCCTGCCGTTTGTGCCTTTCGCAGTCCGCGCGTCTGTGGCCGCACTAGGGACGGCATGTGCCGTCGCTTCAATAACATATGCGAGCTGATCGCGCTGAATGGCCAGGATCTGGGCAGTCCCAGGACGAGGTGGATACACACAGAGGAGGGCGACTGCCGGCGGGTGCGTGGCGTGGGTGCGGCGGATGCGTTCTGGTGCCAAAGGGACTGTTCCAGGTTTCCGGTGGTCTGTAAACGTAATTCGCCCCATGGCCAGATTTGCGCACGTTCAGGCAACGGTC
This sequence comes from Drosophila paracracens, assembly GCA_035044025.1. Lineage (NCBI taxonomy): Eukaryota > Metazoa > Arthropoda > Insecta > Diptera > Drosophilidae > Drosophila > Drosophila paracracens. The sequence goes on from JAWNMN010000838.1 coordinate 993,197, forward strand.
AGTTGTGCAAGGTGCTGGCGAATCAGTGCGAGCTGCGCAACAGAAACTGCCACACTGAACCCCGAAACAGTGAGTGTGCTGCTGCTAATCCATTGAGCCCACTTAATTCGCACACCTTTTCTTGCAGATTGGCTGCCAACGGACAGCCGTCGCTGTGCCCGGATGCAGCTGGACGATAGAGAAATGGCCTGTGTCCCTCTGCCGACCACTACGATTGCCCCGGTGACAATTAGGCCAGTCCGGCCGCCTTTGCCACTGCGAGCGCTGCCAGTACTTAATGTCACAGCACTTGCTCTCTAAACACAATTGTTGCATGCCTCTTTTCTTTCTCGTCTTAATAAATACAAATAGTCAATTTCGGCGATGCAGCCAGGGTATTTACTCTTTAGTTGCAGCCAGTTCCATTTTGCTACAACTTGAATATCATCCAATGGATGTGAATACTGCCACGCCCATAACTCATGGGAATCATGCTGCCTTTTGCCAGCCGCCGTGCTCTGGGCGAAAATTATTTTATTGAACCCAATTGTTTTTGGCTTTGGATCGTTTGTTATTTCGCGGCGGCAAATTACTTTTTATGGCTGCCGAAGTGCCGCTTGTTGGGTTGCCGTTGCCGTTGCTTTTGCTTTTGCCGTTGCCACTGTTGCCGCTTCTCTTGCTGCTGCTGCGGCGGCTGTTTCACAAACTTAATGGCTTAGAAAAATAGTTGCATTTTTTCGGTTGCCCAACTTTCATCAACATTATTGCGCCGCTAATTAGCTTTGGCTGCATCGACACCACCTAACAAATATTTTGCCAGCTATTTGCAAGTATCATGTGGCAAGATGGACCGGAAGGAAAACATTTTCTTAAAATTAAATCTTATCAAAAACTTGATGAGCTAGTTGTAAAGTAAAGTTTTGCACCACTTATCTCCAGCCCAAGAGTATACAGTGAGTTTTTGTGACTCTTGAGCCGCTGTTGGCCGCAAAATTAAAAATTTGTATAATTGGAATGCATACTTTTGTGCGGTGTTGGCATGCTTATAATCTAATTGATGAATATACTTAATAATGTATAATGTAATCTACAATTTATGATGACTTTTCAATTCAAACTAGTCTTGAGAGTCTAAGACAGCTGGTATTGATTCAATCAATTTCAAGTATGCTTTTATTCAATCCTCTGATAACAATTTCGATTCCTGGCCATGTATGTGTGTATGATTGTTGTTGTACTTGTGTGTGTGTGTGCTTTTGTGTTTGTTTGTGTGTTGCATTGGGCTTTTTTTGCTTCGGTTGAAAGAGTGCAGTGAGTGGAAGCTGATGCCGCTGGTTCACCTTCTGATTTGTCGCCCTCCGATTCGGATTGCATTGAATCACAAGGTAAAGTGGAGCCGCTGCTGCTACTGGGGCAGCTATCGGTGGTGTTTCATCGTTGGTCACAGCCATTACTTCGCCTACCAGGGGCTTCGAGGAGTCAACTAATTTTGGTTTTTTGGATGGCGGCCCGTCGGCTGTGTCTTCACCTTGCATTATTGGTCGCATTTTCGGTTCTCTTGGTTTTTCCAATTTAGAATAAAGAAAAAAATTAATGAAGCGAAATTTCTGCTCCTCCTTTTTTTTTGCTTGTCAAAGTGACAAAGCAAATGAGCTTCTTCTTCTTCTTTCCTCACTCAGCAAGGCGCAGTTGAGTTTACTCAGGTATGAGTTTGACCAAAAATGCACAGTTGATTTCGATAGAATATATTCCGATTATTTTGAGGAAACTTTGTTTAGAGTTGTCAAAGACTCGCAAACAAAGTCCAACTTCATGTTGTTGATGCTTGAAGTACTTTAAGTTCACACATACTAGACGAGCTCTCTCGACTAGATAACTCTTACTTGTTTATATACAAATATATATATAAATCCGAATTAACATGTCCTTTTGCGTTTTGGTGGGTGAGCAACATGGCTGCCATGCACTAATTGCCACAGCTGTTGCATGAGCTGTCTTTTGTGAGTCGTGTTTGCTAAGCAGTCAGCAAACGATCCTGAGGGGCGTGGCTATTATTTGCATGACACTAAGCACACCGCAACAGCCAAGGCAACAGCGGCAGCAAAGTGTTGAAGGGTGCAATAAATTTGCATGTAATTATTTTGGTGTCTGAAGCCTTTGCCATTGCTTGTGCTTTGCACTTTGTCATTTATTGAGCATTTTGTTGACGGCTACATGAGCACTACTCTAAAATGACTTCTTGTGTGCTTTGAGAGAGCGCTGCATATGGCGTATACATAATTTGATTTGTTGGCCGCTTACCTGTGTTAATTTGCCATTGACAATGCTGAGGGACTCGAGGCTGCCACGCACGTTGCGCAGACTATTCTCCTTAAGCGCCTCCAGGTGCGAGTGCGAGAACTGCAGGTGGCGTATGTGCACGCCCGGCTGGATTACGTCCTGGGAGAGCGATGTGACAGACCGATCAAAATCGTAAATGGACAGCGAGTGTATCGGCGCCGAGATGCGTTCCAGCGTTGAGCGCAGCGACAGAGCAGTAGTGCCAGGGCACTCGAGGAAAAGGCCTGTGGACGGGCAAACAATATGAAAATCAGAAATAATCTTCAATTACAACACTCAGAAAAATAGAGTCGCACTGAAATATGGAAAATCGCCAGAACACTGGAAAGCTCTTCTGGTTTCTAGAATAAACTACTAAAATTAATAACGCAATCGCATTATAAAATTCACTTTCTGGTAATTAAGGCGATTCACTTAGTTTTAATGTCTTTTCTGAGTATAGAACAAGTTGATTTCATGCATTTCAATTAGTCTAAACACCATGCTCAAAGAGTCTCAATATGGCCAGAGCATAATAATGATGGTTGCTGCTGCTTCTGGCCATTGTAATCTATATTATTTGCAATGCAGTCGACTGTTATACCTCGTAGCGAACTTCACAACTTCGATTGAGTAAGCTTAAGACCGGTCAGCAGGATAAAAGGACAGTCATAGCAGCATGCATCAATTGAATGGGGCATAAGTGTGTGTTGTTGCATGTGGGCCTGTGTATGAGTGTACATTTTAGTTTGCTCCTGAATACAACAACACATGGTAAAGCTAACGTCATTAGTCAATAAGTACTTAATCATAATCAAACATAATTGTGCTGCAGGAAACTGGTAAGCTTTGCTTCTAGAAATGCACACATGATCATCACATTTCTTAAAGCCAAAAGCACAAAGCTGTTTTTCCTAGAGTTTTGGTTTTAACCAAAAATAACAAATAATAGAGAAAATGGATGAATAAAAGTTTCCGTTTATCTAGTTGTTAGCAATCGAAATGCAATTTTTTATTAAATACAAGTAACATTAATTGAAATGATTATTATGCAAATCTAATTGCAATTGTTTTTGTCATTCTGGATACTCTTGATAATGATTTGCATTTTCATCTGTGCTCATTCACACTCAAGTGCACTTTCTGCCCACTGTGTGGTGCTGGAGTAAAGCCTTAAGTGCTGTTTTGCTCAGCTGGCTCGGCTCGACAATGGACTCTGATTTGCTGACGCTCTCTGGTGTCAAAGTAAACAATCTTGGCATGCGGAGCATGTGCTGGCGTTTAAATAGCGGTCACACACACACACACACACACACACACAAACACATAAAGACACTAAAGGGATCAAGAGCGTCTGGACTGGACAACTGGGTGTTTCGGGGTGCTTTGGGGTTGCAGTGATTTGTTATTGTGCTTGTCTACACGTTGTTGGATGCAATAAACTTTTGCTCTGGTCGGCTTTGATGCGTTTAATTAGTTCGGTTCGTTTGCTCGCTCGCCCATTTGCACTTACCATCCTCGAACTTGTAGCATGGACAGGCGGAGCTATCATCGAAGCTGGGACACTCAATGCCCGCTGCTCCGCCACCACCACCATTTGCTCCAGCTCCAGCTCCAGCACCGCCAACACCATCGCCACCGGCGCCATTGCTCAATTCATAGTGTTCTCTTGTGTTGCTCTTGCCACTGTTGTGGCCGATAATACCGCTGCCGACGCCGGCGCCAACGCTGTTGTGGCCGCTGCTCAACGAGCGGGCGTTGCGCTGTGCCATTGTAGGCACTGCTCCTGCTACTGTTGCTGTTGCTGTTGTTGCTAAAGGTGTTGCTGTCGGCTTGGCAGTTGTTGCTGTTGTTGCTACTGCTGCTGTTGGTGGTGCTGCTGCTGTTGATGCTGCTGCTGCTGCTGCTGCTGCTGCTGCTGTCGTCGATGTCGCTGCCAACGTCAACCACAGGACAATTGAAAGACAGCCACGTTGATATAGCCTCTTAAACTGCTTTTGCTGCTGCTGCCGCTGCTGAGGCTGCACTCTGGCAACAGTATTGCAATTTCGACGACGTTGTCCTGGGTCTCGTCCAAATTCGTGTTTGTGTTCATGTTCTTTGGCTGCCGCAACGGCGACTGCCACTCCATTTATCCCCGTTGTCATTTGCTTTATTTGATGTCCTTGTTCCTGACGTTGTTGATGTTGCCGCTGATTATGTTGCTGCTGTTTCCCTGGCTTTTCCCGCTCCTCCTGTATTTCCTGCATCTGCTGCATGTTTTGATGTTTTGTTCGTTGTTTGTGTGGCTGCTCTCCTGCCCCTCGTATGCACCTCTGCTGATAATTGTTAGCGTTGCTGCCTTTGGGGCAGTTTGTTGATTTCGTGCACTTCGCTAATAAGTTTGTAAGCATTGCAGTTGCAGTTGCAGTTGCCGTCGTGATTGGATTGCTGCCGTTGCACATTTTCGATTTCGTTTTTCACGTGCTCCCTCCTTCTATCCCTCTCTTCCTCAGTCTGTCTCCTTCTCTGTCTGTCTGTCTCACTCGATTGTCTCAATCAGCGTGCCTGCATTTATATTAAATATTCCTGTTGCTGCTGTCACATAACGCACGCGTTTTCAGCGCGTTTTCAACGTTTTAACGCCATCTGCAAATAAAAGAGCAAGTCGATTGTCAATGTATATGCAAAAGTAATAGTTTTAAATACTATTGCAACGCATGAAAAATAATGGCATTTTTTTCTATTTACATATTTATTTGCATATATCAGCAGATCAATTTTTAATATGTGTTGCTGTTTGTCCGAGTTGATTGAAAATCGCGTTATTGAGTTATGAGAATATTTACAAAAGTAAATGAGACCTACAAATATTGTGACACAGGTCCCAGTTGTTGTTGGTACTGCAGTGGCTTTTCAACTCGCACGACTAATCGATATATATATATATATGAAACGATGAGCAAACTAATGATACAGCTTCAATTTTATAAAAAGGGATATCGTTACCTTTTATAGGGCAGATCTGACATTTTTGTATAGAGTTAGCTGGAGAAATTGACAAAGAATCCTGTTTAATGCATGATTAAGCCGAGTTGACGTGTAGAATCGAACTGCCCGCTCTTGACGAGCAGGCTCTTTAAAAATGCTTAATACTAAATACATATATAATATTATGCAGCTGCTTGTAAGGCGACTGCTTTGCGCTTAACAGCGGCTGGGTAACGGCGACTGTCGCGAAGGCATCCGCATCGGCGCCTAACAGGGAGCGGATCACGGCGACCGTAACGGTGAATGTTGCGAAGGCATCCGCATCGGCGCTTAACAGCGAGCGGATCACGGCGACCGTAACGGTGACTCGTCGCCAGCAAGAACAACAGTTGCGAATCCAACATCAGAGGCAGGCACAACGATGAACAAGGCTGGCCTGCATGGGTCATCTTAGAGCGTGACATGTGTTATATATATACAGTGGCGGACACCTTATTTGGAACAATGTCAAAGAAAAAAAGGAATTGCCTGCCATAAGCTAATCATTCATTATTTTTCAAAAATTCAAAAGACCGATGGTAGGTAACTATATTAACCACCAAAATTAATATATGACTCCAATACACTGGGGTTTCCCCACCTGCTAGGTAGGATTATGTAAAAAAGTACCCTTTTTTTGGGAAATTTTTTGTTTGGTGCAGGTACATTATGGACACCTGGGTGCCATAAAACCCGGATTTTTTACCTAAAGTTGAGTATTTTCGGTATTAATAGACCAATCCTTCGTAGTCAGTTTAGTTTCATCCTGCATCTCGGGTGCAATAAGCCAACAAGGACTATGGACAAGCGGACTACCATTGCGCAACGGAAACTCATCCTGGAACACCACAAAAGCGAATATTCATATCGCGAAATAGCTGAAATGGTCAATCTGAGCAACTCAACTGTGAATATCATCATTTGGCGCTTCGTCAACGCCAATCGGATTAAGAGCAAGGCCAGAATGGCACCAAACAAGATTTTTACCGAAGAGGAGGAGCAAAAGATCATCGGGATAATAAGGGGATCTCCCAAGCTATCGGCTCCAAAAGTGGCTCCACAGGTGCAGGATGAATTGGCGAAAAAGTGCTGTGTGGAAACTGTGCTCAGGTTTCTGCAGACACATGACTTTAATGCCCGAGTTCCACGGAAAAAGCAATTTATAAACGTGAAAAATAAAGGGACTTGGATGACGTTCGCCAAAACCACTTGGACAAGGATCTGGAGTTCTGGAACACTGTTATATTTGCAGATGAGTCCAAATTCACCATATTTGACTTGGACGGACGGAGTTATGAGTGGGCGACAGCCCAATACTGAGCTGAATCCCAAACACGTAAAGGCGACAGTCAAGCATGGTGGAGGAAGTGACATTTCATGGGCATGTATCTCGTCAGCCGGATTCGGGAATTTTGTGATTTTTGGAACTACAATGGACAAGAATGTGTACTTCAACGTACTAAAGGAAAATTTACTCGAAAGTGCCGAGAAGCTAGGAATCCGACGTACTTTCCGGTTTGACCAGGACAACGATCCCAAGCATAAGGTCAAGATAGTGCAGTCCTGGCTCATGAGGAACTGCCCCCACATGATAATTCCACCGGCCCAGTCTCCAGATTTAAATGTCATTGAGAATTTGTGGGCTGTGCTGGAAAATAACATCCGGAAGCACAGCATATCCAGCAAAGAAGACCTCAAAAATGCTCTGCGGGAAGAGTGGAGCAAAATCAGCCCAGAAACTACCAGGAAGCTGGTATCTTCGATGAATAAGAGATTAAGGGAAGTAGTTAAGGCTAAAGGATATAATACTGAGTATTAAAATCCTTATTTAAGTTTTATACGCCAAATATATTATTTTATTTAGACTGATCCAAATGAAAACTGCACCTATAAGTAGGCAACATTTTTATAATTCTATCTAGCAGGTGGGGAAACCCCAGTTTATTAGGGTCATATATAAATTTTGGTGGTTAATATAGTTACCTACCATCGGTCTTTGGAATTTTTGAAAAATAATGAATGATTAGCTTATGGCAGGCAATTCCTTTTTTTCTTTGACCATGATCCAAATAAGCTTCGGCTCACTGTATATATATATATATTTGTTACGCTCATAAAAGAAATCCGTAAATGTGCCCATATTGCGAAACTGCTAATAAGACAATACCACACCTCCAATAAGAAAAATATAAAACTGCTCCAGCGCCTAAGGCGTAGTGCTTCTGCACCCTCACCACTAGTATTTAAGTTAATATTGTATAAAAAAATTTAGTAGTAAATGTTAAATTGTGTTCGTATTTAAACATGTCCAGTAGTTTGTAAGTATATATCTATATACACACTATTATACTTAATTAAATAAGTTCTAAAGCATCTTAATAATAACAGCCAAGTAAAGTCCGGCATACGGATTTTTGCCAAGCTGTAAGGTAAATCTGTCATTACAAACCCCCCCATGCAAGTACTTATATTAGAGCTCTAATAGGGTAGGATAGGTAATTGAGGATTATTTTTTTTTGTAAACTTTTCTTGTGTTTGGCAAGACTCCCAATTCAACTCAGAAATTGAATTGCCATAAAGGACTATATATATATATGCGATGTTTTTTTTTTAGAGCTATATAATAGTTATGAAATTAATAATGTATGTAATTAAAATATAGAAAGTATAAATGAAGTGCGAGTAGATTGGTTTGGGAGGGGGAGAATCTCCGGGAGTATGGAGTAGATTAATCGCCAATTCCATAATAGGGCGATGGACCAACGAATTCCCATGGGTTCATCGCAGGAAGGGCGGGTACGTCGTGGCCATATACACCAGGCCGGCCAACTGTTCCATTTTATTGTGTGTGTGCATGTAGGGTGATGTGTAGTGTTGTGAAGGTCGAGTTTGTTTGAGATCTGTATCGTCTATGGGCAGGGTTGGAGCTACCCCACCCTGAGAAATCTGAGCTAGCCGAGGTTGCCCACTGCGCAACAATAGACGTGTTACATCGCTCATCAATTTTGCGTGCTCTGAAACTCAAACTGCTTAGTGTGCACCAGACCAGCGATTTTGCATTAAAGTTTAGTCATAATTTGCATATTTACAGGCCTGTAGCAATTGATCCGAGCCATTTGCAGTCCGCCTTAATCTTTTCCACTCGTCGAGTAAACTGCCACCACATTTGAAATTGCAGTGCGCTTGCTTAAGCCAATAAAATATTATGCCTAAGGCTATGCTATAGTTTTCGCATACCAAGGCGAGCTTTTGCCGACGCCCTCTAGGAGATAAAATATTACAATGTCGAGCCTTTTTTCATTCTTGTTTGACCAAATTGTTCCAATACTTTTACTTTGTTTCCGTGTGCCGAAACTACTGCGGTTTTGCAAGTCCCATCAACTTGGACTAAGAATTTTTTTCTCACCTCGTGGAGGTTTTAAAAAGTAAACGTGGAAGTGAAAATCATCTTTAACCAACGATTTTTTTATATTATATTACAATTAAAGAAGTAAGAAAAAAAATCATCGGTCTTGTGATAAAATAATAAAATCATTTAAATAATGCAAGGTAATCGTCGCAAACAACATTAAGTGCAAAACGAAACAATACGTAAAGCAATAATACAATTGCAAAATGCATAACCCCAACATTAAGACTTTTAATATAACTGAACCAATATCAATTTACCCTTCCCCAGCCAATCAGATGCACCACCAACAAAAGATCTTTTGGATGTGGAGTTAATTCAAGTAAGTGCATCAGATCCTCAATTTTGTCATTTATTTAAATTGTTATTGTTGGTGAATTCTTCGATTTTTAAAAGCGTTAAAATGTGAAGCCGTGAAAAATCTCTCTTAAAATAAAACGAGAGTCATAAAAAAAAAGGAAAAAAAGAGAAGAGAACTTGCTCAGCTTTAATCGCGCATACAATGAGAGAGAGCTTATTGCTCCCCATAAAGATCTGCGCGCTGAAGCTGAGCGGGCTTTTGATAAACTAATTGAATTTATAAAAGCAGCTTAAAAGTATGCAGCACTTTAATGTCGAAGACTCAATATTGCCCGCCGAAATTAATTAATTGAATAACCCTAAATAAACCAATGAATGATAGTTTAACACTTGGATATATAGAAGTAAATAAATAAATGAATATATATTATTTTAAATATTTAATATATTTATATATTTGAAAAGAAGGTACGATTTGAATATATCGCTTGTCTTCTGGAAATATACAGCAAGTTCAAATTGAAGCAGACAGAGGTGCATTCGTGATCAAGGAAATGCATGTACAAACATGTACGGCACGGGCTCGGAGCCTATTTCATCTGCTTCTTTTTCTTTTTGATCACGGAACGGTCGGCCTGTTCGTGACAGCTTTTGGCCTGCTCCAGGCAACGTTGGACCTGCTCCAAGTAACGTCCGACCTGCTCCAGGTAACGGGCGGCCTGCTCACGGTAACGTTTGACCTGCTCCAGGTAACGTTTGGCCTGGTCCAGGAAGCTTTGGGACTGATCCAGGTAACGTTCGACCTGCTCCAGGTAACGGTTGGCCTGCTCCAGGTAACGGGCGGCCTGCTCACGGTAACGTTTGACCTGCTCCAGGTAACGTTTGGCCTGGTCCAGGAAGCTTTGGGACTGATCCATCCGCTTTGCCTTGATTGTACTGAGTCTGGAAATAAGTTGTGGGTGTTTTTTTTTTAAATTTTTCGTAACATGACCGTCCAAGTGTAGGTAGGTATTCGGCTCACTTTTGTTTGGGCATCTTACATGGCCGATTGGATTTTGGTCGGCCGCGAGGCTTAAGCACCTTTGGCGCTTTGGATTTGTTTTGTGTAGATTGCTTTGGAGTTTTCTGTTCATCTCTTTTTACCTCTGCTGCAGTTTTAGCCACTTCAACATCGAATGATGTACCTGATAGGTCAATAATTTGTTGCTTATCCATTTTATGCAGTTATTTAGAACGCAATGCAAAACAAAACACAATAAGCCGACACCTTTTTCCAGCGCTGTCAATGTAATGTCAGCAAACAAATGCTCGCCTATCGATGTTAATCACTTAAAGCTATCGAAACTGCTCAAAAATGTTCCAGTGTTGTAGCATTTCAAATTAAAACAATTTTATATCACTTTTGCATTCCCACGAAGGTATCGATAGCGGCAATCGAATACCGCCACATTTTTTTTTTGCGATTGCACGGCGGTCTTTTTGGTTTTGTGGTTATGCAGAATTTTCACACGACACGAGGGAGCAAAAATGTTGCGGCAGGTCGCGGACGAAAATTCACTGGGTGATGGCGAGGAGATAAAATAATAAAAATAGCGACAGGCCTCCCACGATATTTTTTTGTGTTGTATCCCGTTGGATTTTTGGCGTGAGTATGTTCGAAAATTGTAGTGAAATTATGTTAATTTTGTGTTATATGTGTAGGCGGCCGTCAGCAGGTCGCGCCGGCGCGTTTTGGATTTTGCGTGGCACACAGTTGGCCACGCCAGCGAGAATTTTTGTTGGATTGGCCTTTTGCTTGTCTGGGCACAAGACTGCGCATTGTTTGTTGGATCCACCACGGCACCGGCGGGAGTACGACGCCTTGAGGCAAATTGCCTGCATCACTCGACCAGCCGCCGATTATACCGAAAATAATCTACTTTAGGTAAAAAATCCGGGTTTTATGGTACCCAGGTGTCCACAATGTACCTGCTCCAAATAAGATTTTCCCTAAAAATAGGCTACTTTTTTACATAATCCTACCTAGCAGGTGGGGAAACCCCAGTTTTTTTGGGTCATCCATTCATATTGGTGGTTAATATATGTATCTACCATCGGTCTTTGGAATTTTTGAAAAATAATGAATAATTAGCTTATGGCAGGCAATTACTTTTTTTCTTTGACATTGTTCCAAATAAGGTGTCCGCCACTGTATATAGGGTGTTCATTTTTGAACAAATCACCTTTTCGGAAATCTAGACTTTTTCCTTAGTCGATAAACTGTTATTAAGTATAAGCAATGCAAATATTCTGAAATTAATTTGGTTAATCGGTTCGAACTATTCTTTGTGCTAATGCCAAATGACACAAATTAAAGAAATTTCTACTTTGCTGTATACTTCGCAGAATATTACACAGTCACAATACGCTCAAGGATGTGTCATTCAGCCAAATTCAAGAGGCCGGGATAGAGGATATCATAAGGTGGCACAAATGCAAATGTTGCAAAAGGAGCTCCAACACAAAACTTGACAAAACACGTTTCCATATGCCCTCTGTCCGATAAAATAAGATTTCGTTTCAACCACAAGCAAATGAAGAAACTGCTAAAAAGGAGGCAGCATTTCCAAACTTTGTAGTACAGCATGTCGCAATTTCTCCTGTTGACAATTTAAGTGACTTGTGCAACCCAAAGTTGCACTGTAAGAATCAAAATACTGAGTTAATTGCAGTCTATTGATGCTGCTATACATTTAAGCCCCAAATTCACAATTTATTTGATTAACTAAACTATTAATAAAGATTTATTGCCATCTCCATCACCCAGAACATAATTGTAAAACATCTGTTTTTTTTTTTTTTATCTCTTTACTGTTTTTTGTCCGGACAATCAGTCCGATTCTTGTAATCGACGATTGGCAACACTGGCAACACACAATTTGATATGAATTAGGCTTTTGCAAATTGCGCAAAAGTAAGAGATTATAATTGTGGAATATTTCGCAGCGATCTAGTCTACTTATCTTGAGAGCTCTAAATAGCTGATAACAGGCTTTTATTTTTATTAAGTTTCTGTATGACAATTATGATTGTTTGCTTTGTGTGTATATATATATTCTGGTTGAAAATCAATGTCCTCTTCCGGGTCCAATGTATTCTAATCTACGGATTCCAAGTCAATGTAATTTTCTGCTTGCAGGGGAAATTCATAATTAATATAATTAAATTAAAATTGATTTTAAATCGCAATTCTTGCGATGTAATATCACCTTCTGATTTGTTGCCCTCCGATTCGGATTGCATTGAATCACAAGGTAAAGTGGAGCCGCTGCTGCTATCGGTGGTGTCACCACCGCTTTCATCGTTGGTCACAGCCATTGCTTCGCCTACCAGGGGCTTCGAGGAGTCAACTAATTTTGGTTTTTTGGATGGCGGCCCGTCGGTTGTGTCTTCACCTTGCAATATTGGTCGCATTTTCAGTTCTCTTGGTTTTTCCAATTTAGAATCAACAAAAAAAATTAATGAAGCGAATTTTCTGCTCCTCCTTTTTTTTTTGACTGTCAAAGTGACAAAGCAAATGAGCTTCTTCTTCTTCTTTTTTCACTCAGCAAGGCGCAGATGATTTCGTTTACTCAGGTATGAGTTTGACCAAAAATGCACAGTTGATTTCGAAAGAATATATTCCGATTATTTTGAGCAAACTTTGTTTAGAGTTGTTAAAGACTCGCAAACAAAGTCCAACTCCATGTTGTTGAGGCTTGAATTTGTTTTTTTTTTTCACATAGATGAAAAATGCTAGATGAATGCTACATATACTGATCTCAATCAAAATCGCATCAAAAGTATCAAATTACCAAAATAAAAAATGAATAGAAAACTGAATTAATCTGAAGGAAACTATCAGCATTCAAAATGATTATTAATATTCTTTCTGCTCCGTGTTTTTATGCAATACGAACGAGAATGGGACTGCCATTTGATTACAGATGTTCATTGCATATCATCATATTCATTTATGCAGTTCAAATTAGTTTCGAATCGAAGAAGGCGCTGAATGCATCGCACTTGCCTGCTTCCTGACCATTTCTGTTCAGTTTCTTGGCTAACAGTTTGGGGTAGCAGGATTTTTTCATTTGCTCGCACTTCCGCTTTGGCGGTTTCCATTCTGCACTGCTACTCAACCACAGGCATTTAACAGTTTGCCACACCCCGCACCAGCCCATCCATAATGCCTTCCCCTACATTACCCAAACCGACTCTCAGCGCCAATTCAGCATTATTATGAATTATTTTTTTGCGTGCTTTTCCGTTTTCTGCACTTTCCGTTTTTTTTTTTTTTTGCTTTTCTTTTCTATATAATTTTATATTTTTTTTCAATTTTAATGCCATGCGCCCCAAGGGAATTTGTGTCAAGTGCGTGAATTTTGCGGGTATTTAGTCTCGAGCGCCTAATTTACTGCCATTCTGGACGACCACCGAGTGGTGGGCGTGATGGTCGTGGTAGGCGTGGCTGAGGCGTGTCGGTCACGTTGGCATGCTAGATTGTTATTATTTTATTACTCTTGCGTTTCTCTCTCTCTCTCTCTCTCTCTCTCTCTCTCCCTCTCTCTGCCTCTCTCTTTTTCGTTTGCAGTCCTTCTGCTTGTTTTCTAATTAATGCGTTTATTATTTTTTCTTCCCTTGCTCAACATTCGCATTCAATTCCTGCTCCATTAAACGCAATTAAAATTATGGCAGCTAATGCCGTCGTTGTCGTTTGCTTTCGACCTCGGTTTTTGGCCAGGCTAGTAGACTGTTAGCCAGTTGGCGCCGCCGTCGTCGCCTTAGCCGGAAATTTCGTTTCTGCAATAAAATCAAACTGAAGCCACTGCAACAGCGAACCGAATATTAATTATTCCATATTTCCGCTAGTCGCAGCTAAAAAGCCAGAAAAAAAGAAGAAGCTAAAAATAAAGAAGGCAACAAAACTGCAGAAAAATATTTGATTTTAGCTGGCCACATCGAAATACCGTACTAAAGTTGAAGCTGGCCAAGGGTCATCGCAGCAAAGATTTCATATCAATAAATTCGCTCAATTCGAGCTGCAAAAGCCGAGTTAATCAATTCCAAAAACCAACGGATTTATGAGCAAACATTAAATCGATATACAAATGCTCCAAATTTTCCTTAATGCCAGCTTTATGCTTGAAGGGGAACAAAGGGGAAACATTATGTTTTTTATGTAAATTAAAACTTTGCTGTTGCGACTTGAAAGTGAAGTTATGCATGTCAAGTGCAGCAAAATGAAAATACCATTTTTATTGTTTTTTTTTTTTTGGATACATATATATATATATATATATATGCATATAAAAGCAGACCGGAGTTCAGCTGATTACATCTCAATTAAATGATTTATTTAAGAAAGGCTAAAAATGGAAAGAGACTAGCATGTAGGCAGAATAAGGACAAAGTCGCCTTTGGCGCTCAGCTGACACACAACTTACGGACAGGGAGACAGGGAGAGATGCTTTGGGAACCATTTAAATTGAACATAGCCTAGAATTTGAGTACAGTGAAACAGCTGCAAAGTGCAAACTGAGACACGACACATGCCCCATGGGAGGCCAGGTCGATGGGCTTTTGTTTTACAGCTATTCCCCAGATGATATAACAATATTTCAAATTGGCTCGTAACTGTATTTCATCCCCCTGCAGGCACTTTCAATTAGTGGCCATGGCAACTGAAATTGTTACCCTCATTTTTGTCACCAGGCCTTAAGCTGGAACTGCATTTAGAGCTTGTCAGCCAGTCGCTCATTTGTTGGTCAGCTGGTTGGCAAGTCAATCAGTCATCGAATTTGAATTGCAACAAAAAGCCATAACTAAATATAATGTGAGTGTGAGTGTGAGTGGATGTGTGTAAGTGAGTGCTTAATTAATTGTTTATTTTGTAATACGAAAATGACGCCATTTGACTGAAATCAAATATTCATTCGGAAATTCATTAAAAATTTGCAGCGCGTTGTTGCAACGACCTTTTGTTTTTTTTTTTTGGTCCGCTCTATTGTCATAGTTTCAACATACTTTTAGCTTAATATTTTGTCAGACAAATTATATGTTGCCAGCTATTTTAGCCACCCCGAGTTGCACACACATTCCGCATTGGCTAGCAGCTCCTTGGCCTGAGCATGGATCACAATCTAAAATTAAAAATTGCTAATATACCAAGTATATAACCCCACTGCAGCCCCTGCTTGAAGTAAAGTTAATTGTGTGAGTGTTTCGATTTGATTCATTTAAGTTTGTTTTTCCAACTTCAAATAAGATGTGTAATTCTGGAATTCATAATTCTTTCGCAGATATTCCTACTTTATTGTTAATACCATACTTTACAAAATGAAGTGCGAATTGTACTTACAAATTAGACAACATTTGATGACTTTGTGTAAATTTGTTGTTTAGATTCGATCGACTACACCTGCATGTAGGATTAAGATATGACTCGATCTTCAAGCTCAGATCTGAGCAGTGAAAGTCGATTGATGCAGCTCGTTAGCAATATCTGTGCGATTAGCTAATGACGAGCTTTTTTTATTAGCTGCTAGCTGGAGACGCGGGGCCAGAACGATGATGTGTTGGCATTAGAGCCACGGCGGGACATAGTTTTGGCCATGAATGTGTAGACGCTCAAGTGAGACTCGAAATGAATTGCAATTAAAATCTAGTTGGCACAGGTAAAAGCAAAATACCAATGAATATGAAGATGAAGTTGTTGATGATGATGATGATGATGACGATGATGATGATGATGACGAACTGTAATGTCGGCAATGACGTTGGCATTAACTTCCACAACAACTGCCGACTCCAACCTCGAATGTGACTGCAAATGAGATTGGGAATGGGAATGGGAGTGAAGCTGGAGTTGTAGTTGCATAGTTTGTTGCAGGCTCAAAGTCTCAGCTCAGATAACATCAGCGTTGACAGCGCATACAACAAAGGAGTACAGAATAGGGAACAGAACCAAACACAAGCGACAACAACAGCAGCAGGAGCAGCAGCAATACAACAACAACAAACAACTTTGTTAATAGTAGTAAGCATGTCATCATTCAGTCAGTGCCATACACACAGAGTTAGGCGGAGAGAGAGAGAGAGAGAGAGAGAGAGAGGGAGAGAGAGAGAGAAGAGAGTAGAGGAGTAGAGTGAGGGATACACCTGTGTTTGCCTTTCCATTGTACATTGTCTGTTTGTGCCTTATTCCCGCTGTGGCCAACACATCCCCCCCCCCCCCCCCTGTATGACTCTCTGACTGGATGCTATTTCATTTTAATGACTCACGTGACTTTCACGTATCTTCCCTGGCTGACAACTCCCAAGCATCCAGATATAGCTACAGCTACAGTTCCAGCTTTAGCTGCATGTATGGGAACAACAGCAGCAACAGCAGTCAGCAGTTGCAACAGAAACAACAAGGACAACAACAGCTACCACAACAGCAACAACAACAACAACAACAAGTCATGGTAGTTGAAGCAGAAGCAAAAGTATAATCATAATAATAAAAGTTATACACGTAACATGCTATTACATAACAGACACTGACTACACAGACTCTCTCAGCACACTCACACACACTGCCACAGGCCACGCCCAACGCTGTCCGCCCCTTACACACACACACACATACAGACACTACTTACATTGCCCTGATATGGGTTTTTACTTAATTTGAAGAACAAACGAGTTGGCTGCCTTCTCCACAGCACAGATGGAACAAAGATGGGGCCATCCCAGGAGGGAGGCGGTCTGCAGGTGGTTCATATCTGGTAGGTGGTGCTGCAATGACTTACAAGCTATAGCTAGACGGTTTGTTAGTTGCAGCCACAGCAGTTGGGCCACTCTGCTGCTGCTCACCCACTTCGGGCAGACAGTCAATTTGGTTGGCATCAACTGATACCAAGTGATAAGAGCCAAACATGCACTCACAGCTCCTTGTTTCTGATTGGACAAACTCTACATTTTCTGATTAGACACTCGATTCTTGTGTTTTGAATTTAATTTCAGTTTGAGATTTGTTATAATTAAATAATCATTTTATTATAGCTTTTATCGAATTTTCACATCATTTAACTGTGGCAGAAGAAAATAAAAAACAATTGGAACTTTGCTGTCGGAAAAGCGGAAAATGTTTTCTACAATCAATAATAATATTAATAATAATAATAATAATGATAATAATTATAAGGACAATAATAGTATTAATAATAATATTAACAATAATAACTGTAAAAATAATAACAATTATAATGATAATAATAGTAATAACTGTAAAAATAATAATGATAATAATAATAATATTAATAATAATAATATTAATAATAATAATAATAATAATAATAATAATAATAATGATAATAATAATAATAATAATAATAACAGTAAAAATAATAATAATAGAAATAATAATAATAATAATAATAATAATAGTAATAATAATAATAATAATTGTAATAATAATAATGATAATAATAATAATAATGATAATAATAATAATAGTAATGATAATAATAATAATAACAGTAAAAATAATAATAATAGAAATAATAATAATAATAATGATAATAATAATAATAATGATAACAATAATAATAGTAATGATAATAATAATAATAATTGTAGAAGATATCGCTTCAGCAAATGGAATCAACGTTGACCTAAACTTTATCGGCTATCGATAATCTACAACTTCCAAAAAATATGTATTTCAAGCTACATCTTTTGGTTTTAATAGTGTAGAAATGGATATTACGTAAAATGAAATCGGATATTACACAAAATCAATTCCAGCATTCTGCACAGCTCTATTTAAATATTGTATTCGATGAACTTGTGATGAAAGCGAGGCACATTGATTGTCTGATGCCTGACATTGGAATCTCTATCTGCTCTGCAACACACTCTCTCTCTCTCTCTGTCTCTCTCTGTCGCTCTCTCAATCGCACTCTCCCTCTTCATATGGCTCTCTTTGGATGTCGTAACTTTCCTCGCCATCAAAGTGACAGCCCATTCATCACATCCGATCAGAATCGAGTTTCGCCAAATATGTTGAACGTGTGAATGGCAAACACTCTGGAAATGGGAAATGTATGAATGGAGTGTGAGTAATTGGCCGATCCCTCCTCCATGGCAGACAGAGAGAGAGACAGACTCAGTCGCTCCTTCGTTATAGGCGTTATAGCCTGTGACAGGAAACATTAGCGCCTGGTGTCTGCTGCTTGTTTTTCTTTCTTTTTTTTGGGTTGTTTCGCTGGCTGGTATAAATTCCATGTCAAATTAAGTTCAAATGTGCAGGGCGAGAATATTTCCAGACAGCCTGCAATATCGAGAGAATGTGTGTTGGTGTGTGTGTGTGTGTGTGTGTGTGTGTGTGAGTTGAGGAGGCGGCTCGGGGTAAGTGAGGCACATCAGCTGTGATTGACAGCAGCGGAATGCCAGCCGCTGTTAAGACAAACAATCTGGCGGTTTTTGTGGTTTTTAAGCGAAAATGAAAAATGTCAATTTGACATAAGCAACGAGGGATGAAACCATTCAATTCATACACACACACCCCCCCCCCCCCCCCTACCCCACCCCTTCCCCTACCACTGCCACATGCACACAGCTCCAGTTGCTGGCTGAGTTGCAATCCCTATGCCTCCCAGTCGGTGCCTAGCTGTCCCTTTCCACTGATTTCCCGGTCCATATACGGGTCGCTCTTTAAGTAGATTGTCGTGTAAAACTGACACATTGCGGTTGCCATAGGGTTCCATCAACTCAACCCAACCCAATCCAATCCAATCCAATCCAATACAACCCAAAGCAACCAAACCGAACGTGGCAGCGTCAACAAACTGCTTTTGAGTTTCTATTGAAAATAACAGAAATGGGTTCGCTTTAGTTTTGTTTCGTTGCCATTCCGTTCATTTTGGCCATGGCTCGTCCCCTTAAGGCCAGAAGCAGCAACAGCAGCAACAGCAGCAGTAGCAGCATCAAAACAGAACCAAGCGGAAAAGCCGAAAGCCCATAAAAATCGCGACTACAAAAGAATTACGTGCACTTACTAAATAGCCACAACAACCACAACAACAAACAAAGAGAAATATCGAGGCGTTCAACTGGGTAGAAGGTAATGACAAGGCATGTTGGGTGGTGTGGCAGTGCCAGTGGCAGGGGGTGGGGGAGGGGGAGTAGCAGGTGTCTACATTCAGCAGCAGCAGCAAATCCAGCAAGAAGGCTGGCTCGCCGCAAAACAACAGCAGCAACAGCAGCAACAACAACAACAACAACACAAGGAACACCTTTTAAAGTGCGGCCCAGAAAAGGCAGCGAGAGCGAGCAAGAAGAGCAGCAATTTAAAGACCATTAGAATTGATTATAATTAGTTGTTGACCACAACAACAACAGCATCAACAACAGCAACAGCAGCAACAGCTGCTTCACAGCCCCCAGCTGGCTTGCTCCATTTGGCTTGGATGTCGCGTCCCTGGGGAACCGCATATTAGTTATGCATATTAACCTGAAATTAAGTTATTTTTATTTTAAGTGACATTTATGTGTGCCAAACGCTTTTTTATTATTATTATTATTATTATTGTTATTGTTATTATGGTTATTGGAATGGAACCGGACGGAGTGTCTGTGCAGGAATTTTGATTCAGGCACGATAAGGCCGAAGCACTTTTGTTGGACATCAAAATAGAATGAATAATGGTAATCGATAACACCATACAAGATATTACTTTGTATATATCTAAATATCCTACAAAGAGTATTTTGAAAGATTTGCTTGAAATCGAGTTGAATATTTGGCCACTTGAGAGTACTCGGGTTGAATGGAGAGTCTTGCCCTCACTCCAACTCGAACATTCCAGAGACAGTTCTTCAATTCTTCATGCTGGAGCTACAATAGTTTTTCTATTATCCATTTTTCATTTTCCCCCTCAAGTGCCAAATGCTCCAATATGTTAAACAACAAAATTTGTGAAGCGACTTATTAAATGGCAGCGGAGGTGTTCACAATAATCATTGTGTGGAGCAGATGGACAATTTGTTTGGCATAGCTGGAGCTGGAGCTGGAGCTGGACACTGCCAGCGAATTCCAGGAAGGTCAACAAATTACACCACTAACAACAACAAGAAAAACAATAACAAGCCTCTGCAACGTTCAAAATAGTTGAATATTTTCTTGCGTTTGTTCCCTTTTCGATTTTTTTTCATTTTTTTTTTGTTCTGTTTTGGTATACCTTTATCCGAGGTATTTTTACTTTGTCGTGAAGTTTGAGACACTTTGACGGAGTCGTCTCTGCACCAAAAGTTATATATATTCTTGATCAGCTTCGCCAAACGAGTCGATAGAGTCATGTCTGTCCATCTCTTTCTAGACAAAACCAGTTCATAAAACTTGCATCAAATTCGTCTTTTGGCAAAAGGCAATATACATATGTATATGCCGAAGTCGGTCGCAACTGATTATCATATACGTCCCATAGGAAAAATCGGTCGAAAGATAAGTTCGTGTACGGAAAAATATTTTGTTTACCAAGTTATCCGACCAAAACTTACCCAATAAGCGTATTATTATGCCTTCTACATTTAGAAATTCATTGAGAACATACTACGGCTATATCAAATAGCTCCCTTAGGAACAATCGGTCAACAGATGATTTCTTGTATGAAAACCTATTTTGCTTGCCAAGTCATCCCAACTAAACACATCAGCTATGCAACACTTGGACACAAATCTATCAGCATCGGACACTATATCATATAGTTTTCAGAGGAACAAACCTTTTTTAAATTTAGATGACGGCAATTTGACTCCGGTCTGCAAGGGTATTTACTCTTTGGTTTGCCTAAGAGTTTTTCCTTTTGTGATGAGTCATTGCCAAGTTCAAATGTCACGGCATACGGACAGCGATGACAACGACGACGACAACGACGAGGCCACTTGGGTTCATGTTTCCACGACTTTCCTGGTATTGCCGAACACACGTCCAACACTCGCTCCGTTATCAGGCCCAAAACATTGCCCTGCCCACCCGCCCGGCTCTCTTTAGCTATCCACACTAAAAATACTTCACATTGTCGTCACTTTGGCAGCTTCATATGCAACAACAGCAACAGCAACAACAACATACCAACAAACATATAAAAAAAAAAGCCAAACCCAAGATCGAGTGCAAGACGCTGCTTTGACATGAGAACGTCAAAAGTACCGTTACGACATTATCCGACTATCAGAACTGGACCAGTGAGTTCTCAAAACTGAAGAGGACGCATTCTAAATATCCAAACTTTGAGCCCTGTTTGATCAACTTTACTGCCTGATGGAATTTCATAACAATCCCTTTTAGTGTTGTGTTCTAATTTTCATTCATTTCCGTCGACACTTAGTTTATGAGCATTTTTTTCATTGAATGGCTTGCAAAAAAAAATAAAATTGAAAAAAAAGAGGAAAAAGTAGAAACTGGCAAACTGGCAACTGGCAACTGGCAACTGGCAAATTGCCGGTCACTTTTCATGTTGTCCTAAACCAAGTTTCAACCTTTTATCGTTGCAATTCATGTCGTTGTCGTGTCAGTGGCGGTTTTTTTTTTGTTTTTCTTTTCTTTTCTCTTTTTTTTACGGTCGATGTTTTCTTTTGCTTTCTTTTCTTTCGATTTGTAGGCCCGAAGCGCATGAATCCTAAAAATGCCGTTGCCCTTTTGTGTGTGTGTGTGGTGTGTGTGTGTGTGTTTGGCGCTCCATCCGTATCGGTATGCGGCATCTGGTACTCCGTATACCATGTACCATGTGTAAATGTATCTGTATTTGTGTCTGTGTGTGTGTCTGTGTCTGTCTGTGCATGTGTGCGGTTTCCAGGCCAAGGCCAGACCCAACGCTGTCGACGTGTTGATATGTTTATCATTGTTATTATTTATGTTTAGATTTGAATGTCAATGCCTATGCCATCGAAATGGGCATCGACATCAACATCAACATCCACATCGGCATCGACATCGACATCGACATGGACATCGGCATCGACAATGGCATTGGCAATCGAATGCCAGACTTTTTCCCAGTGCGTTTTCTTTTTTTGCTGTTCCAGCTTTTGGCTCTTGGTAATGGAGATGGGAATATGAGCTGTATGTGTGTGTGTGTGTGTGGGGAGGGAAAGAGGTTCATCTGGGTGCCGCATGTTGCCGGGGTTTATTGTGCGCACTTTGAACTTTGATGGCATTAAGTTGTCAATTTGCGTTTTGACTTACGAAAGACATAAATCGACAGCCGCCAGTCGGCAGTCGACAGTCGGAAGGCAGCCGGCGTCAGTCGACCCAACCCGACCCGATCCCTCTCTTCACCCGTTCCAGACTCAAAGCCTTATTTGAATACGAATGTGAAACTCTGGCTGAGGCAAGAAACCTAAAATGAAAAGGATTTGTTTCTTGGGGCAGCTTGGCTGTTTTTTGCTTGGTTTTATTTAATATCGCATCGAGTTTGGGTTTGCTGCAACAATGGTGAAGCCTTTTAAGACGCGCAAAACTTTTAAGTTTTGATTTTTACTTATTAATGGCCAGCAGTGTGCAATAATTTGTAATCTAATTAGTTCCACAAAAAAGATAATAAAGGAAGAAAAAACTTTTTCTGAAAGTGAAAACAAGAACATTAAAACTTAACAGAAAAAAATAAATAAACGATAAAAAGTTTAATAAAAGTGAAAATGAAAATGAAGAAGTGCCGAGAAGAAGACAAGACAGCTACAACCAAAAACAAACAAACAAAAAAACAGAAAAAATCAGAAAAAAACAGAAAAAAACAGAAAAAACACCTAAAAAAGAAAGAAATTAATTTCCATCGAATTCCAAATGCCACTTGGAAGATGCTTGGCAACAACAACAACAACAACAAGAACAGCAACCAAAGTCAAACATTCGAGAGACAAAGAAATTTTTTAATTGATTTCACTTAAAGTACCAAATAAAACAACAAGACGAAGAACAAGACAAAAGAAGCAGGAAAAGTACCAACAAAAAAAAGCTGTTGTTTTTTTCGACTTGCAAGTCGATTTTTGGGAAAGGCGGCATTCAGAGCCAGAGCCAGAACGAAGAGCGATATCCATTCGAAATACACTTGACCATTAAAAAGTGAACTCCAACTCACAGACACACATACAGAGGACGTTACGTGCGAGTCCAAGTGGGCATAATTGGCCATTATGTGGGCCTAAAGACAAGAGCAGCAGCAGCAGCATCAGCAGCAGGCGCTGGCCACTCATCCCCTGGGGAGTGGTGAGTGCTGAGTGCCAGGGGAGAGGGGGCGACTAATTAAAAGTAGCGGGAAATACAATTTGGCAATGGAGCTGCAGCAAACAACAACAACAATTCATGGCATTTATAATGACCATAATGGATTCGAACATGTTCAAGTTGAAGTTAGGATTTCATAAAAAAAAAACAAACTTATCACCCCTCCTTCTAGTGAAATGGAAACAGATGGAAATGGGAATGGAAATGGCAATGCCAGACTCAAGAACATGCCAAATTGAAGCTGGATCTGGAGCTGCAGCATTTGTGCGTTAGTGTTAAGTGGTTGAAATTATCAGTTGGGCCAGCACAGGGGATTAGTGAGTTTCAGCTTGCTCAGCTCCGATTGTGATATTTCGCTCCTCACCTGACCTAACCAGACCTGACCTACACCAATCCGAGAATGGCCTCAAACAATATACACAATCGACTTTGGTTTGGAAAAAATTGAAAATTGTGAAAATAATAGAAATCGATTTCTACGAAAATGTCACTGGAAATTTACCAAAGAATTTGAATTTCTCCTTGAATGTGAAATGTGAATGGAATTTGTTGTGCCCAGACCAAGACCCAAAACTAGACACAGACAAAGATACAGCTACAGCTGCAGATATAGATACAGACCCACACCTAGTCGAGATGCGTGCCTGACTCTCTATGTAAATTTCCCAATTAGTTGCACAAACAAAGCAAAGCAATGCATTTGCCGGCTGTCATTAATCATGGGCGAAACTATCTATGTATCCATGTATGTATGAGTATGACTGTATATGTGCTTAACCGCCACAGACCCATTCGAGAGCGGCTCAGCAAGAGTCTAGTTGCGGTTCCAATTCCCAATACCCATTTCTCAGTTCTCAGTTCCCAGTTCTCAATTGCTTCCAAATTTGTTGGCCGACTAATGCGCACAGCCGAGCCGAACACACGCACAGCTGAAAAGCAAAAGCAGCCGAAACGAATTTAGTCCAAATATGAATATCGAACTGCATTTCGAACTGTTATCGATAAGATAACTAACTAGACTTTCTCTATTTAAGTTGTGGTTAGTTAGTTAGTTAGTTCTGAGAACGATATGGAGGAGGATAAAGTAAGGCTGCAACTTTTAATCGCAACCATCTCATTGGTATTGTCATTTCTCAGGTCAATAATAATTTGATATGCTTTAGGCATTGAAACACAAATTTCATTTAAATGCGCATAATGTCCTGGATATCCAACATTCTCCCGCAATCCTCTTTTCCTTTTGACTTGCATTGCCGGCAATCGTGAAAATAATAAAACTATCAGCAACAACAACAGCAATTGACTCTGACACTGCCATTTAGTCGCTCTCTTTGTCAGTGGGATCTCTCTCTTTGTCGCTCTCTCGCTCTCTTTCTCTCGCTCCCGCACGCTCACTCGCTCTCTGCGCAGTTGGGAGATCTGCTGATGAACAACAACTGAAGTTAACTCGTCGATCGCACGACACGATTCGTTGGTTGTTGTTCTTTTTGTTGACTCTCGACACTCTTGTGCACTCGCTGTGCGCTCTCTCTGCTCTCTCTCTCTCTCTCTCTGTGTGTGTCGGCTGCTGCTGCTGACTGACTCGGGGCCACGACGCCCGCACACACATTTCCAAGCCTCATTCCATAAACAACTGTGAACGTGAACGGTAAACGGTGCGTGCGAAGCGGCTCTCTGCTGAACATCATCTCGGGATCGTCATCGCTAAGCGGGGCTCATCTCCCAAGCAACTAACTACACATGTAGCCAGCCACTAAGCAGCTGAATCGAACAAACCAAATATGAAATATGAAAAATGAGAAATGAAAACCAAAAGCTAACAGCGAACAACGAACAGAGTGACAAGTGCCAAAAAGAGCTAGTTGCTAATACGATCAATATATATGATGGGTTTTCTATTTTCGATCGCCGTTTTCCTGTTTCTATTTTTGTAGTTTTTTTTTTTTCGTTCTGTAAAGTTTTCTACTTGTCATACGAACAACAAAGAAATAAACTAATTTATTACCAAGCATTCAAAGTATTCTAGCACACATACTAACACACACACATGCATACAGAATTGGGGGAATAGATTTGGGGATGTACGAATACCAGAGTTATGTGAAATCGCTCGAAACGTGCATATGATTTAATTAATTTATTTCAAATTTTTTTCATTTTTTTTTTGCTGTATGGTTTTTTGGTTATACATACATATATTAATATATGTATGTATATATATATAGTTCGTGGCGCGCAAATTCGAGCAAAATGTGTCGCATTTCGAAAACGTTTCTGCGTGTGCATTTCTCTTTGGAGTGTTTCGCTTTGGATTTAGTTTGACCCGATTCCGATTTGAATTTGGACTGTGTAACGAACCAAATGACAAATACGGCAGCACCAATAACAGCAATAACAACAAGCAAAGGCAAAAGCAACAACAAAAACAAAACAAAATAAAATAAAATAAAGCACATGCATATCTGTGAAAGGAAACAAAAAGCGAGTGAAATAAAATAAAATATAATGCACAAAAAAAAAAATAAAAAATGTTTAATATTCATATACATCTATATAGAGACGGGTGTGTGTGAGTGTGTGTGCACTTAGATATGTATGTATTGTGAAACACGCCGCATTTTGTTGTTGCTATTGTTACAACAGCAACACCAACAGTCGCAGATAATTTATAATCTTACACATTGTGCCCACATACATACAAATTTACATATATGGATGTATGTATATGTATATACACATGTCCGACTCTATATATGCATGCTAGAATAATAATCTTTAGATTTTTGTTATTGTTGCCAACAACAACAAAGTGCATAAAAATTGTTTTGTTTCCGTCGGTATTTTTATTTTTTTTTGCATACAATTATTAATTTGCATACCTTTGGTCATAAATTCTAATTTACAATATATTGCTTATATACATATGTAAATATGATCTTTCTCTTTCTCTTTAAATTTACAGTTTTGTACCACTGTCCGTGCGTTTTCTGCTTCGTATATTGCACTATTTTAGTTTCGTGTAAACTGTGACTATTCACTTTTTTTTTGCGTGTGTGCGAATCTTTCTTTGTGAACGGATTTATCTACATACACGAGTGCGAGTGTAACAGTGTGTGTGTTTGTTTGGTGTCCCATGTGATCCCCTTGTAATGCAAGAGCAGCAACAATCAACAGTTGTCATAATGCCAACAACAACAACAGCAACAAAAGCAGCGACGACAACGACTACGAAAAAATGAAAGGCAACAAGCGACAAGAAAATTTTAAGCAACTAAATAAAATTTAGATAAAATACAAATCAAACCAAAACTGGCCAAATCCATAATAACAACAACAGTGATAACAAAAATTTAGAGCGCTGCTCTGAAAGCAACAAAAACGACAACACTAACAGCAACAGCAACAACATCGAACAAGTTGTGACCAGCAAAAGCAAAAGCAAAAGCAAAGCAAAAAGAAATAAAGAGCAAGCGAATACGAATACACATATAATATTTATTTGTATGCTAATTTATTTTACAATAATTCGGTATTAACCCCAAATCCAACAACAACAAACACAACAGCAACAATACGAAAAAGCAACATTTCGACGGATAAAAAGCCACAACAATAACAATCGCAGAGTTGACAACAACAACAACAACAACGCATGTCATCTTCTGCCTCTGCGCCTGGGATATAAAGCAGCAAAACGTAAGTTGTTTTTTTATGACTTTATTATGATGATTATACCCTTGCGGAGCGTATTGTGATTCTATCATGAAGTATGTAACGCACTGAAGGAGACGTCTTCGACCCCATAGACTATATGTACGTATAAATATAAACATATATATATATATATATATATATTTATATATATGTGCATATATATATGTGCATATATTCTTTATCCAGAATCGTTCCGTTTAAAAAATAAGTTAAAATGTATATGCATTAATAATGATATCTACAAGGGTATGCAAACATCGGTGTGTGTGAGGCAATGGTGATATTTCTTGTCGCGTTTTTCTTTTTTGTTTTTTCGTTTCTTTTATTGCTGCTTGCAAATGTAAAACATGTTTTAAATGCAAATTCAATTAAATTTCACCGTTATTAGGCGCTAGAAGCAGATGAGGGCGGATTATCCGCTGTCATCCGGTTATTTGCAGTTAGTTCAGTTCAGTTCAGTTGGCAACGCTGAGCGCCGAACTATTTATTGGGCATATCCATCCATATCCTTGGGCTTTACCCAGCCAGCCAGACCGCTGCTCACCATCTGCTTCAATGGACCCTTGACTTCTCTCTAATTGCGGGCGCGACTCTGCGTCGGCTGCACTCTTTGCGGATGCCGATGCGGATGCGGATGCGGAGGCGAATGCAGATGTGTGAGGAGTAAGCAGAGCGCAGAGTGGCCAGTTTCGATTTCAATCCGCATCGGATCGCAATTACTTTCGTTGACCAAAAATGGTCAGAAAGACAGGCGATGAGCAGAATGAGAGTGTTTATCTACCAGTTATCTAAGTATAGCGTACGTGGCTTACAAGGAAATATATACAAATACATACATTGGCCATATATATTCAATTTGGTAAGAGTTAGGTTAAACCTCATACTTTTTACTTGACTTGAGATGCTTGGGTTCATTGAGTTCCTCAATTTTTACTGCGACTCAGTACGCAAAGTTCCCAACATGATTTACTGTAATCTAAATAATTCGAAAGATTTGCAGCCATTTAACAAAACTTGACTTTTGTTTGGGTCTAGGACACCGCAAGTCGCGACAAGGTGAAGAGCTTCAGTTAATATTTGTGTGTTTATTGACAATGAGCATTATAATGAAAATGATGCTGATGATGTCATTGGTGTTATCAGTTTGTAGCTCAGTCTGTTGTATGTCTTTCCTAAATACTTGTGTGTGTGTGTGTTCAGCCCCATGCGACAACAACAATAAGTACAACAAGCCAACAAATATTGTTGACATCCGATTCGGTAGAGCGCAAAGTTCAAATAAGAACCCTACCCTTGTGGCGTGGTCAACAAATTCATTAGAGGGCATTAGAAAGTGTTGCAAACACCGAACACCGAACAGCTAAACAGCACACAGTAAACAGCACGCAAATCAAATTAGCCACTCAACACACTCACAATCGCACTCGCAATCATACTCAGACTCATACACACACTCACACTCATATTCACAATCTTGCTCGCATTCACTGTGAAAATAAATCAGATTCAAAACACGAATTCATTTTCATGATTTTCTGTTGGGTTTGCTCAGCATCCGAGACCCCTTAAATCCCTTCAATCCCTTCTCCCATCACCGCCACCACCATCATTCCTGCATCTTATTGTTGCAGTTGTGAAATTGACTAAAGGCTAAAGGCGCTCGCACCGAGGCTTTAATCAATCGCAGGGCTCATTGGCAATAAGTTGCTCTGGTTGCTCTAGTTGCTCTAGTTGCCCAACTGGTCGCTGGGCTGGTTATCCATTTGCATTCGGGGAATGCAAAGAACGTGCCTCGCACCCCATAGAAGTGACCTCAGCTTCTCGTTTTGTGTTACGGCCAATCTGCGAGTGTTTCGGTATCGGTTTTTTGGTATTTGCGATTTGCTGTTCGCTTATTTTTTTGCACTCACCACCAGCTAACTAATTGCTGCGATCCCAGCTGCACTTCATGAATAGGAGTTGTGTAAAATTCAGTTTCCGGCTGCAAGTAACTGAAAGAGAAAAACAAAAACCAACAAAATTTTTACTTACTGATTGTTGCTGAGAAGATCTCGAAATGGTTTTTCACTAGAAAACCATAAATATTTAAATACGTTAAAGCAAATCAACTTTTATATTTTCAACAAGTGATCACTTTTACATTTTTGATGTTGCCTTGCTCCGGGTGAATGCGTTTTATTTTTTGTAATTTTTTTTATTAACTTTTTAATAATTGACAATCAACAAGTTACAAACGAACAAAGGGTAAACAGGTTGCCCTTATAGCCATTTCCAGAAATTCACGGATCATGTGCAATCGACTTTGCACATGCCAAGCAAAACTAATCGAAAACGGAGTCTGAAATCTTTTTGGGCCATGTTTTCTGTCGCGTAAAAACTACTCGAAATCTCATTACGATATGCTTTCGATTTAAGTCTGGGATATGGAGTATATTAAAGCAATAGACAACTTTTCAGATTATTTATCTATATTGAGCAAACATTGAAGTATGCCTCAAAATAGATATACTCTCGAACAGCATCAGCAGAGTTAATAAAGCAACAAACCGCCCACACCTGTTCCACCTGATCCGCCTGACCTGGCTAAATTGAAATGCCAAAACGCTAGTTAGAATTGCCGTTAGCGGCTAAACATGGCTCCAACTGTCCATTGTAGAACTTGGGGGTTTATATTAAAATTTTTTGTTGTTTTTAAGCCTGTGCTGTCAACCGAAGCCCTGCCCCACACCAGAAAGTTATTTAAGCATGAAATACCATGCCGCCGAGCAGCGTTGAGCCGCAAGCAGCTTGTGCCGCACTGAGTCATCGGTGCGTCGTCCGCAGCGATGCGTCAAAGTGTCGACGAACGTCGCACCGTCCGTTACGGGGGCAACTCGGACATGGACACTGAGACGGACAAACAGAAGTCGCAGCGGGAATAATAATTGGGAACGGGGGTGGGCTTGCAGCTCAACTCAGAGATAGAAACAGAGAGAGAGAAAGAGAGAGAGAGAGAGAGGGAGAGAGAGAGAGGGAGACAATGCTGGCAGCGATTTCGTTGCGGCAGCGCATGTTACGCTTTTGTGGTCAGTGCTGATGTTGTTGTTGTTGTTGCTATTGCTGACGGCGGCAGCGGCATGCGGAAGCCGTAAACAGTTTGGGGCAGGCGACCATCTAATCGCTGGCGATCGCTGTAGTCAATTCAGCCAGTGGCTGCCACAACTGGCCCACAGGTGCAGTGGTTGTCTGGCCGCTTGGCTGCCTCGTTTGATGCCTTTAGCTGCAGCAGCAACAGCAACAGCAACGGCAACGGCAACAACAGCAACATTGGCTATTACAATGCGACTTTTTATTGTTCTTGTTTGCCTCCGCTCGTAATTTACATTACACTCCACAGCCGACAGTCGTCGTTTGTCTTTCTTTATGATGCCTCCACAAAGCCAGAGTCGTCGGAGTCGTCGCCGGTGTTGCAGTGAAAGGGCACGGGGAGCCTCCTTCTTCCGCTGCTGCTGCTGCTGCTGCCGTTTGCTGCTGCTGTCGCTGTTGTTGCTGTTGATATAAGCCAAAGCTCAGTCGACGTCACAGCTGAATGCGTCGCTGCTACTTCCGCTTACAATTGTTTCTGTTGTGTTTTTTTATTCTCTTTTTTTATTATTATTATTACACTTTATTACACATTTTATATTTCGTTTTCCTTTCTATTTCACCGCTCGTTGCTGTTGTTCTTGTTGTTGTTGTTGTTGTAGTTGTTGTTGCTGTTGTCGCTTCTGTTGCTGTTTTTGGTAAATGATTTAATTATTTTAAATTCTTGTTTTTTTTTTTTGTTGTGTTTTCATTTACTTGTTTCTGTTGTTGGCCACATTTGCATGTGCGACCGGACACGCCTCCCCCAACACACACACACACTCAGCCGCACACTCGCAACTTGTGTATGTATATTACTTGGCTTGTTATTTGGGATAGCATAAAAATAAACTGAAAATTAAACGTTGTCAACCGCAAATGTGACAAGCACTTCATTTTCATGCATGTTAAGTGAGACAAGTGGATGCCAACCAGAGCCTGGCCCGGATTGGTCAGCAGCCGCTAAGGGGAACACACACGCACACACACAGCCAACAGGCGACATGGGGTCATCCTTGGGTCTAGTTTGGGACAGAGTTAAGTTTAAAATATACCATAGCAAATTTATAGTACGATTAATAGACCCCTAAAGACAGAAAAATCCAAAAATAATGCAAGTATTTCAACTCCGCCCAATCCAATGCCAGCATTAAATCGATGTTCCTTTAAACTAAACTTAAAAAGAAAATAAAATAAATATCCAAATCTCCTCAAAAGAATTTATTCTAAGTCAGAGTACGACTTGAGTTTAATTTGATATCACTAATCAACTAGCATCATTCTCCTACTTATTCGAATATTCCCCTTCAACTGGCAACTGCGTCAAATTTGTGCAGCATGCACTTAGCTTATGCCCCACTGTGCATGCATATACACACAATCTGTGTGTGTGTGTGTGTGTGTCGAGTGCGAAAGCATATGTTTTTAAAATGCTAATGTGATGAGAGCAGAGTGGAGTGGACAAGAGCAGAGAAGCGCGTGTTGTGGCTTGCGAATGGTACTCGTTTTGTTAGGCAGCCCGAGGACGAGGGGATGGCTCAATGTGTGGTGGTTGGATACGGGTGGTGTCGGTGGAGGAGGGAGCAAATGCTGGTTAAGGATCACTCTCAATGTACATTGCTGTTTTTGCTATGCGCAAAATGGAAACGAGTGTTTTTTGCCAACCACACTTGTCGCTGTTTGCTGATGTTGCTGTTGTGTTGTTGTCGTTATTGTTGTTGGCCATGCTAGTGCCAGTGGCAACACCTATGACTCTTTGCTGCCCCCGGGGGAGGAGCAGCGAATGGGTTTGGCGTCCAGTGTTAATGTTGAGGTTAGGTGCACCCCAACAAGGACGCCTGGCATCCGTTACAGCTGTTTGCGGTAGCCAGCGATGTTTTGGTTGACAATTCTCGTTTTGGAATTTTTTGTTGTTAGACTTTTTATCATATTTGGTTGGTGTTGCCCTTGTTGTGTCTGCCGTTATACGTTATACGCGCTGTTGTTGTTGCTGCTGCTGCTGCTGCTGCTGTTGCTGCTGTTGCTGCTGTTGTCTTCTTTCATTGTTATTTTCGGGTGCTGCTGTTGTTAGGGTTGTTTATTATGCAGTATGTTGCGTTGTATGGTCTCTTTTTTCAACATTTTATGACTGCGAAAACATGAATAAAAGCCAACGCCAGCAGTAACAACAGCAGCAACAACATGACAAACAACATAATTTCATGATCCCATTACCCAAAATAAACCGGAATAGCTTTGACTATGAATATGTGAAATATATGTACGCATACACACATTAAATAGATTTTGCAAGTGAAAATATGTGGTCTTCAAATGGGTGTTCATTTCTACACACTCCTCACTTGGCATTCTTCGCTTTGTCGCTGCGCTTTATCGCATGATCAGCTAAGAGAATAAGACGAATTAACACCAACAACAGCAGCAACAGCAACAGCAATAGCAACACCAACCAGATGCTCGGCCCCAGGGCTATTGCGAACGAGCAACTGCATGTTGCATTGTATTCTTGTGTTGGTGCGGGGCCAAGAGTCGAATTATGTGAGAAATGTATTAAAATTGGTTGCGACAGCGAAATGTAAGCAAACAAGCAAGCAACAAGCTCAAGCGCCTGCTGCATCTAGTACTTTTTATAGTGTGCCGCTAACTGTGACGACTATCACTGCCACCCTTTGCTTTATTCATCAGCAACATCAGCCATCGCCCACACCAATGCCAGCGATTGCAGCGGGGCCAAAGTTGCTGCTGCAGCTGCTGTTGCCGTTGTTGTTCTTGCTGCTGCTCGCTGTGTGGCATCTTCTGCAGCCGTTTCTCATGAACTGATGGCGCCCTCTTTGCTGAATGGGCGATTGGCCGTGTGACCGTCGCTGACATGTTGCTGATGGCTCTGGCTCAGCCAGCTGCAGCAACAGCAGCAACAGCAACAACAGCAACAACAAAAACAGCAACTAATAGCAACAACAACAGCCGCATTGTTGCCAGTTGTTAACTTTGTGTGCTGTCAATGAATTTGTGGTTCAAGCAATTCAATTGAAAATGCAATGGCATTAGGCGATGACGACGATGATGAGCATGACGAAGACGAAGACGAAGACGATAACGATGACGCTGACGCTGACGCTGACGATGAGGAGATGAAGTTGACGATGCCGCTGGCGATGAAGCTGGCGCGATGACGATGAGGATGAGGATGTGGATGAGGATGACGCTGGAGATGTTGCTAACTGAACTGAACGAACAATGCCAATGGATCGGACCAAAGCTATCCGTCGACCGATCACGACCAGCAGGCGGCAACCCTTCTGTTGCTATTTGAGTTGTCGTGTTTTGGAACGTGAGATGGCAGATAAATCAATACCGGCTACAGCAATAGATAGATGAACAGCATTGTTGTTGCTCCACATTCGAAATCATTGAACTAATGAGCGAGGCTGTTAGCGGCAGCCCCAGCAGCCACAACTGCAACATGTTGCCCGCAAACAAGATACACGGCAGCAACAGCACCAACAGCAGCAGCACCAACAGCAGCAGCAGCAATTGTGATAAGCACAGCCATAGAAAGTTTAATGACATCAAAAAGGCACTGGGTGAGTGCGAGATAGAGACAGAGAGAGAGAGAGATAGAGAAAGAGAGAGATGAAGGGAGGGATATAGAAAAATAGTCAGTGTGGAAAAGAGAGAGATAGAGAGTGAGTGAGAGAGCGAGTGCAATCTTCTGCCAACTTTGTCTAATCGAAATCGAAAACAAACCGCTTTACAAGTCGCAAAAACAAATCAAATAAAATGCATTCGCTACCGGGGAGAACAATGACCTCCATCTGATCGTGCAACGGCCCCTCCAGGGAGCATCTGGCGTCGTGGGAGTGGCAAGGGGGCGGACTGGGCTATATGTCATGCTGTCATATGTATGTAGATTACAACAAGTGCGCCACTGTGCGACTTTTACAAAGCCAAAGCTATAGCTAGACATATATGCATAAATTTATATATATTTTTATATATGTATATATATATATATATTACAGATGTATAGCTATTCGACAACGTCCTTATGTCCGTTGATAGGAATGATTGCAGATATCTCTGACCATTGAATGGTAGCAGATATAGACTGGAGAACTGAAGAAAGGTGAAATCGTTTTGGGAACTGTATATGGAGCAGCTCGAGGGACCAGATGTCAAGGTTTCAATGTCATCGACAATCAGGCAAACTGTTTTTATAATAGTTTTGGGTACAGTCTGAAAACAGCTATAGAAATATGAATTTATAAATTACCAGAGGGAACAAATTATCAATGCTGTGGCAACAGTCACGAGAACAATCCTGAGAACAGTTTTCGCAATAGTTTTGCAAGCATTGTGATAATACCTAAGGAGCAGAGAATCGAGGTAAGAGAATTGAAAACAGTTGATGATCCTCTTCCTCCTGAATTTACTCTCTTAAATATGACAAGTCTGGGGCTGGGCAGATAAATGGATTGTTTTGTTTGATATGAGTGTTTTATGTACTGAAACTCAGATTTACTGGACAGATTTGCAGCCTACGCTTCCATGGATGCCATGAACGCCTCTCAAATCTTTAGGGTTTCGCACTTGAGTTATCCTTTCAGTGCAGCCGGCTTAAAAAGTTTTTCATTGCCCATAAACGTTAACGCACTTGGCTATAATGATATAATAATCATTTATTTTTTATTTTTGATTGCTGCCTGCTGCTGCTTCTTGCTGGTTGTTTTTGTTTTTGTTTTTTTTTGTTTTTGTTGGCGTGTTGTGGTTTTATTGCCAGCAGTAGAAGACAAGTACAACATTTTGCGTTTAATTTAAACATGTTTATTTTTTTGATGCTGTCTTTTATTTTTTAATTTATTTTTTTTTGTATTTATGCATAAATGCGCAAATTATGAACGGCAATAAAAGAGACGCCAAAAATGCCGAAAAATTAATAAGAAGACGGCACAAATGAGAGATGATTGCAAGAGTCTGGAAACTGGACGTTGACGTCGACGACATTGCTTGGCGCTAATTTGAATTTTGTTGCTTTAGTGGCGCCTCATCCGCTGCAGCTGTTGCAGTTGTTGTTATTGTTGTCGTTGTTGTCGTTGCTGCTGTTGTTGTTGTTACTGTTGTTGTTGCCGTCTGTGGAGTTACATTTTGACATTTAAACGTGTTTTTGGCATTTGACGGCATTTTTAGCTTGTTGTTTGCTGGTGCTGGTGCTGGTGCTGGTGATTTTACTGTTACTGTTGTTTTTGCATTCTTGTTTTTGTTTTTTCTCTTTTATTGTTCAATTTTTATTATCTTTCTTGATTTGCGCTTTGCTGTTTTTATAGCGCTGTATCTTGTTGTGTGTTTGGCACAAGTTTTCACCAATGTGGCCCATAGCTCTAACCCTTCCCTTCCCCAAACAATGACAACCTCAACAACAACAACAACGAGGAACCTGAAAATCTGGTGTCCACTCATTGACGCCATAGAAATTTGTCGTCTGAATGCAAATTTTACTTTTATTGTTTCAATGTTTCTACAATAAAACACAATTTGATTGCAATTCGCTGCTGTTTCGCACAGATTGGCTGCAAACGAACCCCTTTTTGTACAGCCGTCCCTTACGAATTGGTCAAAATGTTTCTTGCCTGCGGCCAGAAAATGTTGTACAACTTGAATGGGGCAAACCTGTTTGATTTTCAAATCAGCAGCATCGAAAAGAAAATAAAGCAACGCACATCACAGATTGAAATAGACAAAAACTCATTGCGTACGATGGGATGTGGGAGGGAGGGGGGTCAGCTTTTTTTTTAGTTTCGTGTGTGTGTGTGTTGGGTGGCGGGGAGGGGGGTAGTATTCGCTATCGATCCAGGCAAAGGCTCATCGAGGCGTACAATTAAACTGTCAAATTCAACAAATAACTGGATTTGTTATATTGAATGAATGTTACATTTGAATGGGGAAAAAAAATATAGCCCCAGCACATGGGCGAAATTTTCCAGCAAATGTCAAATGTCAAATGTCAAATGACGAATGGCAAGCGGCAAGCGGCAAATGGAAACGAGAGCCAGAGCTTAAAGCTCTAATCAAGGTCTCCAGTTGCGAGTTGGACTTTTAGCAAAGTCGAAAAAAAATAAATCATTCTCAGATAGCCCGCAGAATACTTCGTAATACTGTATAAACAACTTTAATCGCCGATCGAATTTGTCGTTCTCGTTGTTGTTGTTGTTGTTGTTGTTCTCAACTTGAATTTCATGTAAAAAAAAAAAAACTGTGATGCTGTGTGTCTGGAATTCTATAGTCAAGGTCTTGTGCAAAGGGTTATCTTGATAGGCCAAACGCCCACAATTTCCACTTCCTCCCAGCAACAATCAGCATAACATTTGCGCTTTTGCGTCTTAACCTTTCAGCCTCGTTTTGTGGGCACGCATTTACAAAAATGCTTCATGTAAATGAACATGAAACATAAGCTTACAATTAAGAAATTGCGAGAAAAGTTGCCAGAAACGAAGCTTTAGAAATCATCTGCTGTGAATGCTTTGAAAGAACCAGTTCAAAGAATTTGATTCAATTTGAAATAAATCTGAGGGAAACACATCAAACGCCAATCCCAAGTGGAGAGTTGCTCACAAAAAACTTACTTTAATTAAGTCTTGCGATGAAAATATTGAGTGTTAATGTTCCTCTTCGAATTCTAAAGTTACTCTATTTAATTTAATATTCTTATTGTTGCAGCAGAGCCCAAACTGAAGGCGGAGGGGAGCGAGGAGTATTCACATCCTGTGCAAGGATTGTCATCCACATAAAAGAAAAAATAATTGTATTAAAAACTGTTGGCGTAGCATTTGTTATTATTGTTTTCATCTGACATATATGTCGCCTGCCTTTGGGTGAGTACGCACACATACATACACATGTGTATATACATATATATGTAAATATAAAATATATCAATATTAATATATAATATATATATATATATTTTTTTTTGTTAATTTGTTGCGCTCGCGTATTTTGCGCTGATAATTTTCGAGCCATAAATTGCATAAATATTGCAGTTGGCATAGCTCATCGCTTGCAGGCTAAAATAATGGGCTGTGCTGGGCAGGGGGCTGATTGGTGTGAGGGGTGAGGGGTGAGCGGTGAGGGGTGCGCTTAAGTGCTGATTGTGAATGGGTAAGCTTCCCTTTTGATTGAATTGCATAAGCATTTAATTTTATTTTGTTTTATATAAATATACATATATAATTGTTTTTGTATTATTTTCGCAGTGCTGTTTTAGTTGATTAAACACAACTGTTTACGTGCTTGATTCTGCTGGAAATGCATTTCAGAGCGGGCAGCGCTTTTCCACGAGGCGACTGTTTCTTTATCAGAATTGCCATAAATAACGAGACTGCCCCGAAATATTTCGGTGCGCATAAATATTGTCAATATTGTCGTTGTTGCTGTTGCTATTGACAGTTGTTGTTGTTGTTGCTGTTGTGCATTGAAATAAATATTACAAGATCCAAATTAATGATTCGGCGCTGTTCAATTGGTTCAATAACATTTCAATTGCGTTCATATAATTTTAATTAAAATTAAATCGCTTACAACAACAAAAACACTCTGCGAACACATCATGAATTTTAAGTGTAGCGCCAACTCGGAACTTCGAGCTCGAGTTCGCTGTGCTGTCGAAATTTGCCACTAACGGGGTTAACCAACCAACGAAGCAGCCACAGCTCAACTCGAGCTCAAGCTCAAGCTCATGCTCAACCTTAGTGCATGGGGAGGGGGGCTTGGATTTGCATTTAATTGAATTTACCAGTGCTGCATGGCTAATTGTTTGTACCCTGCTCAACATTAATGCCAAACACGCAGTTATTCTTAACCTCCCCTCGCCAACGGCGAAGGTGGCTTCAACATTTCAGAGCAGCAAGCTCCGCACCCGGAAGTAATAGCGCAACAAACCAAGCCAAGTGACCAGAGATAACAGACCAGCAGCAAGACGAGAGATCATTGATGCCCCTCTTGCAGCAGCTACTGCCCCAGCGGTTGCTTTTCCTCTTAATTCTTGCCCCTGGACTGCAGATTGTGTTGCTTGCATTGCTTATCGCTCGAAATCAGTACAAAATTACACAAACACACACGCACACACACACACACACACACACACATGTAAAAGATCATACAAATCTGAGAGACAAGTTTAAACGATTTTATAATTAACACATCATAATTCATTTGCATGTCACAAATAGACACAGTTGTGCAACAGAAGCAATCTCAAAAAACATTAGTAGAAGAGGCAGAAGATGAAGAAGACAATCGCAACGGAAGTGCGACAAGTTGCGAGTTAGCGAAACTTTTGGCCAAGCAATTTCTACGATTACGAATCAACTCATTTGAATATTTGGTAATCTGCATAAGTCATTGGCCGATAACTTTCACAGCTTAAGGTGGCCAAAACGGTGTTTAGCACAGGTCGTCGGCAAATCTCCACTTTACAATTCATTTTAAATAAAACATAGGCTCAGTGATGAGTTCATTACCATAAAATCATTTAGATAATTATATATAGATAGATATATCTCATGAATATTTATTTCGCTTACATTCCTAAAAGTAAGACATTTTCAACGGGCTTTAAGTAAAGCAAAAATGATGGAAAATATTTATGTGTAGTTCGCAGTTCATGGCCTGGGTCCAAGCCATTTGATGTAATAACAATAACAATTATTTATCAATTAAGCAGCTACATTTAATTCAATTTGACTCAGTTTCCCCCCCATGAACCCGAACCCCCGAGCCCGATGCCAGAATATTTAAATTGTATTTATTTTTTTTTCGCCAACATTTTTACAAAATTTATGCGTAAAAGTTCAATTGCTTTTAAAATGTCAATAATTTGCTGTGGCTGATGTTGCTCGTTTGGGATATTGATATATATTTGTTGTTGTTGCTGTTGTTGTTGTTGTTGTTGTTGTTGTTACGTATTGTCAACTCTTTCATGAAGTTTGCATGTGGCAATTTATTTATTGATTTACTTTGCGTTCAACTACAGCCTCTGCGGCAGCAACAAAACTAACTAACTACAAATACAGCGAGTGCCATTCTGTCAAATGTGCTCAATAGTAAATTGACACACACGCACACACGCTCACTCGCACGCACACACACAGATGAATCGCTTGCACATTTCCATTTGTTTCACATGCCAAATGAAAACGTGTCAAAGGTGTTTGCAATTTTGCAGTCAATTGGCATTAATTGAGTGTGAACACAGAAATATATATTTTGTGAATCGTCATTTCCCTGAGTGTGTTCCCATATGTCTGTGTCTATGTGTGTGTGTGTGTGTGTGTGTTCTATTGGGGAGCGAGTCTGCACTCTTGGGCATCACACACACCGACATTCACATGGGATAGATGGGTTGTCCGCAAAATGCGTCGCGCAATATGCAAATTGATTTGCCAAACAATTCATTGCATCATTGAAAATGAGTTGCATAAGCCACAATGGCAATTGGGGGCCCAAATGGCAGCTAGCTTTAACTGTGCATTGCCGCATTTTGGAATTCATTCCTATTTGTTGAATTGAATCCTTGCCACAAATACATGCAAATTGCAATCTACCGTTAAAGAAAACTAATTATTGCCTTCACTAGAAGTCACAAACATACATATATTTCAGGCTCAATTGATTGCATTTGAAAATGGGTTAAAAATGTACATTGAAAATTAAATATCAATTCGTATGCATATTCATGCCCAGCAACAAATCCAAATCAATTTAGACAAATCTTTAAATTTTAAATTGAAGTTCCCGGATACCCCGCGCTGATCAAGTTAATCGTATTTGCATCGATAATTTCGTATATATATATATGTATCCGATAACAATTGAAGCCACCGTTTTACAGATATATCTTTGCAATGTATACACCTTGAATCAACATTGATCATCTGTATGCATCATATAATCATATTTCCCACATTACACACATAACATACTCACACACACAGCCACACTTATGATAGGTAAAGACTTGGGTTCAGGGTATCTCCTAGTCGGAGTCACCTATTGATAAGCTCTAATTGAATCATAATGGTATATGCTCTCCTCTGCAGATTGTGATAATGCCAAGGCAGAATCTCGAATATCAACTGAGATCAGTTTGTTTTGAGTTTAAGCTTGTTGTTATCGTGTGGACTGATTTGAGTGGCAAATGATGAACTGAGACTGAGACTGAGACTGCTTTTGAGGTTGCTCAGTTGATTCAATGCATATAAATTCCCGCGGGCTACAGAGAACTCATCACATATGTTGTCAAGTTTTCGATTGTTTCGTCAAACAGATAGCCGCAGTTTTTGTTCCATACTTATCCACTCGAATCGACACTCATGAATACTTAGGCGATTGTGAAGCACCCTATCAGTTAATTGTAGTGCGCAACTTTCACATGCTGAGCAAATAGAAATCTTTCCACAGAAATTGAGATACATGCAGATTCTTCAACTCAAATCTGAAAATTGATTTCAACACAGCGCAGCCTGTCCGTGTGTATTTGGCAATTTTGCTATGATTACATGCCGCCCACAAAGACAACAACAAATATACAAAAACAAAACTCAAACATCAAAAGTAGCACAAATGAAGGTTTGGCCTTGAATTCTGCGCTCGGTGCGTACGAAATTTCATAAAAAATAAATAAATAAATAAATAACACCAGCGAGCAACAAATACAACACGAGTAAATGATAAACAATTGTTTTCTCTTTTTTTTCTTTTTTTTTTCGTTTGATTATTTTTTTTTTTTTTTAAATTGTTTTTCAACAACTTGTCACGAACTTGTGTGTTGACTGCTTGCGCTTTAAGTGCGCATTCGTTGCGAAAATGACATAAACAAAAACTAAAAACAATTCACAAAACTGCTAAATGGAATTTTAGGCAACAAGCAACAACACACACCAACTAGCCGCAACAACAACACACAACACACAACAAACCACGTGGGTTGAATACAAAATAGAATTTCATAAAACATGAAATTGTATTTGATTTAATTTTCGATAGTTCGGAATGCATTTCATCAATGCAATCGCTGCTCATTTTAATTAGCTAATTTCAATTGATTGCTATGCAGCCCCGTCCAAAGGGGGGGGATGATCCGCTTGCCCGAAGCCTAAGGGGTGAAGTTGGCATTGGCTACACCGCTCACAAATGTAGTGCGGGTTTGGGTTTTTTTTTTTATTATTATTTTACATCTATCTGTTTTGCGGGTGGGTTGCAGAGAGATGGAGTGTTGCCGGGGGGAACAGCAACATTTGTTGGCATACATTTTAAGTAGGTGTTTGGTTTGGCCCCAAGGCCGGAACCGGGAGACACCCAAATTCACTGTCTGTTTTCTTTTTCTGTGCGCTCTTGGTAGTTCCACATCCACATCTACATCCACATCCACATCCAGTCCCAGTTTCAGTTCCGGTTTCGGGAAGGCCGCAAAAACCGCATATTGCCAAAAAGTTGACAATATGAGCATTTCAATTTACGACTTTGTGTGTTTGTTTGCTTTTTATGATTACTAAATCTACTAATTGGTCGGGCATTTTATGTTCGCCTCTCACTCATCATACGCTCTGTAGGCCCACAGATATCGAGCCCGCTTCCCCTGGCCCCTGCATCTGGGCCATTGCCTAGAAATAACCCACATAACCCATGCAAGACAACAATTCAGTTCTGGTCAATCTGCTCTGTGTGCGCCACAAAGCTTTAACTGTAATCATAAAACCAAAAGAGAGTCGATATCCGACGCTTAGATACCCTTGCACGCATTCAAATTTTGTTATTCGTTTGGAAAAGTGAGTTGTTCCTTCGTCACTGATCAAGTTGAAATACCCTCTGGAAGGGTATCAGCCGTCAAACGGGGCCTGTTGAGCCTTTTACTGCCTCTTGTTTCCCCCATAATGTCACTCTTAAGTTTTCAATGATATTGCTATGAGTGGCGTTAGGGGAGGAGGGGGTGAGTGGTGAGTGGGTCGCTCGTAAAGTGCGTATAAATACAATTATGCCTCTTGCTGAATGCCGGTCAAATGTTGCTTGTTATACAAGTACACACATATATATATATATATATATATACATATATGCAGCGACTTATTATTTCTAGCTACTGGTCTTAGATTGACCCCCAAAAATGCATTTGGGGCTAGGCCCATTTGTTAGCGCCCAAATTGATGGACGCCAAACTTATCATCAAGTTGACTACTGTCTGTCTATCTTTTGGCTTCTCTGTCTCAGTCTCTCTCTCTCTCTCTCTCTCTCTCTCTCTCTCTGTAGCTAGCTGTCTGGCAGTAACTTAAGAAAATTTATGTGTCTCCAGTCGACCTTATCGATGCTTATCGGTCGGCCCTCAGAGGGTTGCGCACTCTCAGCGCTATGTTGCATGCAATTAGACGCTATCCGTTTGTGAGGTAGTCTCAGTAGCACACACACACACACACACACACATATATATGCATGGGCATGTGTAAAGTTTGTTTCACATGCACTTGATGTTTTTGTTATTGTTGTTGTTGTTTCTCGTTTGTACAGCGCTTTGTACTCTGTCTATCTTTAGAATTTGGCCAGACAATGACCAGCAGCAGCAGCAGCAGCAGTCGCGGCTGTCTAACACTTTGATAAACCACAGACGCCCGTGAGCGTTTAACAAGCCAGCAGCAACAAACACAACAACAACAGCAGCAACAGCAGCAGCAGCGATCATAAAGCCCGCCGATTTATGTGCACGTAAGCTAGCCATTTGTGGCAGTTACGTATATGCAAATACAGACGAGCTGCAACTAAACTAAACACGGGTTGTTGGCTGCTGCTTGCTGTCATTTTTCAGTTGACTATTTGCTGCTGCTGCTGCTGCTGCTGCTGTTGCTGCTGCTACTGATGCTGATCTTGCAATTGTAGCGCACAACCACAACAACAGCAATGGCAACAATAAGCGGCGTCTGGCATTGAGAGTGTTAATTGAATTGCAAACAGCAAAGCGACGCAGCTTGTGCTGAAGACCTTCAAATTGAATCGGTTGCAGAATCGGATCGAGATAAGCGTTGGAGCCCTGTCAGTCGAAATATGGAGCAGAGGTTGCAGAAAGAGAGAGAGAGAGAGAGAGAGTAGGGTATATATTTAAGCACTGACCTATGTTATGCTGAGCATATTGATATACTTTGCATATGTATCTATCAGATACACCTGTAAGCAGCGATAACGGAGCGTTGCTGCCTTATCTGCTGATAAGTTGCCGGAAAAGCCAGACTAAAAGATGTTCTGGCCGCAACACTGATGCATGCATATGTGATAGTGTAAAGAATGTCATTTTCGAAATGATTTGAATAGTTTTATCAACTACGCTCCTCTAATCTGGCTCAGACAGCCACTATCTTGAGTTGCAAGAAGCATCTGAGTTATTAAGCAACATTTTGGATAAGTTATCGATAGGCGAACCTAGTTAAGTGTAACA
The DNA here is from genome assembly GCA_035044025.1 of Drosophila paracracens. Taxonomy (NCBI): domain Eukaryota; kingdom Metazoa; phylum Arthropoda; class Insecta; order Diptera; family Drosophilidae; genus Drosophila; species Drosophila paracracens. The sequence continues at coordinate 1,036,794 of JAWNMN010000838.1, forward strand.
CAGCATGACAAAACGATTTGTTGGCAAGATATGATTTGACATTCCGACGGTCTGTTATCGAGTGCCCTTAAGGGCAGAATGCAGTTCCGTGTGATTGAGCTGATTGGGACTGATGAGCAGCTTTCAGTTTGTTCTGTTGCTGTTGGCTTATCTATCGGACGCATGCTGCATGCAACGCAAGCCGACAATAATACCAGATTGGCCAGATCAAGTACATTGCATGGCAATTAATCGTATCAAGGTACAATTTTCTTGTTTGCCAGCTATCAGTGTGCGCACACATGGCCAAGATACAGATACAGATACAGATACAGATACATTTCTCAGATACTTTTCACCTTGCTGCTGGTGCTGCGATAACAGCCACAGATTCACTTGGGCATACAATGCAAGGACGCAGCACGTACGCGCATTCGAGCCGATCTCACTCTCTCTCTCACTCTCTCTCTCTCTTTCTCACTCTCTCTCTCCTTCTCGCTGTTTCTCTTAGTGTGTGCGTAACTGTAACAATTGTGTCTGTCAGATGCACCAGCAGCGTTCAGCGTTGTTGTTGCTGCTGGAGTGGATCAAGGCTGCAATGACTGCGCAGGTAATCGACAAGTTCCTACCTGGCCACGTTCCACACTCTGTGCACACCAATTCAAATCCGCTATGACCGCTTGGCTTGTGTGTGTGTGAGTTTGTTTATTTATCTAGTTGCTCGGTGTGTGTGTGTGTGTGTGTGTGTGTGTGGCAAGGATCGTTGCATTTCACAAGTGGCAACTGATTTGCCGCCAAATGGCAACTGCACAGGCACAGCGAGAATTCTTCAAGAATCTTTTCAATATAGCATGATACGATCGTTTATAATCGCCGATATTGTGGCCATAAATTGTTGCGCTTGTTTTCTTGTTGCCTCTCCGAGCTCGGGATGTTGCTGTTGCAGTGTTGAAGCCGCTGCTTCTTGTTAGCCAAGTTGCATAAGCTTATCTTTTTTTTCTTTGACCCGGCTGCTCATCCGTCTGTCGCCTGCTCCCTGCTCGGTTCGGTCTGTCTGTTGGTTCTCTGCAATTTCAGCTTACATGTGTATCTATCTTTCTCTCTCTCTCTCTCTCTCTCTCTCTCTCTCTCTCTCTCTCTGTGTGTAGTTCTTTATTTATTTTTCCGCTCTCGGCGAATGTTTTGGTTTCTTGCTTGCTCGTCGTCGTCGTCGTCGTCGGCGTCGGCAGCAGCGTCGACGTCTTCTCGGCGATTTGTATGTCTATTAGTTGATACGAAAATTTTGTGTATTTTCTACTCAGTCTGCATTCAGATCTCCAGCCAAACAAGTCATACAACGCGCCCCATACAAACATTTTCAAAAATTTCGAGCCAAAAATTGAGCATTTACTAAACGGTTACTTATTGTGTTTGTTGTTATCATTAATTTTTGTCAGTGTATGTGTGTTGGTTTTTTTTTATTTTTTAGGCAGTGTGTAAAATGTTTTTAAATTTTAAGTTTAATGCAAGTTCGGCTTGAGATACAAATTGAAGGAAACAAAAAAAAAAACAGATACTGATACAGCTGCAGAAATCGACCTTGCACTCATTGGATACACTAAGCTGCTGCTCGAATTAACACCTTAGATCTTCCATATATATATATATATGTATATAATCCAAGTGAGTGAATGGAAAATATGTTGAAATTTTTAATTGCGTTTCGGCTGCTTTGCAAATAGTTTTCCATAGGCTTGTCGAATAATGCGCAAATTGAAAACTGTTAAGTGGAAAACATAAACAAATTGAGGGGTGGTGAAAATGGCAAAGTGCTTGAAATGTTATAGTAATTATGAAAAGATACACAGATACACTTTACAGGCAGACACCTGTGCCGGGCTAACTGGGTGACGAGAGATACATTTCGTTTTGGAAAAGTAAACAAACGCTGCTGTCTTAGGAGTGTTTTGTAAATATAACAGCGAGTACAATGGCAGAGATGTGGTGCTGCTGCTGCTGCTGATGATATTGGTTTTGTTAATACAACTGGCAACAGATTGAGGCAGCTTCAGGTTCTTAGAGACAACCTTTTTGGGCTGGCCGACAGGGGGCCGCTGGTGGCGGGGGGTCATCTCCAGCCATGACCTCTTCCAGTTGCTTCGCACTTGCATGCTCCAAACGAATTTCGAATTTTATTTTGGCTGCATGAATGAAGTGAGGCAGGAGCCAAAATGAAAAGCACATGCAAAGCAATCAGCAGCAACAACAATCAACAATCAACAACAAACTTGATGCCACAACATTTTTACGCTTACGAATTTCGTTATTCGAACAGTTTGTATGTGTGTGTGTGTGAGTGTGAGTGTGAGTGTGAGTGTGTATTGTGGAAAGCCACGCAGATAAAAACTCGAAAACAATAACAATATGAAGCAAGCAACTGCCAAATGTTGCCCTAACACATTGCTAGGCATGCCGACTCGCTCATTCAAATTGCCGCTGTCAGCTTGAGTGCAATAATTTATAATTTTTGGTTCAAAAGAATTTCAATTTGTTTCTTCAGATACTGCTCCATATATCAGACTAAGCTGCTGCCAAACAAATTGATGGCATGACATTCTCCTCCCCCACCAAGGGGCTTCCTATGCAAATGGCGGGACAAGTCCCATTGGAGAGAGGAGTGGGAGAGCTTAAGATGCATACAATGGAGTGTGCAGGGCATGTGTTAGTCGGCTTAAGGTTAATGTTTGTTCCTGATTGGTTCTTGCACGCGATTCGCAGCATTGTTTGATTTCTGGCCTCTATGCGATGTCGATTGCTGTGGTTTGTGGATGTTGTTGCTGTTGCTGTTGTTGCTGTTGTTGCTGCTGGTGTTGCTGTTGTTGCTGCTGCTGTGGCTTGTTGCTACCTTTTAATTTTGTTTGAGCTCAATTTCGTGCCTCGCTCGACGTTCAGCCGGTTTTTGGCTGGCCTATGTGCGACTAAATGTAAATCGATTCGAATGCGTTTTTATGAATTCGGCACGCGTCTGCGTGCGCATTTCAGAGCTACACACACACACACACACACACACACGCACACACACACACACATATGCATTCATCAGTTCATGTCAGTGACTCTCTGTTTACGAAAGACTGTGCCAACTTATTTTAAGTAGCAACATAAACACAGACACACACACACAGAATAGGCACACCCACACCCATACACAACACACACACGCAACACGCAATCAGGCTAGTTGCTTGATGTCTGTCTTTCAACGCCACCTCTATCGCTATCTCTTTCTATGCGGCGTGCCTTAGACACAATTCAGCTGGCCAGCCATTCAAATATTGTGCCCCGCTCCCCTCAACACAAACCCCATCCCCATCCACATCCCCATCAATAATAATCCTACTGACCACTAATAGAAACCGAAACTCGAGCAATACGTCTGCATTTGCGAATGATTTTCGAAATATGTTTGTTGCACATTGAGTTTGTCATACCCTGTACTCAATTGCAGATCCAAATTCGAATTTCACTTATCTGTGCCTGCGTTTACAAGGTGTCCGCTAGTCCAGCACTCTCGTTTGGAGTAGGCTTCTTTCATTTGGTTTTGGTTTTCAATGGTGATCGATGATTATTGGCATCGGCTCGTCTCGCCTCGGCTTGGCATGGCTTGGCATGGCTTGGCTTGGCTTGGGTTTGGTTGGCGGGCTGAGAGGCATGCCACCTGCTGGCACATCCATTTAGCAGACGCTGCGTGGTAATTGAAAACGGCTCGTAATTGCTTTTCTCACGCCTTTTTCACACGCCACACAGTTTGTTTGAAAATCAATTTTCAATTTCCAATCTGGTGTGCGCTGTGTAGTTTATGATGTGTATGTGAGGTCTGGAGGACAGACTTCGATCATGCCTCATTTAGCTGCAATTCGCCGGCAATAGGCAACAATTTTGTTGCTTGTTGCCCGCCGATGCGATCGCAATGCGAACAATGGGCATCGATTGTTTGCATCTTATAAGTATTTATTAGATAAGTTGCGCTGCAGGAATTCAATTAAATCGAATCGAATCGCTGAGACGATGATGTCAGTTAAATGCTGGAATTGCAAATGCTGTTGCAGTTGCAATATTGTGAAATTGGTGCAGTTCATAGATGCGAAGATGCCAAATGCCAAATGCCAAATGCCGAATGACGAGTCTGACTTTGGTTTTTTTCACTTTGTGGAATTTGAATTTGATGATGCGATCCACCAGCACCAACAACAATTTGAATACGAATATATATTATGCATATAATTAAGTACATATATGTATTTAGCTAATGCGCATGTATGGATTAATTACTTGGCTAAAAGTTAATTTATGTGCAAATTAATTCTTCACATTATCGACGGACAGCGTTTATTATTTCCTCAGCTGCTAATAACAATGATGCTGATCTCATTGATATATGCGATGAAGCGAGTAATACTCGTAGTCGTATATTATATCAATTTACTGATTGCCTAAGGAGACTGTATCTTAATTGCTGCGACAGCAACAGGCCATGGTCAACTGGGAACAGTTGGCTAAAAATAGCCAAACTTAGCAGCAGCATCACTTTCCCCCTTTTGGTCAAGTTTGCTACAGGAATCTCAATAGCTGACTTGATACCCACTAAAAATAATCCGGTAGTTTAACATGTACTGTAACGGTTCTCAAGTGCGTTGCCAACAACAGCAAGCAGCAACAACAGCGAAAGCAACAACACCAAGTGCACAACAACAGTTACAGCGACAACTTGGCGTCCACTGTTGCTGCTGCTTGGCCATTGGTAAAGGCCTCCGTTTGGCTGCTTGATCGTTCTTGACTGCTGTTATTGTTGTTGTTGTTGTTATTGTTGTTGCTGTTGCTGTCGTGTGTTGCCAAGCTGAGTGATTGTAAAGCTGGCAGCGGTTGCTGTTGTTGTTGCTGCTGCTGCTGCTGCTGCTGCTGTAGCTGTAGCTGTAGCTGTAGCTGTGCGGCGGCTGGGCAAAGCTGTTAAACGACTATGAAAACTAAATGACACCACCGCTGGCAGCACCACCACCGCCCGCATCAGTAATAAATATACCACAAGAGCGGCGTAAAATTGCGTTCCAGTTGCCTGCTGAACTACTCCGAACCACTTGGAGTGGTTGCCTCTATTTCTTCTTCGTCTTCGTCCACTTTGCATGTTGTTGCTCTTGCCGCGTATCGGCAACAGGCCGACAGCAGTTGCAGCAACTTCAACTTTTAAATACCCTAACACAGCGTACTATAAATATGTCGTTGAGTTTGCAAAGCATACATCAGGTGCGTCTAACCTGACCGACAGATGACAGATCAAAATACATTATGTATTATATTATTATTATTATTTATTTATTTCAATGTCGACGGTTGATCGCAAGGTCTGCAAGGGTATTCTATTTTCGGTATACCCACGATATGCATTCTTATATTTCTTCTTCGTATTTTGTTTCATTTGTGCTGCTGACGGTTTTGCATTTTCAATTTTTACGATTCGGCTGAAGTCCAAAAACTGGTTAATACTACTCACGAATAGTTCCTATAAATGGAGCTACAACAGCAGCATGAAATAATCCACGTGCGTAGGCAATAAGACCAACAGCAGCAGCAGCTGCAACAACAACATCAACATCAACAACAACAACAACAACAACATTAAAACCAGATTTGGTTTGGTTCGATTGTATAATTCTAGACCAGACATTGACATAGTCGCCGTCTAATCTTAGCGTTACTCGCTGAATGCATAATATGCCACTTCAAGTGGCCATTGCCACCACAGCGGACACTCTCGACAGTGCCACTTGTGGCTAATTGGACTACTTTACTTGCAAATGGGTAATTGAATGCCCTGCGCTTATTTTTCTATTTATTTTCATTTATCATTCAGTCTCTTGGGATCTATTAACTCTGACACATAATGCACTCACTAACTGCATTATCGATGAGTTTGCTAACGGTGCAATTGAGCTGCATGTTTACAGCCTACACATTGCCACTGTGGCACTGAGTTGCCTCAACACCTCAACACCCACTCGGGGGGCAGCACCTATTGAGCAATATGAAACCTCACATCGTATCTATATAAACCAGAATAAGCCCAATCTGATGAGTTGTGCAATCGTTTCATTTAGTTTTTGGTTTATAAATTGGATAAGCTAATTTCATGTTTTTGTCCGTAGTAGCTTATCGAATATTCAGTGGCAATCAGAAAATGCGTTTTTTAGCTTAAATAATCTACTTTTTTTTTTTTTTTTAAATGTACATGTTTGTACACATGTTAACTCACCTTTTGACCAAATTGTGAAGCCAAATGAGTGCTGCAAAAAAGAAACAAACGGAAACCAATGAATAAATACATACATATATATATATATATATACGTCTGTGTGTGTGTGTGTAAAAATTTTGCAAAAATTGTAAAAACAAAAAGCATCAAGCTATCTGAGAGTGCGAACAGAGATTTTGGCCAACACACACACACACACACATTGGAGCAGATGTATAGCTGCAGTTGATAAGCGTGGACATGCTGAAAAAACAGCTGGTGTTTGTTGGCGAGGAGAATTGAGGGGAACAAGGATGTGGCTTTCCGCGGACACCATTCGAAGCACACATAAAAAATGGCAAATGAATAGCAGGACAGACACACATCCACACACACACACACACACACACACATACATATTTATTTTTTTTTGTTCTGGTGTAGTTGATGTTTTGCAGGATGCCGGATTGGATTGAGTCATTGAATTGAATTGAATACGTGCGGGCACGAAACGAAAAGCATTGCTACGTGTTCTGCTTATGTTGTTGTTGCTGTTGCTGTTGTTGTTTGTTGTTGTTTGTTGTTGGTTTGCTGCTGTTATGTATTAGCAGGATGTCAATGTGTGCGTCGCCTGGAATTATGTATGTGCAAACACCCAGCAAGAGCATGTCCAGCCCGCCAACCGTCCACTTCGTAGGCCGCCCACAGTCTAGATGGGATCAGACGCGTAAAAATCATCAAATGTTGTCCGAAAAAGCAGAGCACATAAAAAAGAAACAAGTGAGATTGTCTCTGTCGCACGTAAACGACTGCCTAATACTCTACAATCAGGTCTAACACAGGCATCGAGGTATATCGAGGCGTTGTCGACTTGTCATCTGCCCATCTTAATACCTTGAAGAAAGATAATATTAACCAGTTAATGTGTATTCAAGATTCAAGGGAAAATCCATCATTACACAAATCCAATATACCCTTTAAAGTTTGGCATTAGTGTATGAAAAACGAGCAAGCGGATTGACGAGCGGAGTTCATTGGTGGATCCTTTAGTTGCGGCCCCAAATTGACATCAGTTGCTGATTTTAAATTAAAAATTTGCGACGTGTGAAGTTGATTTCAATTTGAAGGGGGTGGGGGGGGGGGCGGGGTGGGGCAAATGACAGATGAACGGATAAACGAGATACACAGGACACAACACGAGCATCTCAGAGTTTGGTTGGGTTAGAACAAGCATCGCATATATGTATGTATCCATGTGTGTACAAAAGGATGTCGATGTCGGTCATGTTTTTGACTGACCACGTAACTGGGCTGGTCACAGTTCGAACGGCGGGCTAGCGGGAGGGGGCGGAAGCGGTGGCTATCAGAAAGCAAAAACGCTGAAATAACAGTTGATGCCTCGTGACAGGCAGCCACACAGACACACAGGAATGGAGCGGAAAAGCGGTAAAGCGGGAAAACAGGAGAACGGGAAAACACGGACAGCAGTTATCTCATGTCCGACACATTCACCACCACCAAATTGAAGCTGGAATAGATGGGGCACGATTGAGGATGAGGATGAGGATGAGGATGAGGGGTGCTGGTGAAGTTAGTTTTGGTGGCTTCATAAATATAGATTAAATAGTTGATATAAAAATGAGTATCTCTGCCTGAATATTGTGAATGGAGTGGAGGGTGCCCAATTGTAATGGCCGCTCCACAAATGCTCACGACTGTCCTGATGCACTCACCACTCAATGGGGATTAGCTGACTGCCAAGTGAATGGATGCACGAGTGAGCGCAATTGCCAATTGCCAGAGCTCAATTCAATGGATTGCAGCAACTGCAGCTGTAATCCCCCAACTGCCCCATCCCTCTCACTCAGAAAGCAGATGATCCACATGCCACATTACTTCTTCTTTTTTTTTGAGCACGGAGCTGTTTTGACTAATTATGTATTATGGATGCACTTCAGAATGCTGCGGGTGTCAAAGTCATTGTCTTATATAATACCGTTATGACATTATCAACACCATACTTTATATGTACACACACACACATATGTATATTAAATGTGTGTGTGTAGGTGTGTGTGTGTGGGTTAAAAGAGGTACTTGACATTCACACGCACATTCAACAGACACTGTCCAAAAACCAGAGCTAGAGACAGCAGAGGGAAAAAGAGAGAGACGGAAAGATGGATAAGAGGGCAGAGGCCAGCTTTATGACCGATACGCACAGACACAGGCCCACTAAAAAGCTATTAACAAGTAATAATGACAACAGCAACAACAACATCAACAACAACAGCAACAATGCGAGGAACAGCCATAAACTTGAGTGCAACAGTTAGAGCAATGGGAGAAGCCGCGGCTGCAATGTGCCACACTTGAACTCATAAATTCTAAGAACCCGCAGATAACCTACATACATACATATATGATGTGTCTATATAAATTATCTCTCTCTCTCTCTCTTTTTCTCTCTTCTCTCTCTCTCTCTCTCTCTCTCTCTCTATCTCTATCTCTCTTTCTCTCTATAAATAAACACTGTGCGTGCTTGTTTCCCCATGTATCTTCGACGCATTAGTGTGTGTGTTTGTGCTTAAGCAAAGTGCAACATCAACAATGACTGCTGCTGTCGCTGTGGCAGCAACAAGTTGATGCAGTTGATGCAGTTGATGCAGTTGTTGCTGTTATTATTATTGTAGCCGTTGATTATGACAACACCGATGCTATGTTACCCCCTCTGTGTGCTTGTGTGGCACCGTCAATATACCCATTTAAACATTAAAGCGACGCCCAAGTTCATAATCTTGATGTGTGACGACTACTGTCGACGCCAGCGTGAAGCGCACTGTGGCAACATTGGCTTCGTAATGTAGCAAAAAGTGATTCGACTTAAAAGTATTTCTGTGCTCTGAATGATTAAATTAAAATAAAGTTTTAAGCTCTTGTGGAAGATTGTTAAGCTCACGAAACGTGCAACACTTCTCCGACCCTTGAAGAATGTCAACTTCCATAAGATAATGCAATTTTGGAATATATCCAACTTTTTTCTTGTGCTATGAAAACTTTTAGATGAAATATTTGTTTCTGTCAGAGCAGCTTTCTTTGATATCGATTCGCATCCAACCCAATTCATCAGTCAAAATAATTACTACATTTTGGCAAACAAATTATTAAAATGGAATTACTGTATAAACACACATATATATATATATATGTATATATATATTTCTTAAAATTAAGATTCGATTCAACAAGGTGAACTCAGCAGTGCAAGAGAATGTAAATTTAGTTTATCGCTTGTCATTTGAATTGGATTGACAAATCCCATAATTTATGCCATGGTGCCACGCTTGGTGTGCGGCCCAGATACACAAAGAATAAACCGGTATTCTGCCACATGCCACACAAAAGATGCTCAAGCGACCGAAAAAAAAAACAAAAAAAAAAAACACACACCCACACACACTGAAAATATCAGATGCTACTGGCAAGACAGAAAGCATATCTAGGTCCGGGCAGGGGGCAGCAAAAGCAGTTTAACAGAACCTAGTTGCCACTTGCTGCAAGGGCAAGACACTTTGGCCACTGAAACTAATCCGCCTTTGTTTTTCTTTCTTCGTTTCTTTTTGATTGCAGCGATAGGATTGTGCAGTAGGATTGTGGGATTGGTAACGCTGCAGGGGCGCTGGAGCTGCAGGATTGCCGTCATGGCATCATCATCGAGAGGCAACAAGCGGCAACCACCATCCGTTCGCTGGCTGCTGGTACCGTTGCTGGCGCTAACCGCGCTGCACATGCACACCTTCAGGGCGGCGGGGGTTGAGGCGCTACCGATCACCTCACGACCCATTGAGGGCAATGCCCAGGGGGAGGCATGGCAGGCTTGGCTGCGCCTGTCCGACGAGCAACGGACGCTGGAGAAACCAAAAAAAGTGATGCCCAAGTCAATATTCGCACTGCCCTTCCGTCACTGCCCGCCGGGCCACAAACTGTACAACGAACGCTGCATATCGCAGATCAATATCAATCCAACTGACTTGGTGGCACAGGAGCTGCAGGGACAACTTGGCGAGAGTGGTGGCAGCCAAATCCCCTTTACGGACTACGACTACAGCGACAGTGAGAGCGACGAGCTGATCTACGAGTTGCCGCTGGGGACGATCATACAGAGCGAACCGCTAACTAGCCCGAGTGGTGCCGAGGATCAGGCGCTACCCAGCGAGGATGCACCACTCAAGTTTAATATATTCGAAAAGAAGTTTCCCACAGCACCCGACGAGTCAATGCAGACCGATGCGGTCGATGCAACGGCAGCAATATCAACAACAACAGCAACTGCAATTGCCACCGCAACGACCACGGCCACCCCCACAATAGCAACACTGCGTAAAGATGCACTGAAGACGCAGCGTCAGCCGGATAATCGAATCACTGCTGATGCTCAAGATCTGCTGGCTGATGCCAGCAACGCGCTGCCAAGCACAACATCCGTCAGTGTGCCCACCAGCAGCAGCAGCAGCAGGAGCAACAGCAACAGCAGCAGCAGCCGCATTGGCACCTTTGGCGATATTGGCAATATAGATGCGATTGTTGTGCCAGTGGGCGTGTCCCTGGATACGGTTCAACTGGTGACAAGTTCGAGTGTAAATTCGAGGCCAGAGGCAAATACGGAGGCAGAGGCAGATACAGAGCCGGACTTGGAGCAGTTGCTCAAGGTCGACGCCTTTCAGCCGGTTTACGGCAGCAGCAGCAGCAGCGTAAATATGATGCCGCTTTTCAGCCATCGCCGCATCGCACCGCTGCTCAGCGCCGATCTGGATGGCGACGATGCAGCGACGACGGATATTGTTCCAACATGGTATGATGATGGCGATGCTGCTGCTTCGACTACGACGACAACAACAACAACAACAGCAGCAGCAACTGAGGCGACACCCACAACAAAGACATTGTCATCGACCCAGGCTCGAGTTCCTGGAGAAGAACAAGACATTGATGAAAGCGTCGTGAAAAAATCGAAAGTGCAACCGGTTCAGTTGAGTTCCACGATGGCCACAACAGTAACAGCTACATCAATGGCAACAGCAACAATAGCATCGATATCAACAACAACAACAACAACAGCAGCAGCAGCAGCAGCAGTAGCAGCAACAACAGCAGAAACAACAACACCAGCCACTGTCGATGGTGCTGCTGAAACCGAAGTTGCTGCTATACGTCAAGATGCCAGTGGCAATAAGAGAGATGATGACCGGTTTTATTATCAGCATTTTGCCAGAAATGTTGCTGCCACTGGTAGCAGCATCAGCAGCAGCAGCAGCAACCGCAGCAAAAATGCTGACAGTGACTTGGATGTGCTGAACGATATGGCATCCAGTGAAAATTTAATGACAAATACAATCGGTGGCCAGGGTGACAGTGAGAAGGCGGCAAGTGAAATTAATTTCGAGCATGAATTGCGCATTATAAACGAGCTGGTTAATGGCAAGCGGCGATTATCGCAGCTGCGGCAAAAGCAACATGAGCAACAATCAACGACCAACACGAGCAGCAACAACACGACAATGCCAACGACAACAACACCAACAGCGACAATAACAACAACATTAACAACAACACCAGCAGCAGCACCAATTATCGAAAGCAGTTCGGACACGTTAAGCACAACAACAACATCTAGCGATGCAACAGCAACAGCAACAGCAACTGCAACAGCAACAGCAACCGAAACGGAAACTGAAATAGAGACCACAACTCTTTGGTCAAAGCTCATGCCAAGGCTGGGCCTAAGCTCAACAGAGCAAACCGCAGAGACAATAGCAACGCCTGCAGCCACTTTGATGTCAGGCAATTTTGCAGGCAGCTCAATGGCAACTAGAGCAATAACAACAACAGCAGCAACAACAGCAGCAACACAAGCAACAACTGTAGCCAAACAACATTTAAGTATTAATACGAATCGTAGCAATATGAATAGTAAAATAATTAGAGTAGATAACATTGGCGAAACCCCACAATCAATATCAACAACAACAACAACAACAGCAGCAACAGCAACACCACCACCACCACCATTAACTTTGCAAACACCCACCGATGAGAGTTATGCGCCGTTTTGGTGGCTGCCAAACATTGGCTGGCGTTTCGATCGTCAAGTGGACGAGCAGGGCGAGGATCGTTCGCTGTTGCTGCGCTTGTTTAGGACATTTCGTGCTGACGACAGCATCACAAAAGTGACAACGACAACGACAACATCAACAACAGCAGCATTGCCGTAATGTAACGACGCTAATGCTTAGCGCTACAGCGAGCCTTTAAGCCTAAGTGTAAATGGCGCTTTCCCGGAGCGGCGCTGCTCTTAGCTGCTCTCGCTAATGCCGAGAATCGCTGGAGTCCGCTGGGCGGCTGGGATTGCTGTCGTGTTGTGGCGCGATGCCGGCGGCAACAACGTTTCAATTATGTGTTGAAGTCTGTTTGTCTAGTTGCAATGGCGTCCAATTGTTTATTACAATTTTTTTTTTTTTGAATTTCCGCTAATTACTTGGCTCTCAGTTTTGTCTATTACTATTTGCAATGTTTCTTTTTATCATTTTCAAAACTTATAAAATTGGTTTTTTTTCTTTTCTTTTTTTTTATTTGTATGTATTTAATTGTGCATACTTCTTCTCTCCACAATTTCGATAATGATCTAATTTTATTTAATTTTCTTTGTTTGCAAGCACTCCTAGATGTTGTAATTTTTTTTGTGTTATTTAGTTTGCTGCGTCTTTTATGTTGTTGATTTAATTTTAATATGCATATTTTTTACAATAGTTTTATTTATGTGCTTTTGTGGAGCACGCGCACGCCAGTAACATGCAAATTGCTGATGTTGCTGATGCTGTTGTTGCTGCTGTTGCTGCTGCTGTTGCTGCTGCTGCTGTTGCTGCTGCTGCTGTATACCTTAGCAATATTTAATTGTGATTATTTAAAGTTAAACCTAGTTCTTAGCACATATCGAAAACACACTCACCCATACAGAATATGATTACTTATATTATTATTGATATTATTATATCTACTTTATTTGTAACATATAAATCCCATTAGCCTTCACCCCTTCCCGTATTACAAATAACATTTTTTTTTTTTTTATGTAAAGCCTTGTTTCTGTGTATATACCTTCAATGGGAAGCCATTAATATGCGACGGTTAATTTTAAATATTGTAAATTGCTGCTGCATTTGAGTTTGAATATTGTTATTAAGATGCAAGGAAAAATTGCGTTGCTTTTTAAATGCTGCTTAATGAAACATTTTCAAAGATATACGAGTTTAAATATTATAATAATAATTTTTTTTTTTTTTTAGCGCTTAAGCGTAATATTTATGCTATCTAAAAAAACACAAAATGATTGTAAACTAAATGTAATGCATGTACATAAATATAAATCTTTTTTCTGTTCGTGTCTTAAACAATCGAAAAGAAAATCACAAAAAAATATATATATATATATACATATATATCGTAAATATCGAATAGAAAGGAATATCAAATTTTGTAATGGGGTGGTTTGAAATGAAGTGACGTAATGTGCACAGACAACTGCTCTAGTTGTTCAGTTGCCACCGATCCAAATTCATGCAAAACTGTTTTTTTACTCACTTTTTTGCGGCCAAATGGAATGTTAACCAGGACGAAAAGCTCAAAAGATATATATGTAAACGAAGACGGAGAGCAACAAATACGGAAAATAGATTACAAAAAGGCAAAGTGCCGTTTTTATTTACACACTGGCAGACCGGATCCGAAGGGCTTTCATTATCATGATTTAATAGCCTGGCCGCAGTTTACGGCTGCAGACTTCAGCCCCCTTACCTCTCATCCCTTCTACACATTTTCAGGTCTCCATTCTCTCTTTGAACATGAGAAATTGTCGTTTGTTCTAAGTAGGAAATGGTGCGATTATGCGGGATTAAGTTGGCCGCTTGGCTGGGCATGCGGTCGCGACTGCAAGTTGGCAAGAAAACTTCTTGCCACTATGCACATAGCCAACTTCAACTCATTCAAAAGTAATGCCAGCTTAGTTTTTATGACTCGGCTGCATTGAAAATTGGGCAAGCCATTTGGCTCTGCTTCAAAAGACAAACAAGCAGCCAAAAGAATTGGCAAGACACGAATTGCTGCTGTCAAAATTGATGGGAAATCACCAAAGAGCCGTAACAGCACCACCAGCATGATTGACCAAAGAAAATCATGCATCTCAGGTTTTGGGTTTCCTAAATGCAAACACTGAAAATGCAGATGTTGATGCGGATGCGGATGCGGATGTCAATGCGGATGACAACGACAGCTGGCAACGACGGCAGGCAGCATTTGAATTACCAGGCGATGGAACAAAATCAGCGACAACAAACTGGCGCCCATGAGGATGCACAAACACACACGCACACTCAAATACACACACACACACACACACACGCCCATATTATGCTAAAATATCTGTCACACTTGCCTGCAGCCGGCGTAGGTGACGATGTTTGTTACCGATGTTGTTGCTCTTGTCGTCATTCGATCGCAGTGTTTGCCTCATGTAGCAAATGCCATTAGGAAATTTTAGCTTTTTTTCCGAAAATTCTTTGGTAAACATATGCAGACGGCATGTTAACATGGCGAATAAAATACCGCAAAATGCAGAGCAAGAGAAAAATTGGCTGAGTTGTGGAAATGCGTGTTTGCCTAACGATCTGCGTTAGGCGCTGATTGAAGCTGGTGAAGGTGTGTGAATATGAATATCTGTGTGTATAGCTAGATAGCTATATATGTATGTGGGCACGTATGCTTCTTTGACTGACTGCTAAGTGAACAGAAATGATTTCACTTAGTTATGCGCCGCAGTGGCGCCATCTTGCGGCTGGCTGCGGCACGACTGTTTAGCTCATTTTGCTGCACATTCTTTGGATGCGTACATTTTTTTATAACATTCACGCAGAAAAATGTGGTTTTCCTTTTTCCTAGTTGCACAATTTAGTTGAGAAATTAAATGGAGTTTCAAGAATCGAGTTTTGTCATAAAAGTCGAACATATTACAAATAAAATATTTCAATTACATAAGAAAACTTGCGTGCTCTTTCCGGGCTCTGAATTATTGCTGAATATTTCGAGTGTGAAAGATGAAATTGGTGGGCGGTGAGGGGTGAGGGGTGAGGGGTGGTTGGGATTGTGTAAGCCAAATGGCAACTTCTGCAACGGAAAATTGCTGCCAGAAGAAAATTGCTGTTTATTTGACTATTAAGCTCAACTGCACACTGAAAACAGGACGATAAAACGGCGACGCACTTAAACGTTTGTACATTCCCTCAGTGTGTGTGTGTGTGCGTGCGTGTGTGTGTGTGTGTGCGTGCGTGTGTATGTGTGCATAAAATATAAATGAAACGGCGCCTAATGCTATGCAATACAAAGTCTTAATGTGTTGTGCAGTATTTTAGTTTTCAATGGCTGAGCTTTTATGCAAAGTAAACAATACACTGACTGACTGACACACAGACACACACACACACACACAGAGGCTCACACACATTTACAAATGTTCAGCTGACTGTGTGTGTATTTGTATTTGTATTTATATTTGTATTTGTATTTGCCAGTTGAAGCATTAGCTGTTGTCTGCCAGTCAAACCTGCCCATAATGAATTGCTGGTGAGCCTGAGGGTTGCCAAGGGTAGCGGTGGGTAGAGATTGGCGGGGAGATAACGTTGTGCAATCCGTCCATATTGAAAGCCGAACTCAACTAAACTGAACTGAACTCAACTGAACTGAAGTGAAGCTTCACAATCTGCTCAATGAATCTCAATAAGTTTGTCATGGATGCTGCTGCTGCTGCTGCCTTTGTGTGTGTGTGTGTGTGTGTGTGTGTGTAATTGTGTGCGTGTGTGAGTGTTTAAGCTTTGTTTGCATTTGTGTGCGTGTGCTAAATCAAGCGGTAATTGGTTATACTTGCTGCTGCTGCCTTTGTTCCTAATGCTTCTGCTGCTACTGCTGCTGCCGTTGTTTATATAATTGAAACTAACGCAAATAAAGTGAAAAAGCTTTCTGATTATGGGGATTTGCGCCTGCCACAGAATGAGCGGAGCTAAAAGCCCAGCCAAATACCACCTCGTTGCCACTGCCACTTACATTGCCTTAGACACTTGTGTTAGTATTCATGTTAGCATTGCCTGGGCGGGAGCACCCAAGCGCCAACTAGCTGTATTCTCTTAATGAATACGAAGTCTTTAGAGTCGACTGTAACCTGTACAGTGACGCAAAGTATGCTAATTTTAATCTTGTGATAATTACCATATCATTATATTGAAAGTTAATAGATAAGGCATTTGAAGTCCATATTAAAATACGACTCTTGAAATAAGTTTGCAAAGAACTAAAAAATAAGGCCGATAATATTCAGCTAATTGATGACGAAATAATAATATATAATTAAATTATGATTGCAACAGAATTAAGAATTCAAGTAATTAAGTTGCAAGTACACATTTTGAACGAGTCTTCTGTTTTTCAATGCTTCAGCTATTGCCCACTGTGCAGTCGGGAGGTGTGTTTTGTGTTTGTATGTGTGTGTGCTTGATTACTGAGTTGAGAGCTGTTGTTTAAGCTGTTGTTAACTTAAGTATAACAATCATAAGGATAACGTTAGGCGATTGCGATTTTGTTGGCATTTAAGCTACCAAACGAGCTAAGGCTGCTGCTCGCTCACCCACACACACTCACACTTATACAAAAAAAATCACACACACACCCACACATACGCGTGTTTACACCTTATTTATTTGGCACTTTCATTACTGGCACTTCATGCCGCATACTCTGTTGCCTCAATCCAACTACCTGCACCCAAAGTTGGCCACTTAAGCAATTGTGTTCAGTGTGTAATTGGTATTGTTGCGATTACTGCTTCAACTTTTTTTTCGCTTTTCTTGCTGTTGCTATTTTTGTTGTTGTTCATTTTGCAGTTTATGTAATGAACTCTGCTCGATATTGTAGATACTATATCGAAAAAGTACATATCTGCATCCACAAGCAGATATGTATCTTTTGAAGCTCCATCGGATTTTGAAAGCACTCGGTTCATTAGATTTCCAAATGCGCAAATTGCCCGTTTTCGTTGTGGTTGCCCCTCTCAATGCAAATGCTTATATACTTATTTGTCGGCATTCATTCACAAATACACTGCTGTCAGGCAACTCAATTAATAGCATTAAATGTAAATTACATTTAAATGTGGCGCATTATTTGCATTTGGCTGCCTTTTCCTGTGGCCATATATCTGGAATTTTAGTGCGTCACAGAGCGTTGCAATAATCATAATGTTGGTGGCAACGTATTCAAAAATCCAGGCAAGTCCACAGAATGTTTAAATTGGCTGCTTTGGCACAATTTCGTTCGAAATATTATCAAGTGTTTGGGTACTTTGATGACTCCATAATCCTTGAATGCAGTTCGATAAAGTACGTCCTTGCGATTATAACGCACCAGGTCCTTCTCCAAGCTTGTGGTCGAGCTAAAGCCGATTTTTTGTCTTGTGGAATGTGCGCTCCTAAAATTATGCTGTATTTTTTGTACTGTTGCAAAGGAGATTAGTGAATGCAGCAACCCCATTTAGATCACTGATTCCTGCACATGCTAAAACAATAAAATTTTCTATTAAAATTAATGAAATAAATTTATGGTTTGTACCTGCCAGGTTTCCACATAGCAACATTTATACACATATACAAATTGTTGTCAATTGGCAATTGTTCATTCTTGTGGCTCATAGCATTTGCCAGTAATTAAACATAGCCATTGACTTCCCTGGTACTTAATCAATGTGTGTAATTTTTAAACGTGCAATTGAGAGTGAAATCACAGTGGCAATAAAATCGTTATTACAAATCGCAAATTTCCAGCGGCTCAAACTGACCGCTATTAACCCAGTCGAGATAATGCTGAGCTTAAACCAATCAGTTGTGCAATGAGCTCGTTCCATGTGTTTTGCGCAATTTGAAAACCAAACTCTCGATCGCATTCGTAATCGCAATCGCAATCGCAATCTCATAATGCGCCGTATTCATTATCATTGTCATCGGTATTGTCATTGCTGTGGTCCGTTGTCCGTTGTCAGTTGCGTGTTGCCCATTGTCGCTGGAAATTGTCTCTTGTCCCCTGTCCATTGTCCGTTGTCCGTCCGTTGACGACACTTGTCATAAATAAGCAGTGCAGCCGTGCAGCAGTGGAGCTCTCTCAACTCTCAGCACTCAGCACTCAGCTGGGGGCTCGGGGGGCTCGCATTGAACGACTGAATTGAATTTAACGAGAAATTGCAACAATCAACGCTGCGCAGTGCGTCTTGTGTCCTCTGTCCAGTGTCCTCTGTCCAGTGACCTCCGTCCAGTGCCATGCATGCCCCTCTTTAACCATCGGGGAGTCTTTTTTGGTGGGCTTTAAATACCCTTGTAGTTGGGATTGTCATTTGATCGCAAAGTACCTACCCTTTGCATTATGAGTATACACATACTACAAATATACTTGTCTTGCCTACTGACAACGTAACGGCTATCAGGAAATATCTTCACTCCAACAAGATGATCCACCCAACGTTATGTACAATATATATATAATATCTGATTATGGTTTCCATGGACGAAGACGATAAATTCACAGTTAATCAGATGTATGAGCTATATGCAGCCTGCACCAGGGTAAGTGATTTATTAAAGTGCATGTACTATCTGAGGAAAAGGTATTTGCATTTCGGTTTGCCATTGAGATAGCTTTCTTGTATTTGGTTTCTTTCCCATAGCTTTTGCCGCCCACATTTTGTGGACAGCCAAAGCAGAGCAGACAATGGGATGACCGGCTGGTTGGTTGGTTGGTTGGGATGCCTGGACAGGATTTCGAGGTGACCAAACGGCAACGGCAGGAGTTGCAATAACAGGAGCTACACGTTGTTGCCGAGGGGCACGGATGGGGGTAGGGACAAGGGCGGTTGGTGGGCTTGACAGGAAACACGAGGCGGCAACACCGCAAAAGGCACACAAAAAAACGAAAAGATTTTTGGTCAGCGCAGTCGAATGGCGCAAAAAGTTGCACAGCGTATGCCAACAATGTAATTTTGACGCTTGATCTCGGTAAAGCACACATACAGACACACACACGCATACACACACACACACTCAGTCACCCACATATACACTGCGACTACCAAATGGCAGATGGAAAAAGAAGTGAAAAAAAAAATGCCGCTGTATAATGGACACCGAGGAATTTGGCAGCAAAAAACACCACATATGTGTGTGGGTTTATGTGTGTGTGTTGTATGTGTTGTGTATCTATGTGTGTTTACAGAACAATGCTTGCATCGAGCTGCTGCTGATGCTGCTGCTGTCGTTATAGTTACAGAAGCTGCTCATTTTGCGTGCCTTTTTTATGCGATTTTGTTTGCGCTTTCGCGCGTTTTCTGTGCTTCTCTTCAAATCCGCCTGCCCCTCATTGTCATTGGTGTGCGTGTGTGTGTGTGTTTGTTTGTGTGAGTGTGTTATTACTGTCAAACCGCAATCGTCAGCCAAACGGCCTCATAATATTTCATTGTTGTTGCAGTTTGTTGACACTGAGCTTGCTGCTTTGCCTTATTTCGTCCTGCTATTGTCTCGACTGGGCGGCAACAGGACAGGTGCGAGTCGACACAAAACCTCTTGTCTGGCATCCTGCTCCAAAGAGTTTGCGACAGGTTCAGCATAAGCCGCTTGCTCAAACTGCTTGCCACGCAGGTCAAAAGCGATTGGGTTTGTGGGGCCTGAGGGAAATATTCGCATAATTTTTTAAATAATTCACAATTCATAGTAATTAACTGATCGACAAAAGTAATTTACAGTTAAGTCTGTAAATCACATTTATCTTTTATCTGCGAATGTGGCTTTGAAAGTTGTGGAAATTATTTCAAATTCATATCTAGATGAAATATCGAATTTATTCCTTTGCCCTGGATGTTTCAGAGTTGAATGTGTCAAGTTAACGTTTATCGTTATTTATTATTTCCAAAATTCGAGTTCTTTATTCTGAGATGAATGCCTCCGTTTGTGTAATGGTGACGGTGCCCACCAATCAGGAGGAGCAGTGCCAGTTGCAACTGCAGTCCAAGCAGTTCTTTGACAATAACAATACACCAATGGCACAGGTGCTGCGTAGGATTGTGATGCAACTGCGGCTGGAGAATGTGTTCTGGTCACTTGATATGGATGGCAGACAGCTGCAGGCGCGCATCGATCTGCTGCATGACGAGCGATACGAGCGGCTTCTGTGCACGCTGCAGGATTGTGGCATTGGCGACCGCCCGGGGACCCGTGTAACCGCTGTCAGTTGCCTGGAGACGCGTGTTAAGTTCTGCAACGGATCTGTAGCTGGGCAGGGAGCAGCACCAGCACAAGCAGCATCAGCACAAGCAGCAGGAGCCAAAGGAGCAGCTGCAACAGCAACCGAAGCCTCACAGCCAAGTGAGGGAGAACAAGTGGGCTGGCAGACTTTCATGGACTCGGTGCGCTGCCGCTTGAATGTGAACCAGGTGGTGCGAGTGGTGCGTCATGATGCGACTATCAATTTTGACTTTGTGGTGCTGCTGATGGCCGCGGCGCTGTTGTCGTGTGTTGGTTTGGTGGAGAACAGCTTCCTATTCCTGTCCAGCAGCATGCTCATCTCACCACTGATGGGCCCCATAATGGCGGCCATATTTGGATCGGTGATTGGCGATCGCGGCCTGCGCTGGCTGGGCATTAAGAATGAGCTGATTGGCATTGCCATCTCAGTGCTGATGGGTTTCATATTTGGCGTCGGCGTCTGTGTGTGCGGCTTGGGGCGTTTCTTCATGCCTGCCAGCGGCTTAAACGAGGAGATCATGTCACGCTGCGATACTCACTCACTGGTCGTTGGCCTCTGCACGGCGCTCACCTCTGGCGCTGCGGCGGCCATTGGTGTGCTGGGCGGAAATGTGGGTTCGCTGGTGGGCGTGGCGATATCAGCATCCCTACTGCCCCCGGCAGTCAATGCGGGACTTTTGCTGGCGATCGCACTGTGCACCCAAATCATGCAACTCGATCAGGAACTGCTGCAGGGCCTGGCCAAGCATCGCGAGTATTCGCAGCAGTTGCACATTCAGCTCTTCGTGTGTGCTACCGTCAGCATGGCACTGACCTTGCTCAATGCTATCTGTGTCTGGCTGATGGGTGTTGTGGTGCTGCACATCAAGGAAGTGGCACCGACGGTGCAGCGGGATCGCCACTTCTGGCACCACGATGTTCGCCTGGCTCGCGAAGTGGCACTGCACGATCCTCAGCTGCAAAGTGCCATCGATCGATTGGATCTGGATGAGCGCCGCCAGGTGGATGTTGATGCGCCACATTATCAGCACACATGGTCGCCGGGAACCGTGCGTACTGGTCTGCGCAGGGAGGGCATCGACAATGGCTGTAACTATCATTCAGTGCAAAGTCTTAAAGATTTTTGCATTACACTGCACAAGCTCAAGTCGCAGCTGCCACGTTCCTCGACGCAGCATAAGCTGCCCAGCTTTGTGGATGTGTTCCAGCCACTGGAGCATGTGGAACTTGGTTCAGTTGCAACTATGACCCCAACACCGACCGCACCATCTCAACTCCCATCTGGTAGCGGCATGAGCAAATATCGCAGTCTGCCCGATCTGCGGCAGTCGTGCACAGAGTTCGCCGAGTCGCGCTTCGAACCCGAACTGGAGACGAAGGTTAAATCGAAGACTGAACGTAGCGTCCACTGGAGCCAGGAGCGTGAACATTTGCTGTACGAGAGTAGGCAACAATTTGATGAGTTGCTGCTGCCGGATCGACGACTGCGTCTGCTGACCAACCGTCGGAGTGCTGACACCAAGGAGAGCGAGCTCGAGCACGAGTTCAATGCGTAGCTGCTGGCAGCTCTATCAAATGTCCTTTAACGGCAACTGTCACCTGTTCTTGCACAATTACTTTCATCGGTCAATAGACAAACTGCGGCGAACCGCTAGACAAACATTGCAGCCAAGTTGCCTCTTTTTCCATTTTGCTCTATGCTCGTTGGCCATGTTTGGCTTTTGATTACTTCGCGATGTTCTTGTTTGCCCAGCACTTCCAGTTGACAGCAGAAGTGCCTGGAGAGCCGTGCTTTAAATACTGCTCAAAGTCCTTGCTGTCCCACGACTACCATTTTGTTTGTTTTCAATTTGCTGTGCAAATGTATGTGTTTGTAATGCATATTCTTAACCAGCAGCAATATTCGAGTCGCTCTGTCTATTTAGTGTTTTTCAGTACATATCAAACAATATACATCAGCAGGTCTGCTTGGGCTCTCACTAGAATATCGGTTGTCGCTGTGAATGAGGGCGTCGCCCGACGGAATGCCGTGCCTTTTAATTTATCGAATCTTGTTAAGCAAATCATCGTACATGATATGTTTCACATCAACATTGATTTAAAACCATTGTTAACCAAATCTGACTCAACCTTCGCAATTAACAACTCGTCAATAGAGTACTTTGCAGTCGGTTGCCGGTTGGATGATAAATGAGCTCAAGGGCAAGGACATCGTTGGGTTCTCTTCCATTGAAACATCTTCTGTGTTGTATAACATGTACCAGTTCAGACATGTCACTGTACATATAATATATACGCCCAGGTCGATTTACTTCGGGCATTCAAAATATGTTCATTTACGGTTTTATTTTTGGTTTTTGTTTTGTTGCTGTTATTTTCTTTCACTGATTGCTTTTTCAGTATTTTTTATTATTCTTTCTTTTACTGTTATCCCTTCGTCGAAGCAGTGGGTCAGCTCTTCCGTCAGTTCCTGGTCGTAATAGACACCAAATAGCAGCAACAACAATAACGTGTTGCTCTTTTATTGTGCCTGTGTATCCTGCGTCCTGTCCTCGGTGTTGGTCATTGGGCCCAATTGACCAGCCAGCCAGTTTTCCAGTGTGAAAAAAGGTCCTGGCTCAGTGGACGGCCCTTTGGTGTGATGATGCTGTTGTTGTCTTGTTGCCACAATTAGCGCCTTTTATAGCGCGCGATTAACCTGCAGTTCGAGGCAAGGGTGACAATTTGGAGATGTGGATTGCCGAATGTATTCTGTGAGTTCTCTGCAGACTTAAAGATATAGTTACCAATTTTAATAAGTACTTTGACATCAATGTCCTTCAAAGATTGGAGTCGTTATCTTTTCGTAAATGTAGATAGAAGATATCACTAAAAATAGAAACTGCGAACTTTTTTCTTACTGTTAACTGCATTTATTTGTCAAACATTTTGATTGTAAGCGATTTTTGAAGATGGCATAGAATTTATTAAATACACATTTTTATACTCTGAACCATGATATATCACTGCCTGCTCCCACCTGCGCCCATGTCCTTTTAATTTCCATTCTGACAACATATTAGACAGCATATTTAGAGCCCTTAGTCCACATTTGAAGGATGTTGATGAGCTGAGCTGATGCTACTTGTCAGGCATCATCTACCATTCGTCAAAGTTTACTTATTCCTAATTGATAATCATAATTATTTAAACAAATTCTTGTTTATCATTCCAACCGTTTACGAACAAAGGGCATAAAAAGCTGGCAATGAAACACGGTCAACAGCTGGCAGCAATATTACCAAATTACCCAAAGGCAAAGGAACACCAACACTGATCCACTTCTTGTGTGCCTGTGCGCAGGTCCTTAGGCAAAGCCAGTTGTTTGTAACTGAACTCCAACTCCGAATGCAACTTCAACTTCATGCAGCGGGTGGGTGGCTGCTTTGGCTCTGTGGTTTGGCTCGAAAATAGATGCAGACTGACCAGCACTTGCTCCTATCTACGGACAGATTAGGAAGCACATGCATAGAAGAATTTATAGAAGAGACACCATGAAGCCAAGAGGGGAGAAGTCAACCAGCCAGAAAACACAAGCAGAAACCACTCGCTTTAGATTCAATTAAGTCTTGCATAAAGTCATAATGAAATGTTTAACATTTTATTATTACCTTTGGTAAAATTCTTTTTCATTACAAATTCGTAGCTTAAGGGGAATGGTTACTCACAATTTAAAACAAAAATATTCTGGAGTGCTAAGCAGACTCAAATAAAAGCATTTCACTTTAAGTTTAGTCAGAGCCTGCGCCTTCGGCAACTAAAATCCTAAAGAATCGATACCAAATTTATATTTTATTGTATTTTACATAAATTTAATTTTGGTGCCCCATCCGACGATTCAGTTGACTTTTTTACCATCAACTTTTCTTAACATCCACAGATAGTTCTGCTCCTTTCTCTTTTCTTCTTAATATTCAAAGAATAATCTTAGTTTAGAGAGATTTACGACGTATTCTTAGAATATTAAGAAGCCATCTAATCAAATATTGCCAATTTGCATTATTTTATACAACTGCAGAGAATATTAAAAAATTAATTTTATGTATTATTATCATTTTAATTGGGGATTCACGCACTGCGACCTGTCGTATCTGTTATGTCCCAGACTGGGGCTATACCATCAATCACAATTCCTGCACGAATGCAGGAATCTTTGTCGGGTTGAGGGTTTGTATATATATTATAAGAATCTCTATAAGACAGGCGAATTGCCGGTCTGAAAGGGTATGTTTTATTCGGCTTGCCTAAGACTGTTGTTTATTGAATTAATCAATTTTTTTATGTTTTATTTTACATTTATTTTCACTGTGCACATTGGAGGGTGTGTTTCTACGAAGAGGCTATAAATTTATTAAATTACTCAATAAAATGCATTTCCTACTAGTCGTAAGTACTTTAATACCACCCGGAACTGCTATTGTCTCATCTTCCGGCCCACCGCTCTTTTCATCAACCCTCTCCGCATTCACCTCACTCGCTGTTTCCCTCGCTTTGTGCTTCACTTCAACTTCAACACTGCCAACTTCAGCTGAACTTTTTTTGCAACAAATTGTGTTGGCCAAAAACGAAATGCATCTAACAATAACAAGTTAGAGGCATTCCGTTTTAATCTTGCAGCAACTGGGCATGGACGGATCCTGGACCGGAGTTCGACTCGGACTGGGGGCTGCAACAGGGTCTCGACTCCTGGCACTGTCAGCATTGTTCTTTGAAACGGTTTTCTGTTTTGGTTTTACTTTTAAATTATGTGTTTTAATATTTTACAAAGACCAAAAACTGAGGCACTTTGCTTATAATCTTCTTGCCGTTTCTCTCACTCTTGATAGCCATAATGAGCAGCAGGAAAGGGCTGTCGAGGACAGCGGGCAGTTGGAGACGGCAACAGTACGGAATGGCCAGATTCTAAATAACTACAAAAGACAGAAATGGCAGAAATGGCACATAACGAGCAAAGTCATACAAAAATGATCCCAAGTTGAAACTTTTAATTTAAGAACAACCGAAAGACAAGCATTCTACTTAGCTACTATCCAGAACTGTGATGCTCTTTTACTTGACTCAGGTCACCACTTGCCTGCTTCTTGCCACTTTCGCTCTGCTTGCTGCAACAGTCGAAGGTTCCAAGCTATTTCTTCATAAGAAGATTGAAGACTTTTTTAATTAGCACCATTAAATTTGTTGTGGAAAGCAGGTTGAGGAGAGCTTTAAGGCGAGGGAGACGATACCCATCATATTCTTGGCATAAGGTTATAGTAATGCCAATTAATCACAAGTTTTTCTCAACAAATACAGATCATTAATTTACAAATTACAAATGATGTTAGCCCGTAAGATCTAAAACCAAATTATTTAGTTTTCAATTCCCTAAACCAATTGAAAAAGGGTAAAAAGGGTATATTGCCTTTGCGCAAAAGTATGTGACAGAAGAAGACTCCATTAAGTTTATATATTCTTGATTAGTATCAACAGCCAGATCGATATAGAACGCGCGGATCTTAAGGACTTTAAGAGATTTAGACTTCAAATTTGGAATACAAGTTATTGTATACCCCTGGCAAATGCCATGAAGCGATTATCAATTCATATCCATGTCCGATGGCAACAGAAGCCTCAATGTTAATGTTAATTTCACCAAGATCGGATGAAAAATACCCAAGTCTCAGTCAAAGGGTATTCATAATCTTCTTACAATCTACAGGTGAAACACTTTTCTGCTTGCAGAAATATGGTCAATCCCTTCCCCAAATAAGATGAAAATATTTTTAACAGCTGGGTTCAGGGTATCTCGTAGTCGTGCTCACTCTACTATGGCATACCTACTTGTTTGTTTATCTCTGCTGAACGTTGACAATTAAGCCGTCAATGTCGCAGCAACGAAAGGGGCAGTGGCAGATGGAAAGCTGGTCAGGTGGTTTCCTAATGTATGCTCATACTTCTTGCTCGCCTGTTCTCTGCACGTTCCGCACTTCTGGCCACCTGGTGTGGCATAGTATCTGGCTGAGTAACGAGTGCTTGCGACTTAATTATCTGCGACAATTACAAGCCGGCAACAAATCTAAACTGGAATGTCCTGCATTTCCTGTGCGTCCACCGCCCTGTGTGTCCATGCTACGTGTCCTGTCAGCACATTTGTCTACGTGGCGTATGAATAATTGCAAATGCCAACAATTGGAACATTTGTCGTTTCCACCGTTGTTGTGGTTGCTGCTGCTGCTGCTGCTGCTGCTGCTGTTGAAATTTCACAGTTCTCTCACACTCGCACACAAAGCACACACTCATACACAAATGATATCAAGCGCATGCAAGACATTTCTTTCACACACCTGAATACATACGTGAGCGTAAGTGTGTGTGTATGTGTGTGTGTGTGTGATTGCGTATGTCTGCTACAATTTAGATAAATAATTCTGAATGCTAATTGAGTGTAAGAACTTTAAGTCTGGCTAGAGTTTTAGACTCTGCCATTTGTGTGTGCAAATTAATTAACTAAATTATTTAGTGAACAGTAAAATGGGTCACATATACAAATGCCTTGCACACATGCACACACACACACACATATACACACACAGGGAATATTATGAAGGATGCTTTTATTATTTGCTGTTAGTTGTTAAGAACGATAATGATGATGTCCGGCCATGTGCTGGTCGGCAAAACAACAGACTTGTACACACACACACACACACATACACATTGAAACCCATTTATTTGTATATGTATGTATATACAGGCATTTAGTACATATGCCTGTCTCTAGGCATTTGGCATTAATTGCGGCCTAGCACCAACGAAAATTACCTGCCCTCTAGCCAAGAAGCACCCAAGCACCGAACGACCGACCCACTCACTGACCAGACAAGCTGGCCAGAGCTTGTGCATTAGTCAAAATACAACAAACACTCGGTATACATTGGTCTGTGTCCTGAGTGTCCTGAGTGTCCTGCAACGACGCAATTTGGCTGATGCCAAACATTAAGCAATATTTATGACATGCCACAGCCACCGTCGCCCCCATCACGCTTAACACGCCCTCGCAGTGGCAGGCAAGCAAATTGCGAATGCAAACGCCAAATGCTTATTTAATGAGTTAATTATTTTTTGTATTTATTGCAACGCGAAAATATGCGAATACTCATGAAGTAAACGTGAAAGTATACGCAATTAAACGCTAAGCACGAGCCCATTACATATTTTACTTTATTTTATTTTTTCCTTTTCTCGTTGGTACTGCAAATTAATATGGCTAACTCAGAGACGAGGGCGGGGCACAGAGAAAAAGAGCTGCTTACTTAATTACCGCAAGCCTATATAGTAAAGACTCTGTGCCCCAAGTAGCTCTAGAGCAGGCCACAAGCAGGTAAAAAGAGCAATGTGGCATTGACAACAGAAGCAGCAGCACAGCTACAAATGTCAATAAGACTATTCTCTACACATTCATGCTCTCGGGCTTAAATATATGATCTTACTTTAATTTGATTATTCGTTGGCCTTAAAATAATGTTTTTTTGCAAATGTATGTTACTGGCAGGAGGAAGCATCTCCGAACCCCCAAAGTATAAATAGTCTTGGTCAGGATCAACATTCGAGCATGTATGGCTGTGTCTGTCCATAACAGCTTGTTATATTGAATAGAAGTTTTATTTGATTTGAACCGACATCCGCCGATGAGTTCATTTCCAAAGTCACAGTTTGTTTTGGAAAGTTAGTGCGGCATTTTTGACAGGACACATTTTCAACTGAGAGCTGTCATTTGGCAATTTGCTGTGAATCGTTTTGCGTTTGGAGTGCACTCCATTAGTTTATTCGTTACCTTGCTTTGCATAACTTTAGAGCTGGCACATTACATCTTGAAATCAATCAATTGAAATGCTTATTGCAATGGCAAGTGGAGAACGCAACTAATTTGTAGAAGGCGCAAACACTTGAAGCATGACTCCTGCGTCAATCAATCAGGCAGTCATTCATGCGCGCATTAATTTATTCATTTTGGCATTTCACTCGCTCCTATCTGAATCATCATAATCATCAGACTCAACTCGTTACTCGTCGCTCGTCGCTCGTCACTTGTGAGTCGTCAGCTACGAGTTGTGAGTCGGTTGAGAGCACACAAAATATGTTTGCTATTTAATTGCTCTTTTACCAATTTCCGTGACGAGCGAGCAAAACGCTTTTAATTACTTAACCGGAAATTGGCAATTAAAGCGATTTAACGGACCATATGCATGAGAGAGCGCACAGAATTCTCATTTGCCTCAAAAGTTAACCAATGGCAACAACAACAATAACTTCGCGTTTCTCCATCCTTCGATCGTCAGCCCCTTAATCAAGTTTTAAATGGACGCTGCACCCCAACTCCAGCTGCCAGCTGCCAGCTACCCCCATCCCCTTGGCAAAGAAAACAATCCCCGCCCCAAAACTCCAGAGCCCACACCAAAATTCAAGTTCAAAGCCCAGCGTAAGGTGCTGCCAACTCGTTCATTGTTATTTATTGTGTTTGTTGTTATTGCCGGCAATTTATTTCAATTTCGCCGAGCTGCAAACTTTTGTATTGTCATTGCCAGTGAGCGGACGCGCGTCTTTTTCCAATTAGAAATCGCTGGGCAGAGTGCGGGGAGGGAGCCTGGCGATAGGGAGGTGGTAGTGGTGGTGCTGGTGCTGGTGGTGATGGTGATGGTGGTGGTGGTTGCGTCCTACGGCTCTGCCATAAAAACTCATTTAACTTTTTTGGCCGGCAAACGTCAAATACTTTGGCTTGATGAGCACCGCGTGTAATACACAAAACTTTTTGGCAGGTGGTTAAGATGAAGGGGCAGAGCTGGGCGGGGCAGTGCAGGTTCGGAGCGGGAGAAGCTTGGCTCTGATAACTGTTGCATAGTTTCGGGATGCTGCATAAATAATTATTTGCCAACAGCCGCAGCAGCAGAGACACTTGCCAAAGCCAAACGAAGCAAACTAAATCGAAATGAGATGGAATGAGATGCGATGCGATCCGATGAGTTGAAATGTGTTGCCATTCAGTGTAGGGGGGCTGGTGAGAGTGGGCACGAGGTAGCTGGGCGAGGGGCGGGGAGTGAGGAGTGAGGAGCTTCAAGGTTTAGTGGTGCCCAACATTTTAGAATTTGTGGCCGCAAGTTGGCAAGCGAATAAAATGGAAAATTGTTTGCTTTGACTTTTATTTATTTGGACATGTTCCCCTCCTCCTCCACCCACCCCCATGGCATAAAGTGGACGAAGCGCGGGGATGAGTATGCTGCGGTAGGCCGCTTAATTTCGAGCGCAACTTGCAATTTGCCGCCACATTGCAATCCAAAAAGTTATTCGCAAAACTTTGCAGTTGGCCGAGCCAAGCCAACTGCCCGGACGCAGTCTAATTTCAATTGCTGCCGGCTAATGTGACACTGAACACACCTCCTCCCTGCCACAAACCCGCCTGACTCAAATCCTAAGTTCGTAGCGAAAATTGCGCAAAATTTACAGAAAAATGCATGTGAAACGTGTCAGAGACTTGAGAAAAATAACAGTTCAAAATTCGTCTTGGCAAGGTGCCTGGCACAAGTCAAAAGCTGCTGCATAATGCAGCATATCTGTGGAATGCGATCGGCCCGGGTTGACACATTGTTTACCAAGCTTATCCAGCAAGCTGCAACTGGCAGGTTAATAAATCGCTTATCTCCATTAAATAAATTAAAATATTTTCGCTCTTTGGACAGGTGAATTGTGGAAGTACAACCATGAAGAATAACTCGAATTACAAGTTTCGCATATCAATATTATTATTTTTACTATAAATACTACTATTATGATTGTTATTATTATTATAAATGCCGTTAGGATGCAGTCATGGGATCAGGGATTTCAGCTATGTAGCCCGATAAAATGGGTATGTAAATACCAAAATTCAAAATTGAATCGAGCTGATTGTGAAGCATTTTCAAGAGCATTCTCGATGGCTAAATATCGCTGCCCCTTTCAAAATCTCATTGTGGCAATCACCACCACCTTTGCAAACTGCTGTGCTTAGTTTATGCCGCACTTCACCCCACGCAATTCAACCTGTTCTCTGGGTTAACTTTTCGCGCAGTTCGTCGATTTGCGATTTACGCTTTGTTTTTGTACGTTTTTATATTTTTTGGTTTTGGTTTTGCATTTTGTTTGATTTGCCTTGTTTTTTTTCCTTTTATATGTTTGTGTAACCGATCCGAAAACAAATGCAGTTGCTGTGCGTGCTGTGTTTTTTTTATTTATCTCGAACTTTGCAGCTTTGCTGTTGCCGTTTGCCGTTTGCCGTTAGCGTGCTGAGTTTTGTCATATTCTCCGATGTCAGTTTAACGCAAAAAACTTTTCGCGCAACAGCACCCAATAATAACAACAGCAACAATAAAAGGAGCAACATCAGAACCAAAAAAAAGAAAAAACAAACAATAAGGGACGTATCCAACTTTTTGGCATTTAATTGGAAAATTAAATTGTGGGATGTTGCAATGTGAGCAGTATTCGGGATTTGTCCGATCCCATTTCATTTCAGAAGTAATTTGCGGCGCAATCAACGCGCATCCATCAGTGCTTCCAGGTAATATCCGAGCATAATACATTTAAAATATTTGCTAACCATCCGGCCGTTACATTCCGGAGTAGCACGCTGCCCGCTCACTTTAGAAGCTGACGTGTCAAGTGTCGGCTGAGCTGTCTCTCCAGTTTCCAGTTCTGTAGCTCCCCAGCAGATGCCCAACTGCCCAGTTGCTTTTGCAATTTTGCAAAATGACTGGGAATTCATTTGACAAATTGTGCTTTGGCGCGGAGTAAAAAGTCAAAGCAGCTGGCCAGCCATTCTTTTCTGCATTCGTTTGGTGCTCTGTCACTGGTTAAACAAGTGGCAAAATTAAATTTAACAATCTCTGTTGCAGACGCCTGCTCGGTATGTCGATGGGAATGGGGATGGGAAAGCGGATTGTGAAGTAAAGCCACATTGTTTAAAGTGCTTAACAAGCAGATGGCCGCACACCTTCTCTTCGACTACTGCAACTAACTCAGTCAAAGAAGTGGCATGAAAAATGAAATGAAAACCAACAAGTAACCACAATCATTGCTCGACTCGCCACTCGTTAGCAGCGACAGCAAACGGCAACAGCAGCAGCAGCAGCAGCAACAACAACAGTAGCAACATCGTGTGGCACCGTCAGGACGCTGAACCCATTTGGGATTGGTGTGGGTCTGCTCAGTGCTTCGAAAAGTGCTACAAGTGCAGGACAGTCAGCTCCCGTTCTTCAATTCATCCGGTAGTCCATCTCGTCCATCCGTCCGTCTGTCTATCAGTGCTGCACTCTCATCCGCTTTGCAGTCATCCGGGCTCCGGCTGGCTTTTGATTCGTGGCACTGACACTTTGGGCTCAGGCAACGCTCTTTGATTTTGCGGTCCAGTACTAGACCACACCGTCTGCACCACCATGCATTAAGTAATTACTTCTTTGTGCTGACGACGAAAGTGCAAATTCATTGCAATGATGCACTGGGTCTCAGTTTCCAAACACGCATACCACACGCCATCGAACGACAAGCTCAGGTTAATGGCACTCGCATCGCAGCAGTTTGAACATTTGGGTCAAAAGACCAATTTCCGCATTTATGCATTTAACTGTAAATTTGATTAGCCCTTCAATTTCAAATGGTCACAATAGCTCTAGCGAAAAATAGTGTCAGGATATTAAGCTGCAAATATTTAAAGTGCTTTTAGCGTATTTTGTCAAAAAAATTAAATTGTCTGGCCTAAAGTTTCAATGTGATTTTAAACCATAAACTAAATCTTCAGCGCTTTGTATATTTGTAAAATTAGTTTTTAATTTGTTTGGTTCATTTTTAGACTTGAATTGCTCTAGGGTTAATTTTTCCACTGATACTGCTTGGATTATTCCATCCAAAGTTGTTTTAACCTTATATTTATGCTGCTTTGGGTTTTTGGGCTCATTTGGAAAGCAGTTTTTGCTGTTACTGTGTCTTACAGTCGATTATGACTGCAAATGCGAAACAATTTCCATCCACCCGTTAACTCAAGGTGAGGAGGGGGACATGGTGGTGTTATGGGGGGCTATGGGTGGGGGGTAGATATACAGTCAAAGTGAAGGGTAGCCTCTTAGTGACTCGAATTCCAAGGATGCTGTTATTGTTGCTGCTGCTTCTGGCAATTGGCAATGCAAAGGAATAACTTTCTTTATTGCATTGAAATTCAATTGCGATTCACAACTTTGGTGAAGGCGTGCTACATTGAGAGGTAGGTGGGTGGCGGTGGGCACTGGATAGACAACATGGAGGAGGCCCAACAATATCTAGCACATATTTGAGTGAAGTGAATGCGAAATAAATTTTGCACAGCAGCGGCAGCATCCAAAAAGCGGAAATTTCCTACATAATTTCGTTGGTGTATTTTATTATAAATAATTTTTTTCTCGTCTTTATATTTCTTTCCATTTTTTTTTTTTTTTTGGCAAAATTGCAGACTAAAGGCTGGCTACCAAGGACCGTCAGATGAAGGCAGCTGGAAGGACTGGCCAAAACATATGACCACTCAATAGGAATAAACTGAAGAGAACGATGTGGGCTGAAGAAGACGAAAATATGTACGCTATGAAGGATAGCAACGGCCAAAAAGCAAAGGGCAAGCAGAGCAAGAGAGGCGTGGGGTAAATTCAATGCTGAGCGAAATACAAATAAATATAAAGAAAATAAGTGCATGCCAGAACCAGAAACACTCAAAGTTTATGAAACGCGCGTCGCCTCCAAAGTTTCTTTCTTTTTTCTTCATTACACCCAAGCAGAGGGTACTATAATTTTGTCGTGAAGTGTGTCACGCATTGAAGGAGACGTCTCCGACCCTATACAATATTTACGCTACACTTGATCAGCATCAATAGCCTAGTCCTTCTGGTTGTCTGCGCGAATGCCTCTCCGTTTATAGATTTGCTCAAGCTAAATTTAGCTAAATTTTGATATATACGTATTTTATTTTGTGAGCAGTGTGGTCGTATCGGACAACTATATTATATACATATATAATATATAGAACAGTTGGCAGTTTTCTATTTTATTTAAACATATAACTAAGTTCAGATATGAGCAGGTCGACTTCTGCAAGAGTATGTAATCTTCGACTAAGCTAAGATAGTCGTTTTTTTTCGCATTTCTTTCTTCTCTTTGGGACAACGTAAAACAAAGTAGAGGCCAGGGATCAGGGCACATGTGTGTTACTGTGTTTGTGTATGTTGGTGTATCGCCAATTACTGTGTCTGTTTGAGCGTACAAAGCGTTTTATGAAC
The DNA here is from genome assembly GCA_035044025.1 of Drosophila paracracens. Lineage (NCBI taxonomy): Eukaryota > Metazoa > Arthropoda > Insecta > Diptera > Drosophilidae > Drosophila > Drosophila paracracens. Next base: position 1,070,768 of record JAWNMN010000838.1, read on the forward strand.
CAACTCTGAAGCCCCTGATATACCGTCACCCAAGCCCTCTACAGCCCAACACAGCCGCCACACCCCGTTGAGATGACCGTCTCGCATTTACGATGCCAGACACGCCGCCTGGACTTTGTCGAATAACTTTCCACCGTGGTCGTCTGCAAGGTCCTCGCCCAACGTCCCCAACGTCGTCATCTTTCCTGCTGTTGCTCTTCAAGTTTTTAGCTTTTGATTTTATTGCCAATTGACCAACTTTTTGGGTCGATTGCCTTAACAGTTTGGTAGGCCGGGGGGCAGTGGCCTGAAGGCGCCCGCTTACCAAATGCGAGAACAGCTGCCCCAGATGAGCATTGCAGTGCTTCACACGGACATACTAGTTACCTGATTTGCAATGGACACGTCGCGGCCCTCGACCAGCATCCGGATGGGGGGGGGGAAGGACTCTAAAATCGCAGGGCGATTCCTGCCAGCGCTGAACTGGCAGCTAAGGTGATGAAAGTCAAAGTCATCGAAAGCTATAAAACATAACGAAGTTCGACGGCAACGGTAAATTTTATCGAAGGGCAAAGTCCTCAAATGATATTAGCTGAGAGTATAACTTTAATGAAAGGACAGCGAGACAAAAAAGCAGTGTTGTGTAATAGTCAACAGATGTTCAATAACACTTACAGCAATACTCGCGTCAATAAGTACAACTCAGAAGATTTGCAACAAATACAATTATAATTGATATTATTTGTAATTTGCATTTGCGGCACACCGAGGGCAAATATTTATTTATGCATTGTTTAAACTTAAATGTAACGTTTATTAAACAGTGCATAAGTCAGTAACCGAGGGAGTATATAATGTATATAATAATGTAATGTATACTAATTAAGAGTATTAAGTAGTTAGTGTTATTAACAACTTCCTTCTTTGAACAATTATCTGTCATAACAGAAACGAATCCCCAATTATTGAGTTACAGCAGCAACTTAGCCTAACTTAACCCTTAACATCATTAGCTGGTAAAGAGACTAAAAAAATTAAAGCTTCATAAGGACTTCAGGCGAAAGGGATTGTGACTGGGCTTGCTGGGATTGGGGCCGTAGAACAATACGCAGCACTCGATAACCCGCAAGACGGAAAATCTGTGTAAATAAGGCTTAAGATGTGGTATAAAAACAAAGCAAGGAATGATAATCATAAAAGCAATGCCAATGTGCAAAAAGTGGCTGACAAATTTTTGCCAAAAGAATTAGACGCGAAGCGAAATAGGATTTGGATCCAAAATCAGGTTCACCATTGGAATATTGGGGGCAGCTGTGGCTTAGAGCAAAAGACAAGCTGTGGTGAATTTGTTACGTTTTTATACCCTGGATCCATTAAAAATGGGTAGAAAGGGTATAATGCTTTCTGCATATGTATGTAACAGGCAGAAGGAAGCTTCTCTGACCTTTTGAAGTATAGAGCTAGAGAACTCAAAGAGAACTCAGATATTGATATATTATATATGTATATATATACTTGTTACTGGTGAACTGGACAAAACAAACACGTAGAAGGAAACTAGACTATGCTTAACAGCTAGGTTCAGGGTAGATCGTAGTCGAGCTAACTTGACTGCAGCACTTGTAGCTGTTTTTCCCTGCCGTATATGATAAACGACAACAATGCCACACCCACACGCTTGTGTGTATCCTGAGCAGCATAATAAATGCATGATTATTTGCAGGTTTTATTAGGTTAGCGCTCAACACGCCAGCGGGTGGTGGCAACCACAAAAATGAGCGCAAACTGAGCAGGTGAGTTGCTGGTGAAGAAGCGAGGATAGTGAAAGTCTAGTTGGAAGCTGGCAGCTTAAGCAGTCGCACAAGCCAGGAGGAATAGAGGAAGCGTAGCAGACAATGGCAAACGCAAAACGCAACCCGGAAGCCAGCTGCCTTGAAGCTGCAGTGCGGCAATTGAGGTAATCCTTCCAGCAGAGTTCTCGGCAGTCACAACTTGAATTTGTTTTCCATGTCGAGCAGCTGAAGCGGCGTTATAAGTGCCTGCTCCGGCTAGAGCCGAGGACAATGGACTGCGGACCCCGCTCTCTGCTGGACTGCTGCATAACGACATAAAGACAGCGCCAGCCATTGTTTATTACACAAAATAAGTTATTGTTAATAATAATGTTACCTGAGCTCACTTTATACATGTGGGCGTGGCGTGGGAGTTCTCAATTCCACCCGCAAATCCCAGCCTGATGTGCTGCTCATGGAGTAGGTAAGCAGCTCTCCTTGCACATTGTTTGTTTGCTCAATTTATGTGCATGTCCCTGGCTTTGTCTTGCCTAAGCGCCGCCTAAGCCGAGCTCCTTCCACAATTTGCTTTCCCCGTCCCGGTCTCTTATCCCGTCCCACATGTTTTACAAATCCGGCCAATCGGATGCCGTCTGCAACTGAGCTTATGGCCTGGCATTAGCGCTGAGCCTCAGCCACCTGTTGTTCCTTGCCTCCCTCTCCGACTGCCAGAGTCCCCTGCACTGGCGACTTTTTGCCTTTGACAGCTTAGACGCCTTGGCGCGTCAAATTACCTAAGCTTCAACTCGATGTCGCTGTTATTGTTGTTGTTGTTTTGTTTGCTCGCATGTTATACATTTTGTTTTCTTGCTACACTTACTGTTGTCGCCAGTGTTTCATGAGTCACTCTTTTTCATAATGTTACTGTTACTTTTACTGTTGCGTTTACTGTTGCGTTTACAGTTACTGTGGCTGTTGCTGTTAATGTTACTGTTGTGATTTATGTATATGAGTAGTATGTTAATGAAATGGTTTTGAAGAGTCTCAAATGTTAATGTTGTTCACACCGGGATTGTCTTACAGTTAGTGTTACATTCCTGTTAATGTAACTATGATTTGCATATAGACCGTAACTTATTAAAGATATTAAAGCTTTTTTTTAATGTAACATTAAATATAACAATTGTTGCACATTAACGAATGATATTAACGCCCAACTGTCCAGAGGTCGCTGGTGTGGAGGCGCTTTAAGTTCGAATTTCTTAAATATTAATTCATGCCCGCAAGCGACTTTGAATCATACTTGAATGTACTTTAATGTTCTGAGTGTTTTTATGCAAACTATCAGGCAGCCCCATAAAATGCAGCCATGCCCATCCTCAAGCCTACCCACACACACACATACACCTTGTCGCCTTGACTTAAAAAAGGCCTCCAGTGTAACATGAAATTAAAAATTTTGGCCGAAACCCCAAATTTCATACACATGTATCTGTGTGCGTATGTGTGGGTATGTGGGTGTGTGTGTTGTGTGTGTTGTGTGTGTTGTGTGTGCTGTGTGTTTTAGCATGGCTGTTGCGCTCAACCGGAGCCTTCAAATATGCGCGCTTGTCGCGAGCACAAAGTTTATTGCACCATATTTTCTCGAGCGGCATACGCACAAACACCCATGCAGAGGAACACACATACACACACACACATACTATGCACACTCGCATGCAGTTTTTATCGCACAAGCAACGAAAATATTTGTCTTGGTCCTTTTTGGAGTGCCAAGTTTGCTGGCAACTGGCAAAAATTGTAGGCAAATTTCGTCGAAAGCCGACAACACGACGTTGTCAGGACAATTTTGGCGATTTACGTTGCCAACAGCACACACATGAACCAACACACACACAGATGCTTTGAAAAATGGCTGGCAACACGGAGGGGAATGTGGGTGGGAAGAGGATGGTGTGCTGTTGGGGGTTGTCCTGCGCTCAGCGTACTACCAGATGCGATTGCATTCTGGTGCGCTTTGTTGCCGGTCGCATTGCGACAATTAAACTCACACAGCAGCAGGAAGCTGCACCCACGCCCGCCCCCCCCCCCCCCCCCCCCTATCCACCCTCTTCCCACATTCTGCGCACGCAGTCCTTGTTACGCTGTCAACACTTTCAGCGTTCGCCAGGCTGTTGTTCGGGCTGCCAACGGCAATAGGGACAGCTGGCAACTGGAAACTGGGAAGCGGCTCAGAGACTAACGACAAGTAACGAAGCTAAACGCACGCAAACAGCAAGCATAAATGCATTTAAAGGGATGCACAGGAGCGGGAGGGGTGACGCTAGCGAGCGCAAATGAAAGTTGTTGATTTATCGACTGTGCAAAGTGCAACCAAAAATGAATAACAAAAACAAGTAAGATTGCTGCAGTCGGATAAGCTCGATTACGAGATACCCTGAACACAGTTGCTAAATAAATGATTGTTTTTTTTATGGCAAATTTCCCATATAAGCCTGATCTGCGCTGAGTTTACGATAACTCATGTTCCAAATTTACCAAGCTCTTATAGTCTCTAAGATCCGCAAACGGACCGACGGACAAGTCTATATCGACTTAACTGTTGATCCTGATCAAGAAAATATATTATTTAGATGCATCTTCTGCTGTCACATACTTTTGCGCAAAGGCAATATACCCTTTTTACCCTTTTTCAATTGGTTTAGGGAATAAAAACTAAATAATTTGGGCTTAGATCTTACGGGCTAACATCATTTGTAATTTGTAAATTAATGATCTGTATTTGTTGAGAAAAACTTGTGATTAATTGGCATTACTATAACCTTATGCCAAGAATATGATGGGTATCGTCTCCCTCGCCTTAAAGCTCTCCTCAACCTGCTTTCCACAACAAATTTAATGGTGCTAATTAAAAAAGTCTTCAATCTTCTTATGAAGAAATAGCTTGGAACCTTCGACTGTTGCAGCAAGCAGAGCGAAAGTGGCAAGAAGCAGGCAAGTGGTGACCTGAGTCAAGTAAAAGAGCATCACAGTTCTGGACAGTAGCTAAGTAGAATGCTTGTCTTTCGGTTGTTCTTAAATTAAAAGTTTCAACTTGGGATCATTTTTGTATGACTTTGCTCGTTATGTGCCATTTCTGCCATTTCTGTCTTTTGTAGTTATTTAGAATCTGGCCATTCCGTACTGTTGCCGTCTCCAACTGCCCGCTGTCCTCGACAGCCCTTTCCTGCTGCTCATTATGGCTATCAAGAGTGAGAGAAACGGCAAGAAGATTATAAGCAAAGTGCCTCAGTTTTTAGTCTTTGTAAAATATTAAAACACATAATTTAAAAGTAAAACCAAAACAGAAAACCGTTTCAAAGAACAATGCTGACAGTGCCAGGAGTCGAGACCCTGTTGCAGCCCCCAGTCCGAGTCGAACTCCGGTCCAGGATCCGTCCATGCCCAGTTGCTGCAAGATTAAAACGGAATGCCTCTAACTTGTTATTGTTAGATGCATTTCGTTTTTGGCCAACACAATTTGTTGCAAAAAAAGTTCAGCTGAAGTTGGCAGTGTTGAAGTTGAAGTGAAGCACAAAGCGAGGGAAACAGCGAGTGAGGTGAATGCGGAGAGGGTTGATGAAAAGAGCGGTGGGCCGGAAGATGAGACAATAGCAGTTCCGGGTGGTATTAAAGTACTTACGACTAGTAGGAAATGCATTTTATTGAGTAATTTAATAAATTTATAGCCTCTTCGTAGAAACACACCCTCCAATGTGCACAGTGAAAATAAAAGTAACATAAAACATAAAAAAATTGATTAATTCAATAAACAACAGTCTTAGGCAAGCCGAATAAAACATACCCTTTCAGACCGGCAATTCGCCTGTCTTATAGAGATTCTTATAATATATATACAAACCCTCAACCCGACAAAGATTCCTGCATTCGTGCAGGAATTGTGATTGATGGTATAGCCCCAGTCTGGGACATAATAGATACGACAGGTCGCAGTGCGTGAATCCCCAATTAAAATGATAATAATACATAAAATTCATTTTTTAATATTCTCTGCAGTTGTATAAAATAATGCAAATTGGCAATATTTGATTAGATGGCTTCTTAATATTCTAAGAATACGTCGAAAATCACTCTAAACTAGGATTATTCTTTGAATATTAAGAAGAAAAGAGAAAGGAGCAGAACTATCTGTGGATGTTAAGAAAAGTTGATGGTAAAAAAGTCAACTGAATCGTCGGTTGGGGCACCAAAATTAAATTTATGTAAAATACAATAAAATATAAATTTGGTATCGATTCTTTAGGATTTAAGTTGCCGAAGGCGCAGGCTCTGACTAAACTTAAAGTGAAATGCTTTTATTTGAGTCTGCTTAGCACTCCAGAATATTTTTGTCTTAAATTGTGAGTAACCATTCCCCTTAAGCTACGAATTTGTAATGAAAAAGAATTTTACCAAAGGTAATAATAAAATGTTAAACATTTCATTATGACTTTATGCAAGATTTAATTGAATCTAAAGCGAGTGGTTTCTGCTTGTGTTTTCTGGGTGGATGACTTCTCCCCTCTTGGCTTCATGGTGTCTCTTCTATAGATTCTTCTATGCATGTGCTTCCTAATCTGTCCGTAGATAGAAGCAAGTGCTGGTCAGTCTGCATCTATTTTCGAGCCAAACCACAGAGCCAAAGCAGCCACCCACCCGCTGCATGAAGTTGAAGTTGCATTCGGAGTTGGAGTTCAGTTACAAGCAACTGGCTTTGCCTAAGGACCTGCGCACAGGCACACAAGAAGTGGATCAGTGTTGGTGTTCCTTTGCCTTTGGGTAATTTGGTAATATTGCTGCCAGCTGTTGACCGTGTTTCATTGCCAGCTTTTTATGCCCTTTGTTCGTAAACAGTTGGAATGATAAACAAGAATTTGTTTAAATAATTATGATTATCAATTAGGAATAAGTTAATTTTTGACGAATGGTAGATGATGCCTGACAAGAGCAGCATCAGATCAGCTCATCAACATCCTTCAAATGTGGACTAAGGGCTCTAAATATGTTGTCTAATATGTAGTCAGAATGGAAATTGAAAGGACATGGGTGCAGGTGGGAGCAGGCAATGATATATCATGGTATATCATGGTTCAGAGTATAAAAATGTGTATTTATTAAATTCTATGCCACCTTCAAAATTCGCTTACAATCAAAATGTTTGACAAAAAAATGCATTTAACAGTAAGAAAAAAGTTCGCAGTTTCTATTTTTAGTGATATCTTCTATCTACATTTAGGAAAAGATAACGACTCCGATCTTTGAAGGACATTGATGTCAAAGTACTTATTAAAATTGGTAACTATAGCTTTAAGTCTGCAGAGACCTCACAGAATACATTCGGCAATATACATCTCCAAATTGTCACCCTTGCCTTCAACGGCAGATGAATCCTGCGCTATAAAAGGAGCTAATTGCGGCAAACTGTCATATGTCGCACCTGCAGGACGCACAAAGCAATAGGAATGCGATGGACGTGGCAAGAACAATACAGCAATGCCAAATGGCAAATAAACATTACTCTAAAAATAAAAAACAGGCAACAGCAGACAGCACAACAGCAACAGCAACATCACATCAAAGGGTCGTCCACTGAGCCAGGACCTTTTTTCACACTGGAAAACTGGCTGGCTGGTCAATTGGGCCCAATGACCAACACCGAGGACACAGGACGCAGGATACACAGGCACAATAAAAGAGCAACACGTTATTGTTGTTGCTGCTATTTGGTGTCTATTACGACCAGGAACTGACGGAAGAGCTGACCCACTGCTGCGACGAAGGGATAACAATAGAGGAAACAAGTAAGAATGCTGTGGTCGAGTGAGCTCGACTGCAATATATCCTGAACCCAGCTGACAAATTTCACCCTCAAAAGTTTTTCACACTCAAATGTAAGCAGGACTGCAAGAATATATTTACTCTATGGGGCGGAGATGCTTTGTCTTGCCTGTCACAAACTTTTGCACAAAAGCATAATACCCTTTTTACTCAATTTTAATACGTCCATGATATAAAAATAAGAAGAAAAACGCCGAAAAGCAATCAGTAAAAGAAAACAACAGCAAAAAAACAAAAGCAAAAAAAAAAAACCGTAAATGAACATTTTTTGAATGCCCGAAGTAAATGGATTTGGGCACATACAACATGAAAGAATAAACACTAACTTATGTATTAAGTTATATCTGAACCGAGCGATGATATCCTTGCCCTTGATCTCATTTATCTTACAACTGGCAACTGACTTCAAAATAGTCTATTAACTAATATAATTTGGGCCAAGAACATTTGTTAATTGCGAAGGTTGAAGCTAGGTTTGATAAGCAATTTTCCTAATGGCAGCTGCAATCCTCGGATCATCCGACATCGATTTTGATCCTGATCAAGAATATATGTACTTAATGGGGTCGGAGAAGATTTCTTCTGCCTCTTACTTATATTTACACACTTTGTTCAGGGGTATAAAAACAGGAGGAAAAAAAGCTTCTGATATGCACACACACCACAGTTTTTGGGGATCACTCACCAATTGCTGTTTTACCGCGAAATTTTTTGGTTAAAATGCAGTAGATGTCAAGTTGATTTATGGTTATGAAAAAATGTCATTTTGTCGCGGGGCAGACTTTTATGATACACCGATTTCACCGATTTTTTAATACGATTGCTTTATATAAACTCAAATAAATAGCTGGCTATAAAATTATAGTCACCCAGCACATTAAACGCATTCAGACTTGATTCTCTTAAATGGTGATTTATGTTTAATATGACCGTAATTAACCAGATTGACAGACCTATAAGCCAAAGGCTACTTAATTAGCATAAATAAAAACAAGTGAGTTGCCAGGCAATCGTCAATTTGCAGCACCAGGAGGTATTGCTTACCCTGAAATGATATCTGAATGAGTTGTAGGATGAGGGACGCTACTCTTACCAAGAATTACGTATGCCGATGCAGGCAATTTGAATTGATGAATATTTGGAATTTGATTCGGTTGGAAGGGATTGCAGCTGATGTCTGGTTGGCTTGGCTGCTTTAACAGTTCCTGGAAATTAATCTCTGCCTCGGGTGCTGCACTAGCTGCCTCTGGCAACAAACTGCACAATGTCAAAATATCAGCTGCCTTCGTTCACATTCACATTCACATTCACATTTACATTCATATTTGCATAGATGTTTGTTGGCTGTTCAATGTTGGCCCGTTAACAGTTTGTGATTTTATTTAAGTGTTACGTTGGGATTTAAGCTGCAGTCAAGCGGACAGGCAAGTTGCTTACACATGTAAATCACAAACGGTTTTGATGCCCCATTCCAGCAGAAGTTGCAGTTGTGAGCCAAATTGCATTTTCAGTGTTCACTGTGGCAGCCACAGATTAACACGCAAATAAAACAACGCATGTAAGGAGTCTAGTCTTGATTGCCAAAGACACAAGCGTACATACAATTAAGTGCAGAAATGCAATATATGTATGACAAGATGAATGGCAGCCCATTGACATATAAATAATGTTGGTAATGTACTTAAATCTCCCTTTTCCGAATTATTCGTCCATTTTCAATAAGAGCTAATGTATAGATAGGAATTATATTTGCTTGCAAATACGCATTGGATTCGGCTTAAGTTCATTTTTAATAAGTAGGCCACAAACCTATTTATTTATAATCCCAATGTGAAATTTAATATTTTCATTTCAAAATATTATCTTAAATCGATGAATGTGAAATAGTTGATGCGATATAATTGCATTTTGAAGTAATGCCAGAGTTTGTGATACATGAGCAACTATGAATGTCATGTTTGAGCATAGTCAATACCGAGATTGGTAGACATTTAGATATTTTTGCTTCTTACATAAGTGAATGTGTTGGATTATTACCTGGTATCCCTGCGTCTTTTGTGGTGCCATTGAATTTCCCAGTGGAAATGGTTAACTGAATTCAGCTAAGCAAGAGCATTGTTCGAGTTGCCACAACAGCACCCACCGCCACCTGGCATTTTGTGCTGATACGTTGTAATCAACAGGCTCGTTAAGGTGCACCGTGGCTCCCAAACACACGCACACTCCCGTTAAGAGCCTGGCAGTTGCCTGGATCGTCATCTGTCAGGCAGCCATTTAAGTCGATTGATTGCTGGTAATAAAATCATACAACACAAAAGCGCAACAATGCGAGTGCCGAGAAATGGGTGTGAGTGTGGGCTTGGAATTGGGATTGGGTTTTTGCTTCGGCTTGAGCTTGAGCTTGTCGCCAGGCAGCTGGGCAATAGCGGCGTAGCTGTGCCTTTTTGCTGACTTCCGCTTTCCGTTGGCACTTTGGCAACAATGAGCCGCAATGAGCAGGAATGAGGTTGGCCATAAACGGTTGGCGGATGTCAAGAATAAGGTGGTACCCTTTGAAACCCGCTGGCTTATTGAAGGCTGCCAACAGCAAGGCGGGACGAAGGCGTTGAGCGGGCGCTGCACTTTTCCTGCAAATCACATAACGGCAACAATAAGGAAATCGCATGTGAAAAGCAACCAAAAGAAAACATCAAATAAAGTATCAGCAACAAAGTGCAGAGAGCAAAGTGCAAAGATAGCAAAGTAGAGGATATTGGGTAGAGGTAAAGAAGTCGGCATTTAGTTAAGGCCACTTTCTGACTTCTCGTGTCGCCTGTGTCGCAAATGGGTATGGGCAGAAATCAAGCATTTTTAAAGCTTTAAGTGACATTTGTTTGCATGGTTGGCGGTTAATTATCGAAAACTCATTTAAATCAGCGGAAAATGCATACACACCCACCCACACACGCATAATTTATTGTATTAGTATTGCCCCATTGCAAATGATTACCTTTCGCTCATGGGTGAGTGCCGAGAAGTATGCAATGGGAAATTGCTAGCGCTCGCTGACGCTTTGATTTTGTGCATGAGTGGCTACCACAGCCAGCATAGCAGCGTAAGTGTGGGTTTGTGTGTGTGTGTGTGTCTGTGTGTGTGTGCGTCTTCGGTGAGTTTCTTTCATTTATTTTAATTGCAATTTTTTTCTTTATGGAACACATATTTATTAAATGCTGCATTCGTGTACATGTGTGTCCGTCCCTCTGGGTTTGAATGTATTTGCTTCTTTTTTTTCCATTAACGAGAGGAAATTAAAACGAAACGCTCATAACATAACGCCAACGCACACTCCCACGCATACAGGCAACCATTTATTATTTCCAAAACCAATTCCATTTTTATTTTTATTTTCATAAATGGTGTTTATTTTTTCAATTTAATTTTTTAGCGCTTCTCATTAACATTTGCCAAAATGCCACCCAGCACAGATAAAAAATGAATTGACTTTCATGCAATGCAAATGATAATAATAATTGCACATTGCGCAGAGATCAACTATAAAACAATGTGTCAAATAATTTCATCCAAATATCTAAAATATTTATAACTGAAATTATAATTTTTGTTTTTTCACTTTCCGCTTATAGGCTAATAACCCGAAGAGATTTTTTGTCCCCAACGAAATGTAAAGCGATATTTAATGCCAGATTAAATTTAAATATGTGGAGTTCAAAGTATAAAGAGTAATTAATGTAACTTATGCATAAAGCTTCATTCTTATTACTATTGTTGTGTGAACATATTATTCAACAATGTATCAAATATTCGATTAAATTTTATTAATTCGTTTGATGCATCTTGAATTTAAAACGTATTTAGAACGCTGTTAAAAATTGAACAATTTTAAGAAGATGCTAGGCACGCTAATGTCTCAATTGAAGTTTCTCGTATTTTGGAGTTGCTGCCACAGCCGCAGCTTCAGCAGCTTCAGCAGCAATGAAGCCGCAGGCATCAATGCTTTTGTGCGCTAGACCCAAACAAGATCTTACAGTAACTAACCGGGTGGCAAGAAAAACTTTTGCTTTGGGATTTTGAAGCTGCTGCTGTTGCACTTGCACTTTAGAGACGCCACACAAGCACCGGGCACCAGACAGCATGCAGCAGGCAGCAGATGCCCAGCCTCAGCTACAGTCTCAGTCTCAGTCCTAGGTTGAGCTGCCTCCCTGCCTCCCTCTGCATGTTTGACTGCCAGCTAATAACAGTTGCAATACGACCCGGCCCAGAAATGACGACGAACAAAAACGATTTACGCTGAAAGTGGCAACAATGGCGCAAAGTTACCCCTCCCTCGGCGCCCTAACAGCGCACATACGCCAGGTGGGCCCCTCCCCGTTCCCTGTCCACGCTGCTCACTTGTATGTGGCAAAGTTCTGTGCTCAGCGTTTTAATTTAATACAAAAACTTTAGCCCGTTGCTCAACCTAGGCCGAGTTCACGCACATAGGAGCACTGGCAGCAGCAACAGCAGCTGCAAACACACTCCTCCGCTCACTCACCCCCCTCCTACCCCTGAACAGCAACTACCACGACTGCCAGTTGCTGTTGGCAATTGAACTTGTCCAAGTGCATGGCAGAGTGCATTTATTTAAAGTCAAGTTTGTTGATTTGTCGCCCAAAAATCCAAAGTGTCGTTGCATATTTTTTTTTTCTTAACTTTTTGTTTTTTTTTTATAGTCAACAATTAATGCAAAGTACCCTCTGCATATCTTTCTCTATCTCTTTTTCTTTTTCTGTGTTTTGTCTGTCTCTCTTGGGAGCCTACAAATGCTTAAGTCCAAACAACAGACCAAATAAAGCAAGTAAAACAATTGAAGTCGAAGGCTGGCAAGTTGTGCTTACTCCGATTATTGGAGTACAATTAGATGACTCAAGTGAGAGTGTTTTCAATAATATTGATATATTTTTTCAGGTGTAGTGGAGAACTTTTAGTCGATGACTTTAATTCAAGCATTTTTTCGAACACATATCGAACTGTGGCAATAACCAGAGTAAGTAAGTAAGTTTCTTCAATTTTTGAGATACATTTTAAATTGAATTAAATAAAAAAAAGGAAACATAACTATGTACATCCAATCAATGAGCTTCAAGCCAACTGTGTTAGCTAAGGTCTGAAATTTGTCATATGGCACAGAGTTGGGCGCGTTGTCTTGAAGAAGTCAAATTTGTCGGCAACTACTTACTATATTATATTACAACTTTTCATCTGCTGGTTCGCAGCTTCTTCTTTCTACCTGGTTTCATAATGCCAAATTTACGCATATGTTTTTTATCCCAACCTTGACAACGACCTTTTTACTTCATCTAGCATACGACAGCACTCCAGCTCTGCGGAACACTCATTCATAAGGGGCAATCAGGTGTGCAAAAAATAAATAAAATGCAGAAGTGTGGGGCAAAGAAAAGGGGAAAAGTGGGGTGCCTCTGGTGGATGGGAACAAGGGACGGGCAGGGGTATTCACTAAAAAATTGGTGTTCAAGTTTTACGACTTGCTGACAAATAAATGCGTAGACAAATTTAATGAGCGGCGGAAATGTCTTTTCATTCGGTTTGACATGCCTAGGAGTCCTCGTGTTGTCCGGCTGCATGAATTTATGGCCTGGCCGAAGGTCCAGGACCTTTTTTAAGCCAACGGCAACAGCGCTCCATAAAAATTACGGCCCGGATAGAAATCAAACCTAAACACAGCTTCAGCAACGAATACAAATAGGAATACAAATGTGAACACAATGCGAATACGAATACGACTGCAAATACTTGTACATATGTTTGTTTGTTTAACTTTCCGGCAAATGAGAAATAAAATAAGGCGCACTTACAAGACCGCAAAAGGCAAGCCGCCTGTCTCCATGGCGGGGTGGAGGGCTTGGTCGGGGCTGGCTGCCTCGTTGCAAGGAAGTGAAATAAATGATAACAATAAAATATAAATAAATAAATAAAATTAACTCATAACCACTTAGACAACCGCAGCGGGTCCCAAAGCTCTGCCCATCTGATGTCTCATGTCCCGCCGAGTTACACCCAGTTTCAGCCCTTGTCCTGTGCTGTGCTGTTGGTCGGCACTGCAACTAACTACAACATAATTTACTGAGCGACCGCAAAACGACTGAAACGGATGTGCGCTGAATGAAGAAGGACCCGACCAGCAAAAAGGACAATGAGCACTGGCCGGCCACACGCTAATGTGATCCTCTGTCTCGCTCCACACACATACATATATACTTACATACAAATATATATATATATACATATATACATATATATAAGTGTGTCTGTGTGCGTGTGTGTCTGCGTATGGGCACCCACAACAATGCGACACTTTTTGGTAGCTGATGCCGCTTCAAAAATGCCGCCATCGCCGACACACGACCCGCAACCTTCATTTATCAAGTTGACATTTTAATTTATTAAAACAAAATGAAATGAAATGAAATGAGACGCACTGGGAATGGGATTTCGGGTTCAGACTGACCAAGGCGACATGCTCAAAAGCTCAAGAGTTGCCGTCTAATGTCCAGCTGTGGGGTCCACTTTCACGCACACTGGCACTCAGCAAGCTGTTCTTGGCTCGGCACTACAGAGCACATAATCCCATTGTTTTGACTGGACCACGACCCACTGTGCCCAAGCATGAGCTGATTCCAGCCCTGGGGTATGACTAAAGTTCTTGCGAGGCACGCACTGCGCCTCACAACTGTCAAAGGAGTCGCAAATGAACACGTTAAAGATGACAGAATCCTCCCAGGATTCACCGAGCATCCAGTGAGATTGTTATGAGTGGCGTGTATGGAGGAAATGTGCGAGCAAGCAAATTGAGTTTCTGAGGGAAAATTAAATAAATCCTTCAACAAATGTATGCAGCTTCGAAGTATGCCTAATATTGTCTAAATTGTGCCAGATCAAATACACTTAAAATAACAATAATATTTAATTACTTTCCTAAACAGATTATTTGTGAATAAAATTCAATTTACAACTGGTTAGAACCGGGGAATAAATATTCGTAAGCACAGCTGAACTTTTTTAAATCTGTAGAATTTTGGTTATTTTAGGAGTTGCATAGACCCGACCGAGTGCAGATTAAATAAAAATGCTTCTCCTCAAAAGAATGTTTCCCATTACAAATTTATGGGTATTGGTAATTTACTTATAAATTTTCCAAAGTCTTTGGTATATTAAAAACATGTTTTCCTCAATAGCTACAGCAGATGGTTAAACTTTATGTTTGGATTATGCTCCGAGGCCATAAAAAGATGATGCGACCAGCAAGAGAATTCTTCAACTCTCAAATCTGTTGGGCCCTTTAGCATTTGCATTTTCCTAGCCATAAATTCAACATGCTGCTCGAACAACAACAACAACAGCAACTGCAAAAACAACAAACAATGCTTTGTGGGTCGAACAAAACGTATTTTTAATTTCCATAAATTTTATATCGAAAATTTGTGAACGTGTTTTTCTACCCTACACTAATAAAAACGGGTTAACAGGGTATCATGAATGTATGCAAGATTAAGGTAGCACATCCGATCCTATAATGATCTTTATCTTAAAATATATGTATGTATATATACATACATATATAAGTAAGTATATAGTATAAGTATTTATATATAAGTAGAAATGTACACAGCAGGTGAATATCTCGCGAATGCCCATTTTTCAACTTATGGATATTCCTATGGATTACGATTTGTGACAATGGCAATGAATTCAATCCAGGATATCTCCAAAATGAGCTCTCTCGAATATAGCACTCTTTCTTTTTTGTACACTCTTTTGGTTGTTTTCAAAGAAAAACGCTACACACGAACAAAATACGAAATAAAAGAAAACTTAAGTTCCATGGGCCGACAAAAGGTGTGCAACCGCAGCGACGCCAAGTAACTTCGTCGTCAAATTTGAAGTCAGCCCCACAACCTCTCCCCTTCCCTCCCTTCCACTCACAACACGTCAGCGAAAAATGTAGTTGAGGCATCAGCAGCCGACAGCTGCGGCGGAACAGCTTTTCGTATAGAATAATGGTGCCTTTGAAAATTTTCATATTTACGGCTGCCAGCTTGAAACACTCAACTTAAAACTCGTTGTGGAATCTTTAATTTGCAGGCTAGTTTCCAGTATAGCATCTCTGCCCTTACTAAACAGCCCTTATGAGCTTTTAACTAAATAAATCCAAAACACGAATTGATTTTTACTTGTATAACCGCAATTGACTTGTCATCTCGTATTGATTGAGAAATATTTCGAATATTCATCCGCAGCAAATAATTAATAATCGTTCTTCTATCTATGTATTATATTTATTTTATGTATGTATATCTGCTTACGAGTTGGTTATCGATGTGGACTAACTAATGCTTATGCGTTAAATATATAAGTTATAAGCACAAATAATATATTTTGAATTTCGTAAGAATTAAGATTCTAGTTAAAACAGGGACGAAAAATCGAGCACGCCCTTTGAAGAAATATTGTGTGGCAGACAGTTTAATATTCAAAAATGTTGCCGGCCATTAAAACAGCTTAAAATCTTCGAAACAACAGGAGAAACCCGTCACAAACGAGAGTGAGGTGGTACGAAGCATCGCAGTTGGTGCCACTGAATGCGGCGAAAATGCCTTGATTCATTTTACTTACTCTGTCTTCAATTTTCGCTGCTGGCAACGTCCGTCGCACCTTACTTCTCGCAAATTACTTTTAATTTATTGTTAGGGTCAAGGGGTGGCGGGAGAACGTTGGCGAGCGTTGCTCCGTTTTAAAGGGGTGACGTCAACAGCTGTCATATCCGGGCGTGGCAGATGTTTTGCTTGGTCCTTTACTGTACTGCGTCACAGCTCCCACAATGAAAACATTTTATAAATTGAAACGAATTTCACTCGCGTACCGCAGAAATTAAGAAGCAGATGAGAAGAGGACCTGAATTGACATCCCCCGTTACCTGCCACTTCTCAACAGCCAACAGGCAGAACAGGGCAATGAATGAACGCACAGTGGACCGAACCCTTGCGCAACTTGTCAGAGTTACCAAAGTAAAAGTGGCTGCTGGAAGCAAACCACTACTCAGTGGGGTAATTTATTATGATTCAGGTGGAGTGTTTGTTAGCCGCTTGACAAGATTTCGTAAGATTTAAAAAAAAAAAATAACTGAGAGAATATACAATTATTTCCGTGTATTTAAAATTAGGTTTAAAAAATTAAATGTCTATATATAAATATATTTAAATATTGCAACAGTTGAATTCTAAATGCGCGTATTCCAGACTATAGATTAAATTGAAAAGTCGCAATGGAAGACAGGAGAACATGAACACAGACAGGGCAGCCAAAGTGTGGGATTTCTAGCAATGGGGTAATTGTAGTATTTTCTATTTTCCCTCATTGTCGAAAATTTGTATTGCAATGATTCATACCAAGTTTTTCAAAATCCGGGGTATTCACTTCGTGTGCCGCAGAACTTTGCACATCTGCTTTTGAAAGAGGATTGCGCTTACCTTGGGATGAGATCGCAAATGCCAGAGCGCTGTACCAAAATTAATGCATGCCACGGTCTGCGGCATGTGGACGATGGGGCGTGTCCGTGTGGCAGCTGAATGTTGGCCGTTAGCAATATGCTTTTACCGCTGGCAGCCGAACATTAACCAAAGTGGTCGCGTTCCATTTGCAACTGGCTCTCACTGCTTTTGATTTTAATGGTTATGCTACTTATCATGTTCTACAACGACTTCTGCAACAACAACCAGCAACAAAAACAACACCAAAAGCAATACGCCACGTGGGCCTAGTGACTCTTTTTTTTTCCACCATTTCAAAAGGGGCATCGGTCCATCCAGTGGTAGGAGCGAAAAAAAATGAGAACTGTAACCAGCGAAGCATTCGCAGTTATAAATTTTTTTTATTTTTGCTGCCCAAATGGTGGGCGGGCCGCAGAAACGTGGCTCAGTAATGGAAAAGGTGTGCAAGAAGTGGCTGCTACAAAAAAGAAAAGAGAAAACTGCGATGAGCAGCGCATGGGGAGTGACCCAAATATGTTTTTCGCAAATGAGTTTGGCGGTCATTTAATGATTTGTTTGTGCAGCTCAAAATCGAATTAAGAAGGGACCAAAAGTCTAAAAAGCAGAAAACCAAACGAACCCAGGCCATACAACGAGCTCACAGCATCCAAAACCACATGGTCATCGCACGTTTGTAATTTGTCGTCTGTGGCGGAAATTTGCACGGAACCAACAGCAAAACAGAACAAGACAACATCAGCATCAGCATCAGCAGCAGCAGCAGCAGCAGCAGCAAAACTAAAAAAAAAAGGCATTCCTGACCAGGTTAGCAGCACCTCCGCCCCGTAGGCACTGAAAATGCTGTCTATAAATAAATTAGCATGGCAAACAAGTTGCCAACTTTGCTGATCTGCAAGTGTGTGTGTGTGTGTGTGTATATATGTGTATGTGGTTGGGTGGGTGTGTGGCTAGTTACGGCTAAAAAGCTGTTTCCGCAATGAGTTTGCTTCCTGTCCGTAAGGACATGCCGGCAAAGCTGCTGCCATTGACAACTCAGCTAAAACTAAATGTGCTGCACAACACTGCTGCAAAGGGGCTGACTGACATTGTGGGCGTGCCAGCAGCAGCAGCAGCACTAACAGCAGCGAGAAAAAAAAATCTAATTTCCTGTGAACAACATAAAGTAAATGTTTCAAAAGTGACGCCCCGGGGCAAGGCAGTTGGGCCACATTTATGTATGTGTGTGTGTGTGTGTGTGTGTGTGATAGCATTTCCACTACCATTGGTGGTAACAAATGCGCTGCGCTGCGCTGCCCGCCATTTGCCATTTTGGGCCTGGTACTTTTCACCGCCCCTGGCATAAGTTATGAGCCGGGGCCAGCAGCAGCGGGCCGGAGCAGGAAGTTATAGGCAGCTACTATAGGAAGCTGCAGTCTGTGCAGCGGAGTGGGGCACACAGACCGTCGTCTACACACTTGGAACTGGCGTGAAACATGTGACCGAAACTGCGACATTTCTGACCGGGCAAGTCAGCACACTGCCGCCCCCTGTCGGCTGCAGATGAAACCACAGGCCAGTGGCGGGAAAAAAGAAGTAAATTTAAAAAGCACTAAAAAGACAACAACGGAAAAATGCCAAACAAAGCGTATAAACGTTTAACAAAGCGTCGAAAAAAGAATTGCGCAAATTATTTAAGCACGAGGCGATTTCTAGAGTTGTCCGTCCACAAATCGTGTGTATATAGGTATAGGTGTGTCCAATTTCCACGCCGGACACGCTGCAAAGCTACTCGCGGAGTAAGTGACAAATGACCCATAAGCAATACTTGTAACATTATTCGATTCAATTGATGGAATATCAACAAGATGTATTCAGCTCTTAAATAGAGTCATGACCCGTTCAAGTTTGGCAGCACACAAGTAGTGGTGGGTGTTTTAATCTTTTAACGTGCCGACACGCAGCTAAAGCCAATAAAAATTCTTTAAGAGAAGAAATTGAGAGCAGTCCCAACCAAGCAGTGCCCAAGTTAAAGAAAAGCGACAATATTATCGTAAAAACTTATCATTGATCGTTTATCTTGGCAGTGGGCGCTGATACGAAACGAAAATTAAAACACAAAATGAAAGCTGTTTTAAGCACGCCGAAGATTACATACCCTTGCTAACAGGAGTCCACCTGCTCACAACCAGCTTTAGTATAAACGAAAAAACAGTCGGTTGTTCCAATAGGAGCTATATGCTATACTGTTGCGATCCGGAAGATCTTTGCATATGTACTGCGTTACACAATCGATGATAAAGTTAAAATACCCTCCGCATGGTTTTACACACATACAAGGCATAAAAAGAAAAACAGCAGCAAGGAAAATCCCAAGTGGTGAAGCCCAAAAAGAATGAACAAAAAAACCGCAAGCTGTGGCAGCAAAAAGGTGTACGTCTCTCCCCAAGGACATTAGCACGTATGGCGGTGTTAGTGAGTGTGTGTGTGTGTGTGTGGAAATTGGCTAAAACGGATTTACACAAATTTATCAACGTGGCAAAGTCAAAGCCAACGAAGCAAAGCCGTAGCAACGAGCCAAACTCAAAGCCAAAGTGGAAAGAAAGTGTCAAGTGTGTGAGGCGCAGATGCACACACATACACATAAACATACACACACACGCACACAAACACACACACACTCATATACAAACAGAAAGGAAAACGGAAATGAATCATTTCATTAGAGTTGGCAACGCCTACGACATGAGCATGAGACATGAGGACACAGCGCTCCCAGCTGGGACAAAGGGGGAATGGATGGAGGTGCAAGGCCACAATGAGGGCGGCATTGAGGCCACGAGGAGCGACCCAAGAAATTGCCAAGTAAAATGCATTTGACACATAACGTAGGTCGCCGACATGAGCAATGGGGATCCGGATAGAGCCGAGACGAATATCCGTTTGACCGTGAGGTAGCCTAACCTAAAGGGAATCCCCGCATTCGCATTCGCATCCGCATCCACATCCGACTTTGAATTCGGCTGAATTGGTTCAAGTTTCATCTTGGGTATCAGGTTTTCAACAGCAGCTTGTCCTGTTGCACTCGAACACGTGTTCGGGGCCGTAGGGGAAACTGAACTGGTTTCAACCGAACTGAACTCAGTCAAACTAAATTAAACTAAGCTAAACTGAATCGAGGGAACAATCAACTCTACTTGAATTTACCCCAAAAGCTGGTTAAAAGTAAAGCAACTTTGGTCAAATTAAAGGTCAAATCAAAAGTGACTCAGCACTAATAATGCCTTTGAATTTTCATCTATCAAGTGCAGAGCTTCTGTTTAAATGGGTTTTATCGAGCACCCCTTTTCTTACCTACCCACCTGTATCTATGTATCTATATCTGACAAAAATATAAGAATGTTCCACATTTGCACATATAACAATAACTATTTGCACAAATGTGTGTGAAATGTCAACAACAGTCACATTGAAATGCCTGAGCAATAAGCAAAATTCAATTAGGTGCATTCCTTGCATTCCTTAAGGAAAAGTTTACTTAATTAAATATTTGATTGACTGCTTTGGAATTTAGAATTTCTTATTTATTTTGCCATTTATTCTAATGCAAAATGTTGGCCACAAATACTAAGGGCTGTTGAGGAAAAACAAGTCTCTAGTACGCAATATTTGAGTTACTTTAAATGTGATATGCCAACCATAATCTAATTATTTAATTTAAAAAAAGGTGATTACATATCAATTTTTACTTTCACTTGCTTTGATGTTAATGACTGACGACATTTATTGATCAATTTTGTTTTCTATGTCAAACTTGATGACTGCGAACAGAGGCAGGGGCACAGCGGGCACAGCCGTTGTTAGCGATTCTTTTGTCCTGCAACTGATCCATATTTAGCTCAGCTCATATTTGACATCCAAAGTGGGAACAATGCATAGCGGAGAGTGCGGGTAGGCATGAATGTAATGCGCATGTGTTTAGTAAGCAGATATCGACTTCGCTGGTGAATCGAGCATGTGGATGGTACGGACAGTTTCAGTATATTCTAAAACGTTCACTGGTACAAAAACAAAAAAAAAAGCAGGTACGCTAGGCATATCAAAGATACCCTTGCAGTGCTATATGATGTTGTGATATATATACTAATTGCAGCAGACATAACATTAGTCTGCAGTCGGTGCATATATCAGAATCAACATGGCTTTAAAACTGAGCGAGTAGCTGGCATACAAACAGACAGTCGCACTTCTCGACCATTGAAATCGATCTGAAATGTGCACATGTATGTAAGGGAATTGGAAACATTAGCTGCAAGACGTTACATACTTTACGACCAAGTAATAATACCCTCAGCAAGGGTATTAAAAAACACACACACACGCACTAGCTGAGGCGTACTTTAAAATGCAAACAAATTTTTGTTTTCTTTTGTGGTTTTCAATCGATAGTGGGGCTGTTTGTTGGTGTGTGTATGTGTGTGTGTATGTGTGTGTGTATGTGTGCGCGTTAAATACAATTGAGCTCGTGATGCTTGATGCGCGATAAAAAGCCAAAACGCTTTTATGGTTAGTCATAACACAGGCGACCGACGTCTTAAAGAAGGAGAAGAAGCTCCGGATCCGATCCGCATCCGCATCAGCCGCACTTGTAATACACAAAAGTCGGAATACCAATACCCAATACACAATGCTCTAGAAGCCGAGTATCTACCCCTTTTCAGCCGTTTACTGGCATTATTGCAAAATGTTTCGACAACACTGACACAATGTGTATAAAAATGTCTGACGTAAACATTTGCCATTTATGCATATCCGTAGGTGCGTATCCTTGCTGCTGGTTTCGCTTTGTCTGTGGCAGCCATTTGAATGCCGCATTGTGGCAGGTGCTTCTCAAATCACTAAACTCCTAACCAGAGTGAGTGCCCATTTGCAGTTACCACAAAAGAAACAACTCTTTTGCTTACCTTAAAGAAAAAATCTAACCAGAAAAAATCTAAAAGCTTTTCTTTGATTACCTAAAGTTATTAATTTGATACTCCTTTTATACAAAAAAATACAAAACAAGTTTTTGAGTTTGTTCCCTGTCAGTTTGGGACTCAGTTGAGTGCTATGTGCACCCATTTCAATATTTTTTTTTTTCTTTTTTTTGGTAGAGCTAATATGAGGAATAGTTATTTAATCCATGTGGTACAGACAAATATCTTTCAATATATTTCAACGGCTTGTCAAGCTGCTTCCTGCAGCATGCCGCTGGCAACTGTAATGGCTGTCTGCCGCTTACGTCCGGCCTCCCTTCAATGCTCGCTCTTTTTAAGTCGATCCTGCCCCATCCCAGAGGCTGGTCTCACTAAGGCGACGTGGTCATCGCCCCAAGTTCAACCCCCCCGCTCCATCTTTATTGCACTCGCTCTGCTTTCAGTTCGTCGTCATTTCTATTACATTACTGATTGTTTTCGTATGTTTGTGTCTGTCCAATGGCGCATAGTCTATCTGTCAGTCTGTCTTTTTGTCGGTGTCTCTGTCTTAGTGTCCTTGGGTCTTGCCGCTTATCCTGCTGCTGGCTTTCAGACGAATTTCCACAATATTTTGTTTGCTATTGCTACGGCTTCTTCTATTATCTATCTATTGCCTCTTTCCAAATGTTTGTGAGTGTGTGTGAGTGTGTTACAGTCTGTTTGTGTTTGTGTGTGTTATTTCAACTGTCTCTTACCATTCATTCTGGATAAATACAAAATGAAGATGATCCTTCGGGAGCTTTAGTTATTCAATTTCAAATGTAGTAAATTTAATCTAGCAAACACACAGTTGTGTGAGTGTGTGCGTGAGTGTGTGTGTGTGTGTGTGTGTGTGTGTTAGCTCATGCGTCTACAGCTCTCGCCTGTTATATGTTTCAGTCTGTTCTTTTGGCCGAAGCTCATATAAAATACGCTACATCTTTTAAACAGAACCAACTATTTGCTATTTCAGTTGACTTTCCTCCTCTCCTCCCCCCCTTCAACTGACCGTTCCCCCCCACGCTGTATATAGATACTCAGTCAAGTTGATGTTTTTGTTGTTATTCTTGCTGCTGCATTTCTAATTTTTCCTTTCGAAAAATCCCAGCTCGTCGTCGAAATCTATCTATTTTCTTGTGTCTCATGCACATGTCCTGCTGACAGGCTCAGTCACACAAGCGGACAGTTGGCATTTTGATGTGACTGCGTGTGTGTGTGTGTGTGTGTTTTTCTTGGTTTTAGTATTCGTGTGGCTGTGTGCATGTGTGTATATATTTACGGCTGTTACTCATTGCGTTTCCAAATGCGTTTCGCAGCCTTTGGCGCTATCGTCCGCCCTTCCCTGCCACCTCCCTACCCGTCCCTTGCTGTCACCGATTGTTTGCACTGTCTTCCCACTTCAGGCGCTGCGTGGAAGGACACAGGCACGCAAGGACGTGTGCTGAGCAGTGCAATTGGGCTTTGGCAACAGCCTCGTCGTCGTCGTTTGTTTGCTCATCTTGTTTACCTACTGCTGCCTATTTATCTTGGCCCAAGCTTTGTGCTCGCCCTGCCTGCCTGCCTGACTGCCAGCCTGCCATCCGCGTTCCCTTGCCATGGTCAACAACGTCCTGCCCGTCACTTCGTTATTGCTGCATTATCTTTCAAATGGCATATTTATAGGATTTCGCTAGCTCTCTCCACAAATACACTCTCAGCCGCTCTCTTTTGCACACACTCTCTTGAGATCGATGCGCCCCAAGGTAGGCAGTCGGAGACAGGCTCATAGTTTATTGGCAGTGCCTCCGAGCGCTTGATGCGCATTTCCTCAATCAACTTTAACTCCAGCTACGGCAACGTTCAGCTACTGCAAACAGTTAAACAAGCGTCACGCTCGCGCAGGCAACAGCAGCAGCAGCAGTGGCATCCACAGCAGCAGCAGCAGTAGCATCCAGAGTCAGGTCCAGTGAGAAGCAACGAGAACCAAGGAGGTTCACTGAAGCCAGCAGTGAGCTGATGTCTGATGACTACCGGGCACACTGTCAACTCCACTGCACAGTGTGCCAAATTCGCACATACGGCTTTATTTTTACGTTTGTGTTGAAATTGGTTTAGGACAAGCATATTTATATTTATGAATTGATTTATTTACTGCTAGTGTCATTTATCAAAAGTATATCTTAAATCGACCAGATGCTGACCATATAATTTAATCTAATTAGGACTGCTTGGTTTCACTGTGCGTGTGGAACTTTGCCTGCTGTGTCAATGTTATTACTGCTGTCGCTGCCACTGCCACAGCAACAGCTACTGTTACTGCAAGATATTTGTGCTTAACCATTTTGGACATAGTAAATTCATTTTCTCGATTGGTTGTCGTCCATTTTGATGTCGTTGTCCTTATCGTTGTCATCGTTGTGCTGTACCATATTTTATTTGTGTTTATTGATTTGTTTGCACTTGTATGTGTAAATATTTTATTTTATTTTCATTTTTATTATATTTGCTTGACTGACCAGCTCATTCCGGCCGCCTGTTCGCTCTTTCTGGGCTTATTGACACGAAATTCGTTTGACTTATGAGCCACATACGAAATCAATACGAATAAGTGTCCAATTCATTCACTTCCCCTCCGGTTTCACGCTGCCCAAATTACTGACGGACTGACTCGCTGACTGTTCTGTCCTGGCCATTTTTATGACAACACATCAAAAATCACAGACCAACACGTGGCGTATGAGTAATGCCGCATTGGCGAATTCAAAACGCCGCTCCACACAGACTGTTTGTTTACTCGCTTAGTCGACTGTTCCACTGTCCCACTGTCCCACTGTCCCAGCTGTCGTACCAATGTCCATTTTACTTTATGCATTCAATCAGCTAACAGCGCACAAATAGTTTAACTCAGCAGCTATGAATAAGATGATATTACAGAAGCGGGGCTGGTAAGCTTGAGCCAAGCAAAAATTTCATTAATTTTCATTTATACGATAATGGGAAATTGAATTTTCCATGCATAGCGTCAGATACATTTGCCGTCTGCTCTCTCTGTCTCTATCTCGGTCTCCCCCTATATGTACATATATCTAGGTCGGACGCTAGAAAGGGGTAATGGATATGCTAACAGCAGTGGGAAATGCTAATGGCATCCTTGTATGTATGTATGTGTACATATATGCATGTATACAAAGTCGGTATAGGAATGGGCGAAAGTCACGAGCAGTGTGGCGTCCACTACGATTATGGTTTTTTGCTTTCGATTACTTATGCGCAACCATTCGTTGCGCTATTAAAATACACTCGCAAAATCGTGCAACTCTTTTAATATTCGCGCACGCAGCAGCCACCTGAGTGGATAATGTCAATAAAAATTATTTGGTAAATGTTTGAATGGGTGCTGTGACAGCTTGATGAGCAACTCACATTTTCGAAGAGACTCGATCAACTAGAAAAGGAAAACAATGAGCAATATAGGCAATGACAGAGAGCAGACAGTTAAACAAATAACGAATGAAATTTACAGTCTAGCCACCGCACTTTATTATTCATTCAGAAGTAATGTTTATGTCTGCAAATTAGCAATGGATGAACAAGTATTTAAGTACATATTCCAATTTTTTTATTAACAAAATTTATTTTTCTTTAATCGTGTTGTTCGCATTTAATGATGCATGGCTTTATTTTCAATTCCATACTTTGTAAAGAAGATTAATTTAAGCTATCTGTACATTTTAATGAACATTAGTTAGTAAAAACAAAAATAATTGCATTTTTATATTATGGATATTACTGTTTTGATTATTTAATATCAATTAAAACAACAAGCAGCTATTTGTATGCTTTATGAATTGAACTTTCAGTAAAATAATTGTATAGCTGCATTCAAATATGCTTAAATCTGACATTCAGCTCGAATGAAATGAATTGGACTTAATTACTATCATGTTCGCACTTGTCACAGTGTTCAATCGATCATAGTTCTGAGGGAGTGCTTTTACACGCATGAATGGAATTGACATCGTATGAAACACCTTTTTATTTAATGTTTAGTTTTTATTATCGCAGCGCGTGCAGAATTTATTAGCCTGCCAGTGACTTTTATGTGCGTCCTGGCGACTCATATGCCCAAAGCCAAGCCCAAAACCTATGCCTATGCGCCCCCGCACTCCCAGCCGTCTTGGCAAACGTTGGCAAGCGTTGGCAAACGCGCAATGAAATTATCTATCGAGACCGAGATACGCGCAGGAAATGTAGTGAAGGGTAAAGCATTAGCCACGCTCGAGGCTGCTACCGAGCCGAGCCGAGCCGAGCCGGCAGCTGCTGGTCAGTGGATGCAGCGGGCAGCGTATCGAGAGAAATCATGAATTATTTATTTGTGTGGACATGAATTATTGTTATGAAGTTTATTGCAAACAAATTGCGTCCTGGGACAGTGGAAATCAATAGCAAATAAATAAAAGCGCAAACGGTTTTTGTGGCTTTCACTGAAACAACAGCAACGTGGACCGATATGCCAGACAAGATATCATCCAGTACAGGGCTGGCATATGGACGGGGACAGGCATGTGGACAGGGACGGGAACAGGGGCAGAGACAGAGGCAGGGATAACATGGACACAGGCAAGAGGTACGAGGCTCGCGAATTTTGCTGAGTTATACCCGTAGTCTGTCCAAACCAGCAGACAACAAGAGTCAGCGCTCTCTTCTTCTCTCCCAATCCTGCCCTTTATCTCTGGCGCTCTCCAACTAAATCTATATATATATATATATATATATATATGTGTGTGTGTGTGTGTGTGTGTGTGTGAGTGTGTAAAGCCATCAACAACATGCACAGGATATGGGAGAATGCTGCGGGCGATTCATGAAATTTAATGAAGCAGGCAAACTAAGTGGGCTGACTGAATTCGCTATGGATGTTGAAGGATGAGGAATGGTGAATGGTGAATGAAGAGACATGTATTTCTGGTGGGGATCTGTATGGCTGTATGGTTGGGTGGCCAACAGTCGGAGCAATGGCGCTGGCCAAACGGATGTGAGAAGCTGCTTTTTAATTAAAATAAATATTTAATTGAAATTATAATTAGGAGTTAGTTGCGGGCAATAAGTCAAAAGCATAGCCAAAGAACGAACAACCATGTCACCCACCACAAAGGAATATTGCCCAGTCAGCCGAATGCTTCATCGTTGCATTGCTAATGTCCTGCCGATTGGTATGCTTGCCATCCTCCTGCGGCTCCTCAGGCTGCCTAAACTTGTCCTGCTGTGTTGTGAATGATGGACGGATTTGACGTTTGGCGACAAATCAATTTGTGATTATTAAAGAGACGCCGCTCATCTATCTCAGCTGTTGGTCTCCAGTTGTTGCTCTTGATGACACACACCCACACACACCCACACACACACACGCACGCACATGAGCACATACTCTCTTGCATTAGGGAACTTGAAGGCCCTGAGCACCAAGCTGATAAGTGGCTGTCGACAAGACCTGACAATTCGCAGAAAATACGGTATACAGTTTCAATAACATTTAGTGACAATTTCTTTGGCCACCGCATTTAACGACAGCGCATCGCATTAAGAAGGAAACAGATAGAGAGAGAGAGAGAGAGAGAGAGAGAGAGAGATATAAAGAGAGAGAAAGAGTAGCAGAACTAATGCCTTCGCCATTAAGTAGAAAGCTTATATGTGGTGGAAGGAGGGCAACTACTACGACTGCTTACAGATTGTCATGGCAGCACCATAGGTGGTTTTTGATTACATAAAGAGCAAATACACACACACACACACACACACACATTCTTATTCTAGCGCACACACATCTGACGCCAAAATCGAATGCAAAAAAGATGCGCATTAAATTAATGAATGAAATTTCGTCTCGACTTACACATGCTCCAAGTAAAATTTGTGGCCTCAAGGCAGGTCTTAAAGATGCTCTTATGCAGAACGCTCAACTGCTTTGCACAATATCAAATACTCTTACCACAATATGTGGCATACGCAATAATATACGTAAGTCTCAAGTGTATATACGATTCGATCCACTACTAGTGTAATGCAATATTAAATTCGTGAAATTGCAAGAAATGTTTCACTTACCCGGCTGAGTTCTAAGCTCCAAGTTGAGTTGAGTTGCGATGGCCTGGGAAAACCTGTAAATGTTAAATAGAAAAGAAAATTGATTGAAATCAATTAAATAATTTCCATTCGGGTGTTTTTCATTTTTTTCTAAAAGGAATGTGAATCGCGTACAACAATAATGTGTGGAGTGAGTGCATTGAGAGGCGAGCGAACAAAATGCTAAGTGGATTTGCCGTCGAGATGCTCGCATTGCATGTAAGGCACAAGGATAACGAGACAGGATAACGTTGATGAATGCCACAGTAGCAGCAGTGGCAACTACGTTGCACATTCGTCTTCCATTCAGTTGGGGTCTGCGAGTGGGCGTTCTCGTGGGCGTGGGCGTGGCAGTCGCGGCAACTACAAAAGCAATTGAAGCTGCATTTTAATGCATTTTCATTGCAGCTGCCGGTGTAAGTAAAACGACAGCTGCTTACTGGAGCCGCCTGAGCTGCTGCAGCACTGACTAACGCCCAGGTGCCCCGTGTGTCCAATGGGCGTGGCATGAAAAGAAAGCACAACAACGCCAGCAAGACGAGCAAAGCAAAAGTAAGAATTACATTTTGGCAATAGCTGGTGGTGCAGGGGGAGGGACTGTTGTCGATCGATCCACACAGACACAGTTCAGTTCAATGACAAGTGCAAATGAGCGGAGGGAAAAGGCAGGACTGTAGCTGCCACTTGGGAAATGCGATTAATGGCATTTTTGTAGTTTATTAAACACAACCGATATCATGTCCTTTGCAGTATTTACACGTGACTACTGCATGCGATAACAGTAAAATGGCAACAGTGTCGATAACATTGGTAATCCCAATAACATATTACAGATGTGAGTAAATAAATTAAACCAACAAAACTGTTTTAATTTGCGACTCATTCAGTACGGCTTTCAATTTAATTTTAGTTGAATTCAATTAAAGCATGGAATGAATATGTAATCACTTAGTACGCGATTGGCAGCAGCAAATCATTCCAATGCAAATACCAATAATTATATACATCGACAGGCTGATCGACGACTGGCCAGTAAAGAAAATCAAGGAAATGCCAATCCCCTTACTAATGAGCTATCTCATATTATGGAATTATTTTGGTTGATTGACATTTTAGTTAATTTAGTAAGTAGGTCTTCTGTTTGTTTGTTTATAACTACTTGTTTATTGTAGTTTGAAATTAAGTATTTTATATTGCCAGCTAGTAGAACCAACTGGACTTCCTGCCATCTATTTCCAATCAGTCCTAATATTATTGGCATGTTTTTTTGTGTCGTCTACTAAGAGACATTTTGCTCCTTAGTAAAATGCTTTTTTAAGTAACTTAACGATCGTGGAATATAACCTTCGTTCGGACGTCCAACTCAACAACTTTTCGGGGTGGAGACAATTTTCTGAATAAAGTTGCAATGACTCTAATTGTCTCAATATTCATTCTTATCATTATCATTATCATTATCACTATATCATTATTACCCATTATATAAATTTGAATAATTCTTAACGGGTTTTATAATGAACCTAATTAGCTAATTATTAATATAAGACTCTTTCAGGGACAGTAAATAAATTGAAATTTAAGAATGTTAAGACACATGTGCCAAATGACCTTTCAAGTATGTCTATTATTTCTTCGTGTATCTATTTAACGCTGCTTCTGATGCAAACGTTTGGGTTGGGGAATTCAGTAAGCTGTATTAAATGCACCCAGAACATCCTTTTGCAGATGTTGTCCTTGCCTGATTGCGCCAATTCAATAGACAGGACAATCTGAGTCGGAAGATGGGGCTGTAGCCTGAGCTGGCGACAGGCGCGGCCGTGAGCATAGATAAGTCCTTGGTAAATTTTATATAATCTAATAAAAAATTGATGGCTTTAGAGTGCGACAAACACTGAGGCTACCAGCTGGTAATAAATATCAGCAGGCACTGTTGGCTGCCCTTGTCGCGCTCCTGGATCGCCGATTGGGTCTCAGCTCCAACTCTAGCCTCCGCTTCAGTCTCAGCCTCCGACTCAGTGTGAATCTTAGTCTAAACAGATTCTTCTACAGCTGCTGCCTGCAGCATTTTGAGTCTGTGTGTGTGTGTTTGTGTAGCGCGTATGCTGCTGTTACTACCAATCCTTTAAAAAGTGCTTTCCAATAAATGATGAGGCATCTGCAATGGAGAGCGAGCAACAGCAGCAGCAAAATTGCAACAGGGCTGACAAGCAGGGGCGTGGCGATGGGAAGGAAGCAGCGGATATAGGCAGCAGCAGCAGCAGCAGCAGCGCATTAGCTCGTTTTTTATGTACACCGCTGAGCTTAATGAAATGAGTTTGTCGAACTTATTGCTCACCGAGGCATGCAACATGCCCGGCGTAGCATGTGATGGAGAAAAAAAAAAACAGCAGCTAATAGAATGAGAAGGGCGTAGGGGAAAGGAGGATGTGGAAAGCATATGAGTAAGACATGACTGGAAATTTATTAGCGTCGAACTGTCTGAAAGCTTTAGAGATACTGTTGAGCGAAAACGTTAATGAAAAGTCTTCAAAAACTCGATAGCAGCTAAATTCAATTTATTTTCGCTGCGTTAATTATGTAAGCATTAATTTGAGCTGCTGCGCTAGCAAAAGTTGTGGCAGCACTTTAAAGAGCTTATTTGCCATTAATTTGTTGGTTTATTTGCAGAGCCAGCAGTTGGCCAAGTTGCCAAGTTGCAGCCCAGAGTAAGCAAGGACAAACGCTGAGCCTATGGCGACATACATCAATTTGTTGTAGTGTCTGATAGTATCTGACATATCTGAAAGTGTGGCCAATAGTTTTACGAGCACTGCACAATTAAGTGGGTCGCGGGCCATTGGCAAGTCAATCAGGCAATCAGCCATGGCCCCGACCAACTTGCCATGGTCAGGAGCTATCTGGTAGTTCGAGGGAAGTAGAAAAAGTGGAGGTGAAGGTGGAGGCACAGCACAGTGAATAGCCTCTCAGAAAACTTGAACGGTATTGTTACATGCGCCGGGGCACAAACTTTCGCTTGGCATTACCGCTTGTTATCTTGCGAATTCTCGAAAGTTACACAATTGGACAAGCGATTGCCCAAGCCAAGCAACCACCCACAACCCACCGCCCGCCACCGGGCCCTTTGGGCGAGTGTAAACAGTTTCAAATTACAACAGCTAAGTTTTCTACTGCTACTATTAACAAATTGGCACGCGGTGTCCGGGCTGAGGTCTGTCTGCTTTAAGACGCCAGCAGCATCATCCGCATTGTTCCCAGCCTGCTTAAAATGTTAGCCAAAGAAATATTTATTTATGAGTAAACTTCTGTTTTCCGAGCCCCGCTCACAGCCACAGCCCGAGCCCAAGCCCAAGCCCCAGCCTCAGCATCCCCTCTCAATCACCTGTCATATGTGCGAGGGTGAACGTTAATGTTTTTATTAGCGTGGGTGCAAAGTTGAAACTGAAACTGAAGTTGAACTCAAAGTCGTGAAGGAAGCGAACTTTATGCGCTGTTTTATGCGAGTTCAGGCCCCACCATCTACCACCTGCCACACCCACACCCCACCCCTCAAAACCCTCTATGATGATGACTTCTTTGCCGATAATGATAATCTGAAACGGGGGCATGTTGCTGCGGTTGGAGTTGGGGCTGTGGCAGAGACAGAGGCGTGGCCCGAGCTTAAGCAGTTTCGCCTGATTGTCTCGTTCTCTTCGATATTGACTTTAAAAATATGTGCTTGTACGTATATGTATGTCGCTATAATAATATACACTTATATACATGCAGACAAGTATACTTGCTTATACACTTAAAAAAAAAGAAAAGTGTAAGATAAAACACTCGGAAAAAAACAAATGCATTTTAATTATTATTAATTTATGCATAATTAATACTTCTCAATCGAATACTAATTTAAATAATTAATATACTGAATTTTCAGCTGTTCAGTGTTGACTGTTTCACTTGACTGTTAATTAGATACCTGATTCTGATCCCTGATACCTGATATAGTATATCTCTTTATTGCTTTGATCACACGCATTGGCATTGCTTAAGCATTCCTTGAATAAAGTTCTTGGTTTCCATATATAAAGCCAAAAACTTCAGCTTGTTGTGGTAAAAAGCAATTTGTACCGTTTTTAAGAGTTCAGTAAGCAATTTGGTTTTCTCAGTGTATATCATTAGTTTGCCAGCATGTGTAGTCGGCATATATATGTGTGCGTATATGTGTGTGTGTGTGTGTGTGTATATGTGTCAGCTTTTTAATGCGCTGCCTATAGGCAGGCAGGGGTAGCGCTTGCTACACAAAACGTTTCGAGCTGCCCGAAATGGGCAATCAAGCGAAATGTGCCAAGCGGTTTGGGGCCATATCTGTCGATGGTATTGGAGTCTCGTGCTGGGATGGGTTGGGCTGGGCTGGACTGGGTCTGGCATACCGTTGAGAGGCGACACAAATCAATGGCAAAGAACTCCGCCAATGAGTATTGGAAATGACATCGAAAACGAGCACGAGGACGAGGACGGGAACGAGGTCTAGAACGAGGACGACGCCCGTCAGATTTGAGCAGTCACTCAGCGATGGGCGCGTTGTCTGTGGATGAGGCGAATTCACATATACATATGTGTGTACTTCCTCGTGCTTCGTCCTGTCACCAACTCACTCCCAGCACCCCACACCCCACACCCCACACTCCACACTTCACATCCACACCCAGACCACTTGAGCCACACTAAAGAGGCACTCAGCCACGACAGAAGGCACACTGCAACAAAAAGAAAAAAGAGAGACAGTGTGTGTTGGGGAGACAAAAAGAGACAGTAGAGAGAAGTTTCAGTGACTGTAAGTGTCACAATAAGGGCAAGCGAAATCGCTCAACAAAAACGCTCTGCACTACAGAAATTCTTTAACTGCCAAATGCTGATCGAAACCAAAACCCAAATGCAATGATGAAATTTACAAAACTGCTGCCATTTGCCAGGCTCATACACACATACACATGAAATATATATTGAAAATATATATTTATATACATATATGTATATATATATATAATGCAGCTGCCAGTTGGCTGCCGAGCTGTTCAGTTTTTTGTGTCTGCTGATTTTCTTTTTTTTTACTTCTGTTTTATTTCCATAAATTTTAAAATGCGGCGCAGACTTTTCGGTTGGGTGGGGTATATACCCTTACAGAGGATATTGCATTTTTAGCGTAAAGCTTGTAACTCACTGAATAATTATGTATATTCTTGAACAGTAGTCGTTTTATTGCATCTGTCTGTCTGTATGTTCATTTAGGTACAAATCCATCAGCCTTGATGAAGATCTAAATATATATTCGACTTTTAACCGTTGATTGATGTCTGGTCAGCTACCAAAAGAAATTTTGATGGACTAATCTTCTGCAAGAAAAACGTTGCAATAAAAAAAGAATAAAATCAGAAAAATAGCTACGTAATTCCTCTCGCAGATTTCAGCAGATGCTTAATGCTACATGCTTATGCATGTATTGCGTGCTAATGCGTTAATCGAACTCGGATTCATGCAATCGATTAAATGAATTAATTATTATGCGGAGCATAAACTCACTTAAGGAAATGAGTTTAAGATACATTACGCATATTCGGACCATATAATTGTTATCGTTGTTGTTAAAGGACACAATTTCAATTACCCAACTCTTGCATAGTATACATATGGCTTGGTGTCATTAGGGTGTAGTGGCAGCCACCTTCTATTGTTGATTTGGCGAAGCTCTGTTTTCAGTGCGCCCAGTGGTTGCAGCAGTAGCATAACAAACAAACATATCCACACGTCAACACCCTCTATCGTAGACTAAGCGCCTATTGCAAATGCAGCGAAAAGTCAACTAAAAAGTTCAAGCCGGCTGCATTAGCTGCACCAGATGACAACTGTCACCATGGGGCATGCTTCATAGGGCATTCCAGTCGCTCAGTCAATCAGCGAATTAGTCAAACAGTCGGTTCGTCAGTGAGTCGAACCCTTGATGGTCGGGTTAGCTGATCTATTGACAGTCGCGTTGGTTATTGGTCATGCCAATGTCTATATCAAACGCTTTACATGAGCCCATACTTACACACACACACACACCCATATTAATAAATACACAATAGAGCACACACGCACACACACATCTGTCGGTCAGACACAACACAATCAGTGTCTGAAAATCTATGCGAGAGAGATGGTAAAAAAGAGAAAAAAAAATGTTTTTTGGGGCAAGTTTTGTCGTTTGCTGGATACTGGTTGCTGGTAGCCATAGCCATGCCCACTCATGTGGCAAGCACATCAACGATGGCGGGCAAAAAGTCAAATGGATTGAATACATATTGAGTTTATGATGTTGTCGCTGGCAATTTTCGTTGGCTTTAAGCGGTTTGCGCGTTCGCCTGTCGCTTTGTGCTGGTTGCGTATACGCAATGTGGCCTGGGTGTACGTGCGAGTGCCTTTGTACGTGCGTCTGTATGTGTTTGCCGATGTCTGTGTGTGTGTGTGTGTGTGTGTGTGTGAGTGTGTGTGCGTATTGTCGATTATATGCTTCACAGAGCTGCCAACACACGCAGCTCGCACGCTCCGACGCAGAGGCCGCGTTTTGGTTGTTTTTGTTGTTTTTGTTGTTGTTGTTATTGTTGTTGTTGCTGGTGCGGTTGTTATGCGCGTGTGTTTATGGACTCAGGCAGTAAATTGAATTTTGCCCACAACAACGACATTAGCCATATCACAGGCGCTAGGTCTTTAGCCTAGCAGGGTTATGGGTATTGGTTAGGGCTTCGCCCTGGGCCTGGGCCTGGGCCTGTGCCCTGGCTTGTGTTCGGGCTGGGGCGCAATTGAAGCTTTCAGAGAAAGTTTCACACTTCTTGCGACCAAATTTAATTTTTATTTTTATTTTTTTTTATATATTTTTTTGTTGTGTTTTTTGTGACTGGTTTCTGCTCTCGGGCCTGGGCAACGAGCGCATCCAATTAGCATATGGATGAGCTCTGACATTGAGAGCCAGTACTTATATGGACACACGTAATTTAAGGTTGTGCTCGTGGTAACCACTGGGAGCGTATTATAAAGTAAAGTCATAAAAGTGGTTTGTTAAGTACTGTGTCAACAGCAGGTCAGAATTTACCACAACTAGTCAATTAATGATTCTTGCAATAAGTGATATATTTTAAGCAATACCATAATTTTATTTAGTTAGGAAAAAAAACAATATCTTTCTAAATATTAAAAAATTAAAATATCAGTAATAATCTCTGCAATCTCGCTTCCCTCTTCAAAGTAAAAACGTATTTCCCTTCTCTGTAGGCCGATCTCTTTAAGGGCTTTGCGTTATGTGAATAAATTTAGCGGGCATCGCATGTATTTGTCGAAGTATTTTGATAGTCGCCGGTGCATATTGCATTTGGTTGATTTATTAATGCCGAATGCTCCTTACTGCTGACTATTTGGACATGATTATGGCAGATCAGGCAGCAATGTTTTCACGGAGCCGCCTCGCACATGGGCTGCTGTTGCGAGTCGCTGTCGAGGTGTTTGTTTGTGCGGCATTTGTCACACAATCTGGCAAGTTTGGCCAAGTACTTTGCGCTTTTCACTTTTCAACAGTTTTCGTTATAATTTCAGTCAAACTTTATGCAAAGTTGCAAATTTGCGGCAAATTTTGTTCAAACTTTTGAGCGATTCCCGCCTACTCCTCTTCTCTTTCACTATTTTTTCAGGCGCACTCGCTATTTTTATTACATAGAGAGCATAGTTTATGGACTGCAAATCGATTCGCAAATTAGAGTGGGAGTTGGGTGGAGGAGGGTGGGGGGCGGGGAGTAATGGAGGGTTTGGTCGCAACACAAAAATCAATTCGCTCTACTCAAAAAGTGTTGGCTAGAGCCGAAATTAAAACTACTTGTCAACTATGTCAACATCATTTGGCACGCCAAATTACTAACAACTCAACTTCTTATTTGCCACTCATTCGAATTTGTGCATTTCCTTATTATGTTTAAAAAAAAGATGGCCAGGTTTCTTACCACCTTAAATTAAATACAACGCTCATCAGGAAAGACTCTTTAAGACAATTTTTCCTACAGATTGTTCCTACAGAAGCTATACGCGCAATCAGCATGGCAAGCTTAACTTTAACCTGATCAATAAGAGTGTAGTCGGCTCCTCCCTTTAAATAAAATATTGTAATACCCTCTGCATGGGTGAAAAACACACACATTCGAATAGCATTAAATCACATTTAAAGAGTTCATTTTGCATGCGAAGCGCGTTTGAAGTGCTCGAAATGTGCCTGGAAACGCGTTCGGTTTTGGATTTGGCTCTCAGTCAGTCTTACACTCGCACACATAGTCGCACACTCAAGCAAACAGAAGCGTGTGTGTGTGTGTGTGAACGTCTAACTGCCGACCGACTGACTGACTGTCTTGTCTGTTTGTTTGTGTGTGCGTCCGCCCGATCTGTCTGGGAAGCGTCGTCAGTTGAATTACGGGCTTTAAAAACAATTTTGTCGATTCTTATGCCCTTGCAGATGGTATAATAATTCTGTCACAAGTGTTGATAAAAATATCGAAAATATGTTTTTGGTTTTTTTTGCTTATGTTGCCAGAGGCAGTAAATGTAACATATAGCTTCGACAACAACTATTTCTTCTAGAGGTGTCATCAGGCTCCTAACATTTGTCCAACTACTATATCATATACACAGTTCCCATGGGAACAATCTGTCGATTTTTCTAAGTAATGAGATTTTGATTTCGGCAGGTAGACTTCGGTCTGCATGGATACGTTTCTTCGGTGAGCTTTTCTTTCTTGTTTAATATTTTATTGCGCATATCAAATTCGCATTCAAGCGGAAATCCCTAAGCACATACAAAACGCCGCGCAACACACACACGCACACACATTTACAGATAGATAGATGGATGCATGTGCTGCTGCCAGTCGCTTGTTGGTTCCGGGATTTTAGCTCTCATGTCGCCGGCGATGTTTATGAATACATTTCGCAGCTGGCAGCTGCTAAACTCTGGATTTGGATGCCGCCGTGAGACGACGCTGCTATTTGCCTCGGGCGCACCCAGAAATCAGCACGTAAAGTTATATTTTATTGATTCTAAACTGACTGTGATATATGTCGGTCTGCCCTCAAATACGCGACCGCCCGCCAGACCGCCAGACCGCCAGCCTGCCAGCTGCTTTGCATTGCAACTGGAGCCCTTGGCTCCGGCTCAGATTGAGCTTGGACAACGCTGCGCTTCACTGGCCTGAATACCATCATGATGCTGATGTTTAAGTGGGCACGTGACGCTGCCGAACCACCATTGGAAAAATGTGAAATGGCTGCACCCAAACCAAGCAGTGACGAGCAAATATTAGCAGCGAAGCGGGGTGCACAATGAAGCTAAGCGCTGGGCGTGGCTTTGGAACCCCTGTTGAAGTGAAGCAATCCGTTTTTTGAGTACACAACACATTTTTCATTTCGGTTCGACGCCGTTTTCCGTATTTCTGTTAGCGCCTGCGGTGGCTGACACACCTTCAGCTCCCCTCTCCCTGCCTGCTTATTGCATCCTTTAGCTAGTTGCACGTCTCAAAGAGGTGACTCTGTGGCACAGTGGGTCTGCCAGATAATGTTGCTCGATCAATGTATTACACGTATAAAAGTCTTGTTAATAAAGCCCCATCATGCATCATGTTTAGTTACTCCAATTACTTCATCGAATGTATTATATTTAAATTACTTTCTGATGGAAATATTGAAAATGATTAAATATTTTTTGTACAAATATGAACAAATTTAAAGCTTATTTGTCGGGCAATAAAGGAGAGCTCAAATAGATCAAATTATAAGGTTTACTAAAGTGCACCAGAGACTTCTTTTAGGCTTACAAAATATTCAAGCAAACATTTTCAGAAAATCTCATTGGTAAAGTTCATTTTAAGCAAAACCATAATTTAGTTGGGATTATTAAGTAATAATATCCATCGCATATATCGAGTTTCATATTCCCTTCACACATGGACATCAAAGTCTCAAGTTCAGCTAAGTGAAAATTGAGCAAACTAAACTAAACTAAACTGAGCCGAGTCGAGCTCTGAACTGAAAGTTGTGGTGAAATGGGCAAAGTGTAGAGTGCAATGTGTTGCTGTATCTGTTGCTGTTGGCATTGCAGCACTGCACGATTGACAGTTTAATAGTTTTCCTAGTCAATATTATGCTATTTCGTGCTGCAGCCACATGAATGGGCCTGGCACCAATTGTGAGTGGCGAGCAGCAAGCCTTAAATATGGGCTGGGGAAGAGATTGCAGTGCAATCGCTGCCTTTGTAGCTGCCATTCAGCGGCTGCTGCAACCTGTCAGCCCGTGTGGCTCATTTGGCTCTCTGAAATTTGATTGCACATGTGATTGGCAAGCTTATGGGCTCTACGTGGCAGCTGCCACGTGACTGCCCTTACCACACACATAATATATGCAGATTTTGCATATCAGCTACATATTTATGCATTAAGGGCTGCTGTCCGTTCTGCCCCTCATTTCCCCCATAGCCCATGTCCAAATGCCACATATGTTCGATCTGTTTC
This sequence comes from Drosophila paracracens, assembly GCA_035044025.1. Taxonomy (NCBI): domain Eukaryota; kingdom Metazoa; phylum Arthropoda; class Insecta; order Diptera; family Drosophilidae; genus Drosophila; species Drosophila paracracens. The sequence continues at coordinate 1,109,575 of JAWNMN010000838.1, forward strand.
TCGCGAGCAGCCAGGTAAACTATCTCACTTGTGCAGGCCTAAGGGCTTTGTCCACATTTAATTCGAATTAGTTATGTGAGGCTTTAGCTGGCATTTGCGAAATAATTGCAAGTTGGGTAATTGAAGTTGGATTAAGCACCGAAAATGCTGAGAGTTTAATGAATTTGATTTTGCCCCATAGTATTTGACTATCAAAATTTTAAAGAAATTTTAAATTATAGGACAAACCAGGAACAAAAAAATTCGCTGAGGAAATTTGTGACTCATTCCAACATGATAATGTTTAATCTTCCGACCAATAGTATCGATGATGTCAACATTCAAGCCAAGAGCGTTCCTTCTCTGATTAAAAACTGCAGCATGAGAAGAACAGCTCCCCATTATCTATGATAATCGGTAGGAAGTACTGAAGTTGGACTAAGAAAATAGGTTTCCATTTAGCAAACCAGTCAATGTACACATTGAAATACATACATATACTGATATTTATGTACATATTAATTGATGTTGTCTGCTTGATTTCTTTGGTAGTTCTTCGATGAACCGCTCGTCGATTTCTCACACTGTGCTGTGTAGTGGTGTGAGCTGAGCTATGAGCTATTATCTACTTATGCCGTTTGGCAAGCAATTTCCAGGAAAAGCACACCCTCTCGCCCCCTCTTTCTCTGTCTCTTTCTCTGTCCCTGTCGAAACCCTGTTTCCCCTAGCTGGGCCATAAGAACAATATAAAAATGCTAACTCGGTTGTTTTGGTTGCGTCTCTTGCTCTTTTGCCTTTGTCCAGGCCAAAACGACTTTGAATTACCATAAAAATATGCATATACGTGTGTGTGTGCGTGTGTGTTTGTGTGTGTATGTGTGTTTGTTTGTGTGTGCAGTTGTGCCCAACAGTTTTGCGCAACGACTCGCAAAATGTTCAAATCGAGTTATGACAGCACGACAAGCAGAATTTCCTCTCTTTCCTTCATTCTCGCACGCTTAGTCTCGGCCAGCCTGTGGGTATATATGAGAGTAAATCTGTGTAAGTAAGTGTGTATGAGCAAGTATGTGTGGGTGTGTGTGTGTGTGTGTGTGTGTGTGTGGGTTGGGGTGTGCATAAAATCAGATATCAAAAATTGTTTACAAATAATTTAATAGCCACAACGCGCGCACGCCACGCATTCGAATGGCACACGGCACACACACTCACACACACAATCACGCAATCATAAATCGGCTTTGTTGACCAGCACATACTCACACACATACATACACAGCGAAAGAGAGGGAGAGGTGCGAGAGAGCGTTTGTTTGTGTATCGCTGGCTTATGCCACCGACTGCGGTCAGATGAAAACGCCCAAGCGACAAAGGACCCGCTGACCGCTGTCTCGCTCCCTCTTTCTCATTGTGTGTGTCTGTGTGTGTATGAATGTGTGTTAGTTGGTCATAAATAAAATGTTAGTCCGAGAACAGTTTAGGGTCGTTGAGCGGTGAGAGGGGTATGCGGATGCGACTACACGACATTAGGCCGAATTAATGCGAGCAAGGACTTAAGTCGCAAATTTATTTCTATTCAACATACGAGACAAAACGAGTCACCCCTCCCCTACACACAAACATGTGCGTATGTGTGTACGTGTGTGTGTGTGAGTCCACATTTCGGCATGACAGTGGAAATCCGGCGATAAATGTACCTAGTAAATGTGCGTACTTCGTACAAAATAGCCAGGCTACAACTGAACGCAGAAATCAGGAGCCTGGTGCCAGGAGCCAGGAGCCAGGAACCAGCAACTAGCAGCCTGGCTCAAATGGTAACTAGTACAATTTAGGTGGTGCAAGTGGGATTCTAGTTGTTGTTGTTCTTGTTGTTGCGCTTTGTGTTAATTTGTGGACAAATTTGTGCGCCGCAACGGAAGTTGGCCAAGTGGCAACTGGGGAATGTTGATGGGGCAGGCAGCGCCTTGTTGCCATTGTCTGCTCTAATCCAATGGATCAGGAATCGATAATGAAGTTGCCGAAAAACACACGCGCCGGCGTCATAAGTTAGCCCCCCTCCAGCTTCCGCCCCTCAATCGAGCTGGAGGACAGCGTGGTGCGTAGCGTGTTCAAGTGTGCTGTCGATTTGTTTTCTGCAAATCCAGTTATCGATGAGCTTCGGGCCCAAACTCATGATGATGTTGCTGTTGACGGTAGCTGGGCACAGTTTCAATTTATGTTAAGTGCCCTGGGAAGGGGGCTGCCGGTGGCTGGGTGACAACGGGTGGCTAGTGGCGGGCTACGGTTTGAATAGGGAGCATACGTTCCACGCCAGCCAGCTCTCGGTACCGTTCGGACATGGTTGATGTCGCTAAACAAGGAAGGGGTTGTGGGATTTGGTGGTTGATGGTTGGCTAGTTGGCTGGTTAGCTGGTTTTGGTGCCTTGCTCAAAGATGCGAGTCGATACGAGCATTAGCACATTTGCTAATTGGGGAGCCAGTGGTGCAAATTGGGTAATTTATTGTAAGCTTAACCACAAAATCGAATTGCCAATGAGCTTAGGCACTGCCTCAGAGGGCAAGAGGCAAGGGCAAAGCAAAAATTGTCAACTCCCGTGATTGAATTGGATTCTATAAAATTTAAAAAAAAACCGACTCAATGCTATAGCGTATTTTTTCAGCAATATGTATATGTATTTCAAGAAAGACATATTCCGACATGTTCTCAGTACTTCCAAGACAAAAAGTAAAATAATTATTAAAATCAATTTCACGGAGTTTTCGCCTTTCCACCAGAAAAGGAGTAGTTCTCACTGAATTTTCATAGAATATAGTTCATCCATTTAATCGAAAATTGTTGAAAACATTGTACTCAAATACGAAAATTATAAATTTTCATCAATAATTGTACATTTTCTTGGAATATTTAAAAGCGCCAATCTTTCTTTGAAGTCACAACTGTTTTTGGCTTTGAGCAGACCGACTGAAGAGCGAAGCAGATTGTTGCTGATATTACCGACGATAGGATGATGCCTCATTTATATGTATGTGTGTACGCAGCTGGGTGGCAATTGAAAATTGCCAAGAAAAGCAACTACAAAATTTGATAAGACAGATGCAGTCTGCAAATTGAATTCAAGAAAGACAAACTTAATTTACTCAACTTAAGAATACAGTTTTTTTTTTTATTTAGTTGCTGACGAATGCGCGGATGTATGTGGAGATGGGTGGTGGGGTGGTGTGGGGTGGACCATCCGACTTGTGTGTTTCTAGGGTCATGCACCCATAAATGCATTAACAAGACTGAACTGATGACATGAATAGTCGCATCAAGTCGTTGCAGACATTTAAGGAAGTGTATGAAGTGCGGCAAGTGAGGGGAGTGCGGAGCGATAGCTTAACTTTCAATTCATTAGACCACAACAACGACGAGACAACTTTCGCAGTGGCCAAACAAAAGCTAAATACAATCAGCTGTAAACAAAAGCCAAAGTGACACACGAGCCTCAGAGCTGTACACAGAATGCTCACTTTGAGAACGGGTCGGTGGGGAGGGGGAGGGGCTGGCGCTACTGTCCAAGTTGCAACTGAAACTGGAGCTGCGTGCTTAGTTGTGGTTGTTGTTGGCAGTGGGCAACTCAAAAGTTGCAGCCCCATTCATGCCACGCCCCAAAATGAAGGAGCAAAGACAAATTAGTTGCAAGTTGGCGGCAGTGGTGGCTGGCTGCCTGCAACTTGTTTTGCTACTGCAAGTGGAAGCTGCTTCAAAAGTTTTCTAGGTGCTGCCAAAGTTACCCACTCCACAAAGCACCACCAACAGCACCACCCACCTCTCTCTATATATATCTATCGCATTGTGTGCATTGTTTAAAGTTTGTGCAAACGTGAAATCGAATTGGAGAGCCGAGCTAAAGCAGACTCCGAAGGCGAAAGTTTAGACTCGCTATTTTTTTTGGCATTCTCTCTCTCTCTCTCTCTCTCTCTCTCTGTCGTCTTATGCCTTATTTTTTTGCTTGTGTCTTGTTCTCTAGTCAGTCTTTAGTTTTTATTGTTATTGTTTGAAAGCCACTTTGGCAACGCGCGAATTAGCCAAATAATAAATAAGTGCACGACAAAAGGCGGCATAAGTATTTCAACAAAGAAATTATTCAAGATGTGGCTGCTGTTCCTCTTCTGGTTATGCTTCTAGTTGATGTTGCTGAAGTTGCAATTGCATTTCTTTAAGCACATGCCGAGGTTATTCAAATTAAGTCGCAATGCGTGAGAACTTTTCTTCCAAGATACCTTTTTATTGAATTATAAATTTTCCTCAGAAAATAATTTGGGTTTATTTTCAAAATTATCTTAGACTAATATATACATTAGGCAATAATAGGATTGTTTTTTATCACAAAAGTAAAAAAAAGGGTTCGTTTATTTTGAGTGCTGGTGCACAACGCCGAATAAACGATAAATACATCGATTGCTTTATTTATACACATATGTTTAAACTAGTATCATCCATTTCATAAAGTTAAAAACAAGAGCAAAAGGATGTGCGGCTGTAAGGTTATGAAGAAATAGCTGCTGTTATTTATATTTGTTGTTGTTGATGTTGTTATTGTTGTGACACTTTGGCTTAATACTGGCCAACTTCTAGCTCTAGCAACGGCTGCCACCAACAACAATACAACACAACTGCAAAGCGTTATTTTTGTTATATTTGTTGTTGCTGCCTGCTTTAACATAAAGGACAAACTTTGATTTGGGCGCTTGTACGAGTCCATAAATATGTATGCATGTGTGTGTGTGTGTGTGTGTGAATGTGTCTATGTGTGTGTTTGGGTGAGACAAGTTGATTAGTCTCCAAATTTCTGATAAACTGTTTTCACTTTGTGCACCCAGCAGCCATTAAAGGGGTCAAACGGAATCATAGACAAATCGAGTGCATTATTTTGAAAAAGTTTGAAAAGCTTAAAACATATTTATATTATTGTACGTGGTAAAATTATAGGCAGGCATATATCTATGAGATATCATAGATTAGGCAAATTGAACAATTCTGTTGCATAAAATCATCAGTTGTTTATGTTAATAATTTGATTGCAATTATGTTTACAACTTAAAGTTTACAAAAGCACCAATTACCAAAAGAACATTATAAAATATAAGATCATATAATATATGCATAGTTAGCGGTTTACATGGCAGATAATTCAGATAAAACAAAGGTCGTGCTTTTTGTAAAAGCACCACACAGTCTCAACTTATCGCCAGCGACGATGAATTGGGGCCCCAGATAGATACCCTTTTGGGTCGATTGTGTATCCAGTCGTATAACGTAATCCTTGCTGACCAAACGATTCGATATATCCTGCCCCAGTTTGGGACTCAGTGTGTCATTTAAACTGCCAACGCTACCCATCATCACATCGCCTGCCGCACCACTCTTATCGACAATTGTGCAGCTGTTCTCATTCCGTAGTATTTCCTCAAACTGACGCTTGACCTCCGCCCGTGAGCTGCACTTCGGGTGGCCGGCGATTCACTCGAGGCTCTTGTACTGATAGAAGCGGCGCTCCAGTGGCGGCGCTTGCTCCAGTCCAATCAGACGAAAATTATTATAAGCGGGCGCCATGTCGACGTCAGTGTAAAAATTCCAATTGGGATCGTAGATCTTCTTAAAGATCGGCAACACGCTGCTGACTTCAACGGCCACAACTGCCGCAGCACTCAAAAAGAAATTTAACTCTGATGTGGATAATTGCATTCAACGGATGCAGCACGATAAAGCGACGCACTCCGTAAATCCGCGCCAGCGTATGCAGTTCACTGGAGTTCCTTATGGATGGACCAAAACTATTCCCATTGCACATTGTAATGATGAGCCTTGCGCTTCACATTTAGCGCCATCTGTGAGCGGGACGTTTGAGCTTTCAAAAAGTAATAAGCAAAGAAACCAAAGATTGTTGAAAAACGGGGGCAAAGCGAATTTTTGGAACAACGTGAGTGCTTAAGTTCTTTGGACCTCAGACAGATTCTTTTCTTTTCAAAGCCCTTCAACGAACAAGTTGTGCGCGGTGCAAACGAATTAATATGAAAAAAAAGGAAAAAAAAATAAGTAGCTTAAACTAATAATCATTCAAAAGGAGACACTATTTTAAATAAATGTTTTTTTTTAGAATGGGCAATTAGAGCGGAATTAATGTGGAATTAATGTGGAATTAATGTGGAATTAATGTGGAATTAAAATGGAATTAATGTGGAATTAATGTGGAGTTAATATCGAATTTAGTTGAATCGTTAGTGGCGAATCTTCACTGAAGTCGGCAATGTGCTTAAGCACCGTTACATTAAGATCGCCTTTGCCTCACCCATGTTCCCGGCGGAGATGCCTGTCATAAGCAAATTACTAAATTCGCATTATTTAATGTGCGTAAGAGAGTCTCTCTTAAAGCTCTCACGGCGAGCACATCCACTCATACTGTTCAAGTATGAACATGTGACGCTCTAAGATGCTGAGAGCTGGCTTGCATGGGGTCAAGCTATTTTTTGAGAGGTTAGAGGAGATGCACCATAGACTGCGGTCGCCTTACAAGCGGCTGCACTCGATAGGAGACCATTCGGTCGCGCTCATAATATTTTCTATGTATTTAGGTTTAAGAATTTTATATAAATAAAGGCCTGCTCGTCAGATCCGGCAGTTCGAAACTAATCGTCGATTCCGCGACTCACACTATACGTGATTTAGACACATACAACATATTTGGTCGTTCGAACTTGGATAAGTAAAGGGGCATCGAGTGCATCGCATTCGAATTCTTATAACTAATGATAAGCATGGACTTATGAGCATGGACTAGTGAGCATGGACAACTGTAGCGGATATTCTTCTTTGGACCAACATTATCATCTTTAAATTCTACACAACTTTCGGGATTCATTTTGTGGGATTCAACTTTAAATATATAAAGTAATGCGGAACCCGAACAATTTCCTTTTTGCGTTAGTTTGTGAACAGTGTAGAATGCAAAATCTGTTGGTGCACCAACACAAGGAAGTACTTCCAGCGTGGGATGAAGTATGTAAGATGCTCTCTTTTATTATGAGTCGAGCTTAAATAGAATACAGTATAATGTCAGTACAAAAAAGGGCCAAAGTCACTCTTTAAACCTGAGCAATTATACACTGGGCTCTTAAAATATCAGCCACACTGCTCAGCAAACAAATAGGTTCGCTTTGTGTATTTTTGATTGTTTTTTTATGCATGATAGTAAGATGAAATACTTAATTATAATAACTATCAATTATAGATAAATAGTATAGGATCATTTTTTATTCCTATTACTACTAGGAACTTATATCAACTTACAATAATAATTATAATAATCCTTGGCCTTGGTATAGAAACCCGGCATTACACTTGGAAAGTGAACAAATAATTTTTTTTTCGTGTTAAGGTGTATTAATAGTTGTTTTATTATAAGCCTAAAACTACTTACGGATGTTTGCATATCGATTTGATTTAGAATAAAATTGTGTAAGCAAATTAGAACAGACAGTGTTCATCCGTTTGTATATTGGCATGCCCCAGTTGTACTGATGATGCATGGCACTACTGCATGACAAGTTGCAGGAAAAAAATTGCGCTGATCAACCGGCATTTTTGTTAATTATATTGCCAATATTGTTTATGTTTCGGAGCCAAATTTATTTTCTATTATTTCTTTATATTTATAAATTTCTAATTGTATGAATTATATAAGCCTTGCGTGGTTTGATTTTGAAATGTATGAAATTTATTTGTGTGGATGAAATGCAACTTCCGATGGAGATAGGATATTTGATCCCTCTATTACTTTTTATCTTTCTTCTTTCTCATGTCCATGGTTTGTCTTCTACCTTCCTTTATGTAAAAATATAGTACGCGAATAATAAATATATATAACTAATAACTAGGAAGCAATTGTAATACGTCGGTTGTCCAATAATAACCCAGCCCAATTGTCGGCGAGCTTCAGCCAAGGCAAGCGCGTACTCCGAATGTTTTAATAGCCCATCAGCTTCACGTTGTACATTACAACATTACATCGTGATGGCAGTTTGTGAGCTGCAAGCAATTGCTGACTGCTGCTGCAGTTGTCTGCCTTTCGGGCAACTGTGCCTCATAGTTGTCGGCGGTGATGACGTTGCGCAGCATCTTCAGCGTCTCGGACTCCACAGGCCATATGCATCTGAAGAGCTCCTCGGGCTGCAGTGGGACGCCAACATCGACGACCAGTCGGAGTCGGCGCTGAAGTTCTCGCGATAAAATTCGCTATCATTGATTTCCTCGGTCATTGTTTTGTGCCAATTTAACGCGTCCTAACAATCAAATGGCAAAACAATACAATAAAATTCGAATAAATGCTGCCAGCTGGTGGGCCACAGTTAGGGATGGAATTCCATATTTATTATTATTGACGAATATCTGAGAGTTATGACCTCTTCAAGTTTAGTCAATTACATAAAGGGTATCTATTCGACATACCCCCAACTAGATCTCTCCTATTCTCGTGCTTTCAGACGCTTTGCGATGTTTGTCTAGCGTTATTGGTTTTAGTTTCGCTGTCGTTGGTTAAAACTTTGCTTATTGAAAATTTGAGGACACCGATGCATGGTAAGTTTGAAAAGTTTGCCAGTCAATGGCGTCTTGAGCTGGCCAAATGTGAGCCCTAATTATTTGCTTGGCCTGCAACTCGGACTTCATTATAAGCTCGCCTGCTGTGTGACTTCGATAAGAAGTTGAAAGTTTTCTCGACACAGCAACGACAATAGTAACAGTAACTGTAACAGCAATTGCGACAGCAACAACAAGATCAAAACCCATTGCAAGTGCACATTTTGGGCTGATTGCACTTCACAAAAATGACTACTGCTAAGGAGATAATGAATGCCAAAGGATGGCAAAAGAAATAAAGAGTTTCAAGTTCTTCACAGCACATTAGGATAAACAACAAAAGTTTGCCACAATTGGACATCATCCTAATGCTTCACACTCAAAGTGTACTTTAAATGTTTATAATTTGGCAATTTGTAAGTTAGAAGTTTTGATTTCTATGCTTACTTACTTACCAACAATGTTTGTAACTATTATTACATATTTTCCAAGTTAAAAACAATAAAAAAAATATATTTATAAGGCGGCGGGTAATAATGTATATCTGAGCTCAAAGTAGTAATAAAATAAATGTATTCAAATTATTTCCAAAGTGCCATTCCAAAAAAGCACAATTTCAATTTGCATATTTATTTTCGAAAGAAGAATCTTTTATTTAGTCTGCTCACTATTTATTTGTTTAATTTTCTAAAATGTGATCTTAGATTTTTTTATTTATTAAAAGTCTCTTTGCCAAACTTTGCCCTTGAGTCTTTGCTTGGTTCACCCTTGAGTCAAAGAACCATTCACTTTGAGACTTAGTTGACTAATCCCCTCGAGCCATCATTTCCGACCGCAAAGCCATGCCATGCAGCGAGTCTCTTCAATTCATTTAGAGTGCAGCTCAATTTGAAGCATTTCAATGCAAAGCACTTGCATTGTTAACGCTTGTGGTAAACTTCTTGGATCAGTGACCCCACCAGAAAGGACGGGCAAGGTTTTAACGAGCAGCTTTGCAAGCAACGACAAAACGAGCTTTGTCCATACAAAAAGTGGCATCAGTTTAACCAGTTGTTGTCCTGCTGATCATGCTGACCGCCCTATGTGAGGGCACTTTTTACAATCAAAACACACACACGCACACAGACACACACACACACACACACACACACATAAAGAGTAAGGGGGAGAATGTGGCAATTGCTATAAACGGTTCTTTTGCAGGTAGCGGTTTGTGCAACGCCTCGCGACTGCTGTTTGGCGCAATGTTGCGCGACGCATGATAAAAACTAAAAGCGGAAATACACAATGTCCTTAATGAATGTTTCATGAACATCCTGTGCAAGCTGCACCCACATTCAGAGGCAGACAACCGTCCTGGTTGGGAGGTTGCGGATGCGTCTAAATGCGCCACTTGACAGCCAAGTGTGCAACCTCAGGCAAAATATAAATGCTAGTTGGAATGACAGCAGGCGAATGGAGTTGAAGTCGTCGTAGTTACAGTCTGAGTTTGATTCGGAGTCGGAGTCGGAGTCATCTAAGTGCAGCACTAACTTAATTTGTGCACGCAAAGCCGCAGCAGCCGTCGCGGCAAACGTGGCATATGCGTAATGCAAGGTTACGTGAAAACAGCACACAAAATACAAGTCGCCACAGACACCGCCCCGCCCCGCCCCGCCCCACCCCGCTGCAACCAGCCGCAACCAACCGCTTCGCATTTCCTGGCAATTTGTATGCGCTGCGAGACACACAGAGAAACGCTCAGAGACTTCGCCTCTCCGTCTTTCTCCCTCTCTCTCACTCTTGAGTTAACTGCAAGAGCGACAGAAATGGTTTGCGTTTTGTTAAGCGGAAGTCGAGTGTTTTGGTAATTTGTAGCAAGCTGTTGTTGCTCCAACGGTTGTTGTTATTATTACAGTAGTTGTTTGTGTCACAGCCATATTCAATTCTCAGCCTTTGATTAAAATTCTCAAATGCACAAATTCGGCAACGACTTCGAAAACATAAATATCTCGCTTGAGATGCAGACAATTGCATATGCAACAAAGTTTTGTTCACTTCAAAATAATGACAAAATCCAAGACTTCAGCATTTACATACATATATCAAATCAAAAAATAAAAGAAAAAAAATGTTTTCAATTTATATATTATTCTTGAATAAATTAACCAAATATTCAAAGCACACTTCATTGGGCACCATGGCATTAATACCCTTAGCCACTAAATATCTTTGGGCAAATCCGAACAGATCTTTAATATATTTTGTAGTGTTGCATAAAAGATGACGACGGGCCAATAAAACAAATATTCGCACAACATTTTTGTACATTTTAAACAATCTTTTTTGATTCAGTAGCACAAAACTGAAATATAATCAAACAGTTGCATAAATAAACACGCATATGCAAATTTTATAAATAAATATGATTAAACATTTTGTCGAAAATAGTACAAATTCATAATTCAAAATTGAACTTTCAGCGTAATTTTCGCATATTTATAATAATATATATATATATATATATATATATAGATATAGATTATTATTATATATATTATAATGATCATTTTTATTTTGGCCACTTGTTTAGTAAGTATTTTCTGCCGTACCTCTTGTTACTTACTTACGCCGAGTGCTTGCTACTTCTTTGTGGAAATTAAGCTTTGAAAAATGTCTTGAGCACTCTCACTCACAGACATTCTCATACACTGACACGCACACACACAGATGCATACACACACTCAGATGTACAGACACACACATACAGATATTGCACATGCATACAAATTTAGTTCTTCATTTTGCTCGTTATTGTGAATTGGTCTGGCAACTAGTTGGCTGGTTGGCACTGCCAATGTAGTTGCCTCACCACCACCCCCCTCCCCAACCATTCGCAGTCCCCTCATTTTCTGCCCCTGCTGCATAGTTGTTGTGGCATTACAAAATCATTTTTATTTGTATTTAGTTGGCTCACTATCTCCCTTTCCCCCTCTAACTCTCTCTCTCTATCTGCATTCTTCTTGACTGGCCCATTATCAACCTTTCTTTGCAACTCCTTTTTTGTGTTGCCCCTTGCTAGCCAGCAGTTGTGGTTGTTGTGTTGCTTGATGCTGTTGCTGTCATTATTGCAGTTTCCATGTTGTTGTTGCATTTGTAAACTACAAAAATGAAATTAAGTTCACACTTTGTCATGTGGGGACATTTAAGGGTTTTAATTGCTTTGAACTGAGCAGCGCTCAAAAAGAGCAGGCAGCTGGGAGCCAACCCGTAGAGTTGAGTGTGCTGAGAGTTGAGACAAGAGTGGAGTGCTCGAGACACGAGGAGTGTTGCGCACACTTTGTTGCATAAGCCAACCACTTTTGTCTAGGTCTATTCCATTACTTGATGCTGCTGCCGTTGCTAGTTCTGGTGCTTGCTAATTCTGGTGTTTTTTTGACCTCTCCTCTACGAGCTCCTCATTTGCCTTGTTACTTCCGTCCTACTTTGCGATATGAGAAATGAATTCTTTCGTGTCTTCGTCGTCATCATCAACGTTGTTATACATTTCACTTGTGTACATTTAAAATTTAGTTAAAAATTTGTCGTATCTGTAAAACCCTATGTGGTTGAACTCGCTGTGCTTTCCCAATTAAAATCTACTTTGTACACATTTCAATGCACAATCTATTTGAAGAGCCCTGCCAATGAGCTCCTTAACGCTGGCCACCCTTTCGATATGAAATTCGAGACCATTCGTTGTTTGCTGCGGTTAATTAACCATCTACATTAATTTCCAGCTGCTCTCGAGTCTGGCATTTAGAGTTTTCAGTTAATACTCGCCAGCACACACTTGAAGTTTTCACACCACCACAATTTCCCTGCTTTGAAGGCACTTACAAACTTTGCCAACAGCAACAGTCACCTTGGCCATGATTTACAATCTACCTGGCCGACTGCATCTTGGCCATTTTAGTTAGTCTCAGTTGGCATAACTTACACGTAAATCATCTGATGACTGTCTCAGCTGAGATGCTCACATCTGAAGTCAAAAGCTCAAATTTTCAGTTAATTATGTAGGAAATGTGACGGAAATTCGTACATAAATTGCTGGCATTTAGTGAAATCATAAAAAGCTTTTATACCCATTACCAAATATACACTTTAAGCGCGGCTTACCTTATAATGCATAACACTCCAACCATACTTAATTCAACTAGGAGAAGAAATAACCTATAAAATACTAGCAAGAGTATGCAAACTTCAGCCAGCCTATAACTGTTCTCTCTTGCTTCTCCTTGTATTTCTGTTTTATAAGCCACTTTTGGTTGCCGATGTCAGGCGGCTCATCAACTTGTAATCGTCCTTTGGAAGAAGAAACCAATTTTGCAACAGATTTACATTCGCCTGCGCTTTTTGCTGGCTGCCCGACGCGTTGAGTCGAGTCGAGATTTGGGGTCTACTATATGGAAGGCGTCTGGCCGCTTATCTGACGCCTCTGACATAATATATGGCGCAGTTTTTGTTAAACTTTTGCCGCAGATACTGGGGCTGGCTGCGACGCCAAGAAATGAGGTTTTCCCAAATAGCAATTACTTTATTTTGTATTTTTGTTTGTTTTCTTTTTACCTAGCGGGCTGGCGATTGTGTTTTGGTTTTGTTCTTGGTGTCTGGCTGCTAACTTCAATTTGCGTTACGTTGCCAAAACGGAAACTGGTAACTGGGCAGTGGCAAGTGGTAAATGGGCAACGCGAATGGACTCGCATAAAAATTTAATTTGCAAGTTTTGAGCGTTGCCAAAGGATTTCTGCTTAGTTGCTATCGCCACGATTAGTTGCCATGCTTGCGGCTGGAGATGCAAGTACAACGAAGCAGTTCCCCAAGCATAGAGTAAAAAAAAAACCAATGCAGCCTGATTTTAAATTTTAAGTCACCGGCCTGCGATAAAAGCGTAGATTTACAGGCAATTTACCCGTTTTCAATGTGTTCACAGGGTATGAAAAACGTAACCAATTTTATAACCGACGCAAACTACGTATTGATATTGCATATTGATATACACCTACCGCAATTTTACAAATTTATATATATATTTGAAACGAAGGTACGATTTGAATATATCGCTTGTCTTCTGGAAATATACAGCAAGTTCAAATTGAAGCAGACAGAGGTGCATTCGTGATCAAGGAAATGCATGTACAAACATGTACATACATACGGCACGGGCTCGGAGCCTATTTCATCTGTTTCTTTTTCTTTTTGATCACGCAACGGTCGGCCTGTTCGTGACAGCTTTTGGCCTGCTCATGGCAACGTTCGACCTGCTCCAGGTAACGTTTGGCCTGGTCCAGGAAGCTTTGGGACTGATCCAGGTAACGTCCGAGCTGCTCAGTTTTCTTTTCAAGCGCCATCCGCTTTGCCTTGATTGAGTCTGGAAATAAGTTGTGGGTGTTTTTTTTTTTAAATTTTTCGTAACATGACCGTCCAAGTGTAGGTAGGTATTCGGCTCACTTTTGTTTGGGCATCTTACATGGCCGATTGGATTTTGGTCGGCCGCGAGGCTTAAGCACCTTTGGCGCTTTGGATTTGTTTTGTGTAGATTGCTTTGGAGTTTTCTGTTCATCTCTTTTTACCTCTGCTGCAGTTTTAGCCACTTCAACATCGAATGATGTACCTGATAGGTCAATAATTTGTGGCTTATCCATTTTATGCAGTTATTTAGAACGCAATGCAAAACACAATAGGCTGACACGTTTTTCCAGCGCTGTCAATGTAATGTCAGCAAACAAATGCTCGCCTATCGATGTTAATCACTTAAAGCTATCGAAACTGCTCAAAAATGTTCCAGTGTTGTAGCATTTCAAATTAAAACAATTTTATATCACTCATCAATTTGACGTGCTCTGAAACTCAAACTGCTTAGTGTGCACCAGACCAGCGATTTTGCATTAAAGTTTAGTCATAATTTGCATATTTACAGGCCTGTAGCAATTGATCCGAGCCATTTGCAGTCCGCCTTAATCCTTTCCACTCGTCGAGTAAACTGCCACCACATTTGAAATTGCAGTGCGCTTGCTTAAGCCAATAAAATATTATGCCTAAGGCTATGCTATAGTTTTCGCATACCAAGGCGAGCTTTTGCCGACGCCCTCTAGGAGATAAAATATTACAATGTCGAGCCTTTTTTCATTCTTGTTTGACCAAATTGTTCCAATACTTTTACTTTGTTTCCGTGTGCCGAAACTACTGCGGTTTTGCAAGTCCCATCAACTTGGACTAAGAATTTTTTTCTCACCTCGTGGAGGTTTTAAAAAGTAAACGTGGAAGTGAAAATCATCTTTAACCAACGATTTTTTTATATTATATTACAATTAAAGAAGTAAGAAAAAAAGTCATCGGTCTTGTGATAAAATAATAAAATCATTTAAATAATGCAAGGTAATCGTCGCAAACAACATTAAGTGCAAAACGAAACAATACGTAAAGCAATAATACAATTGCAAAATGCATAACCCCAACATTAAGACTTTTAATATAACTTAACCAATATCAATTTACCCCTCCCCAGCCAATCAGATGCACCACCAACAAAAGATCTTTTGGATGTGGAGTTAATTCAAGTAAGTGCATCAGATCCTCAATTTTGTCATTTATTTAAATTGTTATTGTTGGTGAATTTTTCGATTTTTAAAAGCGTTAAAATGTGAAGCCGTGTAAAATCTCTCTTAAAATAAAACGAGAGTCATAAAAAAAAAGGAAAAAAAGAGAAGAGAACTTGCTCAGCTTTAATCGCGCATACAATGAGAGAGAGCTTATTGCTCCCCATAAAGATCTGCGCGCTGAAGCTGAGCGGGCTTTTGATAAACTAATTGAATTTATAAAAGCAGCTTAAAAGTATGCAGCACTTTAATGTCGAAGACTCAATATTGCCCGCCGAAATTAATTAATTGAATAACCCTAAATAAACCAATGAATGATAGTTTAACACTTGGATATATAGAAGTAAATAAATAAATGAATATATATTATTTTAAATATTTAATATATTTATATATTTGAAAAGAAGGTACGATTTGAATATATCGCTTGTCTTCTGGAAATATACAGCTAGTTCAAATTGAAGCAGACAGAGGTGCATTCGTGATCAAGGAAATGCATGTACAAACATGTACATACATACGGCACGGGCTCGGAGCCTATTTCATCTGCTTCTTTTTCTTTTTGATCAGCAAACGGCCGGCCAGTTCGTTACAGCTTTTGGCCTGCTCCAGGTAACGTTTGACCTGCTCCGGGTAACGGTCGGCCTGCTCCAGGCAGCTTTTGGCCTGCTCCACGTAACGTTCGGCCTGCTCCAGGTAACGTTCGGCCTGCTCCAGGCGGCTTTTGTCCTGCTCCAGGTAACGTTCGGCCTGCTCCAGGCGGCTTTTGTACTGCTCCACGCGACGCTTTTTGGCCAGGCAACGCTCCATTTTCTTTTCCAACATTTTTACCTCTGCTGCAGCTGTTGCTGATAGGTTAATTTCATTTATTTGTGGCTTATCCATTTTATGCAGTTATTTAGAACGCAATGCAAAACAAAACACAATAAGCTGACACGTTTTTCCAGCGCTGTCAATGTAATGTCAGCAAACAAATGCTCGCCTATCGATGTTAATCGCTTAAAGCTATCGAAACTGCTCAAAAATGTTCCAGTGTTGTAGCATTTCAAATTAAAACAATTTTATATCACTCATAAAAAAAACCCACAACAGTAAGATTAAAATAATATTTATATAAATAATAATAAATAACATACGCAAGAAAAAAAAAATTAATTAGATAATTAAATAAATGAATAATTTTGTTTGCGCGATTGGGTGCCAAGACACTTTCTTTTTCTTTTATAGTATTCTGTCGATTTATGGAACAAATGTAAATAAATGAAATTCACAATTGAAAAATGTTGAAATATGTTTGAATTTCAACTGCAACGATTAATATCGCTACATCGATTAATACCGAAGCTCTGGTCACACATATATTGTGTTTCACTTTCTGCATTGTATTCTTCTGTTGCTCTCATTTCTTCTATAAGTGATGATATGATTATGATATATATATATTATATAAATGGATAAAATAGGATTTTCTATGCGTTTAGTCAGGACAAGAATAAAGTTGTTATATTAGTTATCGAAATTTGTTACTTATTCCATTTCTCGTTCCGAAAAGGAATCAGTGATTCAACCAAGTTAAATTAAATTAAAATAAATAGGCAAAATTACTTAAATACTGTTGAAAATAATTTGCAAAAGCAACTTAACATTACATTTTTTATTTTATTTTTTATTTTTAAATATTTATATAAAAATATTAAATGTTATAATAGTTGTAGAAAAAATTAATTACGCACAAACTATAATTCAAATAAATGAACTTTGTGACTATGACATTGTTGAAACGAATATGTACATTTTTTTTTGGGGAGTCATGCAACGCTCACTGAATAGAGAATGACTTAAGTAGTCGTTGTTTTAGGGATCATCAAATATTATTATGTTTAGGTGCCTGATGATCTTGGTAGGGTGGGCATCTGCTGTGGCAATTACATCAGCCCAGCTCAAACAACGACAGTCTAGGAGTGTCGCTCCCATATTAAATGTGTGAGATCTGTCCAATTCCTCTTTCCTCTCTTCCTCCTTCCCAGTAATTTGTTCGAACTATAACCGCACGCGATATCTTTTAAGTAGTATTATGCACAACAAGCACGTAGCGCAAGGAACTATAAGGAACCCCGACCAACTAACGATCATACAGCCGGAGCCAGCGCGTGCACCATTTCTTGTAGGCTACATTAACACCTGATCGCCGATACTAGGTTATATGCTAAACATTGCTGCTGGCCAGCAACGCCTGATTGTATTGGTCCACGTTGTAGTGGTAAAAGAACGCTTTGCTGTATTCGAAAGCAAAATTATAGCACACTCGGTAGGGAAATCAAAATGACTGAGAGCAATTGCCTTAAAGTCAAATGAAACTGATGAGGACTCATCAATTTACTGCCAGCAAAGTTCCCGTTCTTATTGTTTCGAGTGTGCGTTGCTTCCGGGAATTGGAAGGACCGAAGGCGATTTGCCATTAAGTATATGGCTCTAACAAATTTAATTGCTCAGTTTCTGCTTCAAATCGCTGAGCGAAGTAAGGGATAATTTGGCACAGTAGAGCAACATCCACAATTTCATTTATATTTTTTTCTTATTAATAATTTTAACAATAGGTATATTATTTCGAATTTAACAAAACTCCTCTACATAAATATATTTAATATATAACAATATTGATTTTTCATCAAATGATAATAATGGAACACTAAATGATTTGAATTCAATTTTTTAATTTAGGAAGTACACAGTATTTGGTGCACTTCAAATAATTGTAAAAGTGTTAATCGGTACGAGCCAAATACAGATTTGTATGGCCTCTAAAAAAAAAAAAACATTACAAAATTTGCGTACACAATAAATGGTAATAGGTTTTGACCAGAAGCGGTGCATTTACCATATGCTAGTTGCACTTTAAAGCCAATTTGTGGTTAGACACTTTGCCCCACAGGCGACACCCACTGCGGACAAGGATTAAAACATGGCCTACAACAGCTGTTGCTACATGACTCGACAAGGCTCAGCATAACTAAGCATCCGCTTCGCACACCATCCACCCGCTCCCAGCTTTACACCCACCTCCCCTCACCAGTCACTCCGTGCGTAAGCATTTGATTGTAGAACATTTTAAACTGTGTGCCGTGTTGTTCAGCATGTGGGTGGGGGTGGTGACGTGGGTGCCTGTTGCTGTATGCCCACAACCCCAATCAAAATAAGTACGAGGGCTCCGGTTGAGAGAGCTCGAATAGCAGACACCCTGTACCCAAGTGCATACCCAGCAAATATAGAAATGTTGTTTTTTGGCAATATGCTTAAATGTTGCCGGGAGAAGATAAGTGTTTCCCAAGCGATCTCAAAGACATTTATACAATTGTTCTTATAGCACATCCACTCTTTGGCAATTGTTAATATATCCAGGGTATAATAAAAACGAATGCCGAATAAACCGCTTATTGTGCCACATCAGCCCAAAAATGCCACGTCCGACGTCTTGCTATGATTAATTTATTGAAATTTGCGCTTATTGCCTTTTCAAAATTTATGTTTTGCGTTTTATTTGGACAAGCGATGCCGATAATTTGTCAAAAAGTCGTAAATTATAATATTACACAGCAGGGTGGTGGAGTGGCGTAAACATTCAAATACCGCAAAAAAGAAGAAAAAAAACTCCATTGTTGTGTTCGTTGGCAAACAAAGCGTCTGAAACCCGGCCCTCAATTACAGATCATTCGCACACAAATTTTGTAAGTCGGCCAGAGAATTGAATTTGTTTGCGGTTTATTCGGTTTGCAACGTGTTTGACGGGCAGCTAACCATCCGCAATTATAAAAAAAGGGCTGCCGGAGACAAAAATATCCAAGTGAGAATGCCGTTATTGTTGTGCTCTGGACAGGCGGCCATTCATATTGTGCTTTTGCGGTTAGGCCATACATTTTGGTAAGAGTTGCAGACGTAGCATGTTGAATGTCGGAAACGAGTTCGACCAACTGACAAACACACATAGATACATCGCTTTTTGCTGCTCAGCGCTGTGTCCAATGGGCTCTGGTGCCTTCATATATTAATTATTATCCTTGCCGCAAAGCCAAATGTAAAAGCTTCAATTAAAACTTACACACACAAGCAGAAAGAGAGAAAGAGACAGATAAAGAGAAAGTGAAATTTTGCCAGCAATCGCGTGTGTAATCAGTTTTTATATTTTTCAATTGGAATCCTTGTTCCAGACGCGAATCCCTACACCCAACCTCAACTTAACCTGGCCCTGATTTGCCCTGAACATCGACGACGTGTCGTTCGTTGACGTTTCGCTTGATGCACTTTTTTATTTAAATGTTTTCATAATGACTCATACAAGTCTTAATTTATACTCACTAATGGGTTTCAGTTCGCAATGCGATGCATTCAATATTATCAATTAAGGGCTCAGCACCAACAGCTCCGTTGCAGTCGATAGTTGCGCGTTGCTGTACAAAAAGAAAACAAGAAATGTAATTAATTATGGAGAAATAAACAACAACATTTGCTTTATTGCGACATTTTAAAAATACGCCTTGCCACGCCCATCCCCCACGACTTGAACGTTGTTGCTGTAAATAATTCAGTTGTCGGCCCTCGCTCGGTTGAGGTGCTGGCATGCAAATTGCTTGTGCTGTTCGTATCCTTATTGATTTTCACACACACACACACACACACACACACACACACAAACAGATTGAGCCATCAATTTAATTAAGGCTCCGCGTTCGTTTGAGGCCGTTCCCTGCGCCCCTATCTACTCATAGTGCTGCTCGAATTGGCCATCATAAATTTGGCAATTTGGTAACTAAACGCACTTCATTTTTCACTGGCAAATCAAACAACATGGAAATCAACTAATTTGCACACTTTAGCCGCCAACTGAATGAAAAGCTTCCTGCCCGAAAAGGAAGCTAGTCAAAAAACGTGGGCAAAAAGCGGGCTGTCAATATAATAAATGAGCTCTATTAGCTGCTCACAGTAATGCTCCCTGGAAAGTGTGGCCAATGCCACGGTCAATATACATATACACACACACACACACACAAATATATACTCTATTGATTTAATAGTCCATAAAAAAAAGGAAAAAAAATCGACTAGCTTACGCATGTCAGCCAGTGTAGTATCAGATCTTGATGTAAGAGATGACTGACTACATATATAGTTAATAGAGTAAGTAAACAATAAGAATGTTTATGGTCTGATTATTTTTAAAGTGTATCAGTGAAATCCTTTAATAATTCCCATTACAAAGTAAACTATGCATACCTGCCCCATCAGTGGAACTGGCTTCATATTTTTTGCAGATATGCCACCATTAGATTTAGGCTGCCCCAACTGAACAGTGTGTGTGTAGCTCCATAAACACAAAGTTGGCCTTGAGTCAACGCTACGACGTTATCTTTTTTCGAGATTTTTTTATTATATGTGTACTTTTATAAAACTAAATGTATTAAACATTAATATATTAAGATATCACATATGTATTTGATTTGAAAAAAAACGTATGATATCGAAAAACGACTGCGAACTCGAGATTCTTGGAGCCACTTTACTGGCCTTTAAAGCAGACATCGGCCAAAATCTGGCAATGAGGTCGAAAGAGTACATTTTATTACTGTTGTCTAAATTGTAGAAAGGCATTTTTCCGAATCAAGTGTTTGCACTTCCTTCATATATTTTATATGTCTCTTCAAATTTAAAGACATTTTGTACAATACTCCGCGACGTTTGTTTTGAGTGGGCTTAAATCCACGCATATAAGCCAATAATGTGTCGCTGCTGCCAGAAGGACATTCTATTCAAAAAGCTTGGCAACTGGCAAAAATGAAAGCGACTGCAGAATGCCACCTGCCTCTTCTGCCAGTGATGCACACATAACTTTCTTCGTTTATTTTTAATTCATATATGTATATGCGAGAAGCTTGATGGCGTCCATTGAGTCAAAGGGTTAATTGCATTGCGCCAATGAGTAAATGCATTGGAGCGTGGATGCCAGTGTGAGTACAAGAGTGAGTACAAGAGTGAGTGCAAGAGTGAGTGCAAGAGTGAGTACAAGAGTGAGTGCAAGAGTGAGTGCAGCTGTTCGACTATTTGAGGCTGTTTTGCTATGCGGGCGCTTTGGTTACCGTAAGTAGCGCACAGTTATGCATCTGGCTTAAGTATATTTTGCCTACTGTGCACTCTCCACGCGCCCGCAAAGTATTTCTGTATGGGTGAGTGTGTGTGTGTGTGTGCGCTTGTGTGTAAAGTATTTAAGTAAACGACAACACTTGAAATAAATTGCAGCGAATCAAGTTGAATAGATTGCACAAATGAACGAAACATCAGCGTAGCAAAATGAGTAGCACCAGCAAGGACATGCCAGCCACAAGTCGAGGCTAGCATCGTTATCACACAAAACACACACACAGACACACACACACACACACGCATTAACACGCACGCGAATTTGATGGGTGTGAGAGTAGCCGCTTCGATGGCAGTCGCATTCGTTTGCATGGCAAACATTTGAATGAAGTCTTTTGATTTGCCACTGATGAACCACAGACACACATCGACACACTGGTTGTGACTGTCGCGTGGCAGTACGTGCCTGCTATCAATTACATGCCACAATGGGAGCAAGTAGTAGTGTTTATGTCAAGCATGCCCGGCTAGCTGATGCCCTATATCCAGTTCTGTTATTCCGTTTCGCTGAGTGGGGATCTGGACTAATGTACAATTCAAACAATTGCTTCCAGTTCATATAACCGATGTGCTGAGCAAACTAAGGTCAGAAAACGATTTTACGGAAATTATCCCCTCATTAATCGATCGATCTATCGGGAAAACAAATTGAACTTGAACTGTTTTTCCGCTAATGCTGATCAAGAATACATATGCCCCATTTTGCACTACTTCATGATACGCTTCCCATCCATTTTAATTTGTCTGTGGAATTAGCACAATTCGCTAAGGGCCCCACCAGAGAATAATGACAACAGACCAGTTATGTCCTTCTAAATGTGTGCAATTAGTTTTCGGTGTCTGCGTAATTATTTCGATTGCATTCAATTGATTACCCCATCAAATAGACTACAATTTGCCTACACCGAGCCTCAGTTGTCCGCATTTTGACAGTTGGTCAGGTTAGTTTAGTAATTGGCCAGATAAACAGCTACTTCCTGATTCATCAGCAGGCAACACTAGGACATGTGTAAATTCAACTAACTTAGGATTAGGGCACGATGCATGAGCTTGTTTTAATATGGCTTCTTCATACATCTGCTTAAAAGCCTCTCTGGATTATATGAGAGTGCTTCAGGATGGTGTCTTCTGGTCCACTAGAATTCTATAAGCCTTATAATTATGATTATGAAAAGGAATATTTAAACCCAAAATAAGGTATCATACAAAATTCCACCTGAGTGTAAATAAATGACGAACCATAAGAGGATTGATATTGGGATAACTTTTTTTTTTGCTTATAATTGTATGTTGCACATGTTTAATAAATTATTTTATGTAATTCTTTGTTTGATAGTTGTACTGTGTAAGAAACAAGCTCCATTAATGCATTAACTGATTTAACTCCTTCCCAACCCAAGCCAGCCTCAGTAACAGTCTCCGACTCCGATCCAGAATGATGACAGCATATGCGACCCAAAGATTCTATTTGTCTATTCGTCATTTGTTTACTTGCTTGCATTTGCTTTATTGTTGGGGCTTAGCTTATTTATTCTGCGGCAGCATGGAAAAATCGTATGGAGCTTTTTCATCTTTTCCACAAGGACAACAAATCGGCGACGTTGCCATAAAGTGTGCTTTGATTAAGTGCGTGTCCTCCTCCGCTCGGATTGCTGCTGCTGGGATTGACTCATTGCCCATTTTGATGAAATGTCGCCAACTAAAATGTTTGCCTACTCCGTGGACCCCCACCCCTGCCCCAGGTCCAGGCCCAGCCAGAGTAAAGTCTCTGCCCCCAGTCTCAATCCCTTTAACCCCATGGCTGGGCTGCTTACTGTCGTGTTGTTTGCAGTCGTCGCTTTGTTTGCTTTTTCCGCTTTGTCAACACTGGCTGCAAAAAGGGTTGTAAAAACGTAATGGCGAGTTAAATAAAACAGCAAACGTGCTGAGGGAAAAAAAGCAGAGCACACGAAAAATATGCGAGGCCAACAAAAATATATATAAAAATATATATTCAAAAGTGTCATAAATGTAATACAACTTTTCCTTTATGGCAATTGCATATGTGTATGTGTTTCCATCTTTGTGTGTCCCTCTCGCAAGTGTGTGTGTGTGTATTTGTGTTGGCGCGTTTCTCAAGTGCCGTTCTAGAAAGTTGTGTCGTCGTTTGGGCCAATAAAAATAAAAATAGAGTTCAAACCAAATAAAAGAAGCAACCAACTAAAAAAGCACAAAGATGCAGGCCACAACTTTTCCCCACTCACACATCTCGGTGGAAATGAGGGGTGGTGGGTGGTGTGCGGAAAGGGGAGGGGGGCGGGGGTTGTGGGTGTTTATGCCAAGCAAAATAATGCGTTTTCATATTTTGTGTCGAAGCAATTTAGTGTAAGGTAAGTTCAGGTGAGCACAATCGAGATTAAAACGAACGACGGCCGGTTCGGTCGGTTTTCCACGGACTGGGATTGGGATTCCACACTATTTGTGGATGCACAAGCTCCCTGGCTGCTGACCCACTAAGATTACACACTGTGTGTGTACCCAATGCACTTCCTGAATGTGCTTAAATTTACTTTTGGAGCTACAGGCAGAGAAAATGTTTGAATCCAGAGCATCTGCATTCTCGGGACCCATTTGAATAAAAATTGCTTGATTCTTAAATTCGATTCCGACTTTAAGGCAGACATTTGAATATCTTAAACACAGAGAATGTTTTGCAATGCTGATAAGTTATATATTGAATATCAAGTGGCAGCTGATGAAGACCTTAATTAAACTTTAGCATATACATTCATATTTATCGCAGCACTGCAAATCGAGTGGCAGCTGATAAAAGCCTGCTTCAGCATATGAATCCATTCATATCTACTGCAGCATTTTGTGTGGCCCCAAGATCCGCTTTGCATGTGTGTATGTGGTATGGTAAATGCTAAAGAGTACTTACTGCAAAGCTGAAAGCACTGCAGCTGCTAGAACCAAAATTGTGCACACACAAACACACACACACACTCACACAGATGTGCCTGTGCGCTGGCAAACACTTTTGCAAGTTGTAACAAAACTTAAAAATAAATTTTAAGACACGTTGCATGGCAAACAAAAACAAATTTGATGTGTTTTTTGTTGGTTGCCTTATTTGTTTGCATTTTGCATGTTTTTGCAGTCGTCGTCGGTGTTGTTGCCTCTATCGAATTGCAGCGAAGAGCTTGCGGCACCCAGAGCGGGTCGAGCTGGCAACTGCCTTAGCATGCAGATTGGCTATGCTGATGCCTATTTCAAATGGAAAACATCCAGTATTATATTTTAAGCCATAATATACACTTCAGAGTGGGGTCCACTGGCT
Source organism: Drosophila paracracens (assembly GCA_035044025.1). Lineage (NCBI taxonomy): Eukaryota > Metazoa > Arthropoda > Insecta > Diptera > Drosophilidae > Drosophila > Drosophila paracracens. The sequence goes on from JAWNMN010000838.1 coordinate 1,134,293, forward strand.
CACATTAACATCTCGTTATTAATTAAAAAGAAAAAACACTGATGAACCCCATAGAAACTGAATGATATGCTAGTCCCACAATGTAAGCAGTATTATTACAAGCATGGCTAGAGAGTTGGGTTAAGATGTCGTGGAAATCGAAAGTGTTTTTCATCAGTATGGTCATCTATCGCCTGGTTATTTACATTGGAGCTGACAGCTGCGAGACCAGTTACCATAGAAGTAGACAGATCAATTAAATACAGGAATAGGGAGACGTCTGCTCCAATGTGTTGCACCATTCACGGTTAGAATCGAATACTCTCTGCAAGGAAAACGGAAACCGGAAAACGCCGCTACTACAACTTCCTTCCCGATGCCTTCTCGACTGGCTGCACACTGTCATTCGCATGCACTCACATGGACACATACTGGCTGAAAGGATGCGGGCGGTAAGCTAAGGCGGCTGGCGTTAGCGATGAAAAAAGCGCAATGCAAATAAATTAAAACAAGTCCAAAACAAACTCGAAAAAATGTGGAGAAAAAAGCAAATGGCCAAAATAAAAATAAAGACAAAAACAGAATTGAAAAAGTAAAAATAGAAGCGAAAGGACTGCCGCGAAACGTATGCAAGGCATTTGCGCCCAAAAAGTTGTTATCCTTTGGCTGTGATGATGCCCTGAAACTAACTAGCGACGAAACGAGACAAGACTCACACTCACAACACTCGGCTAAAGGGCTCTGGGAGAGGAGGAAGGGGATGGACGGTAGAGGTTGTGTGTGTACGGTAGAGGGTGCTGGGTGTGCCGAATGAGGCGAGGACATCCGCTCCTTCACGCTCAAGCTGTGGAAGATTGCTTAAAGTTTTATTGGTTGTTGTTTGCAAAGCAAAAACTTTACTCTTTCTAACGGAACACAAACTGCCAGCAACTCAATGGCGAATGTGTGGCAAAGTTGCCTTTGATTCCTGCTGCCCTGCAGCCCTCGTCGATGCCCAACGGTATGCAGTTTGATTCCTTTTGCTTTCATTTGGCCGCTGCTGCTGTTGCTGTTCATTTTTGTTGTTGGTTTGTTTTCTTTCCTTCTGCGTATTTATTTTTTATTTTATTCATTTTTATTCATTTATTTTTATTTTTAGTTTTATTTTTGTTTTTTTTTTGTGCAAGTGAGCAATTTTGTGTTGTTGAAACTGAAACTGAATCTGCCTTTAGTCAGTCAGATATACAGCGAAAGAGAGAGACAGAGAAAGAGAGAGAGAGAGAGGGAGAGATGGGAGCCTGCGAAGAAACGAGAAGCAGTAGCCAAATCGAAATTCATCGTAACCCCAGAAATGAAGCTATTCAATTTCAAGCTGTTGTTGATGCTGCTGAAGTTGATGTTAAAGTTTTTAGCCGCTCGACTTAAGGTCATCATCAACATTTAGGGCCAACTTGGACTGAGTCGTTGACTGCTCGTTACTTTCATAAGCAAATTAATTAAACAGTGCTACATATTGTGTTCCTCAATCCATCCCTCCCTCCCTCTGTCTCTCTCTCTCTCTCTGTCTCTCTCTCTCTCTCTCTCTGTGTGTGTCTCTTAATAGCCTGTCCTGTTCGCCTGTTGACTTCAAGTGCAAAAGTACAGTCAAAGTTGTATCCAGCAATCGATGGCGCACAAAACTGAGGGAGTCCTGCCCCAAACCATGTTTGTTGGAACCGTTTGAACAGTTTTAGTCATGTATAAATACTTGTTACTTGCTGCTATATTTTGCGCAGCATCTTTCCGTGTTTCATAACATTGTTATCGCTTCCAATCCGGTTAGCCTAAAGGGTTACAACCTTTAATAGTCAGAACCTTTAATATAAAAGTGTATTAACAGTGAGTTAAGCTTTCCGCTGCAGCAATTAATGCTTCTGGAATCCATTTTAGATTTCTTAAGGCTAACATTTATTTGTGTGCTAAAGTTGTACATTTTATGGATTCTGCATAAGATAAGTGACAAAATATGCAATTTCGGAATGCCATTTTCATCTACTTTAGTCCATTTTGTTGATACTTACTTTCATTTAACGGTCATATGCAAAAGTTATGGATATATTCAATTGCTGTCATTTGATTCATTCAGCCCTAAAATGCTCAGTAAACACACTCACACACACACACGCAATTACTTGGCCCCGCTGGCCGAACAAAAGTTTATTATCCTTTTCAATAGAGGAGTACAAAACGACACATAGCGGCACAAAGCCGGGCTTGCCACGCCCATATGCCCCACGTACTGTGTCGCAGGCAAACGCACCCCCCTTCCCACCCTCAACACACACATACATATATATAGCATGCTCTGGCGCCCATGCAATGGCACTTAATGGCCACACACACATACACTCATACTCACATTCACAATCCCACACTCAAGACATGGTCAAACTTTGTGCAAACTTTTTATACATATGTCAGTGTGTGTGTGTGTGTGTGTGTTGCTTATGGATGTATGGGTGAATGGGTGTGTGTTGTGTGTGAAATGTCATTGACGGAAATTGAAACGCACATGACAATCCATTTCATCAGCAGTTTAGTTGCTTTTAGAAAATTTGCTAGCCAGTGGCCAACTGAAGGCCACAAGAAGCAGGGGGGACTTATGCACGCCATGTCCTTTCACTGCTGGCGCCACAAGCATACAAACACACACACACACACAGAAGACAGACAGACAGACAGACAGACAGACAGACAGACAGACAGACAGACAGACAGACAGACATAGAGAGGCAGTCAGCTATTGTGATGTGCTGTGATGTGATGCGAGTGGCAGCCACTAAGCCAAATCAACAAAAATCAAAATTTCAACAACAAAGTCCCTGGCTGACTGTTAAACTTAACCGGACAGAATACGAGCAGCCTGCCACAGCCACAGTCGCAGCAACAGTCGACAGACAAACGTAGAAACAGTGGTTGTGTGGCGTCAGGGGAACGGGGAGAGCAGGGGGAACAGGGAACATGGATAGGGATGCTCTGCTTGTGCCGTCTACATGTGGGCACCCAAAAATACAACGACCATAACAATTCTCAGCTGGAAGACAGACGGAGTGGGAGACAGACAGAACATGCCATAACAGGGCATAATAGAAAAACTGCGTCTGCTGGCACAACTTGGGGCAGTAAGCCCCTTGGACGAGCACATTATATATCACATATTCATATATTCATATATACACATACGTTCATATATGTATATGTATAAGTAAACACTCGGCGTATAATCAATGTCAGTCAATATTTTGCATTTGCTGCTCGACAAAAAAAAAAGGGGTGCCAGAAACCGGAGCAAAGCAAGCCAAAGCAAAGCGAAACAAATTGAATTGCAAAGGCAAGAAAAAGAAAATCAAAATGTAAACCAAAATCAAAATGGAAAAATAGCGTGCAATGGGCAGACAACAATAACAAAGCAAATTACATATGCACACCAATACTTGGGAAAGCTTTTTGTGTCTGTGTCTATGTCTGTGTCTGTGTCGTCCATAGAGGGAATGACAAGAGCAACAACAGCAATATTAACAACAGCAACAGCAAAAACTGCCGCACATCTTCTGATTAGTTTCTGCGACGAATCAGGCAACATTAGTCCCAATCTCTGTCTATATCTCTATCTCTGTCTCTGCCTCTGTCTCTGTCTCAATCCCATTTACATTGACAGTCCCTTTCGAAATATCATTTGCAGTTGAAGTTTTGATATGTCGACAAAATGGACTCACAATACAAGCAAAACATTGGAGCAAGAACTGACAGCAAAGCAGCGGCAAGGGTCGAAAATATTTACAAGAGATGGCAGCTGACACACACTCGAGCATAGTTACAAACTATCAGTTGATATGACAAAATACAGTCGATGGATACAGACTCCTCCTCCTCCTCCTCAAACTCCCACTCCTACTCCTCCTCCGAAGCCTAAGCCTAAGCCTAAGCCTAAGTTCAAATCAAAATCGCATGCTGACAGCCATATATTGGCTATTTAATAATTTTCAATTAAAAATTCAATATCATTGCCAGTCAATTTGAATGTGTAGCCGCATCCACACACACACACACACACACACACAAACACGTCAATCCATATGCAATGCTTGCAATTGATTGATGTGAACCGAACCAAAATGAAAATAATCATGAAATCAAAATTTACTTGTTTCTCAGGCTATTTGGTATGCACTTTCATGGCCAAATATCAAATCAAATATTAAATGAAATGAACAACTGCTCAAAGGATTGGCAGCAAGAAACTTGTTCAGATTTGCAAACAACCAACGCTGGCACCGCATTGGTTATGTTTATTATGAATGAAAAAATGATTTTATATATATGTATTTGTATATACATATATGTATGTATGTATATATATTATCGCTGTATGTTTTACACTTAAATTAAGCAATCCTTTAACTGCCTGTACAGGTTTAGTCCCACGGTGACTTGTCCCATGATGCTCCTCATCTGGAATGCGCTGATTTTTGCACATGTCGCTGCATGAGCATTTTTTCCCTAGCTCATTCCCATTTGTTTAATGAACTGTTTGGATTGAATAAGAGTGCTCCAGAGAGATGTCTTCTGCCCTACTAGCCTCTCTGGTGAAGGTGATCCGTTGTTAGATAAGTTTCTGTTGTATCAAGCAGCTCAACACAGCACTACTCAAATGAAGAGTGCTGAGTTGAGGATTGTCGCTTTCCTCTTGCTGCCTCGTAGAGTTTTCATATCTTTTGTGTTATTTTTGCTTTTTTTCATCTTAAATCATTTACAAGTATTCATATTCTCCTATTTGTATTTTGAAACTGCACATGAAATTATTTATTTCTATTATTTCTACATGAAATGATTTTATCATTATGAACTGACAGAGCCATTTTATTGCAAAGAATTCATGGTTGATTGATTGATGACGCATAATTATATTATCCACATTACTAATTGTTCTATAGTTTTTTCTTATTTTATTATTTTTACTCTGCAAATGATATTATTTATTATTGCTTTGCTGACGATCCAAAGTATTTCTCAGTTGTTACCAGCTTAACTTAGCCAATTTCTAATAAGTCGTCTCTATTAACAAGCAAATTGTTTTCTCCCTTGACAATTATTATTAAATTGAATAACTAAGAAATCGAAACTGAGAAATCTAATATGACCACTGTAGGATCATATTCATGTCACGGTTCTTGATGTGTTACAAAATTCAAGTTAAAGTTGCTTGCCGTGGAGTTGAAGTTGTTATTATTTTGGGTCAACTTTAAAATGAAGACAATTTAATTTATATTTGTTTTTGTCACCTTATCTTAATGACTGCACAAACTGTGCAATTGCTTATCCCTAAAGCGATTGCAAATTTGCAAACATTTGGACAGAGTGAGTTGGCTGGGGTAGACGTTGGTGTGCAAGTTGAGGGTAAATGCTGTGATTTGGTGTGATAATTTGTGTGAAACATTCACGAGTGTGGCATGTTGGCCGCAAATGAATGCGACTGCTCGCCTTGTGGGCGCCTCAATGACCAATTGGGCTGGCAGGACGTATCAGCTGATTTATAAATCATACACAAACCCAAACCATTCACACACATGCGCAAATAAACAAACATGTGTCAATTTGTCAAAGGCTGTCGACTAGACTGAGCATCCAAAATATGTGGACTATGGAATGTGTGGCCTGTGCATGAGTACGTCTGTATATATGTGTGTGTGCAAATATGTGTGTGTGCATGTGTGGGTGAGTGTCTGAGAGTTGGAGCTATAAACATTAAGACTTTCGAAATTCGGACCAAAGAGAAGCACGCGCGAATGAATTTCTGCTGGCGTATGAAATTTTTACGCAAACACACAATTGTGTAGGTGCTCGTGTGTCTTTTTGTGTTTGTGTGTGTGTGTGTGTGTGCGTGAGTGTGAGTGCCGACGTCAGCATTTGACGAAGTACAAGAAGAAGCACAAGGACGACAACAAAGGGGAAAGCCCTGGTTAGAGCAATTGACTAGTTAGGCTAACAGCAGCCAGCCAGCAGCATTTCAAAGCTGAAAGGATAAAACGAGCCCAAATTGGCAAACGAGCGGCGTTCAGGGGGCCGGGCTTGTGGGGCGTGGCAGTGTTACCTAATTGTTATGATGCGAATGTCGGCGCTGCGTGCAGAAAGCGAAACAGCCAGAAGTTAAATTCAAGGCTCTCTGCGGCCACAGGACGTGGCCAACAGCCGAAATGAAGCCGAAAAGGTTTTGAATAAAACGCAGCAAATTATAACGGAAATTAGGCGCAAAATTAGCTAAAAGCAAGCAACACAGCAGCAGCAAACAACTCGGAATAAGTTCTTTAGCTCGAAGTGGAAAATGGCAGGCAATAGCCAAACACACACCAACAACAACAACAGCATCAGCAAAAACAGCTAAAACACGTGGCGAATGGCAAATGGCTGCGCTAAAACTTGGGACAAATTAAAATGGCGGCTTCAACGGGCCAAGACTAAACCGCAAGTGTCTGGTCGGGCGGCAAATGGGTGATATCGGTGGGGATTTGAGAGGTATGTGACGGTTGGTGGTGGGTGGAGGATGGCAAGGAGGTTGCGGAGGCTGCGGAGGTTGAGTTGGTGGTGGCGGTCTGAAATGGGCCACTGAAAGTTTTTATCAGCGCCAAAAGCAGCGACGCATAGAGGCAAAATCAAGAAAGTTGCGCAAGGTGAAAACGACAACGTGGCTGCCAACTAATTCAAAAGCGTGTTAAAGACGAGCTCATTAATATGCCGCAGAGTGAGACGGACATACAAACAAACAGAGAAACAGAGAGGGAGAAAGCGAAAAGAAGAGTAGAGTGTGTGTTTGAGCGAGAGAGGGAGTGCAAGCACTCGACTATGACAACAAAAAAACTTTCACAAGGCAGGTGCAAAAAGGTGCTGGAAACAGTTAATACCTGCGACAAACACAAAAGACGAAGAAGCAGAACTGAAAATTAAAAACAAATTAGAATGCTTGTCAAAAACCTCGCCACCCATCACCCAACCACTATTGTATGGGACTAACCCACCCCAAGTTATGAGCCCATCAGCCCCATGACCATGATGTTAATGATGAGTGAGCGAATGGCTGCCACAAAACCTCAAACTAAGAAGCGTAAAGAAAATGCCTGGCAAAAGTGGAAAGCATACCAAACAAAAAAAAAAATAAATAAAGAAGCCAACTTTTGCAATTTACACTAATTCTGCCGAGCACTCTCAAATGAGTGGCCGGAGAGGATCGGGGTTAATGTTATGCCAACACAGCACAAACGATTTTCACACAGATAGACAGACGCGATGATTAGGAGGGGGGGCGGGCAGAAAAAAAAGAACGCTTAAAACATAATGTGCCCAAAAGTAGGCAGCAGAGCAAACTGCTTGCAGCACTTTAATGCGACGTCCTTGAAAGTTCTAAACTTCTTTATCCAGTGTAATCACCGTCCCAAAGCGATGTCTACCAGAGGCAGCCCATGCAGCTGTGGGAGAGATCTACAAGCGGCAACAACTAAGAAATACACAAATATGTATTATTCTTAGTACAGCTTCAAAGATTTGCCCAACTCTTCTTTATTTTCTCCATCCCTTTTTTCTCGAAATTAAATTAAAATTATATAATTATCAATGCTGTTTAGCGTTACTGTTTAACACAGGGTATAGGCCAGATTGGCATCACCAAGGGTGTTTCGTTGGGCGTGACTCGCCTTTCTTAGCAAGGAGCGTTTCCAATATGTTTTTATCGATAAATCGGAACTAAGGTTTTGAAAGTATTAAGCAAATAATTTAGATTGTGAGTAGCGGACTAGAAGCCAAACTGAGGCAACTTATAAAACTGCAAACACTTTGATGCAAAGCAGCAAGCTCGAGAGCAAAAAAAAAGTATTTATTTTTATATACATATATGTATATATATTTATTTAGCAATTTGTGTGATTTTGGTTATGTAAAATGGTAAAAATTGTATTTTAAAAAAAAAACCGAAAATTCGTTTGTAAATACAAAGAGGCAAACCGAAAAATTTACGGGATGCATTTTTGCGGCTAGCAAAGAGATGAGGAGAAGCAAAAGCCAAAGAATAATGTTGAAGCAGCTAATAAAATTGCGCTCATTAAAGCAAAGCCAACTGCCTTTCGGCTAAAATGTAAAAAAGGTTAAAATAAAAAAGAGAAAACCAAAACAAAGGTGCTCTGTATAACAGGAGCCTGCCCAACTACTCCCTTCTCAATCCACGCTCCACGCTCCCCTCTCCCGACTGTGTCGGCTTAGCTTGTGCTCGTTATGTGGCACAGTTTATAGCCAACGGCGGGGCGGACAAACAGAAAGGAAAATCAAAGACAAGAGCGCACCGCAACATTTCCACAACGTCACAAAAGAAAAATCAAAAGTACAAAACTGGTACATGGTGTATGTGTGTATGTGTGTGTGTATGTGTCTGTGTGTTTGTGTGTCTCTGTGTATGCATACACAGCACAGATGAAACCATAAAAAAGGCAGACCAAGACCCACCATTATGAATGTCCTTGCCGAATGTGAGGTGCACATGTTGCCATGAATACAAAATGCAATTCGGTGGCAGAAACTGTGAAGGTGCAGCAACCGTCGCTGCCGCTGCCACTGCTGCAATTGAAGGCCTGCTAGTTCCACTTGCCGAAAGTCAAGTTGAAAGACAAGGCCGAGGGTCAACTGGTGCCCAGACCCATGAATGAACTGGAATGGTGCAAGGACAGCAGCCAGGGGCAAACACCAAAATGGAATACCAGCGCAGCCCGCACACAAGCTTGTTTTGCTGGCGGGCAAGCAAGCAATACGCACTCGCCAAGCCAAGAGGGTAGAAGAGGCATGCGCCAAGTGAGGCAGACTTAAGGAGAGGCAGCAACGAGGCGAACGCAAAGCAAACAATGCACGCAACGACTTTGAAATTTAAATATACAAACGAACAGAAAATAAAGAAAAATAACTTTAAGGCTGCCCAAGCTTGAATATGTGGCATAAAGCGAGATATCTGTGCGATAAATGCTCCCTATTCTATTCTTGAAGGGTATAAATGATGGTTCATATAAGATATGTATATCAGATATGCTAGATAACATAGCTAAATTATTAAAAAAAAAACAATAATAGATGGAGCTTTACATTTAATAAGTCATGACCTTATCGAGTCGAGTCGACACCCACTCGACTCGACTCGATCATAAATAATGATTTCTAACATGTGTGACACATTCGGTGACTGAATCATAATACCCCAGGCAATACTAAATGAAAACGAGTAGCCCCAAACGAGGAGCAACATTAACGGTTAGATTGTCTCTCAGTCTGTACAAGAGCTGTGTACCAAAACCCACACCCTATCTGCTGTCAGTGTGTGTGTGTGTGTGTGCGGAAACTTTTCACAACTTTTAATAAAGACAGAGACATAGCGATGAAAATTTAGGCAGTGCGCAAAAGTATGCAAAAACATTGCGTGCTTGAAACAAAAATGAAAGCAGCCTAAAATAAGAGACAGCCGACAACATAAGGCGGCCAAAAACACAAGTACGGACTCACACACACACGCACACACACACTGTGTGTGAATGTGCCTAAATATGAGCATTTTTGAGTGGAAAGCGTAAGTCAAAACAGGCGGATGGCGACGACTGCCAAAGTCAGGACAAGGCAAGCACCATGAAAGTAACAACACTGTGCCTAATGAGCGCAGTCAAGCATGTATACACACATGCTTACATACTATATACATATATATATATAGACATACATATATATGTTAGCTAATTTTGTTAACTCTGCCGCTCCCACACACCCACATTGGCAGGCAGCAAGCTGAAGCCGTGTCCAAAGAGTCAAGCGAGCTCCTCATGTCGATCCCAGTTAGTATGCAACATTTTTGGCATATTTTCATATGCAACACACACATGCATACACACACACAAACACACATACATACACACTAGAATACTGAAATATACACCAGCAACGGGAGAAAATGATGTGTAATTAAATAAGGCACAAGCACTCAGCAGACAACTGCGATACGAATTACAAAAATATGAAATATGAGATGAATGCAACAAATTATTGTTCATAATCTCGCATACATTGTGACTACAACATTTTACAGTTATAAGTAAGTGCACGGTGGCTGTGATGAACGTAATCCAGGGCCGCTGCTCCAAAAAATATTCAAATGATTTCAATAAATACAACTTGAGCTTGTGAAGAAAAAACCTCCACATGAATAACCTAAAAGTCAACTTGAAGTTCTGCTCACATTTAAATGTATCCTCTGTTAGGATATTAAAAAATTCATTTAAAAATTGTAAACTTGAGCAGGCCACTTTTAATGTAGGTAACAAGCTGCTAGTGGCGTAGAAATAAGACTGTAAAATAACATATGTAAGTAACATTGATAAACTTAATCAATTGTCTGGGCCGTAGCCTAAAACGCGTATGTCAATAACAAAATACTTGAAATCTGTTTTCGATTGTGTTGTTTGCTGTTACTATTGAATACTTGAAGCAAATTGAACATGCGACATGTTGGGTGTTTTCAACACTCAAGTGCAGAGGTAAGCATCGGGCAATAAATAAAATGATATGTAAGTCTGCTCCTGCTCCTGCTCCTGCTCCCTGTACAGATTTATATAAAATAATATTGCCATGGTAAGAGCATTCACAGAACCAACGCCCACGCACTTAAGATGATGGTCAGCGTCAATGTTGTGCATGTGTGTGTGTGTATGTGTGTGTCTGCCTTATTTGTACAAGTTAACGGGAATAACATTTACTTACGGACATAATAAAAGTTTCCTTGCACAGAAACAGCAACTTGTACATGGAAGTTCCCTCTCCGGGTGTGTGTGTGTGTCTGCATGTGTGTATGTGTGTTAGCTTGACTAGCAGCTGTAAGTTCTGGCATTTGTTTATACACGTTGGCTACCTACGTTATTTGCTTAGACAACCCAATCATATTGAAAAGTAAAGTCAGCTTCAGTTCAAAAGCTACAGATCGTTGCCAAGTGTGTAAATCGTACGCTGGACTAGGTCAAATGCGTGACAACCGCAAAGCAATGATAATTGGGTGACAACATTTTAGTTCAACGAATAAAAAAGGAGCACATCTAAGATGTAATTAATCCATAATTAATCTGTGCTACATAATCAAATTGTTGTAGCAACAAACTCAATGCTACATATACAAAATGCAACAGTTTCCAATTTAGCTGCTTATCGAATTTGGAGCTCGGGCGCCATGGTTTCCAAGTCTGTTTCATCGCTTCTTTGTTTGTTTGCTTGTTTTTGTTGTATGTTTTTTTCTTTCTTTTTTTGGAAATGTTGTAAATAGATTTACAATAGGGTTGATCATAAATATTAAGTAAGCTCAAGCAAATAGCTTAGCTGTCCATTGAAGCAGCTATGTGAGAGAGAAAGAGAGACGGACACGGACAGGACATGACTAGAAAATCGAATATACTTAAGAATCCAAATGGGCACAGATGTGCACACCTGAGTGAACCACTGCTCTGCTCACCGCCGAAATGAAATGCTGTGCAGGGCTTCAGAAGGCAATGGCAATCGAAATGACTGCCAGGGCTGAGAGTTGAGCTGAGCTGAGTTGAATTGAGTTGAGTGAGTCTTTGACTGGCGTGCTTAGGCAAATGACATTGACAAAATAAGCAGATACAAAGATATAAAGAAGACGACACAGACTGAGACACAGACGGAGACGGAGATGGAGACGGTGACGGAGACTGTGATGGAGACAACGCCAAATACAGAGCCAAGGACAATGGCATTAACAAAGATGGGGCATAAAAGAAATCGTCTTAATTTCACTTTGTTTATGCTGAGTAATAACGAATTATGCAAATTATTTTATAATAAATTTATGCCAAGGCGGGAACAACGACTGCAACAACAATAGCAACAGAAAAGGAATCGAACGCACAAACGAGCACAGAACGAGAAAATAAGACACAGGGCAAAGCGATAGGCGGCAGACGACAAACGGCAGACGACAGACGACAGACGAAACGAACGAAACAACAAGGCAGTAGAAGTTGGACGGCGGACGGACATCGGGACGATAGGGAATAAGGCAGATAACAACGTTTAGCACAAGGCGAGAAGAGTTGGCGCTGACTTTGGCCAAGGGGGAGTGGCTCTAGATTGTGCGGCTGTTAGCTGCCATTGCTGGCATTGCTTCTGCTGCTGCTGCTGCTGCTGCTGCTGTGGTGGCTTTGTGAAACAGGGCTTTGTTCTCTCAGCCCGGCACACACCCGTTTTGGCCATGTTTCAATAGCTGGCTTTTTAGGGAGCGCTGGAACGCGCGTGTGACCAAGTATGCATGAAAATCCAATTTGCCTGCATGTGATGCTGTTACTGTTGCTAGTCCGGGACAGGCCCGGTGTGCTGGGGTATGCTGGGCAGGGAGAGGCGGCTGGTATGTGGGGCGGGTGTTCAAAGTGCGGGCAACACGTAGCAATCAAAGTGAAAACAAGGCAACAGCACGAAAAAAAATAAAAGGGAAAAAGAAAATTTAGCACACGAAATATTTCAGTTATATTTATATAACGTATTATTTTGTGCTTTATTTTTGGGGCACACAAAACGAGATGCACACAGTGATAGCTAGAGGGAGAGAGAGAGAGAAAGAGAATGCAAAATAGAGTGGGAGAGAAGACACGTGACTGTGGCAGCAGCACGGACGCATGGCTAATCGGAATGTGTGTACAGTTAGTCACAGCGCTTAATGCCTTGTTTGTATTTCAACTTCAGGACTTTCGAAGGGTTGCACCTACACGCATATATTGCAGCTGGTCGTGCCACGTGACTCGAACGGGCACCACGCAGCGAGACGTGTGATCCTGATTAATATATTTCATTATGCGTATTTTACATTTAAAAAGATCATCATAATTGAATTTCAAACACCCATTGGGAAAAGAGGGAAAAAACTGAGAAAACGAATAGCAATACATTCCACAAAGTCAACAAGAAAAGTGTGTTTTGTATATCTAAACAAGATGGTCTAATATAAGATTAAGTTCACTGAAAACCATTAATTACATTTCATTCTTAAAATCCCTTTTAATGTATGGTTATTTTGTAAAGTTCACTTAATGTTTAAATGTAGCTATCCTTAAAGCAACATTCCTCAAATATAGCAATTCAAAAGTAGCCCCGACTCTTGATTATGATTTTACTGTTAAGACATTGCAGGAGAGGAACTTTGTTTATCCTTTGTTAATCAACTTAACTGCTTTCCATAACTAAAAGTGGAAAGTAAACAATTTGATTTAACAGAGGAAATAATATTTGCAAGTTGTTTGTATTTTAATGAAATGTAATGGAAATCTCCAATTGTTTAATTGCGTTAATATTTATTATACTGGCTATTAGAAAAGTTTGCAACAAACTAAACAAGAGTTTTCGTCGAAATTAATTAATTATCTTTGACAGGATGCAAACTGCAAAACTGAAGGGTACATGCTGCTTCAAGCTGATCCTGACAGCCTTGACGCACAATCAGCTTATTATGCATAAGATATATATATATATAATGGTAGCCATATTAACTTTAAATTTGAATGAACTTTTATGTTGTAAAATATTACTTGATTGACCACTCAAGTGGATGGGCTTTTGCTTTAAATACGCCTCTCGACTGTTTCAAAAGATTTTAGCTTGAGATTTGCTTTTCATTTGTTTCCCACGGCAAGGATATTTAAGCTTCGGCCAGAGCATTTGTAACAGTTTACTCTTGTTTTTGTTGGGCGCTGCTGAATTGAATTATTTGTCAACTGGCTGCCAGCTCACCTGACAGCCCGGCAAGTGACAGCTTCAAATTGTCAACCACAAGACGTGAGAGGCGTGTGTGGGGGCATGGGGCATGGCAGCCTGCTCAAGCGACAAGACAAATGGGCAGTTGTTTGTGGCTGGGTACGTCTCCTGCCAACTTGGGTCGCATAATGAAATTTGTGCATAATTGGTATAGCTTCGAGTCACATAAATAAATAAATTTCGGTCTGATTGCGCTTATCGATGAATGTACATACATACATACATACATATACATATACATATATTGAAATATATATGTATTCACTTAAAAGCTTTTCACTCCACTCGGAACGCCAGACTTACTTTGTCTGGCACTTTGGCATTCATAAAACAATATTTTTTATGAGCATCGATGGCATATGCCATAAAACCGGATCCAGCGGAAAATGAAGCGCTTAAGGGTAACGGCGTTAAACGTACCAGAAAACTACACTGGCCAGCTGGCCAGCTGGCCATGCTTCTGAGTCCTGCCAATGACAGCGACTTCGACTGCGACTTGAACTTGGACTTGGGTCTGTGTTGTCTGCTGTGCCAAACGATATAATAAAAAAAAATACAAATAAAAACAAAAAACAAAAAATAAGAATACAGAATACAGAAACACAAAAACCAAAACCAAAACAGAGAAAACTCGGCAATGGCAATCCTTTTGTGTCTATTTACATTTTTATTGTCGGTCGCTCGTAAAAAATCTGATTAAATACCACGTAATAGATCCCTTTGGTGGCAGAGAGTGAGAGATAGCATACGCCCTGGACTCTGGCTGCCATTATATAGATGTTGCGAGCGAGGGGAATGGAGGGGTGGTGCTGGTACTTGGTGGTTGCCTTTTTATACTGTGATTGGGGTTGCTGGAACGCTCTGAACGGGTTAACGGTTGTTAAATTACATTCAATAAACAAGCAATGAATATTTTATTGTTGCCTTCAACAAATTTTGTTGGCAACAAGGTGGGCAAAATAATTTATGATTTAGGGCCTGGCGTTCGACCATTCAGTCCACCTCACTCCTGCCACCTCTCTCGTTCGACGGACAACGTTAACAAGGACAGCAAAGAACATGAAAGCAGATTGATTTACGCATGAATGGCACAAATCTCATTTTAATAGAATCATTTGGTTTTATAACACTCATCGGCATAGGGCAACCAACACCTCCTGCCCCTCCCCCACCAGAAGCCATCACATGCCATCCCACCCACCGACGCACAGTAGGCCCTCTGGCCTCAAAAGCGCTGAAAAAATCAAAATGTTGGCGAAATCGTTTTATGAAATAAATATATGCATCTGTGGAAGGAATACCCACGAATTGCGCAATATTCGAATTGCAAAAATAATTTATTTGTGATTTTCTTGCTTGCAACAAAATTCGCAACTTCTGTGTAAACAGAAAAAAAATCATTGGCTTTTTGAAATTTGTTTCATTTTTTGTGTAGCCCGAAAATAATAATATTAAAAAAATACTCGGTTTTGGCAATCATGTTAAGGCTTAGCGAGTGTACATGCAATTAAAATAAAATATATTTGTACAACTTTGGGAGATATGATTTTTGCAACAAAGACAACAAAAATGTTCCACCATGTGAAACGGCCTGGTGGCAACAGCATGCAGAAGCGACCAACCCTCTTGATGGGTCCTCGCCGCGTCCCTTTTTTATTGAGTCTCTAAGTTATGTTGCTCCATAAATTGAGTAAATTGTTGAATTGAATTTTAATCGCTGTGGTTAGCGCTTGTCTGATTTAACTAGGTATGTTTGTGTACATACATGTGTACGTATGTGCGCGGTTTGCCTACCATCTGGATCACTTTGCACTGATTTCGCCTACTTGTGCTGTTCACCACTCAGTTTACATGAGCGTACAATTGAGTTGAGCGACGAGCAATTTCAATATTAGTTTAAATTTGTGCATTGAACACAGAGCAAGGACATCAATCCACATAAATCTCAAACTAACAGAAAACTTGTGGGATCAGCCAAATATTACGTATACGCAATATTTAAAACAAAGACTTAATACGCGTAAATGTAACTTGTTCTGTTTTCTTGATATTGGCATCAACAATCACATAAAATAAAATTGCACTCTTTCAATAAAAAAATGTGTGTGTATGGATGGCATCAGAGAAAAAACAAACTTAATTAAACATGTTAAGAGTTGCTGGTGCAACAAGTATGAGTTTGGAATCGTGAGTGTCATCCATGTATTATGTGGCCACTGCTTAAGGGCTTAGATATAAAAATTAACAGAACATTAAACACAGCTGAGGATACACTGTGTCCAGTTACTCATTCTCATCCTTTCCTGTTGGAATTTTAACGATGTCCTGCATCTTGGTATTATGTCCACTTCTATCTTGTTTTACGACAACCAAACTGGGCAACAGAGTTGCAAAAATGCTTCAAGCTGAAGCTTATAAGCAGTGTGTGTGTGTGTGTGTGTGTGTGTGTGTGAGTGTGTGTCGCCAAAGAACCAATTTCTTATGGGAACGCCATAAGAAACCAGCGAGAGTTTTTGGCGAGTGGCTGCTGAATTTTTATGTGCTTCGGCAATTGCCATTTTTAATTGCTCTTGGTTTTCAAACATTTACTGCTGCAAATGAGCCGAGACTGAGGCGTTGAGATTTATGGCTTTCACACACACGCACACACACACACACAGGCACCAAATTGAACTCTTGCCGATGTATTTTGTCGTTTATTCAGGCAACTTTGTCGTTGGCCAACCAACACCACAAAAACCAAAAAATACATTTTAATTTATGTACTCACTTAAAACCACAAAAACAACGAATCGCCAGCAAGAAACTTGACATGTTTATGAATAAAGCTTTGCGAAACGTTGTTGCTAATTGTACAAATATTCAGTTTCCAGCGTGCAGAAATTGAGGATGTGTTGACCAGCATATCTGCAACACTCATTCAGTTGAATCTCGTTTGCCCTTCATTTGCAGATTTTTTATATACATTATTATTATTATTTGTTATTGGGATTATTTGTCATTGTGGCAATTTGGCATTATATTTCATAAGTTAAAGTTAACTCATTAAAATCCGATGGTTTTTAATCTGGCATAAATTGTGGCAAGCTATTCTCACCAATTGTACAGTAGTGTGGCAAGAAGTCGTCACATTACAGTGCCGCATTTCCTGTTGCATAAACACATTGCAGAGTTGCTTTCGCTGGTTTGTCTCATTACTTTTAAGTTTCATGTTTAGTTTTTTGTGTGGCGAGAATTGTATAGAAGCTGCTGCTGTTGTTGCCAGTGTCGCTGCTATTTAATTATTTCGAGGCAACGCGTCGCTGGGGCAACATTCGCCGCCTACAGGCGACAACCAAACTGAACGAGGCCAAAGCCGCAGCAGGCGGCGCACATCCAGCGTGCTTGTTATTACTATTATTATTACTGTTATTGTTATTTTATAGCATTTTAACTTATTTTTAGTGCACACTGCGATCCGGACTCTGGCAGTTCGGCGATGGTCACTGCGCAAAGTTGCCAATGGCCAAAGTTGTTTGTCAGCAAAGGAGTGCCTATTAAATGTGCTTGATATGAATGCATTCATGAGGCGATTTGACCAAAAACCAAAAACTATGAATAATACAAGGGGCATATCAAAGTAACAAAAGATTGAAAGTTTGCAACAAGTGCTACACATCAGCTGGAACACAACACATTGAGTGATTGAGCATATTTCGCATATAAGAACGTAATAAATATATAAAGGCTTAATTGTGGATGCACTCGACAAGTACAGGGTACAACGCTGAATATTTTCGAATTGACGCTGTGAGAGTCGCCTTTGTGGTCCTGCTGGGAGTGACATGGCCCTAAGTGGCGACAAGATCACAGACCCATATACACATAGAAACAGAGATAGTTCCACGCAGACACAGAAAAGTGACGCAGAGCATTCGGTATACGCAGCGTGGGCCCAGGCGGGTGGAGTGCATTGCCAGCAGCTGGCAGCTGCTGCTCTTTCACTGAACACCACTTGACGCTGCTGTTTAAAGATGTCCATGGCACGACAATGAAGTGGCGCAGTCATCCCAGTTGCAGTTGTCGGCGTGGCTTGAAGTTGGGGGCGTACACTTAGGATAAAGCTAGGACTGAGACTGGAGACTGAGTGCAGACAGGGAAAACAAAAAGAGAGAAAGAGGGAGAAAGTGTGGGAGATAGAGGGAAAGTCTTTCATATTTAAACTGACAGTTTATTGTGCTTTTCATTGCAATTTTGTTTGTTAGTTTTATTTTGCCAAACAAAACTCAACGATGGCTGTTCTCGGCTGCACTGTGGTGCGCTTTAACCCAAGCAGAATGAGGCAAGTGGTTGGAATGGAGGGGTGGGGTGGGGGCAAGAGGAACAATGGCGAGCAACGCACTCGAGCATGGAGTCAAAATGTTGAGCTGCAGTCGCCGCTGGGACCCCATCTGGCCCCAGTGCGCCATTTTAGCCCAAACGGAAGTCATAAAAGACGCGAATTTTGCTTTGCCTCTCCCGTTCTCCCCATGCACGTCACCCCGCGCCCCGCACACTACACCACTCCAAACTCAGCGCCTTTTGATGGCATCGCGCGCTACGACAAGAACAACACCAATAACAATAACAATGCCACCATAATTTCTCGTTTAAAAGCAAAAGCCCACTACGGAAAGATGGTGTTGACAAGAATGAGAATGAGAATGAAAACGAAAACGAAAACGAGAAACAAAACGAGCAGGAGAGAGAGGAACTGAGAACGAGAACTACCAGTGGCCAAGGGGTGCGAGCAGGAGAGTGAGATGTCAGCCTTAGATTTTAATAACGCGCCGCAGATAATGCCGATAATTTAGATAAATTTATTTCGCGCCCGCTTAATTGAGTGGGGCGACAAGATGTCGAGAAAATTGCAATGCCAACGACGTAATGGAACAGAACAGAAAAAAAACTAAACTGAACTGAACTGAACTGAATAGAAAACTGAACAGAGCTCAATTCGGCACGGCAGGTTTGGAAAACTAACTACATTTTCTCATAGTTTTTGCTAAGCGTATTTATGGCACCGCCAGCGACGACATCGATCATTAATCAATTGCCCAAAGCCTTTCTGGACCAGAGGCTGAAGATGATGTTGGAAGCGCAGGGTGGCCAAAACTTATTATTTTTAACGGACAACGAGGGAGACATTCAGCAGGGAGCGAAATCGTTGACTATCAGGAAGCAGAGAGTACAACTTATATAAGAAGCCAAAATAGAAACTGTGGCTCAGTTTGATGGATTAAGGAAATTAATAGTCTGAATTCTATATTTAAAACACCTAAGAGTAAAATACTTATACCTATTGGGTACATCATTATGATGACATACAAAAAGTTGAATTATGTACATAAATGTTATCCCAAATTTGTGTATGACCAGAAAGACCGATTATATTTGGTATTCTGAGAATAACTTTATAAACGCATATAATACTATTATTATATATTATAAAGCAAGGCAAAGGTATGAATTTAGGTTTGGTTTGGTTCTTATATACTAAGAAGCACAACAGTTGTTAACTTGTTGTCGACTTTCTGCCAAAAGCTTTTGCTTAAGATATTGTGAAAAATTAAACTGGTTTGTTGCTGGCTTATGGGATATAACTGCTGTTAAGAAATGGGTATTTTATTCAAAATTATTAAACGTGGGTTTCAAGGTGATAGAATTACAGTTAAAATTTATGAGTTAAAGCTAAATATTTATCTGGATAGGGAGTATATCCTAGTCGTGCTCTGCTTGCTACAGCACTGCAGCAACTAACGAACAGTATGAATTTTATTTGTTTTTATATTAGGACATAAATGAATAAAGCAGCAAATGATTGAATGAATAATGAAGTTTGGTTGCAAAAGGTGGCATCTGCTGTTGCCATGAGGCACAATCGAGAAACGATTCCAACTGCAGAGTCCAGTCCACTCCCGTCCAGTCCGGTTCAGCCTCACATTCCATCGACAATATCAAACATCTCCTTCTACTCAAGTATCGCTCTCACTCTGTGGCCAAATAGAAACAGATAATGATGAGTCTGTGTATTGGGAGTTATCGCAATATTTCCAGCGTTTTTATTAAACCAACCAAAATACACACGCATATTGTGTTAAAGAGGAACGCGGGAGTTGGCGAAGGGCCGAGTGTGTGCGCTTAAATCTGTGCGTGCTTCCCTTCATGTTCTCCAGTGACGCATCTTGGCACTTCCTTTGCCACTTGTTACTATATCCAAACTTTAGTTTGGCTTAGTTTGGTTATGTAGAATATACAAATACCCTCATAGGTAGTTGTGGTTATAGCACTTAGTCTAGATAGCCGTATTATTCTGGTATTTTCTAAGGCTCTTCACTATATCATCTAGATCACATTTAAACATGTATATTTTCTTTTGATTTTTAAGGAAATTGGCAAGGGTATATAACCTTCGGCCTCCAGTGCCTAGGATAGCTGTGCTTTCTTATTTTTCAAGTAAAATTGAAGTTGTATTTTCATTTTTTTGCCTTCGCTTTCTTTTTCTTTGGCTTAGCTGCTCTTTTTAAAAAGCAGACAAAAGCAAATACACAGCCTCGCAAGCTGGGAGATGGCAGTTTGAAAACTAAGGGCAGCAACTTCTCAACCCATATCCTGGCCCCCACTTTGCTTCGCTCGTTGCTCTTGGAGAGTTTCCTTTGCAATTTTCTTTAAACTGCGAGTTTTGGGTTTGCCATCTTTGTGCAGTTGCTCAACACTTTAACAGCTCTCGAAGGCTGTGGCGGCGGTCTTTTGTGCTCCAGTCTACACGCAGCTGTCAAATCACAATAGTTGCTAAGAATTTCCATTAACTCATTTTCTTTCACTCATTTTCACAGTATTGCCCCATGCTTGTGTGTGTTCGAGAGTGTTTATTGATTGTGCAAAGTGTTTGCTGCAGTCAAAAGCGAGCTGCTGAACTTGGTGGTGCGAGGGTTGCTGTTCTTGTTGGCATGGCCGCTGTTTGAAACGTTACCATTGTTATAACAAAATAATGACTTTCATACACTTACTTAGCCGCATTCAGTACGCACTCACACTAATAGCCCCGGCAGACATGCCGACGCGTACACATGCAACAGCTAGGAGTCAACCAGTGTCTGCTGCCAGCATACGCAATCCACCCAATCCACCCAAACCACTGAAGCATAAACAGTTTTAAATGCCTCAAACTTGCTTGCACTTGTCGCGTAATTCAATATGCACAAGCCTTCTTAACACTCTTGCCACATTTGCCTTTTTATTCGTATTGTCGTATTGTGTGTCTGAGCACTTTGTCATTTCGTGCATTCGTTGGCTTTCACGTCACTTTTCTAACAATGTTCTTGTTAACTGATAGCCCAGTACGGTCAACAGCAGCGTTTGAGCTCCGTTTGCCTCAGTTAAATGGAGTTTTCAGTTTTCACTTACTTCCCTCTGACACCCATGTGAGCAGCCATAAATGCATAAATACCTGACGTTCTTCTTGTCGCTTATAGTCATCCTTTCATTCAGTCCCTTACCTCAGACCATTTGCAAAGCAAAGGGATATAATTTGTTATCCAGTAAACCAAAGACTCTTGTTCCTCCTTGTTTTTTTTGTATCTTTTCATTTAAGTTTTATTTTTATTTTCAATTTTTTCGTTGTTTTTTTTTTGTGTTTGTGCATTTTTTGGGTCTGTGCACTCGGTTTCTGCAATTTGGTTAACGAAATTTCGGACTGCGACGAAATGCTTAAAAATTCCAAATTCAATCAATCCACAAGGCTTTGTGTTTTTTCAGTCTGCTAGTCTTGACAGTCCCTCCCTGCCGCCTTCCCTTCACTAGCCATCCGGCTTAGCACTGTCCGTTTTTTCTGTTGTTATTAATATCGTTGTTGTTTCTGTGTTTTGTTATTTTGTTCTTGCACTGCAATTGTATCAGCCACGTTCTTTGTTTCACAGCAACCAAGTCAAAAACAAAGAGTTTGCTGTTCAGCGGGGCGCTGCGCAATGGTAAATACATTGAGCCAAAAGCCAACAGCCGCTTAACCCGTAGCAACAAAATTACTATAAAAAAAATAAAATAAAAAATAACTAAAAAACCAGAAACAACTACACTACAAATTACATACCCTTACAAACACTAGGACGAGAGTCCACTTGTTCACATCTTGACTACGTAATCAATTTGAAAAGCGGCCGATTATTTCAATTGAAAAATTATCATTTATTGCTAAAAAAAAAAACATGATTGCTTATTAATGTGGTTCGATGTAAAAAACGGCTTCACAACTAAATCAGAATACTCTCTACAAGGGTATAAAAATGGGCAGAAGAGACACAGACACAGCAAAAAAAAAACAAACAAAAAAAAATAAGGAGCTGTAGTTGAAATTCAGAGAGAAAAAAGGAGGGAGAAGTCCAAGCAGCAGTCTGCGGAAAAAATGGCTGTGGGTGGCACGGGTGGCATCCGTTAGATCTTACCTGTGTGCGAAGTTCGGTTTAATATGTTCCATTTTGCGCAAGTCTTTTTTTTGTTTGTTTTTTGTTTGGCACTTTGCGGGTGCAACGCTGCGTATGGGCGACATGAGCCGAAAGGTATAAAGGCATGAGTATATGACGTTGTAACGGTAAAGCCAACCCCTTGTAAAACCATCACCATCACCATCATCACAAACAAGGCGACGCGCATTTTGCAATTTGCATGCCGTGAAACGCAGCCGAGCTCGGAGCTAGCGCTCCACGCTGCATTAATAATAATAATAATGCTAATAATTCTTCTTACGAATCTGGCCCAAAAGCTACCAGTCAACTACCCTCCCCCCCCACCATACCCCCACACCACCGAGGACCAACATCTTCAACAACGGTTGGTTGCCAAAAGTACGGAACAAAAAAGTCGAGTGCTGAGTAAAGGCAAAGCAAACGACATGCAAAAATCAACAACAACAACAGCAGCAACAACAGCAGCAGCAACAACGACAACAACAATAATAATAATGAGCAGAAGCAGCCGCAGAGTAAGCGCCCGTGCGTGCCAGGGATAACATGTTAATCCCTGTGAGATAATGAGCAGCAATATGCTTCGCGAAAGCGCACTGAAAACAGAAGAGGGCAACATGCAGCAGCGAACCCATTGGGTGGCAAATTGCAGATAAGTAAATACAATTGCAGCGTATACTCAAAACAAAGCCACAGCAGTCCTTAGGCATGCACCCGTCAAATACTGCGTACGCAACGTAGATAGATTGTAGATAAAATTTTAATATTCTTAATTACAATTGATTATAAATACCTATATGCCATATCTTTTGCATTTATCCCAGATAAGTCTCAATTTTGCATATGAGTACGGATTTTATAATATATTTACATTCCCAGCAAACTCGTAACGCGGCATACTAACAGCTAAACTGATATGCCCACTTGCGTTTATGGCACAGGGTATGACGAAATAAACAAAAATAATAGTGCAACGAGACAAAAGTCAGTTAAACGAGTGCTTGACCCATTTAAAGACTTAGACTTTGAGTGCAATTGTTGCTGAAATTGAATATGCAACTATAGAATTATTAGCGACTTAAACTGAATTCATACAGCTTACTTATCTTACTTAACTTTGAGACTAGACATTTGAAAATTCACTGAACAATTGCCAGAGTTTCACATCGCTTCGTTTTTCTGTTTCTGCTGCAGCTTCTTAGCTTATCTCTTTCGCATTTTCTGCAATTTTAGTTGTTGCCAAAAACAAAAAAAAAAACTCGTTGTGACATATTGTTGAGACTGATGCGTGCAAATGTTGATGCTCTACCTCTCTCTCTCTCTCTATCTTTCTCTCTATCTCTCTCGCTCTCTCTCTCTGTTTTTCTTTATATCCATCAGCTTGCTGTCGCTGCTTGTAAGTCCTGGCTTAGCATTTTGGCAGCCACATGCGCTTTGTTCGTAGTTCGACACAAGCAGCTCGCAGGCCGCAAGGAAGCCAAATTCAATTGCAGTGCCTCGACTTGCTTGACTCTTTTCTGTGTGTGCGTTTTGCTTTTTGTGTTTTTCCATGCATTGGCCAAAAACAACATTACAGCAACAAGAACAACAGCAACAACAACAACAGCATCAGCATTAAGCCGAGATTATGCAAATCAAAAGCTGCTTCGTGGGCCGCAATGCTTGTTTGTTTGCCAACGATAACTGCATTGGCAGAGCCCAACCCACCCAGGTTATGCACATACATATGTATATGGGCGCTTCACTTTCACTTCCATACAACAGCAACATTGACTTGCATGTGTGCTCATGCATATGCATGTGCGTGTGTGTGTGTGTGTGTGTATTTGGTTATGCGCCCGCCATCCTGTTTGATCAAACTCGAGCACAAACACGCAGCACAGTGCAATGCTGTCGTTTCGCTGTATATTTATGAGCTTCATACAAATCTTACACCCCGCACACACACACACCACACACACTCTACACACACCCCACACGCACCCTACACACAAACCCCGTTGCCAACTCTTAATCGCTTCGCAGCTCGCTGCTTTTAGTAAAAGTCGAATTAACCGCGCTTGTGAATGTTATGCTACTTCATTAATATATATATATATATATATATATAAATATATATGTATATATATATATATACAGATTTATGCGTACATGCAATTGTGTGTGGCATTGGAAATAGGAATAGAGAGTCAAATGCCGCGTTGCATATTCATGAGTTTGTTTGTTTGCTCATGTATTTATGCAATACCTTCAATGCATCCAGTTCGAGTTAAGTTTATGCGCAATTGCAATGCAACTTTGAATTTGATTGGGAACGACTCAAAAGGTGGTGCCTGGCAAGGGTCAGGTGGCATCTAACAGGTGAAGGTCATTCATAATGAAAGTGACGAGTGACGATTGACGATTGACGAGTGACGAGCGTCGATTGTCGAGCTTTGTTGGCAACCAACACATGACACTTGATATCTGACACCTGAGTTGGTTGTTCTGCCAAAGCCATGGCAATCGCCACTTGAGCAGAGATACCAATCAAAGTTGTCAAATCAAGCCAACACACAAATCTCTTAATCGACCACGACGAACAATGCACTTTACTGCACTACAGCGTTTTGATATTGATTGATATTTGATGACATTTATTTTTCATTTTTTATTTGGAAACATCTGAAAAACATATTGAAAAAGTAAGCAAAAAAAGTAAAGTGTTAAATGAGGACTGACATTATGAAACTCATGCAGCACTGAGAATGCGGGAAAAATGTTGACTTTGGTCACTCATCTTAAAGGTCTTTAAGGCTAAGCAATATCTCCCAAGTGGAACTGTTTATATTTATAGAGTTCATATATATAAAATTTTAAATTGTCATATACAGTGGCGGACACCTTATTTGGAGCAAGGTCAAAGAAAAAAAGTAATTGCCTGCCATAAGCTACTCATTCATTATTTTTCAAAAATTCCAAAGACCGATCGTAGGTACATATATTAACCACCAATATGAATGGATGACCCCCATAAACTGGGGTTTCCTCACCTGCTAGGTAGGATTATGTAAAAAAGTACCCTTTTTTAGGGAAAATTTTATTTGTACCGGGTACATTGTGGACACCTGGGTGCCATAAAACCCGGATTTTTTACCTAAAGTTGAATATTTTCGGTATAAATAGACCAATCCTTCGTAGTCAGTTTAGTTATATCCTGCATCTCGAGTGCAATCAAGCCAACAAGGACTATGGGCAAACGGACTACCATTGAACAACGGAAACTGATCCTGGAACACTACAAAAAAGGATATTCATATCGCGAAATAGCTGAAATGGTCAATCTGAGCTTTTCAACTGTGCGTTACATCATTCGGCGCTTTGTCGACGAAAATCGGATTGAGAACAAGGGCAGAAAGGCACCAAACAAGATTTTCACCGAACAGGAGGAGCGAAGGATCATCAGGAAAATAAGGGGAAATCCCAAGCTATCGGCTCCAAAAGTGGCTCAACAGGTGGAGGATGAAATGGGGAAAAAGTGCTGTGCGAAAACTGTGAGCAGGGTTCTGCAGAAACATGGCTTCAATGCCCGAGTACCACGGAAGAAGCCCTTTATAAGCGCAAAAAATAAAGCGACTAGGATGACGTTCGCCAAAACCCACTTGGACAAGGATCTGGAGTACTGGAACACAGTCATATTTGCGGATGAGTCCAAATTCAACATTCATGGCTCTGACGGACGGAATTTGGTGTGGCGACAGCCCAATACTGAGCTGAATCCCAAACACTTAAGGGCAACAGTCAAGCACGGCGGAGGAAGTGTCATGGTCTGGGCATGTATCTCGGCAGCCGGCGTCGGGAATTTGGTGTTCATTGACACAACAATGGACAAGAATGTATACCTCGACTTACTAAAGGAAAATTTACTCCAAAGTGCCGAGAAGCTTGGAATCCGACGTACTTTCCGGTTCAACCAGGACAACGATCCCAAGCATAAGGCCAAGATAGTGCAGTCCTGGCTCATCAGGAGCTGCCCCCACATGATAATTCCACCGGCCCAGTCTCCAGATTTAAATGTCATTGAGAATTTGTGGGCTGTGCTGGAAAATAACATCCGCCAGCACAGAATATCCAGCAAAGAAGACCTGAAAAATGCTCTGCGGGATGAGTGGAACAAAATCAGCCCAGAAGCTACCAGGAAGCTGGTAGCTTCCATGAATAATAGGTTAAGGGAAGTAGTTAAGGCTAGAGGATATAATACTAAGTATTAACATTCGTATTTAAGTTTTATACGCCAAATATATTATTTTATTTATACTCATCCAAATGAAGCGAGTTCCTAAAAGTAGGCAACATTTTTATAATCCTACCTAGCAGGTGGGGAAACCCCAGTTTATTGGGGTCATTTATAAATTTTGGTGGTTAATATATTTACCTACCATCGGTCTTTGGAATTTTTGAAAAATAATGAATAATTAGCTTATGGCAGGCAATTACTTTTTTTCTTTGACATTGTGCGAAATAAGGTGTCCGCCACTGTATATGGAATAAGTTACAACCCGATGTGGACGAAGAACCGAGCCAGCACTTTTTCAGTCATTGTTCAAGAGAAGACTAATATTTTGTGGGCTCTGACTTCTTCGCAAATATATGTATATCCAATCTCTCCGATATGCCATCAAGGCAATGGCCTATTCTCATCCAACCCTCTCGATGGAACAAGGCTTCTCACTTATTGATGATAACACTTGATTTTTGTTGTAATATACTTAATTTAGTGCAAAATTAAAATCATTTATAATTCATGGCATTGAGCAAAGACAAGCAGAATGAGCTTGAACAATGTGCACATAATACTTAGGGGCAATTCTCAAATGTGCCAGAGTAAATATATTATGTATATAGCAATAGCTGTCAAAATATTCAACATTAGCATGCATGAAAAATGAAGAAATTCGCAATGTGGCCAATTAAGTATGAAACAACGAAGACTGAGACAGCGTCGCCTTCGTATGTGCGTGTGTGTGTGATTGCGCTGATGCTTGCTTGCTAACAATAAGTTTTGTCAAACATTCACTCACACCCACACACACACACACACACAGAGAAAGAAAGAGAGAGAGAGAGAGAGAGAGAGAGACAGGCACACACAGTTGCTTACACATGCTTAAGCTTGCGTTTTTTGTGTTCCCATATAATAAAGAATATAAAGCATATAATGTGGCGCGTGTGCCACAGACACGCATACACACTTCACTTACACATACGCACACACTCGCATAGTGGCAGGGGTAGTGTTTGCTGTAAAAGGTGGCGCGGAGGATCGGGGGCAGTTTACAGGCACTCAGCGTCACTTGCAACTACTTCAGCAAACACAGTGTTTATTTGGCAGCCTCTGCTGCAAGTTAACTTTGCGCGCTAAATATGAACTTGCCAAACACGTAACGAAGGTCACACAACAACGAAGCAGCATCCGCAAACACACACACGCACACACATCACGCAGCAGTAGTCACAGCACACTTGAGCACACCATTAGGGCACACAAGCAAGAAACAAGGGAAAATTGAATTTCAGATATGCCAATCTGAAATGCCCTTACTGACACCTTGCAGCTATTATTTAATATATGCATATTATTATGATTAGCATATATCTGTATATATCTTTCAAATTTTCAAATAATTAAGCTATTGAAGTGAAATTTTTCAAATTTAAACAATTTGAAATGACAAAAAAAAGAATACCAAAATCTGTAATAAAAATGTTTAAAGAATTGTAAAATTGTGCTTAATGTATTTAATTGCAAGGAATACAAATTTTTCATTCAAGTGGAAAATCGTTTCTCAATCGTCGTGGAATTACAGTCTTCATTTTGTTTGATTTTGTTTGCTGCTTACATTGAGACTCGTCCTAAAAAATACAGAATTTTTTGCAAACAGGGCGAAGCCTATTAAAGCTCAACAGCAAACACACACACACATACATGACACTTAGCCCGCAAATGTGTGTGTGTGTGAATGTTGCTTTGACTGACAGCTCTTTGCCCAGGCATGTTACAGAATCGTATTAGTGTCATTTCTAAGTTCAGTCTCTTCAGTCCCATGAACTTTTAGGAATATGCAAACGAAGTCCAACAACATAAGCAAAGGCAACAAACATAAAAAAAAACTCAACCAAAAAGCATGTAAAAGTCAAACAGTATGAAAATAGCAAAGAACAGACGTAAAAACTATAAAGGCACTGCAAATAGTCCTCGCAAATAGACGACACGCAAGCTAGGAACAGCATACTCCAGAGAAGATAAAAAAAAAATATATAAAAAAACAACTATCTGTGGCATGCCGACGATAACATACCCTCGAATCCCATAAAATAAATCATGATCAATTTTTGCCAACCAATAAGGTTAGTTGTAAGATCTTGGTTAGCAAAACTTATTTATATAAATGTAAAAATATATACTTTATTTGGAGTCGAAGACGCCTCACCTCCTGCAATGTGATAGACACTTTACGGAAAATTATTTTAAAAACCAAACAAGTTATTTTAAGGCTGCTCTTTTGGCCAAGCAAACTGATGATTTAGCCGTGAAAACAGTAAAGGCTCCAACGGTTAAGATATAAAAATAAAAACACAAAATTTAAGTAAACAAGCTGAGAAAATCACGACGAAGAGACCCAAAGTAGACAATACTCATTGAAATTTAGTAAGCACTCAATTGAAGATATTTGCATTTTGTATATTCACATACATATGTATTGAAGTGTTTGCCTGATTTCTGCTGCTAATATTTTGATCCTGTGTTGTTTTTTCTGCTTATTGATGTTGTTCTCGCAACACTTATGAATGAGTGCGACGACGAATGCGAAGACGAGTGGTGGCACTGGCAGTCGGCAACTCAAAGGCGATTATCAAACGATGCTTTTCAAACTGCTTGGAGCATGTTACAAAATTCGAATTTTATTCGCTGCTCGGTTAGGCAGTTGTTGCACGTCTGCCTACTCGAATTTCAAAGGCTCCAAAACTGAGCTACAGCCAAATTAGATGAAAATCTATTTGTGCAAATGAGACAACAATCTACTACACAGCAGCTCACTAGAAACGCTAAGCCCAGCTAACTTCTCCTTTCACTCAAGCACTCACTCAATCACGCGCATTGCGGCACGTTCCAACTACCACCTGGCATCGGGCGGCAGTGCCACTGCCTCGCCCGTTGGCGGTTGCCCGCGATTGTCACCTGTGCGTAGCTGCACGCGCCAGCAGCTTCCAGTTGCCACCTAACCACATAACCACCCAAACACCCCAGCTATAGACTCGCTAAGCTGTTGCTTCCACAAATAGTTTGCATAGCGACGCGTTTAAGGCTGCCCTGCCTGGCAACCCGGTCAGGTGCAAATGAATGCCTAGATTTATGCGTAATAAATTTCAATCTGTTGCCAACAAGACGCAGATTAAACGCAGCAGCAGCAGCAGCAGCAGCACCCACGCCGACGGTGACCCTCAGCCTGGTGACTTTGGCAGCTAGGCAAGCGGTCGACTTGGGAGGAGGTGTGGCAGAGAGGCAGCCACTAGATGCCGACCCTTGCGTGATAAATTGCAAGAAAGCTGCTTCACTGACCAGCACGATGAAGTGGCAAAAGAGATGAGCCAGGCAGAAACAGAAAATAAAAGTATAAAAAAAACAACAGCAACAAAAACAACAGCGTTTTCTGTGGTAAGCTCGCTTAATGAAGTCGAATATGCAAAATGGTAGTATGTGTGTGTGTGTGTGTGTGTGTGTTGATGCGCCCAAAAGTGGGTGTGGGGGGTATGAGCTTAAGGCAACCCACAAGCTGCTGCTGCTGTTGTTGCTGCTGCCAGCATTTTGCTCATTGTCGTCATCATCGTTGTGCTTGTGGTTAATGTTTTTTTTTTTTTTTTTTTTTTTACTTTTTTTTATGTTTTTGGAAATGCGGTTCAGGGCAATGCCTTGTTAAATGAGTTGTAAAAATGCCTGATGGCTACTTGAAGTTACTTAGTTAGTGGCACACTCGCCGTGGCAAGGCGTGCGGAGCATTCAGCTGCTAGTTGTTTATTGAATGCCCGCACGGAATGTCATCGGAACATTGGAGTACATGAGCAGTTGTTGAGCTGCTTCTGCCTCATTTTGAGTGGCCATCATTAGTGAGTTGCTTTCGAGCAATAGCTGCGTATATATTTTGGGACACATCCAGTGTCTCGATAAGTCACTTTTTGGCCCATAACATTTGCAGCTGTCGCAACTTTTCGTCGCAGTCGTTGCCATTTCACTTTGAAAATTGCCATTTCCGTTCAATTTCGCTTGCAAATTAGAATTCCAGTGATATGCTCTGCGCACTCGTCATGCATATGGAATGAATGCTGCACACACTTGCGCACACCACACACCACACACATACACACACACTCACAGACACACGCACACACATACATATATATATAAGTTTTGTGGGCGCTGTTTTGACATTTGTGCACAATTTGTTTTTGTCTCTTTAAACTGTTGCATTTTTCTCACTGGTTATAAAAAGCGTACTTTGCTCTGTATATATGTATGTATATACCCTAGGTCCAAAGAGCACATGGAATATGAGCTAATTTATATGTTTACTATATACTAATAAACGAAAAAACATTTTCATATTCAGCATAATAACTACATAAGTGACAAGTGTCCTTGGCAAAAAATTGGAATTGTACCCAAGGACTTCCTTTTCTGAGTAAGCTGCTTTTCACTCAACTGTTCCTGAGCTAAACAAATACTTTTAATGGCTTGAAGGTAGTTAAATAAAGTTATCAATTTGAAGAATTAACTTGTATGCAACGAACTGTTTTTCATTCAAATAAAAATTAAAATATTTAAAACAAATCGTTATAACTATTTAGCTCTAAAAAAAAATATAAATAGTTCTGACTTTCATATTCTTCAGGTGAGGGATAAATAAATAATTATTTTTTAAAATAATTAATTACATTTTTTTAAGTAAAAGGTATTTTAAAGTCGATCAGCTGAATATAAATAGCTAGCTTGTTTTTGTCTCTTCTGTAAAACTTTGTCAGTTCTGCCAGTTCCCCCCAGGCTAAAATTACATTCCAAAACGTCAGCGATGTCGTCTGCCTGGCACGAGTTTTGGCTTCTAGCTTCTGTTTCTTTTTTTTTTTTCTTTCGGGATGTGCTTCTGTACTTTTTTCGCTACGCTTATGTCCTCAAATAAATACACATGTAATTTCGAGATTTGCATTTAGTGTCTGCGAAGAGCAACAAAAATAAACGAACAAAAAAAAGGCATTGGGTTAGGTTCGTGTTTTATGGAACGCCTTATAAAGTGAGCCAAAAGTTCACATGCAGCTATATTATTGATATCATTTCTTCAGCAGCAGTGTAGCTATGGTTACCAAAAGTATGTCTCATCGAAAGTAATTTGAGTTCATTTTCGAAAAAAATCTTTAACATTTCATCTCTTTGCACAAAGTAGCCTCGATTATTCAATCTTTGCTCAACATGTCGCTGTTGGCTTCCATCGCAATCTTTTCGTTCATGTTTGTAATAGAAGCTCACTTGGCTCGTTTACCATTCAGATGGCTGTAAACAATGCCAGCGGGCAATAAGCCCACAGATGTGCGCTATTCGATTATCTCGAGCGAATGAAATGTCTTATTCGATTTTGCAGCAAGAAAACTTCTGACTCTAAGACATACATAAACAAACATATATGTATGTATGTATGTATGTGCATATACCCGCGTATTTGTATTCCCAGCATCAATAGTTATTTGCATGAGTTGATTGCAAAACCTTAAAACTTGCCAAGACATATGTTGCACTAACGAAGCTATGCAGATAGGATTAAACATTTACACAGCGCGTGGCACAATGGCACCAGCTGAAAGTAGACACTGAATCAAGTACTAATCAAATAAGTGCTGAGTGAAGTGGCTTATTAGTTTTAATTGTCATCTTCAATTAATTGTAAATTCAAACAAATCTCAAGCAAATTATTCTTAAATCTAAATTTTTCTGAAGCTGTTAATAAAGATTAATCACACTGACAAATTGAATAATCAACCATATTTCCCGACTTAAACGCTCTTACAATCAAATGAATCAACAACACATTCCGCCAGTGTCATTGGAGCATAGACGAGTTTTCTCAATTTGAATTGCAGGCAGCGCAACGATCTCCACCACTGCCCCACCCGCCTCCAACTACACCCCTCACCCTTTTCCAGCCAGCGTGACACTCACGCGCAATTTACTGTTTGCTAAAAATGGCAAATTGAAATGGTAGATAGTAAATGGCAGATAGTTAGATGGTTAGACGGTGGCTGGTAAATGCCAGACGGTGGAAAGTCGATGCTGAATAGTGGAAAGCGAATGCCAAATATCAAATGCAAAATGGAAAATGGAAAATGAGCGCTCATCTAATGATGAAGACTCCAACTGCTGGTAGGGCTGTCCGTGTCTGGACAACTTTTGCGTCAGCCTATTTATGTCAGCGACTGTATATGTTTGGCTATTTTTAGCAGCAACGCCAGACGAGAACGATGTGTGGCACAAAGAGGAGCGATGCCTGCTGCAAGGGGCAGCATTAGTGCAAACGAAAATTATGGACACAAGTGAGCGCACTGCATCACAAAAAAAGAAATGGCTTAATTTGTTGTACAAATGTGTGGCAAGCTATTTATGTGGCCAAGACGAAGCTGTCATGCTCCAAAGAGGCCACAAGCTTATTGATTCGACCCATTAAGCTGATAGCTGATCATAAGCATGAACAGTCACGTGACCAGGGAACGTCCTCCGTTTCTGCTGGCAATCGGTGAACATTTAATTTTTCATAATATTGCTCATTAACGTGGGTGAGTCACCTGCCACCTGACGAGTGGGTGGCTGTTTGTGTCAGCGTGTGTATGTGGCTAAATATGTATGTGTGTGTGTGTTTGTGTATTTGTGTGAAAGATTGCTGAGCCATAAATCAAAGTGCTGTGACATAATGTCGATATTAGGTGGCACATCTGCCAATGATTCGCAACGAACAGAAACGAGCATAAAATGAATCGACTTTAAATCGAAAGTAATGAATAAACAAATAGCAAAGCAAACATAAATTGGTGTACAATAAATGCAACATGAAATCACAGTTTGATAATTCTATTATTCCATGTACGCTCTCGCTCTCGCAGTCGAAGTATTAATTGTAGCTGCACCTTAGGTATGATTTGAGTGTACCTAATTGATAGCTGTGACTGATGGCAGACAGCAGATCGAATAATTTCTCAATATGCTCAATAAGCATTGGGTTAAGCCCAGTTGACCAATTCACACTTACACCAGATCGTTTTTCATCTCAGAGTCAGGCTGCCACCTCGATGCAGCGGCAACTGGCCAACTGGCCAACTTACAAGTCAATTCATCTTGTTTGGCGGGCTGCTCATTGACAGCCGTTGCAAATGTTGTTTCCCTTTTGCCTTGCTTGTTGTTTTGCAAGTTGCATAAAATATACTCTACACATAATTTCAATGTCAAATTAGCTTGCTCAAATGGAGAGGCGGAGGCAGCGGAACCTTGGGGTAGAATAACGCAAGCTACTTGTGCAAATATTTTTTCTTTATATATTCCGCTCGAGGCTTGGAAACTTCAATTTGCATAATAAATGAAAATGCATTGAAAAGTGGCAGCGACAGCTGCAGCTGCAACGGCAGCAACAGCGGCAGCATTAAGTGCAATGGCAGGGGCGCAAACAAATAAATCAATCAAGAGAAGGGATAGAGACAGTGCGAGAAAGCGACAGAGGAGCAAGAAAATGGCAACAAAGTCGAGAGCATCGAGAGAGCGTGCAGCGCTTTCAAAATCGCTTCCGTATTGAAATCGACAGGCATAAGGATAGAGAAAATGCTAGGCTGGAAGCGCAGTGGTGAGGGGAGCAGGCCAACGAGGCTAATAGTCGACACATTTGAGCCACTTAGATTTACACTCTGTCATTTGCCGAGGCGCCGTTGAGGCGCAAAAAACTTAGCATACTTATGAGGGCCTACAGGCTGAACTAAAGCAAAAAGAAGAGAAAAACCCGAAAGAGACGCAGAGAGAGAGAGAGAGAGGTGGCGAAAGGCTGAGCAGTATGGCGACAAACTTATTGGAAAATGGTTGTTGAAAGCACTTGTTATGGCCACATACTTGAAGCCATTACACCACAACGGAACGAGCTTCATGGCTGGTAAACTATTCGACTGGCTGACTGCCTAGCTGCCTGTCTGCCTGTCTGACTGTCTGACTGACTGGCAGAGTGACAGACAGGCAGACAGACTGGCTTCCTCTTTAGTGCGCGCTTATCGAGATGCTGTTCAATTTCGGTTCCAGAGCATAATTAAGCAAGATATTTTTTCTACGTAGTCAATGCATAAAAGCAACAACTCAAAACTTGGCAGCTCGAACAGCCGAACAGTCGAAGCTTCAACTGCGAACACAAATGCATTGCTGTGGGAGAGAATGGCATCTGCCTGTCAGTTAACACACATATTTGCTAACCTAGGGCAACGACACGACACGACGTTTAAAAAATCTCCCCACGCCATTCTGTTGCTTCCCCTCGCCGCCCCACATTGACGTCAGACGTCAGAAGTCAGAAGTCAAGCGACGGGCGTCAGCGTTAGCTCAGCATCAGCGTCATCGTCAGCAACATTTCAGCATCAACGTGACATTTTATCGTTTTGTACCGGAAATGTTTGCATCGATACATAGGCATCGAAAAGTAACTCTGCTCGTTGTAGTCGTGATGGGGCGTGGCATGTGTGGCAGTTGACTTTAGCTGCAGCATAGGTTTTTCATTCATTTAATCATTCTGATGCATTGGCATTGTAGTGCAAACAACTTGCAACCAAGCACAAACTCATCTGCCTTTAGTTAATTTCTACAGCAAATTTGGTTCGAAAATAATCTAAGAAAGTGCTTGCTGGCAAATAAATAATGCAGCCTCTCACTGAATCCGCTTCCTTTTGCGCCCATTCAAGCATTCACCGTGTAGTAAGTCGAGTTGGTTCAATGAACCCACAGCAGCCAAGAGAAAAATCATCTGAAATTGTGCTTTACAAAATATCCCATTTCAACTGCTGTGCCAGGCAAGGCTCTGTGACTAAGCAAGCAATTTAAATTTGATTCTTTTAAGTTTGTTGCTGCTTAAATGCGGTAATTCAATGGATGTGAGTCTGGATGTTATTGTGAATGCTCAGCGCTGCATAGCATTCGTCATTTAAATAATCAAGTAATCCTTTTTTTAAGCAAATCTCTCGTTTTCATTACAGTTGTCTTTCTTACTATTTACTCTACTCTGACATAGCCAAATTCATCAGATCTTGATGCTTCCCTTTTAAAGTTAGGTGGAAAAATTGGCTCGCCACAGCAAGTGCGAGTCACCATGTAACTTAATTGGGAATGTAGCCGAAAACTCTTTCAATAAATGTTTCAACTAACCAATAGCTGTGTAGAGAATTGAATACCAAAAAATATTTGGGGTTTGCTAATAATTCGAAAATAATATGTGAGCGAACTGTATTAATTACAACATAGTTTCAAACATAAAGGAAAATGGAATGCATATTTGAATTCTTGTTAATAGTCTTTTTAATAACAAATTTTTGCTATATAAATAATTGCAGCAAACCGCAATCAAATTTATTTGGAATACGTTCTTCGACTTTGCTGTTAGAATGTCTTTGAAAAAATGTCAAATATATAAATAATTAGTTAATCCAAAATGACAGGTAACAACAATTTCAGAGTAATGGTCACATAAACAATGATATTGAATAAATATGCAGCAAATTTGTTGTGGCTGTTGTTGCTGTTGTGGTTACTGTTGTTGCATTTGCAAATGTCGCATAAATCGCCTGTCAATTATATGGCATTATCGTGTGTTTCGTTCATTGGCTGCATTTGCAATGAATAATTTATACGTATAAGCACTTTCACATACGTATAATCTATATGCATATATATTTATTTATACATTTATAAACGGAGGTTTCTGCGCTGCCCATTTATCGTTAAGCGATTGTTTTGCTTGTTGCACTTTCGCATACATATAACAATTGGTATGTTCCCAAACATAATTTTACCACAAATCGCTGCAGCAATCCACCAACTCACACACACGTAGTGTGCACACACAAATGAGCAAACATATTGCACACTTTTTCGGTTGGTTTAAGTTGCTTACGTTGATTAGCAACAGTGACAAAATTATCATATCACAGCCGCCCCCTCCGCCTGAAACCACCCACTCGGCCATGTGGTGATACGACCACATCTAATTGTTTTAGCCATTTGCTGCAGTTTGATAACCAATAATAGACATGTTATTTATTTATTTATTTAGTTTTTGGCTTGCAATGTTGCATTGTTTGCTTTTAGGCCGTTATCTTCTAATTATTTACAACTAACCATATTTACGTCAAGCCCCCCAGGGTCGTTGGTCAACGTAATAGGCGTGTGGGTGTGAGTGTGAGTATGACTGTGAGTGTGTGTGTGCGAGTGTGAATACGTGCACAAATATTTGGAATTTCGCATTTAAAGTAGCAACTGCCTATTTGGAATGATGGTAGGCAAACAAGAAAAGTTCGGAATCTAAATAAAGCGTCGAGTTAATTACATTTTATCTTGGTATTGGTGACTTGCGAAATATTTCAGCACAATGCTGCAAACCCTTCAAATTCCTACATATGAGTTTTATTTCAAATCAATTTTTGTATTTTTCTAAAGTAAACAAACCAATCTTAATAGTAAATAATAAACAAGTAAGAATGCTGTAGTCGAGTGCGTTCGACTACGATATACCCTGAATCCTGTTGAAGAGCCTTGCACCCAAAAGTGGCAGGCATATATATATATATACATATATATATTGCGGCGATTATCACACATGCGCTGCTGATAGAAGGAGTTTAATATTAGATTCTCTTTTCTAGTATAACTTCGGCGATTCTTATCCGATATTGATATTTGGAAAGTTGATTGATAATATGCCTTTGCATATTATTCAGAAACGGAGGCAGTTATCAATCAAATAATCAAATACGATCTGCGCCGGGTAAACTAGAACCTGTATTCCAAATTTGAAGTCTCTTGATCTTAGAGTCTCTGAGATCCGCGTCTTCATACAGACAGACGGACAGACGGACATGACTATATCGACTCGGCTGTTGGCCCTGATCAACATATACATATACTCTAAGTCAGAGATGCTTCCTTTTGCCTGTTACACACATTTGCACAACCATTATACCCTTTTTGCCCATTTTTAATGGGTTGAGCTTATAATAATAGATCATAAAGTATTTGAATAGGAAACGCTTATAGGCGAAGCAACGATATACTAAGCACATGTTGTCCAAAATTTAGTAAGCATCAGAAATTCAGCCTAGAAACTTTTCAATTGAATTGACATTGCTTGGTTACCAACAATGAAATGATAGAAGTAAGGAGCCAACAGCCCTCAAACTTAGAAGCTTGACAGGCATCAGCAGGAAACTGTGGCTCACAGATATTATGTGTCACTCATTCAGGTCAGTTGAATGCTGCTCCGACATGGGGGGGATTCATGGGTGGTGGTTTCAAATATGTGCTGGGAATTCGATAGTTTGACATATGCTTATATGTGCATTGCACTTGATATTGCATTGAGAGTACACTAGAACACCTAATTAGCAATGTATCACAACTACATAATTATGATTGTTGCTATTGTTTTCCTCTGAATCAGTTATTTATATCCGAAATCCACACTTCAAGGTATTTAATCGATGCAGTTGCATTTTGCAGTTCAATTTAAGTTTAATATGTTAAACCAGACGGTTTATTGTCAATGATGACTGGGCCCAAGCGATAAGAGTTTTATTTAAGATTGTAAATTCAGCATTCTTATAAAGTACAATTGATATTCGAACTCGAAATCTACATAAAAGGGAGACAAGCTTTGAGGAAAAACCATTAAATAAAAACTATGCATTGCAGAGAATATTGAATATTGAATATTGAATATCAAATTAATTTAAATTGAAAAAGTTAAATTAACCAAGTCACACATATCTATTCAGAGTTTTTAAATATTTGAGTATCCAATCTGCAGATTACACATTTTAATATTAGACGGCATTTCGACTAGGCTAAGTTGTACTGACTGCTAGACTCCACCAAGGGCTGAGGCAGTGGGTGACGAGTGGCAGAGGGGCTGATAATGATTTGATGTACAATGTTTCCTTTTTATGTGTTGGGCTCTCCTTGTGTGAGTGTATATGTGTGGGTGTGGGTGTCCCTTTGCTTTTTTGTGCAAAATGAAAAAAATTGTTTTTATTTTGTGTTGTTTTTTAAGGTTTCCGGTTGTCACTTGGCTTTGTGTTTTGTTTTATTATATTATCCCAAGCACCACAAAAGAGTTGATTAATTTGCACACAACACAACACAACACACACACTCACACACACACACATGCCAAACATATTTTAGGTACAACATGTAAGTATACGAACAACAGGACTAAGATTGGGGGCCCCAGATCTGTTGGCAAAGGTTGCATGAGATGCGTTTTATGGTAACTACGATGAGCCGCTGCCCAAAGTCCCAAAAGGTTGAAAAAAATTTGTGCAAAACTTTAATTTTGATTAAGTTTCATTGAGTGGCTGAAGGACAAAGTCTGTTGTACATAGGAATGGCAAATGCTCTATGATATATGCCTTCGATATGTCGGTGATAATTATCACATTAAATTCCGATAATATTACATTAGAATGAAACGCTGATCTCTTGATCCACTGTGATTTGTTGCTGTTGCTCGATTACACACAAGATTGCCCCGCAACATGGCACGACTTTCCATCAAGCACACATGCTTCGTTGATTGCCTACAAAATGGGTCCTTGTTGTCCTGCCTGTCCTCCTCACTATCCCCCGTTGCCGTCTCCCCCTGGACGAAGGGAATCATCCATAAATAATTAAACAGTTTTGTGCTGTTTAAGCATATCATAATGCGAGGCGCCTTAAAGGGCATCTATATACATATGGCATATGCTTGGGCTCCTTAGTCAGGCAACCGCAACGTGTCCTGTTTGTTTCCTGTTTACCCCACTGCACATGTGTGTGTGTAAGTGTGTGTGTGTGTGTGTGTGAGTGAGTGTTGCCATTTTGAACAAAAGCCCGCAAAGCTTTTTCTATGCCCCTCCAGCAACTCTGTCATCCTGGTCCTTTTTTGCCTACCCCTCTCCGCCAACAGCGCTCTTTTATTTATTATTATGCACGCCAGCCTCAGATTCAGCTACAGTTTCAGCTGGCAGGCTCTTTAAGCATGCTGTTTGCTGTTTGCTGCTGTTGTTGTTGTTGTTGTTGTTGTTGTCGTGCCTGGCGCAGAGCCACAGAAATGATGCCACAAAATAATTTAAAAGTAATCAGGCAACAAATGTTTGCCCTGTTTTAGGCGCAACACATGAGTTGGGATCTCTGAATATGTCTCGGGCATTGTAAACTGTTGGGTCTCCGTCACACATACACACACACACACACACACACACACACACAGAAACACACACATATACAGCCACACAACTTACTAATTGCCATACACAATAAATTTATTAAAGACATTTTGAAGGTAACATTTGCTGCAAGCTTCTCACCGTTTCTCCGAATAAGGAATTTATAATTAACTATTAGGATAATTTGTTGGCCAAAGACAAGCAGCCAGTTGCTTTAGCAAATCATTATATTTTAAGTAGTTATCACTTGCAGTGAACTTGAACAATTATAATTAAATGCCTGCAGCAGCCGTCACGACTCGAAAATGGCCCAATTAAACAGTAAAAAAAAAAAAAAAATAAACAGCCATCTGAGGCGAGAGAAATATTACAAAACATATAAATTTAATGAATTTCTTATTACTATATTCAATAAAATTCAGGAATTATTTTTACGGGAAATCAGTAGACTTTTGCTGCAATCCAAAGTAACTATGGAACATTTTATAATTATTTCCCTGTTTTTAACAAAATAATAAAAAAAAAGTCCTTTTTGTATTTATCCTGCTTTATGTGAAGCCTTAATTCACTCATTTAATTTTCATTTGAAATGCTTTCCAATATCTCTCCCTCTCTTTCTCTCTCTCTCTCTCTATCTCTCTGTTTCATCACTTTTTCGCTCAATTATCTCTGTCTGTCTCTTTTAATGGGTTTGATTTTCAATGCATTTCAAAAGCAATACTCAAGTTTATTTTAGTTGCTAAATAGCGAATTGATATTTCAGACTTTGGAGGGAAGTCTGTGGATGCCAATTACCGTTAGGCAGTATGGCCAGTGGGGCAAGGCTACTAAGAATTAGCAGTGGACAACAATACGCAGAAATGTATAATTAGCACGCCTGTCTGACGTCTTCCATTTATGCGATACAATGAACGGTATATTTGAGGCAGCAACTGGAGTAGACACCTGAGTGGAGGGTGGACAGCACCTGTTGAGCTGTTGATTTGTGGAGCTGCGTGAACTGATTACTTACAGTTCGCCATGACAAAATGTGGCGTTGAGCTGCAACTGAACAATCTGATTAAAGAATAAAATGCATAATCTGTTTGACTTCCGCTGAAGGAGAAGCGCAACGGAGCCCGGAGCAAGGGCGTGGCACAATGAATGAACACAGTTACAGAAACAGAGAGCGACTAAGCGACATTGAAAATGTCTGTCGCAGCACTAAAATTTGGGGTCATTGGGGTTAAAATGATTGCATGACATGGTCAGGCACGTACAACAATGTGGTCTTAAGCGTGTGTGTGTGTGTGTGTTTGTGCGTGTGTGTGTGTGCGAGTGTGTGTGCTGTCCATTATCCAATGCATTAATGTGCGTCCAGAGACGCATTAATATGCAGACTGATGTGTCGCAAATGGACAGACATACCTCTATGTACATACATATGTATGTAGCACAAAAAACAAAACTTGTGCGGGGCGGATGCAGACGTTGAGGCATTTAAGTGTCTATTTGTTTGCGGCCTGACAAATTGAATTAAAACAAGCGCAACTTCAGCAACTTTATTTTTGTTGAGCCGTAGCACACAGAAGGCTCAAGTTGGGGCACTTAACATTTGCAAGATTTAAACGAGCGAATGTCAATTGAGAATTGCTGTGACAAATTTAGCAGGAAAAACAAGCAGAGCAACAACAACACACAGTTAATATGAATGGGCTACTCGAGACAATGCTGAAGTTGGCTTGGCAGGAACGGGTCTGCACTCAAGATTGGTATAGTGATAGAGGAGCAGGCGAGCAAAAGCAATTAGTTTTACTTTGGAAGCGCTCAAATGATTTAAATTTAATTGGGGTCAAGAATATGCACACGTTTCTGTGTATATACTTATGGGTGTGTTGTTGTTGTTTGTGCCAACCGTTCCACACTCAGTGCAAAGGCTGAAGCCAACGTGCATCCATGACCGAACCGACTCAACGCAGAGACCAAGCTCCGACCCTGTCCTGGAAATGATGCGCTGCATGCTGCTGCTGACATTATCTAATTAGGCAGACGATTCAGCTGCTGTTGCTGTTGCTGCTGCTACTGTTGCTGTTGCTGCAGCTGTTGCTGTTGCTGTTGCTGTTGCCGTTCTTGCTGTGCTTTTGCTTGGTGGCATGCTTACTGCTGTCACTGCCGTTGCTGTGGGCGCTGTTCAACCTGCGTAGGACATAGGACACTGCGCTATCGCACTGCTAGTGGCAACTGCATCCGACTGGAAATGCAAAGCTGCAATTGAAATTTAAGCGGATTTTGGTGCCTTATGATGTTGTTGGGGTAATTGAGCGCTGCCTATTAGTTATTATGGGGTAGCAGTCGGTGATCACACTCATAAAATTGAGTGACAGCTGCAGAGGCATATTGGCTATTGAATACGGCTGGCAACATCGCTTGCGCATTTGAGATTTGGGTGTTTTAAGTTGCAAATTGTTAACTGGACAAATACAGATTCGACCAAGTACGATTGCTAAAAATATAAATCAGTTTGGCTTTTATTTGATTTTATTGCTGCTTTTTCATTATTATTGGACCATTGGTTGACAAATATATGTAGATACAGAGAGCATAGTCTCGGAAATTTGCACCAGGAATTCTCATTTTTGCTGTCGAGTGTGGAGACATCTGCGATGCCAAAAAGTCTATATATTTTTGAGCAGCACAGAGAAAATTGAAATCGTATATTGACTTGGACCAAAGCACACAGCATCAAGCTCAAGCATTGTCTGTATACACACACACACACACACACACACACACACATGTCTGTAGCCTTAGGTATTTACTGGTCTTCCTGCTTGATATCATTTTTACAGTCAGCTTAACTTTTTGTAAGCCAATTAATTTACTGAATATTGAAAGCTGAATGTGAACACGTATAATTAGGTATTTATTTCAAATTGGTTTAGCAACCTGAGTCTCTCAAAATGCCATTCGATTTGTTAATTAAGTAATTTCGGCAAGCAGTTGAGTTGTGGCAAGTGTGCCACTTGGTCGACTTGTGATGGCTTTAAATATTGAGTGTGCTGCCAGAGAAACATAACGAGCACAAATACACACACACACAAAAACACACACACATAGGCAAATGTGGTAAGCAAATGAAAACAGCGGTAACCGCAACATTTTAGTTGCATTTGCAACGTTCGCCACGAGAGGCAACGCCACAAGCACCAAGGACATTTACCTAAATTAAAGCTAATGAATTGCCTCTTCGCGTTTGCAAGGACTTGCTACCGTACCTCAAGCTCCCCCTTCTGCCCAAAACCACAACTCCCACCCCCCCCACACACCCCCTCCCCCTTCCACTAACCCCCTCTGACCATTGTTTCCGTCTAACTGCCGCAGAATCAGTCGACGTTGCCACATTTGCCCGCTGCCACTCTTCTGTTTCCACCCCCCACTTTTCCCTCCCCTATGCCACTTGTCCGGGCCCCTCGTGCAGGAGCAGCCACTTTGCTGTCTGCTTTAATTTGCATTGCACTTGTGTATGTTTACATTTTTTATTTCATTCATTTTTACTCTTGTTTCGCCAGCCTCCCTCTTTCTCCTTCCCTCGTACTCCCTCTACACTCACACACATACACCCACACACACACACACATTCCTTCTCCTTCGTCTATTTCGCTTTTTGTATAATGAATAAGTGCATTAAATGGCAACGGACACTGCAAATGACTGAAGGAATACGAAGCTATAGACGAAAATTTTACACACAAACACACACACACACACATGCGAGCAGGCACACAAATTCATATGCATAAATGTGCTTAAGTGGGAGTGTTGGGTGAGCGGGGAGTGAGGCTGCAGCGGGTGTGGAAACAGTCGCCATATAACCGCCCTGCAGATGAGAAAATAGGACAGATTACGAAAAAGAGGGACAGAGCAATGGGTAATTTTCTAGTTAGCTTGTTAATTTTTTAAAGATTAGTAGAAAAAGCATAGAAATCATTGAAACTGCATACATTTTGAATTGAAAATTCACACCCCTGGGTGCGAAATTAATAACGTAAACACAAAAGTGAAATGGAGTCAATTGCCGTGAGTATTCAGAAGTGCTGGAAAATGGTTCAGTTTCTTTACACAAGTTAAAAAATCGAAGGGGCTTATGTCATTGTAGCATCAACCTGAGGCGGACTCATTGCATTGAACGGGGTCAACGGGGCAAATAACCAAAACAAGACTGAATCGAACAGCTCCAATTCCGACTGAGCGACCAAAAGATTGGATTGCAATACCTCGCACAAACAGCTGACACCTATTTCACGAAACTCTTCGGTGTAGACTAGCAGCAGAAAATATTTTGCGGCAAAGCCAAATTGTTTTTTCTTTTCTGTTGTTGCCTCAAAAATAGTTGTGAATTGGATACATCTCGCCAAAGCAAGAATTGTTGTCCGGACGGCTGAAGCAAGCCAATCAGGTCGCTGCAGAGCTCATCTTTGTGCATACAATCGCAGATTAATTTTATAGTAGAGCGAGCTATCTTTCCCAGTGGCAGCTGCAGTTCAGCGCCAAGTATCCGAGAAGTGTCAGTGTTTTGAATACTGAAAATCTGCAAAAATAA
Source organism: Drosophila paracracens (assembly GCA_035044025.1). Taxonomy (NCBI): domain Eukaryota; kingdom Metazoa; phylum Arthropoda; class Insecta; order Diptera; family Drosophilidae; genus Drosophila; species Drosophila paracracens. The sequence continues at coordinate 1,178,684 of JAWNMN010000838.1, forward strand.
CTCAAAATAACTTTTCGCAGATGAAACCCCGGCTTAGGCAGTAAGAGCATTCCAGATATTTCTAGTGCAACAGCTAAGAGAAAAAGTATTTTTAATAATCTGCCTAACATATATTAAGTTGGCTTAGCCTTTAATTTCTTTCAGCTACTTATATTTTTCACCAAAAAAGGACTGAGGAATGGGAAAAGCCAAGATCACGCAATGCCTGCATCGATTTTCAATTTATATTTCAAATATCTATAACCAAATTTTCAAATTATCACTGGAGCTACAGGTAAAAAATTCATCACTGGTCATTCATAAATTTATTCTTATTTGCTGACTTCAATCCAGAAGCTTAAGCAAATAAATGCAAGAAATGCATAATATAATAATATATATATATATATATATATATATATACATGTATATATTTATGGCTTTAACTATCTTTTCTCACTTTATCCCTGCCGCTTCCTCTCTGTCTGTGCAGACTCTGATGTGCAGCGGGTGGCACAAATAATTGCCTGGAATTAGCGCAGCACTTGGGCTTGGCACACGGCACTGGGAAGGGAGAGAGAGGCATATAGTGACCCTCGGTTACGGCAGCTGAAGGTGGATGTGGAAACAAAATGGGGAGCAGCCCATTGCCAGTTGGCGGCAGCATCAGGATCAGCATTTGCGTCTGTATCTGCATCTGCATCTGCATCAGTGCCTCGTTGCAAGTACTTTATGCAGTAATTATACTACTTGTCTTTCGAATACTGCTGCTGATGTTGTTGCATTCAAATACAATTCGTATTTCCCTTTGTGTGTAGATGCATAGAGTATGTTTATCCATATTTAACTGTGATACCGAAGAGTGCGTCATACTGATCGTCCGTCCATGTAAACACAACTCTGCTCGGAAACTATCTTTTCTTGCCACTTCTTCCAATTTATTTGATACTAGTCTCAAAGGGTATATGTCAGTCGGTTTTATAAGACGACAACTTTGTTTGCTTGTTTGTTTTTGTTGTTAAAAGTCGCATGTAAAATCTCAAAAAATTATATTCACATGGCATAAAATTAAATAAGTTTATCTGAGACGCAGCAGCAGCAAAAGCACGGTACTTGCCACATTATTCATATATTCACTTCTTGTGCATCATTCTAAGCTCTGATTTGGCCACGTTCCCCATTGGCCCACCCGCAGCTGAGGAGCCTCGGCCATTATTCCACCAGCCGCTGCACAATTTCCGCAAAATTGATGTGCCCATGCCGTACGAAAAAGAAAAACAAACAGGAAACAACATTTTTCTGTGCAACGCCGATGATTACATACCCTTGCAAACTGGAGTGCTGCTCTTAACTTAATTTATTTATTTATTTAAAAACAAAAAGACGCAGTTAAATTTGCATAATTTGTAGTAAATTTTAAAGGGCTTCATATTATGTGAGCAAAAAAAGTGACTCCTTTCAAAATTCATCTGTTAATGTAAAAAATCAGACAAGTGATACTAATCTAGAATGTATATAGCTTCAGGGGTCGGAGGCGTCCCCTTCAAGGCGTCACACACAACACAACAAAATTGTAATACCCCGCAGAGGCATAAAAAGTGGCAGAATAAAAATCTACTCGGCTAAGGCGGGCGCAACAGAAAAATTGTAAACATTAATTTACTGTCCATTTCCGCTGGCTTTTGATGCGCTGGCTGCTTCAGCTGCACTTTCAACATTTCCCTTTCACATACATTATTGTATGTATGTGTGTTTATGTATTTATTTGGAGTCATCTTTTGCGCCAACTTTTTAGCTCGAGTGCTTATTTATTTAGCCCGTTGGTATATAGCTGTGTACCTACTTGAGGCAACGTTTCTGAAGGCCAGCTCGCAACTGAGTGTTGCAAGCGAAATCGATGCAGTGCCCCAGGCATAAGCGTTGAGTGTATGTGGGTTGCATCCATAAACAACTGCTTGGTTCTGAGCTGGGATTTGCCGCACATCAAAGTATTCATTTTAGCAAATTTCACTTTCTTTTCTTACTTCTTAGATTTGCCATGGGTATTGGAAATTGACTCAATTCAAAATAATAAAAAAAATATAAAAAAATTTATTATATTTAGAAACTTTATCATTCAATAAAATTCTTTCATACTTTATCACACCAAGTATAATTTACTAAATAACACAATTTAAAAATAAAAATAGTTTTGCATTAGTTGGCATTATTTTTGCTAAGCAGCTGAAAGTTGATTGTTAATTTAAACAATTGATAAAATCAAAGTTGTAAAAAGATTAAAAATATAAATTTCAATAAATCAAATTTTATAGTTATTGTAGTTTCAAACTGCGCTTTATTTGAAATGTGCATTTGAAATCTGAATCATTGCCAAGCCTATCATTTACACAATTAAATATTCACATATGTTACCTAATCATTTATGTGCTCCCTTCGCATTGCAATTAGAAATTGATCATGCAACTGGAACTTGCACTGTTGCAACCGCCAATTAGCAAGAATACCACAATGTCAATCAAATACCTGCCTGATGTCTCAAAGTGAAGTGCATATTGCAATCAACAGCAAGCCATTTGAAGATGCAATAATTAGGCCTCATTATATTAACTCGATTGGATAACTTAATTGAATGAATATAATTTGTGTGACCAATGATGGCAGAACTTACCCTTACAAAATGTTTTGTGGCACACTTGCGAATGTCGCACACCAATGTGAGTGTTTTTGTATATTGTATTGTATTTTTGTTGTTGTTTAAGACTTAAGTTCACTCACTTGGCGACACACACAAACACCATGTGCGCTCAAAAGCGCGCTTCGAACTCTTGTCACACGCGTTGCAAGGAACACCACAAAAAATTCGATTGCCCGTTTAAAAAAAAATTTAAAAAATTAATTGCAAAAAAATGATAGAAATATTGAAAACTAAACGTAGACTATGTGTGCCATTGATTATTAAGCAGTCGCTTAGTAAAACTCAAATGCCGCACACACGCTGCGAAATATTACGCAAAATGCTTGCTTTGGGAGTGACTCGCACTTGCAATACGATGTGCCGACTGAGGCTGTACCGCAGCAGCAGAAAAACGCGCAAAGACTGAAGCGGCAGCTGCCACTGAAGAATTCAGACGGCGGGCCCTCGGCCGGCGTGACGACGAAGATGCCAGCAAGCCGAACAAGCGAACAAGCGCAGCATCAACACGAGGCACGAGGCAGACAGCACGAACAACAGCGCCACTTCGTGCCACCGCTTGTTGCAGCAACATCGCCAGCCGACTAACAAATGTTGCCGACTGGGAAATTTGAAAATTCACGCTGCGGGGGCTGTCTTTTGCTTTGACTATTTCTGTTGCTGTTGTTGTTGCTGCTGTTGCTGTTGTCGCTCACGTGTGCGCGTAGGTCAGTGACGCTTCGCTGGGCTGTTCAATTTATTTTCACGCTGCGTCTGCGTCTGTTTGCTGTTTGTTTAACAATTTCGCTTCGCGTTTGACATGTGCCACGCGCGTCTGCTCGTCTCCTCTCTTTTTTACCTCGTTGCCAGCTACACTGCCTGCTGCCGGTATCTGGACACCGGCTTCGCTAGCAGCTCGCGGACGCTTTTATTGTTAACAGATGACAAAGCAACAGCAGCATTTGCATATTGCTTGAAACTTTGACATACGCGAAACAAACAATACCAAAAAAACCAAAACAAATAAAAATCCAAATCCTCCATTCGAGAGAGCTCAACTAGGAGATACCCTGAACTCAGCTGTTATATATCAACTAGGAGATACCCTGAACTCAGCTGTTATATGCATTAAATCGATTTGAATACATATGCTGGATTGATCGGGTATATACCCTACAATAGGGTATATACCCTACAAATAATATAATAATATACAATATAATATAATAAATAAATAAATTTGGGCTTCTGTTGCTACCGGAAATTGAAATGTATCGATAATCGCGAAAAAGGGAAGTTATCGACAAAAGAAAATAAACTTGATAAACGTGTGGAACTTATAAAACTTATATTCTAACTTATATTCTCCATCTCTTATAGTCTCTGAGATCCGCTTACTCTATTTATATTCATATGCAAACTGACAGACAGACATGACTAGATCGATGTTTTCTTCTGCCTGTTACATACTTGTGCCCAATTTCATTATACCCTATTCAAGGGTTCTTAATGAAAATAAATTAATAAATAAAAAACCAAAGACATCAAAATAAAACAGACTTTGAGCATGAGGCATTTGGCAAATCGACGCCTTCGATAACGTTGATTGTTATAACAAATTTATGCAGCTGATTTTCAGTTTCATTCCTCTCAATACCGACCTATACTTATCCTTAAGATACTAAGAAACTTACTTATTTATTACTATATATACATATAAGGTTGCAATCATAATAGAATATCACAGGGCGGGAAATTTAACTATCTATCGAAAGCTGAGCTCTTGATTATTCTTACATTTTGGGATAGTAACAGCCTCCTTCTGCGTACGCTTTTGCCTGAGACTGTACATTATTAAATAATTTAAGTATATACAGATAAGGTACGCATTGTGTATTTTTCCACTTCTCACATTTTGCCAATTTTTAAAACACTTATAATTGCAGTTTAGTCAATAAACAAGTAATATGTATATTTGCGCCATCTGCAAGTTTATTAAATATTTAGAGTGATCCAGTTTACAGTGTTCGACCAGGCGATACCCTGCTCACAGGCCAAATAATAATAACCATTCATGCACACCCATACATACAGAGAATCCGCAACCATTGTGTGCCACCAGCTATCAAATATGGATAAATACAACTTATCAAACTTGCTACCAACCTGATCCAATATGCAAATGATTGGCTTTAGTTAAAGTTTTGATGGACTTGTATCTCAAGATTCAAAGCCAACTGGTCAACCTTGATGGGCCGCGGATAATAGCCTGGCATTTTGTATTCATACATATTCGAATACGCCGGTTTCACTGTATAAACTTTTGGGACAGCAGCAGCAGCTAATGATACTTTGGCCCCTAAGCTGTGCAGCACAAACTTAATTATGGCCAGCATTAAAAATGTAACTGTCAAACCAGAGCGACAGTCCTCCCACACACAGACAAACACATACACACAATGAGACAGCCGACAGGCTGCTTAAGAGATGTGATGTGTGTGTGTATGCTTTCGTTGCACAATGAGCGGTTGCCCCCATTGCACCGCCAAACCGCAGCTGTGGCTGCACCACCACCGGCTCCAGTGGCTGCTTATGCCGAAACATTTGGATAACTGGGTCACAAGGATAGCCATTAATTTATAATAATTTCAACTAAGATTTCACAATTTCTTTGGCACAACTGCTTCCCGAACCAACAACCCTCTCTCTCTTTCTACCTCTTTCTCCCTCACTCGCTCTATCTAACTCTGTCTCTGTACCTCACGCTCTCGCCCTGTGGCGCTCTGTGCCGCTGCTGTGCATTTGCTTTAACAATTTCCACATTTTCCATTCATCATTCGCGCAGCTGCCAAGCAAGCATGCCCCGACCAACAATCCAGTAACCAGCACCCAACCAACACCTAACCAGGACGCAACCAGCAGCAGAAGCAGCAACAGCAGCACTGGCAATGCCACTGTCAGCGCCCGCAAAAGCAAAGTCAATTTCGCGCACTTTGCATGCCCCGCTAGGCCGCCGCAGCAACTGTTTGAGTTGGCAAATGCAACGAATGGAGCCGTTGTAGTTGTAGCTCGAGTCGTGGCCGTACCAGTAACACGGCCCGCATACATACCCAAGCACTGGCTCTGGTCCATGACTGGGTCTCTTGCTCTCCCCCTTATCTTCCCCCTACGTGGGCCCAATCCTACCCTACAGGCCATTTCAAGAAACGACGACCTGCTTCCATCCACAAGGCAACGCACCATCAAATTTACAAGCGCAATGCATCAATCACTTGACGCTCAAGCGGTTTCAAGATGAACCAGTGCCAGGGATCTGGATGATAGAGGCTGCTGGGTAGAAGGTACGCTGGCATTAAGGTGGGGTGGGGTGCGGGATACGGGGTGGTCACTGCTGCCTTGACGGTGGCGGCTGCGCTTTTCGCTGGTACAAAAGAAACAAGACAAAAGAAAACAAAACAAAATAGAAAAGAAAGACCAACCCGTTAGCCAATTTGACGTTAAGATGGAATTTGTGAAAAATTCATTAAATTGACTGCGGCGCATTGCTCATTCAAAAGGCAAAGACAAAGACACCACCAAAAGAGAACGGATAAAAAATAATATACAAAAGAATAAGGTTGAAGGCAGCACAACTTGAAAGGGGTTGAAAGGGATGCCAGTCAAAAATAGATGTGCAGCGGAACAGTGTGCAAGACCAACCATTGCCATCGTCATCGTCATGTCTGAAGATAATTCAGTTAGTCGCACCTTGCATAATGCGAACAAATTGCAAAAGATGATTTCCACTTTGGCAACAATTTCCCCGCGCAACAGATTCAGCAAAGAGAGAAATGTCCTCAGGCGAAACAAAGGACATCGCCACACTATTTGTTGCCAAAGGGCTCGGCTTGCTTGACCTTTAAGTAACGCAGGCAGTTGACAACTTAATTGACAACAGTTTGAAATTAAATAATATTCGAGTAGCTTTTAGTAAAGTGAGACAACAGAATACACACCTCATGGTTGAACATAATGCAAAATGTTGTCATTCTTTCATATCGCACACTTAAAGCTATTCTAATCTACATTTTTTGCTTTAAAGTTATATGCTACCACAATGAACTAACTTATCTTTCTGGCATATCTAATATCATATATGTATATCATATCATATATAAGCAACAAAAAAATGGATTGCCATACAAGACGACTTAAAGCTACTTGCACTAGAAATCGGCTTAAGTTCAATTTAAATTTATTAATACATAATATTATGTGAAATCAATGTTTTATAGCCTTAAAGATTGATTAATATAAATATTTTTTCGATTGCTTCAGGATAAGTGGTTTTTTTTATTGTTTATATCGCCAAATCGCTTTCAGGCACCCGTCAAGTACGCCATGGAGTTTGAAACTGATCAGTGCTAAATAACATAACAAAAAAAAATAATAATAATAAAATAAATAGACAAATAAATAAATAAAACTTATCGTAATGAGAGTCAAGCCTTGCCGCTAAGTGATTCACATTATTCTCAATGCGTTAGTTGGCCATGTTGCAAGCTTCAAATGTTGCCAAGGACGCAGAGAGCAAACGCTGACAAATGCGCTGAATGCGAGAGAATTTCCCCAGTTTGGGTTACTTGGCTTACTGCGCTGTCTATTGTTGTTTTTGTTGTGGTTGTTGTCATTAACCAACTTACTTATTGACTTACTTATGAACCTGACCTCACACATTGCGACTGACGTCGTGCCCCCCAAAAGCGTGTTTTGTCTGGGGGTTGCTTTGCAGGACAAGCTATGCCATAATAAGTATTGTGCGGGTGGTGGGTGTGTGTGTGGCTCCTGCTCTCGTTTATGGCTCGTATATCACGCGAACACCACGCAAATTGTGCTCAAAATAGACTAAAACCCAATTGCGTTTTCATTGCCATCCACTTTTTTTTGTTGGCCCTTGTTGAAGTGTTGGAGTTAAATAAAATGTTGCATACTTCATGGTGCTGTCAAAGTGATAAACAGCAAATGTCCCCTTTCTCTCTCCCTCGCTCTCTCTCTCTCTGTATGCCTTCCAACACTTTGCGGCTTTGTTTTGACTTTTATACTTAGTTCGTGTTTACTGCGGCAATTTTTTGTTGTTGTTGCTGATGATGTTGATGTTATTGTTGTTGTTCTTCTTCTTGATGTAGCCACAAGCTCTGCTTAAGTGTGTTTACATTCATGTGTGATTCTCTGTGTGTGTGTGTGTGTGTCTGTGTTTCCCACACTTTAACCGGATTATTAATGCTTGTCTAGCTGCCTCAAATTAATCAAGTTGACCATTCATTCATTCATTCAGCAAACTGACGGCGAACTAAACAGAGCTTGACCAAAGCAGCCAGGACACATGGCCATGAAAACTTAATTAGTCTTTAGTGCAAGAATACACACACTTAACTCACACACTCAACTCACACACATACAAATACACATACGCACACACTATAGCATATAGTACTCATGTATGTTTTGTTAGCATTTTCGCCCATCAGCAAAAAATTGACCATTTAATGCTATTTAGTTTTGTTACTTCATTCCATTTGGCCATATACTTATAAATCGAAATACATACATATATGTATGTATATCAAAGAAATATTTCATATACCAGGCTTAGTAATGAAGTTCTATATCACTGTGGAACCTGTTGTTGTCGCTTGCCTCAATGGTAATAAAATTATATTTATAACAATTTGTAACTTAAGAGTCACAAAAGTTGTTGTTCTTCTAGCTGTTGTTGTGGTTGATGTTGATTGATTAAATTTGATTGATGTAGGTTAGAAAATAATAACTTGTGATTTATTGCCGCAAGTGGTGGCATTAAGATGTGTTTTGTTTACACAAAACGTTGAGCCAACATTCTAGTGCCGGACCCATTAGCAGCTTGGTTAACTTACACCCAATGACTTGCCATTGTCTTGGCATAAATACATTTATTTATTTTCCTGCTGACATCATCACGTGACCAGTATGTAAACGGAAATTATTACACGTTCAGCTACCCACAATTGATATTGAAAGCAATCAAAAGTTTGGATTAGAAGTACTCATATTCTTTCTCCGGCGAAGATATCGAATACAGTCTTCGAGAAAAAACTAAAATTTTTAAACATTTTATAGAAATGGAAGCTTCAGCTTAGCTAACTGATATGACAAATTGTTTAGGGGTACATATTTGATATATCAAAAATGAATTTGCTTTCGTTTAGCTCGATGGATTATTTGGAAGAGAAAATTGTATAAGTGTCTGGAGGCATTCAACTATAATGCATGGAAAATTTGGAATTATAAAATAAGTTGGCATACGAAGTTTCAAATGCTAGAACCGAAATAGAATTTCTACTATTACAATTTCAAACAGCTTTGAAAAATATGCATTCTTAAATATAACTCAAGAAGTTTTTGTTTCAAATAAAATCGCCAGTTCTTGATTTAATCTAAATTTGTTTAGTTCAAAGGTGATATCCGTATTTATTGAACGATTCAAGTGTATCCATATTCATTTAGCCAATCTCTGTAAAACGTCCAGTGTTTGATCATTAATGTCAGCTGAGACACAGGGGTTTTTAGGGAGTTAGCCATATGGAGCCAAAGGACCAAGCTGATAAGGATCTGTAGTGGCAGCTAACTCAGTTGTTTGCTTTAAGAATCCGCACACAGCTTAGCATGGGCAGGTACAAGGGTGAAGGCAAAACCAAAAAAGCTGCCAACTTACTTTGTTTCAGGAACAAATATTTGCTTACAAGCAAGGTAAGCTTCGGTTCCATTAGTTCCAGAGCGTGTCGCTTGCGTTTGACGAGCAGACGCATTTGCAGGCAAAATGAAATGAAATTTTTGTCCAATTTTGTGGGCATTAACCGGGACGGACTGGGCGGTGCGATGGGGGTGTGGAGTGGAGTGGTATGGGGGGCAGCAGCAAAAGCAAAATGTACAAAAATATAGCCAGACACAGACACTGCGCACTGTCGAGTGGATAGGGGAGAGTGTAGACGATGGTGTGTCGTTCAACAAAAACGCTGGAAGCGCCAAGCGTAACAATATTTGTTGTCACTTTTTATTTAATACACTTGCCAGCGCCTGAAATTGCGCAAACAAAAATGCCGCCTTGTAAGTGACGCGCCGCGCCCTGAAAATGAAATCATTTGAGGTGTAAAACGCTTCAAGTCATTTGCTTCCGCTGGTGGCGCTGCTCTTGCTGTTGCTGTTGCTGCTGATGTTGATGCTGATGCTGATGCTCCAGCTTCCTGGTCAAGAGAGGACGTCAAGTGGCATTCAATAAATAACTGTGGGGCAGCCATTTTCATTTTGCGTTCATTTATTTTGGCGCGACAAGCAAACACAATGGAAGCTGCCTCTGTTTCAGCATCAGCCTCATTCTCATCCCGAGCCTCAACCTCAGCCAGCTGCGGCAGGCGCATCACATCTCATGGTCAATAATTGGCATTGTCCAAGGTACTATTGCTGGCCAGAGCCTCTGTTCCATTTCCAGTTCCAGTGGCGTTCCTCAATTTAGGCCCATAAATTTACACGCTCAACATAAATTTATGCGCCCCGCTCACCCCAGATCAGATCCATGCACCTGCGACTTGATGCGAACCGGTCGTCGGTCTCTCTTCTGCAGGTCGAGGGCGATGTGAGCGGCATACAGGCAGGCTGGCTGGCAGGGCTGACCGGGTTTGGTCGGGTCGGTTCGGGGTGGTAACGTGAATTATGTGGCCATGCACGAAGTTCGAACAAAACACCAAAATAAATCGAAAAACTTTTTATGTGTATTAAATAAATTATTTTGAATATTTTTTCTCGAATTTAATTTTAAGTGTCCAGCATAATGTGAGCAGTGAATGATTGCGAATAATTCCGGTGTTCATCCAGCCAAATAAACATCGCACTCAATTGCCAAATTTGAGTGCAGTGCAAATTTAAACGTTTCAAAACTCATCAAATTTCTAAGTATATATATATATAAATATAAATATTGGAGAACTAGAAAAATATTGTGGAAATTATTTGTGATTAAAAGAAAAATTATATTAATTATTTCAGCATGCTCAATTTAAATCGTGAATATTTAGAATTCGTTGGTACATTCATTTAATGACTAGATCATGTATTGCATATACGGATGTCGATCGTAATTTGAAGAATACACAATTGGTAATGCTAATCCCTGGTATTAAGATAATCTCATGAGATTCTTTTTTGAAGGGTATTCAACAAGTCAATAAGTGCTAAGTAGCACGGACCGGATTTGCAAGCCCTAAAAATGAATTCTCCCAATTCGCCGTGTGTACTTATGCAAATTTTTAATGGGTGCAAATAAAGCAGTCCGCTGTCTGAAGTTGCCCAGCCAATCTTTTCAGCCATAAATCTGCACAAACAGCAACAGCAATCTGAGCCCGAATTCCAAGCAGAAGAAAAAGGCATGCTGTCTATCAAGCGAGCACGGCTTATGCCATACACATTTTTACTGTTGGCAGTTGCACGCACTTCACAACGGAAGCGGGGTAACCAGGTGGCGGACAACCGCCAACCCAGTAGACAACAAACGAACACACACACACACACACACACACACACACAAACACACACAATAACTCGCTCACAATTTGGTGAATGATTCGGAAACGGACGAGGTTTCAGTTACGGGCTGCACTTTTAGCTGGACACAAAAGGCCTGTAATTGAGTGAAGCAGGAAAACAGCATTTGAAACTTGCAGCCACTGTTGCGTATCCGAAGGTGGAATCTGTACAGTTCGACGGGATTGGGAATTGATGCACTACGTTACATTTGATAGCCATGACGAAGCAATCGCACATCACCCATCGACCAGCATTGCTGGCACTGACCAAAAATCGACGCAACCCTTTGCTGCGTCAATTTTCAATGGAAACGCGAAAATCGTGCAAATATTTTCAAAGGAATTTCAATTTTGCAGCACTAGCCACCAGTTTGCCGCAGCCAACAACCACCGCGAATACAACTAGCGCCACCAATCCCCATCCGCTAGCTGGTTATTAGTTATAATTAATGAGCATGAATTTCCAGAATTTTCGCCCGTAACATTCAAATCCAAGTCCGCCCGCCTAGCAATTTGATCTGCTCTTGTGTTATTGTTGTTGTTGTGCTCTTTGTTGTTTCAACCGGATACCATTGAAAATTGAGCAAAAGCTTATTATAAAGCTGTGCAATTACATTTAGCAGGCAGAGGCAACATACGTACATACACATGTACATTCCTGATCAGCATCAAAAGCTAAATCGATGTAACCATAACATATTGCTTGTTGAGTATTGCCTTTCATTTGATTTCGATGTAAATGGCAAAATGTGTGCAAAATGTGTTACTTTTACACATTCTAATTTCCAATGCAATTCACGATGAGTGTCAGTAAGCGAAGCGAAAGGTAATTGAAAATATTACTCTAAACAAAAAAGAACAGAATAAATATTTTTGCTTAATTTTGTTTCTTTTATCTTTATACAAAAAATGCAGTATGACCTGATCGGTGTGTGATGTTTTGGGTTGTATAAAATCAATTTCATGCCCAGAAGCTGTGTTCATTATTTATTGGTTGTTGTGAATGATATTTGAACAAAGAATATTAATTTTATATTTATGTTACTTAATTTTTTAAAGCAAGCCAGCAACTTTGTTGTGATTTACAATGCCAAGTAAAAAACTGAATCTATGAATTGTGAAACTACCCTCGATTATTCTTAGGAATATCAATTATGTGCCCTCAATGCGTTATTTATTTTACCATAAAATTACAAAAGCTCTTGCAATGCTACGCAAATATTGTCGACATTCATTTCAAATGAAAGTGGCAGGAAACTCGTGTGGCACATGCTCAAATCAGTTATTTACCGGCAGCAAAACCATTTTGAGTTCACTTGAGTTGCTTGCATATTGCGTTGCATAATAATAAATAGTTAAGAACTTGAAAATTGCTTGACATAAATCGTGGTCATATTTATTTGCTGTCTCTTGTTTATTAATCTGATGTGTCTCCTGTGTGGACGAACAAAAGGCCAAAATCGTTGGAAAATTGAATAAGTGTTAATTGAAAATGTCCAGAACATCGAAAGTGCTAACTATGACATCAACAACAGGAGACATTTCCATTCGCATTCTCATTCACATTCACATTTACATTCACATTTACATTCACATTTACATTCGCTTTCGCAATAGCTGCACAGACGAGAGTATCGTGCCCCGTTGGCCCCTTGTCAACTCGAGCGTTGGGAGTGTCGTCTGCCTGGTTACCAGTTGACAGTTTCCGCTTTCCGTACTTATTCACTCTCCTCACTCTCATTCTCACTCATATTCTCCTTCTTCTTCGCCTTCGCCTTCTCGTTCGCGTTCTCGTTGCCACTGCTCGGTTTTGGGCTCAGCCATGCGTTGTCCTTTCAGCTGCTTTTAATTTCCATGTCCGCTCACTTGCATTTTTCTCGCCTATGTCGTTTCAACGGTTTTTGTTAGAGTGCGCTCATCCGCCACGAATGCCGTCTCTGCCAGACAGACGACCTGCTGACTCGACATACATATTGTTCTTTATGTTGTTGTTGTCGTTGTTCTTGTTGTTGGTGTTATTGCTGTTGCGTTCGCATAAGCAAAACTATGAAATGCCTTTGTCAGTCAGTCAAATCGTTAAATTCGCTGACAATCCGCATTTATCATCAGCTGCGAATCCTCAGCGAAGGCAGCGTCAAAACTTATATAAGTCTGAATCAACCGGGCAGCCTTTCACTTGCTCGCCTCATTCGCCCACTCAGTCAGCCCCTCAGTCAACCAGCTGGCACCTGCCTCGAGATCTGGCCGACGCCTGCAATATGTATTTGCATACGTTTCTCAACTTTTCGTTTATTTGTTTTATTTTCTACAGAACTCATAGATCTCTTATGCTAGGCCGTAAACTTCTCAGCATCCAGTTCCCAACCGCCCAAACTGTTCACTATTCCATTCATTTTATTTATTTTTTATTTTATTTTTTTTTTTTGAGTGAGTGAGTCTTCTTCCTACACTTTTTGCATTTTCTATTTTTTTCTTTCTTTTTTTTGGGAGGGTGGGAGATAAACTTTCCCTGCGCTGTCTCTGCTGCTGATGCTGTTGGTTGAGGAAGACGCCGCTTTTGTGGTGAATTTAATTAAATTTATGAAAAATTTACATATTTATTGGTTTAAATGCCCAAAAATTTTGTGCCGGGCATATACATGCGTGCTGGCTGTCCACAGTCAAATAAGTAAATGAATATTCATATAAACAACAAAATAAAGACAACAGCACCAAAAATATATATCCAGCTGCACACACACTTCATGAAGTTTTCCATTTTCCATACAGTTGTCAAAACTGTCGAACTTATCTCTGGTCTCAATGATGAGTCTTTATTTGTTAGTCAAAAAAATTTACATTGAGTTTTGAAAGTACTGAGATTGTTTTAACTTATTAAATTGAATGCGAAGTGTGTTTGGCGTATTATAAAAATAATTGATATAAATATTTGAAATTTACCTCTATAACAGATTTTTAATTTATCCAATTGACTGATTGTTACTGCACAATTTTTCCAAATTGAAAATGGAAGATATTATTTGTTATTTTACCTCTTTTTTTTGGAGAGACGCCACCGTACATCGATGCCACATTCGTTATTTGCCTTGCAATTCATTCATGCAATTAATTAATGCCTTTGTTATCACTGATTGAAATTGATATCCGTATTGTTTAAACTAATACGTTTTGGCTTATCAATAAATACTTAAACAATAACACAAGCTTACTAGTCCAATGCTGGTCAATTTCAAATTTCAAATTTCGAATAAAAAATACACACAAATAAAAGAATTTACACACACACATATAGCTAGACAGATCTATACATAAAAAAAAAGAAAAAATAAAAAACAACTTATACGAATAATATATATGATATAAGCCCACATTCGCATACATATATTGAGTATTTGTTACCGAATAAGCCTGCAGACATTTCATTGCATGTATTTGGTATTTAAATTTCCAGTTGGTTGAAGTTAAAACGAATAAGCACATCACAAATATTAAATATATACAAAACGCAAAACAAGCTCAAACAAGATTAAATCTATTATTTATAGTCAAATTCAATTCGAAAGAAAATTAACAAAATACAAACCGCCAAAATTCAAGTTTTGGCGACAATTCTAAGGAAATCGAAACCGTTTTATGGGTATCAAATTTGAATTTCTGCATTTATTGACTACCTCTCTGACTAGTTTTAAGAGTGTCTGCCTGCCATGAGACATTGAAAAGGATCTTTTAAATTATATAAAATATTAAAATATTTTTTTTTTTCACAGGAAAATATGTATGTATAATAAATTTGACTTCATAACGTCTGTTAATAATATTACAAATAATTTGCTTAGCTTGTTATAAATAATATATTTTATCATTACAATTTCAAATTCAATTATGTCCAACAAAATAGTTAATTAAGAAAAAGTTTCTAATGTTACAAACTAAATTATTAAAATAAAATAAAAAACAGTTGTGCTCTTCCACATCCGAACTTTGTAACTTTTTCACAGCTTCAACTCGAAATCTTATACTTACCTATAAGAAGAAGAATTACGCAACTAGGTGGTTACAAACAGTTTTTTATGTGGTTATTGGTATGCCTCAAGCGTTGCAACAACAAAAGTACAGTTGTAGAACTCTCCAGTCTTAACTGTAATATGCAATTATCATGTAATTGCTATTCATGGAGTGTTAACAGCTCTTGAGAATCGTGGGTGCCCACAAGTATCAAATGGATCTAGACACACCCTACGAATTTCATGCCAGAACTCAAATGGACAACAAAGTGAAACGATTCTACCAGTTCAGATAAGCAAACACACACAGTCCGAGAGTGTGAAAGAGATAAAGAGAGAGAGAATGAGAGATGGCTAATGCGGGTGCTATATGTATAAACTCGGAGCAGTCGGAGAAGGGCTCTGCCCTCCGCCTCATTGAAATGCGCACGCATGCGCCGGAGCTCAAACCGGCTGATCGACTCTTTGCTTTGCTTTGACTGTAACGCGTCATCGGCCAACCAGTTGAAATGAAAGTGAGTTGAGAATAAGTTAAGCTAACCGCTCGCCGATCGCAGCTCGCAGCTGGAAGTTTGTAAGCTTGAAGCTCTCAGCTCTTCGAGCGCAGCTCCGTGAACGCTGATCGTTGATCGTGGCTCTGAAGCCGATGAGCGACTTAAACAAAAAGTTGGCTTCTTGCAATTTCTTTGGCGCTGTCTGCGTTCAGTTGGCGGTTTGCATTTGCGCGTTGCGGACGTCTCTCCCTCTCTCACTTGTCGTTGTCGTTGTCGTTGTTACGTCGTTACTGTGAGCTTTGGCGTGTTGGCAGACTGAAAACGCAGTGTATCGCTTTAATTCGGTGTAAAAGCTTCAAGATGCTGCAGCAGTATCTGATTGCACCGCTGCTTATCGCAGCTTGCGTTTATGGTAAGTAAACAGTTGCACACCCTTCAAAGGTGCTCAAAACTGCACTCCCATATGCTGCACGCCATATAACACATACAAAAAAGAAGAAAAATAATACGAAAAACATACGAAATTCAAAAAAAATAGTTTCCGCATTCGTGTTAGCTATTAAATGTTAACAGTTTTATTGTGTTTTTTTTTTGTAATAATTTTTTGTTACTGTGCGAAACAAAAAGTGTTGACGTTGCCAATTGGAAATCTCTTGGCTCTTGGTGTTGACTTGGGCTTCCTCTGTGCGAGTGTGAGTTTGTGTGTGTGTGTGTGTGTGTATGTGTGTGTGTGTGTGTGGGTCTTCGTCTTTGTCTTCCTGGCGCATTTTGCCCGGTTGTACTCGTATTTCTTGTTTGATTTTGGTTCGACTGCAAATTAGGTAACATTGCTGGCATTTCATTGACTTTTGCTCTTATCATAAATGGCTTTTTCAACTGGTTTCAGACTTTGTCACCTGAGAGGCCCGCAAGGTCAGCTGTCCTGAATGCCTGGCATCCCTCCGCACAGTGTACACTTTAGGTGCAAAAAAGCAAAAACATAAGGAGAAAGAGAAAAAATATAAAACTGGAAATTCAGCCGGTTTCACTTTTCTTTGTGTCTGGCTTACACACGTCATGATACACCTCGCTCTCTCTCTCTCTCTCTCTCTCTCTCTCTCTCTCTCTCTCTCTCTTTCTTACTCTCTCTCACTCCATTTCTTTCACTCTCTCACTCCCTCTCTGCGCTTATCCATCTCTGTCGCTCTGTCTACCAGTGAGCGATCCTTATGTAATATGCGTGCTCCAGTGCTGACCTCCAACTTGATTAGCGGCTGTTTTAGCTGACTCGCTCGCGTGGCATCAGCTTGGTTTCCAGTTGACTTAATTAACATTTTGCCAACGGCACATATTAACAGCAACGACTGGCTGTATTTGTTTGCTTATGAATATGCAAATAAAACCGTATTTTTGCAATGGCTTTGGGCAATGTGGCTTTGAGCATTTTCATGGTCAACTTCAACTGATTTCCATACTTGCATCATCATCCTCAACAGCAGCTGCCATGCTTTTTCCCCCAGTTTTTTTTTAAACCTTTTCCACATCACCTTTCTTCGTGCATACCATTGTTTGTATGTGTATAATGCAAATACGTATATTAACATATATTGTATATTAACGGCAAATATTAAATTTCTTCTGGCGATTTCACTTTCATTCGATTACATTCGATAACGGAACCCGTTTCGAAATCGGAAACTGACACCAAAAGCACCAAGAAAAAACACTCAAAGTCGACAATGAACGGAACAGATTATGGACCACGAACAACGGGACGGGTCAGCTGACAATGGGCACAGCGGAGCCAATGCATAACAACAGTAAAGAGCTTAATTTATGTAACCGGCAGGCAAGGCGATTGTGACACCGATTTTATATCACTGCATTGCATCTTTTCCATCTTAAAACTTAAATTCAGCATCCGTCCGATCGCATATTATTGCACAATGAAATCAAACCCAAAAAATACAGAAGAAAAATCAAAAATGTGGATTATGCAATGTTTGAACTGCAATCAAATCAGCCAGAAGAGTTAACAGCTTTGCAACAATCAACTACCAAAACTTTAAGACAGAACAAGACAAAAATTATAGGAAAAACATTGGTTCAATAATTTGACCAGAGCTTAGCTAGCACCCCTTTTCGGAAGAGCCTCAATTAAGTTATCCATGAATTAATATTCAAAGAACCAAAAAACAAAGAACATATTTAAGTTAGAAATAGAGGTCACCAAACAATAAACAAGGACCAAATATATATGTAGAAAAGGATTTCAAATGCTGGATTTTAGTACCAATGAATAAGAAAACAATTACATAAGTACTTTCATATTGCAAGAAATCTTCAACTTATTTTAAGCAGATGCCACAAGGCAACTCAAATTAGTGATGACTTCAATCTTATTAACTTGTTTCCTTAATGGTGAATCACTTTCATGGAGCTTATGGCTAAGAATAATGTTAGCATGTTTATAAGAAGCTCTGACAACTTATCACCAGATTGTAAATTTGTTCTGCTCTCTCCCTCTCACTCTCCTGTCCCGTATCCCTCTCGCTCCATCATCCATCTGTGAGCTGTGATGCGCTCTACTTAATGCGATGAAAAAATAAACATAATTTAAAAATACATTAGAACGAATTGCAAAGGCTGCGTCAGCAAACGAAACAGGCCGAGATGAGCCGACAAACCGACTGACTAACTGACTGACAAACGGAGAATCGGAGATTCCGAGAAACGGACAAACAAACGGCGGCCTGATGCGACGCGTCGGCACATGAGCCATTTAAACGCAAATTTGTTGACAAAGGCAGGAGGCTCTGGCCATAACACATTCGAGGAGCAGCAGCAGGAAGAGGAGGCGGAAGCAGGCGTAGACCGAGGTATCTGTGCGGGCTCACAGCTGTAGTCTGAGCTACCAAATCCGAATTATTTACAATTTAAGTGTTGTAAATGCAACACCAAAATAAAAGACAAAAAAAATAATAAAAAAAATTTAAAAGAAAGACTACAACAAAAAACAATGTGGGAAAAGGAAGTGGCAAAAACATTTAAGCAGCTTAACACACACACACACACACACCCACACACACACCCACACACACTTTTGCGTTGTGAAAAATGAGGCGCAAACAGCCACAGAAATGCGTGAAAAATTACTTGAAAATGCCAACGGATAAAAAGCAGAAACCGTTTTACCAAATACAAACAGTCGGTATGCCCCAGGCAAAGAGATACTCAAAGACGCAGAGAGAAAGTGACAAACACACATACACACACACACACACACACACTGGCAAATACAAAGATAAAAGAAGTAAGAATGCTGCAGACTAGTGAGCTCGACTACAAGATACCCCCAACACAACTGTACATTCTACACATTCTTATTGCCAAAATTTCACTTTGAAAGCTTTGCACACTCAAATGTAAGCGTGCATGGATTTGATCAATACATATGTGTGTATGTGCGAGTGTGTGTGTGTGTGTGTACACATGCAATCGTAGATAACGGGGCATTGCAGAATACACACAATCATATCTCTGCAGAAAATGTTGCGTTCGCTGATTGTAGTGAGATCAACATGAGATTATGTTTTGGACTGTAACTTGGGTGTTTCTTATCCGAGCACAATGAAAATTTACCAGATGCTCCATAATATCAATTAAAAGGCACTTAACATTTCGGATTTTAATATAATCGGAAATCGATATGTATCGATTACCGATATCTGCGAAACACGGGCAGAAAATGAAGAAAACTTGGTCTGCGCGGTGTATACAAGAATTTCTGCAACAAGTTTTAACCCTATAGCTCTCATAGTCTACCAGATCGGCGATTTCATGCAAACGGACATGGAGAAATTGACTCTGCTGATCAGGAATTTATGTATCGCATGAGGTCGGAGATACTTTCTTCTGCTTGCACTTATTTTGGCACAAAATCATCATACCCATCTTACCCACTTTCAATGGGCTCAGGATAAAACAAGAGAGTATGTGTGGGTGAAAAAGAAAGAGAGATAGAGGGAAAGAGAGAAAGAGAGACTGACAAGCTGTGCCGTAGTTGGCAAGGATGTGTATTCCGTGTATTACAAATGAAGCGTTTAAAGTGAAAATATATCAAAATAACGCCCATCGCTTGCATTACACATTCTCGCACACATGTGAACTTATCGAACGCACCTCGCAGCGGCCGATTGCGCTGGTCTGCAGTTCTTATTCATATTCATATATCAGTTGTGCAATTTATTGCCTTTTCATCCGTTTCAGTTTTCATTTTATGCTCACACACACACACACACAGACACACATACTTAAATTCTCTGTGATTTTCGCTGTTTACGTTTGCGGCAAGCAAAAAACAGAAGATACGGCATCAAGACATCTATAAGTACGACTTAACGAATAATTTGCTGCCCTTCTTCAACCTTTATGCATAATGGAAGAAAATATGTTTCGAAAATACGAAAAAATCAAATCCGAATTGAGAACTATCACAATGTTGAATAGATTGTTCAGATACTGTTCGACTTCTGGTTCTAGCAGTTAAAGTCGCTTATTTATGCAAGCTATGGTGAGGCACTTGCAGCCCGCGTTACAAGGACTCACCAAAACCGTTGCGCTGATCGGCTTGGATCAGCTCAGCTTGGTTGAAAATTGCCACAAATGTTAAATAAATTATAGGCAGCCGCATCGAAAAAATGAAAAAGCAAATAAGGCGAATAAAACAATCGCGAAACAACAACAACTGCAAAGCCAACATCAACAGGCAAACAAACACATATATATTTATATATGCGTAATTGTATATGTACATGCATACACATGCAAACACATGCATATATGTATGTATGTGTGTACTTTATGCTTCACAAAAACCAAGTGGAAAACAGTTTTCAATGTGCATAAAATAAAGTCGGGCGATTTTTCAGCTGCTAGCCAGGTTTTCAGTTTCAGTTTATTATTTGTGTTTTTTTTTTTCACCACCCCGCACATTTAATTTCTTTAACAGAAAAGAAAAAGCGAGCAGGCGGTTGGCAGATGAGTGGGGCTCAATCGACAGCGTTGCATGCTTCAGTTTTGGGCTTATTTTTAATTATTATTTTCACATTGAAAATTGCCTTATGAAAAGTTAAAATGTCCAACATAATTGGCCTTACGCCTTTAACAAAAATTTGCAATATTTATGTTGCCACAACTGTCGTCGCCTCAGGTGGCACGACAAATAAAACAGTGGCAGCTGTAATGGGGATATACGAAGGGAATGGACTTGTCATGCTGAAGGGGCTACACCAACCAGAGCACTCTTTCCTTCAATTATATATATGTATATACACATATGGTAGTCATGGTTGCTGGAATGTGCTGAAGGAATGTATTGAACTGGGATTGATCACAATCACTGAATGACTACCCACTGCCAGTCAAATCTAAAACGTGCTATAAGCTTCATCTGCGCTGGGTATCCGAGAACTTATATATTTCAAATTTGAAGTCTTTGTTATGTGTTCAGTTAACTGTGCAAATGCACAGACATATATGTTAATATATTTATTTTAAGTTGCTCTTTGCAACTGTTTGCCATCAACATTTAAAA